>CM048749.1:341782898-342982898 GCA_026315105.1 Locusta migratoria
CGAGAGTGGCGCCAGTAGCAATAGGGCTGCAGCTAATAAAAATACGACTGATAAGCATTGGGCACTCTTTTGGCATTGCAGCAACTTGCAACGATGTATCCCCAATCATTTCAAAGAACAAAAGACTTTTCCCCAAAAGCAAATGACTCTTGCGGAGACTATTTTACACTATAGTATGTGTTTAGACATAATTAGTTTAAGCTCACGACCGACTGTCACGATAGAGTGGCCGAGTAATACTAGTTATTATTTATTTTTCAGCCCTGTTTAAACTTGCGTATCCAAAACATTTGCCTTAAGTATCAGCTAGAGTAATGATTTTTAATTGCTGATTTCCATAATGTTGTTGTTATTGTTGTGCTCTTCAGTCCGGAGACTGCTTTGATGTAGCTATCCACAATACCCTGTCCTGAGCAAGCCTCTTCAACTCCATATAAGAACGGTAACCTACATCTGTCTGAATCTGCTTACTGTATCCATCTCTTGGTCTTCCTCTGCGGTTTTTACCCCACACACTTCCATCCAACGCTAAATTCACAATTCCTTGATGTCTAAGAATATGTCCTAACGCTCGGTCCCTTCTTTTAGTCAATGTATGCCAGAAATTCCTTTTCACCCCAGTTCTGTTGAGTACCTCCTCGTAAGTTACGCGATCCACCCACCTAATCTTCAGCATTCTTCTGTAGCACCACATTTCAAAAGCCTCTATCATTTTCCTGTCCTCACTGTTTATCGTCCATGTTTCACTCCCATAGAAAGCAACACTCCACACAAATGCCTTCAGAAAGGATTTCCTTAGGCTTAAATCAATATTTTTTGTTAACAAATTTCTATTTTTCAAGAAGGCTTTTCTACCATTGCCATTCTGCATTTTATATCCTCTGTACTGCGACCATCATTTGTTATTTTACTGCCAAAGTAACAAAACTCATGTACCTCCTTTATTGTTTCGTTACCTAATCTAATTCCTTCAGCATCACCTGATTTTCTTAGACTGCACTCCATTACCCTAGTTTTCCTCTTGTTAATATTCATCTTATATGCACCTTTCAGCACACCGTCCATTCCGTTCAACTGCTCTTCCAAGTCCTTTGCTGTCTCTGACAGAATTATTATGTCGTCGGCAAAACGCAATGTTTTTAATTCTTCACCCTGAACTTTAATTCCTTCTCGAAAATTCTCCTTGCTTTCCTTTATAGGTTGCTCAATGTATAAATTGATGCCCTTCAACTCTGACAACCGCTGTCTGCTTTTTGTACAAGTTGTAAATAATATAGCAACATAAATATATAAATTCGGAGACTGAAGGCGATTTTTCGTGGCTGCACAATACTGATACGAGTTAACGATTAAGGAATAACGTTAAATTCCGTTAAATTGTCCGCAGAGCAACGCTTTAACATTTAAAGGAGTTAACTTATTTAGTAACGGATTAATGATTAACGAAGCTAACTTTTTGATTATCGGTGCCCAGGTCTGGTTTCAAACACATTTAGTACATACCTCGAACTGGCCATGGCTACACAGCAGAAAATGTGTAAAAGTTACGTCACTAATGATCACGTAGCCGAGGAGATGTTTAACCCTAATCTTCCTTCCTTCCTTTTGTGTACTAGTCGAGAATGATAAAATAATTTTCGAATCCAAAAAACGACAACTTTTGCACCAGATTTCTGAAGCACACCTTAGCGATGAAATGGTGTGATACGGCGTGTCATTTCAAAATAGTTACTACTTCAGTAAACCATCTAACATTCAGTTAAAATGAAGAAACAAACAACAAATATGAAAGATGTGTAAAGATTAAAATACAATAATTTCTCAGTATTCACTGCAGTCGTGTAGACATATAACTGTTTGCATTTTATGCCACTGTGAGCTCATGGCAGCGACGTTGGTTCGTACACTATTTATTTATCTTATGGTTTCACAAGTATACAACAGTATATACTATTACACGGAAATGTCCAAATTTGACAATCAGTTCAGAGCACTTGGAGTCACTTGGTGCAAACTCTCGAAGTCACCGCTAAACGCTCGCAGTGGACACTGTTTGACGATGTGTTCTATGATTTGCTCCTCCGCTCTGCAGTCACAGTCAGAAGATGGAAGGAAACCCCACTTCTTCATGGTGTGAGCACACCACCCTTGATCAGCCCTGAAGCGGTTCAGCCTTCTATCTTTCCTCGACCTTAACACTCTTGTTTGAACAACAAGACAGAAATACACGTTACTACAGAGCAAAGCCCTTTCTGTCCCTGTCCATCAGCCGCTTTCTCAAATTCCTTTTCAGTAGCAGGAATCAGACTCTAGAACAATCTCCCTCACTATATCCTCATTACATCTTTCTTTGATGGATCTTGCACCAGGTGGGCAGCTTGGTATTGAAGGTTGTTGTTCGTAATATTGACACAGTATCAAATAATGCAGTTCAAGAGATAAGTTCATGGCTTCTAGGTAACAAGTTGATGTTAAATCACAGTGAAACTCTGTTTTTACAATTTCTGACACATAATTTGACGAAAGATGACATTTTGATTGCACATAATGGGCATATGATAAGTGAGACTGAAAGTTTAACATTTTAGGTGTTCAGATAGACAGTAAGCTGTCGTGAAAAGCCCATGTTCAGGAGCTTGTTCCAAAAGTAAATTCTGCTTTATTTACCATTAGAACAATATCTGAAATAAGTGACTTTTCAACACGAAAAGAAGTCTACTACGCTTACTTTCACTCACTTATGATGTACGGCGTTATTTTTTGGGGTAATTCGACTGAAACAAACAGGATATTTTTGGCTCAGAAACGGGCGGTTCGAGCAATATGTGGTGTAAGTTCGCGAAACTCATGTCGACCTCTTTTCAGTAGTCTGGGAATTTCAGCTTATTCCCACGAGTTTGTAGCTTTCACTCGGTGACTACTAGGCAGAAGTCGAATCTACATTTGCATCACACCACCTTGACACTTGTACAGAAAGGTGTGCGGTATTCTACAGCATCCATTTTCAATAAGCTGCCAAAAGAACTCAAGAATCTTAGCACTAACCCACACGCTTTCAACTCTAAATTGAAGAGTTACCTCATGGCGCACTCCTTTTATTCTGTCGAGGAACTCCTGGAAAAATTAAGCAATTAAGCTAATTCATTTTTTTCTTTATTGATTCTTTTCACTTAGTCTTAAGATGGTCGTGTGCATAGGACTACTTATAATTTTTCTATTACCATTCTTGTGTTAAACTTCATGTATCGACTTATTCCATTACCATGGAGTCCTGCTCCTCAATTAGGTCCTGCGGAACAGAAAACCATATTATTATTATTATGTAAACACTGAAAGGACGATGCTGCGAGGCGTATATGCGTCCATATGGCGCAGGCGTTAATCGGTTACCGCTACTTTATTGCTTATCACGATGTAAGTAAGGATGGGGCCCCTCCACGCCCACACCAACGTGGTGACCATCACAAAAGTTCTACTGTCACCTCCGTATTTAGGTTAGTTTGCTAAGGTGGATCACGGGATGTGGGAACCGCGATGTTATCCGTACGTGTGGGCACGATCACCCATTAATACGGTGCATCTGGAGATAGAATTGGTCGAAAGGTATGCGAAGGGTAAAGGTATGTAAGGCCAGAGGAAAAAAAAGTGCCAAGGCAAGAGCCAACTTTGCTAGGTTCGTCATAAAGAATCAGTCCGTTTGATGCGAGGTTCTGCTACAGCTGATCTCCTGTGAAGTCTGCTGGTCGGCTGCGGCAGATTACCCGTGAACATCGGCTGTGGCAGAATACCTGTAATATAGCCAAGTTTGTCATGGTAGTTAGGTTTGTTTGTGTTTAGTGCGCTGAATATGGTTTCCCTGCTTTGCCTGTAGGTCGGCTGTGGGCTCAGCTGGCATTGCCAGATTGCTGTTCTGCAGGGGTTTGCCATGTTCATCGTGCTTGCGAGTTGGTGTTCCCTACGACCGTCCGTAGGTGGTTAGTCTCTGAGGAGAAGTGTTTTGGGGCGTATATGCTTCCACCTATGGTTATGATCGTAGTTCCCCAAGCGTAGGATGAAGGGGTTGTTCGAGTGTCTCGAGTTCCTGTACAGTGGTGTGGCGAGTTTCTTGAATACCACCGAGAGGCGCTCTAGGCGGTATTCAAGGTGAAGGTCCACGGTGCGTGTGTATCGTGGAGCGTTGCTGATGATGCGTAGTACCTTGTTCTGCATGAGCTGGAGGCGGCGCAGCCGTGTTGGCGCCACGTATGACGCTGTGAGTTTCAAAGCGATTTTATAGTCGGCGCACGAGAGATGGAACACAGCATCTCCAGGGCAGCCAAGAGGCGGGGGTTTTCCGGCACGAGCATTTCACGAATGCACCGTGAATATCGGGAATCCGTTAAAACATCAGGTCTTCGAGATCGTTCCGGTCGGCAAAAGATCCTGCAACAACGGAACGGATGACGACTGAAGCGGATCGTTCGACGTGGCGGAAGCTCAACCCTTCTGCAATCGGCTGCTGATTTGTACACTGGGCCCTCAACAAGTGTCAGTGTGCGTACCATTCCGTGAAACTTCATCGATATAGGATTTCGCAGTCGAGCCTTGTTAACTGCGGGACACAACGGTTTTACAGCTCGTCTGGGCCTGTCAACACCGACATAACAGGAAATATGTTGTCTCGTCTGACGAGTGTCGTTTGTAATTGTATCGATAGGATCGACATGCTTCATGTATCCATGGACCCTACATGTTAGCAGGGGACTGTGGAAGCTGGTCGAGGCTCTGTGATAAGAGGCTGACTCTGTGGGTGCAGCTGGTTACGACCCTGTGACACGTTCGTGCACATCCTGGATCATCAGCTACAGCCGTTACTGTCCACTATGCATTCCTCCGAATTTCGGCAATTCCAGCAGGGCAATGGAATACCCCACAAGTCCAGAATTGAAATTTTAGTCCATTTTTATGAATGGAACACATCCTATTTTACTTGTATTCTGACAGAAAAAATTATGTTGTGTAAGGAGTTTTCGCATTGCATGTAAAGGTCAGAAGCGAATTATTCTCGCTGAAGAAGGTCCTGCTGTATAGTCAATTTGCCAACAAAAGAATTTTAATATGAATTACATCTACATCTACATGGGATACTCTGCAAATCACATTTAAGTGCCTGGTAGAGGGTTCATCGAACCACCTTTATACTATTTTATCTCCCATTCCATTCTCGAATAGCGCGCGGGAAGGAAAAACACCAGAATCTCTCCGTTTTAGCTCTGATTTCTCGTATTTTATTCAATTTGGGAGTCAACAATATATTTTCGCATTCGGAGGAGAATATTGGCGATTGGAGTTTCGTAAGTAGCCCACGCCGTAGTGATAAGCACCGTAGTTGTAATGATTCCCATCCCAGATCCTGTATCATTTCCGTAACGATGTCTCCCATGTATCTTGACAATAAAAAACGAGCTGTCCTTCTTTGGACTCTTTAGATGTCCTCCGTCAAACTCACGTGATAAGGATCCCACACTGGGCAGCAATATTCCAAAAAAGGACGGACAACCGTAGTGTACGCAGTTTCTTTAGTAGGTCTGTTGCATCTTTTAAGGGTTCTACCAATGAAACACAGTCTCTGGTTCGCCTGGCGCACGATATTAGCTACGTGTTCTTGCCACTTTAAGTCTGAAGTAATAGTTATTCCTAGGTATTTTGTGGAGTTTACGGCCTTCAATATTGATTGATTTATCTTGTAAACAAAGTTTAACGAATTCCTTTTCGTACTCATGTGGACGACTTCACACTCTCATTATTTAGAGTCAATTGCCAATTTCTAAACCACAATGAAATCCTAATTAGATCGTTCTGCGGATGGTTTTGATCTTCAGATGATTCCATTAGACGGTAAAGGACAGCGTCATCTGCAAACAACCGAAGAGAGCTGCTTACATTTTCTTCCAAATCGTTTATGTAAATAAAGAACAGCAGAGGACCAAAGACATTACCCTGAGGAACGCCCGATATCATCTCTGTTTCAGCCGATGTTTTACCATCGATTACTACAAAGTGTGTCCTATCTGACAGGAAATCCCCTATCCAGTCGCAAATTTGTAGCGATATACCATAACCACGCAATTTGATTAAAAGCCGTTTGTGAGGTCAAAAGCCTTCTGGAAATCAAGAAATACGGAATCGATTTGCGAACCCTTGTACATTTTACTTTTCTTAGGGAAATGTTTATGCACTATGGAACTGTGTTCTCTCTGTGGACATATTTTATCATAGTCTCTATCTTTCCTTCTTTCTCCAACATCGCCGTGATATGCACCTGAAACCCACTGTTCCTGGGTCCACCCTCCTTTAGATTTTGTGCACCCCAATTATTTCAGAGCACTTGCTAAAGAACACAAAGCCACTGTACGAAAACTTGCCTAGAATTGCAAGAAAAATATTCAGAAAAAGAAAAATAGCAGTGGCGATATGCTTTCGTTTGGCAGCAACTATTTGGTATTTGAAGCAGTCACTTCCCTCTCTTAGATGTAACGTGTGTAACCGATGTTTTATGGTGCCAGCTGTCGGCGCTAGACAGGTAGTGGTGGCGATACGCGCGTGCTGATGGAGGCCTCAATCTGTCAGGCGAGGCGACAGCAGGAGCTGCAGGCGTGGGCAGACAGTCGCGTGCCGGCCGCTTCTTGCTGGGGCCCAGCACTGAGCCGTGTGGGCGGCGCGGCGGCCGGTGCGTGACGTGACGCCTGCACAGCAAAGCGCAAGCTGCTCCGCGACTCCGGAAACTAGGACTGTTGAGGTGCGGAACTGAAACTATGTACCTCGTGTAAAATAACATATTATATAATTATGTCTTCAACCCTTTATTCACTAGGTGAAAATAATTAGCGTATAACATTACCATGAGTCCCGTGGACTCATATAAATGCATTTTTAATTTAAAAAATGCGTTATTTTTTATCTCAATATTTAATTTATGTTCATAAACATATTAACAACAATATAACACCTATAAAACATTTTAAAAAATCCAATATCTTAATTAAAATTACATTTTTGAAAAAGAGATCAGTTTACTGAAAGCAAAATCAAAGGAAATTATTTTTTAATACAGGTACTAGTTCTGTAATGTAAATAAATGTACTAACAAAATCAGAAGTCTTCACAAGAAATTAATATATAAGTCAGCGTTTATTCACTTTTCTGTAATATTCAGTCACTTCTCAGTAACACAATGTCGACATATTTTCATCGAACACGACAAACACACTGGTTTCTTGCATGTGCAGCAGATGTAAGCTGTTTTGGTTCTTTTCTTATAGTGGCACAAGTAACAGTACTTCCTGTCGTTTCTGGGAAATTTATGTTTCACATCCAACTGACCAAAATCGTAAGGAATGTCACATTTCACAATTAGTTGATACAATGGTACGAATCTGACGTGGCAAATGGTTGTTGTGCAAACGAGTCATCAAATTATTTTCATTGAGTTTTTCTGCGATTGATTTCAGATAATTCAACCTGGTGCGATGTTTAGGCATCTACATTTGGCTTTCATAAATCACTTGGGCATTCAGGGCTGACATATCTAGAATTGTGAAGAACACAGCCAAAGGCCATCTAGTTGTTCGGCGACTGCATGAATAAACCGAGCACTTCTGATCTACCGAATCAACGCCACTTTTGGTATTATTGTAATACTCAATAATTTCAGGTTTGTTAGATGTGGGGTTGATGTCATTGTCGTGGTGTATTGTAGAATACAGTATAACTGCTCTGTTTTTCTTCGGTACATAACTAACCAACGTACATTATTTGCTGAAGCCAAACAAGTCGACCCAACAGATCTGTTTTTATTGGGAAGGAACTCTTTTGGTATCTCCTTCTTACTTTTCTTCAAGGTGCCAACTGTTGTCAAGTCTTTCTTTTTTAGTTCTTGCAATAGCTCCATCAAAGAGTACCAATTGTCTGTAGTAATGTTCATGTTGGTATTGAAAATAGGTCTGCACAATCTGAGGACAGCTTGCGTTGGTACTGACTTCTTTCTCCTCTTCACCTAAACAAAACATTTTCCCGTGTACAAATATACAGTATACGTATAACCGGTTCTAGCAACCACCGGGCACTGCAGTTTCAACACATATTAACCAGGTTTGTTTGGCATATATATCTTAAACTTTTATCGTCCTCTGTACGGGATAAGCATTTCATTGACAGTCGCATTGACTCCCAATGAGTAATGCTTCTGACTGTTGACCACCAACATTTCTAAGATCTCTGAAACTAAGAACTGATCGTCTGTGAGCCATATTGTGCGCTGAAACCAAAATTAGAAACGAAATAAACTCATAAGGAAAACCAATGATTGTAACATAAACACATACCATGAGTCCTATGGACTCAATAAACTAGTAGCATTAACAACAACCATGAGTTCCTGGGACTCACTTGATAAAATTCTAACATTCTGATTGTTGCTTGCACACGTCGTCACAATAGCGCGTCCACCACTACACTGCAGGAAGATAACGGGCGGCGCGCAACAATTGGCGCGAAAACGTAACGTCTACATTGTTTCAAATCTTGGGTATGAGTCCCACGGACTCAGGTAGTGAATTAAGGGTTAACAAACAAGATGGTTCATTAATACCTTAGGATCTTGTACATACTCCCTCCCCAAGTTTTGAAATAATATACGACTTTGAACATTGAATTATCATAATTTAGCTCATGACTGGTAGAATTTTCTTTCGTTCTCATCTTAAACCGAAAGAAGAAAAAAAATGGGGTGCAATGGTTTCGCTCATACTTTAAACCGTCACCTCTCTAAAATGCTTACAGTTGCTACGTTTCTTAGTGTTGCTCACACTATATAGCAAACCGAAACATATCTGTTGGTTTGGCAAGAAGAAATTGAACACAAATATTACCTGTCTTGCTTACTAAATATACACTCCTATTAACTGTTTTCACACTAAATAATAACATATTAGATCGGCGCTCAAGGTAACTGAGGATAGTTTGAAGTTGAGGTTACGATGATCCAAACAGATATAGCATAAATTATAAAAGGGGGAATTATTTCTACAGGGTATTGACGTAATAGAGAACAGTTAAGAAATAAAATGGTTTATTCATTAGAAAGACGCAACACTCTTTTGCACACACTGTGAAGTAAATTAACAGTGAGAAATGTATTAAATTTACTTTAAGAACATGTTCAGTGCAACCAGTATCGTACATCAATTTATTTAATTAATCGAACCTTGAAATCATAGTAAAACAGATTCTTAAATAACAACTGAACGCATTAATCCTGTTATAACGTCATTAGGAACAGTTTGGATCCCCATGTTGTCTTTACCACACCACACTAAAATTTCATGGAACCAACCTACCAACTGATCAGAGAAATGCCTGTTTGAGTCTGGCCTTAGGTTGCCTTTTAAGAAATTTCTTACTGTAGAAACTAAATATACATGTTCATATTAATATTAATGCTGCTCATGAGAACTAAGTAACTAATATAGTGAGCAGCTCAAATGAAATAAATGTGACTCCGTCCTCACATTATACTCACTAACACCCTACCATTAACACGATAACTAGATAGAATTTCATTTGAACAAGTTTCTCAAGAGCTCAAAGACACTGTAATGGTGGAGAACATCTGATCGACCTCCATATGCTCTCAATTATTACACAAATCACGAAATTTACAAGCCCCCAAAAGACTAACTTAAAGGTACACTGATAGAACATTAAAAAGAAAATTAGAATTTGTATCAACCACTAAATGCTTTACGTGAATCTACCCATCTTCGATTAACTAAGTGAAATAAGACACATTTCACAGATATTAAACAGGCACAAATTAAATATCAAATAGTATCTTGAGTAACTTTTTTAATACGAATAAACTCCAGGAAGTACACATCTAATGAAGTAATCAGTAATTACACAAAGTGGTTCAATTTCACTACAATAAAACGTTCACACGCAAAATTTAAAGCAAATGAAACCCATTTCTAAACCAAAATTGTTCCCTATGCAACTTCACACAGAGCTCAGTTTTGAGCTGCTGCGAGCTCTTCACAATTGTGGCATACAGCTATCAGATGACCTACCTTTTCACATAACGGTCATTTCTGTTACCAGGAAATCTGCAGCAATCCACCTGAAAATACCGAGCGAGGTGGCGCAGTGGTAACGCACTGGACTCGTATTCGGAAGGATGGTGGTTCAAATCCACGTCCGGCCATCCTGATTTAGGTTTTCCGTGATTTCCCTAAATCACTCCAGGCAAATGCCGAGATGGTTCCTTTCAAAGGGCACGGCCGATTTCCTACCCTCATCCTTACCCAAAAATCCGAGCGTTAGCTCCGTCTCTAATGACTACGCTGTCGACGGGACGTTAAACCCTAAGATTCCTTCCTTCCTTCCACCTGAAAATGCTTCGCTCACAGCAAATTCTGCCATCATTTTACCTAAATATTCTATCGGCACTCTTTTGAAATTAGTAAACTGAGGCACAAGCTACCTTGAAACACGTTGGCAAACTTATTTAGTTTCAAAGAAAACTCCATAAATTGTAATATAGGTTGCAAAATTCAACTTGAAATAAAATCAATGACGTTCCGAGGTACTTTAATTCAGCTAATGGCTGTTTATTTCTACTCTACAGTCCTCAGTCATTACCAAGCTGACATGAAGTGAGGAAAACGGACCACATTCGGAGTACAGAGAAATGACCTCCGATTTCCGCAAATCCACCGAAATTTTACGGAAAAACATAATGGAATTTGATGCTGAACCGATTACTGTTAAAATAAAACACGAAACTGAACAAACTTCAAGCACACATAAACTTACAAGTTTCGCGCCATTTACAACCGACACCAAAAAACCAAGAAAATTTCAATTACATCGCGAACGATAGGTTGAGGACGACCACACGAATGAGATAACTCGGTATACATTAAATTACAAAGGAATATATGGCAGATATTACACAATCTAGCCTGGACCGAAAACCGTTAAACGTGGCGCTCACCAGTGCCTCAGTTAACTAAGTCCATAATAGAAATGATTACTTGAACATTTTCCTGAAAATGACCTATTTGAATTATAATCAAGCATTACACGTTGCGTGGCTTCATAACTGAATCAGTTATGACCAAAGTGAACATTACCGTTAAATTTTCTTGTTCTCCAACACATGCCTGCTTCACGTCCAGCTTCCAGCTCTCGAAGAGAACGACTCTGAAGCCACGCCGACCGCTAGCCATCCTCGGCCAAATCCTCCCGCCAAACGTTACCATTGGCTGGCGACGCCACGCGCAAAGACTCTACTCTCAAGATCTGACAAGGGAAAGCTCGTGTCGACCTATCTTAACTGAAAAACCTGACTCAAAGTGGCACAACTCTCCAGCCTGTACTATCCTCCTTAGCTACACAACTCACCCATCATGCAACATTCACTCAGGGAGTGGGAAATTCAAAGGAATTAGGAAACATGACGACAGAACGAAGTAGAAAGCAATAACAAAAGTCATCCTTGCATCCAGGGCCAAGGTAGTGACGACTAGTAACTTGAAAACTCACTGAAATGGTTTCTTGTGCTATATCGCGAAATAATAAGTAAATAAATAAATAAAATAGTCGAGAAATGAAACACAAGGGTCGTTTCAACTTGACATCGAGTCTTCAGTGCGTCCTGTCCGGCACCACAAAGACACAATGGAGAAAGGTACTATCAGGCGTTCCACAAGGCTCGATATTAAGTCCGATATTCTTTCCTTTGTGCGTGAATGACTTCTAGCTGTATGTAAGTGCAAAACCAAGAAAACTGAAGACAGCCATCGAGAATTTCAATACTGACCTATGCGCACTGTCAAAATAGGCGCAGAATATAGGATTAAAGCTCAATCTAAGCAAAACACAAGCGATTCTGGTAGGTCATTCTAGGCTTATTAGTCAGAAATATCGCGAATCTCTATCATCATTAATATTAAATGGTACAAATAGTTATTTTTAGCCCTCGGCAAAAAGTCTGGGAGTGATAATAGATGACAAACTAAATTGGGCAGAGCACATGTCTGCAGTGTGTAAGAAGGCATCAGCATCTCTTCATGCCGTACAGAAATATAGAAAGTTCTTTCCCCTCGACCTTAGAAAGAAGCTTGTACAAAAACTAGTAATCCGAGTTACTGATTACAGTGATACCATCTTGCAGAGTCTTTCTCGGGAAAGCTCACGTCGATTGGAACTAGTCATGACGCCTAAGTTCGATATATATTTAACACCCGTCTCTTAGATCACATTTCACCAAGTTGTACGCATCTATCGTGGCTTCGTGCTGATAAGCGCAGAGATTTTCATGCACTCGGTTTCCTCTACTCTCTTATCAACGTACAGTATCTTCCTATCTTTCCTCGACCTTAACATTCTTGTCTGAACAACGTAACAGAAATACACGTTTCTATCAGAGCAAAACCCTTTCTGTCCCTGTCCATCACTCAGTCGCTTCCTCAAAGTCCTTTTCAGCAGCAGGAACCAGACCTTGCAACAATCTCCCTTACTAAATCAGAGAACAGAATAACATTGCTAACTTCAAACGACAGTTAATGTTCAAATGTCCAAATGTTTGTATAGCTTATGGGACTTAACTACGGGGTCATCAGTTCCTAAACTTACAAACTACTTATGAACTAGCTAATCCTAAGGACGGCACAAATATCCATGCCCGAGGGGGGTTCGAACTCCCGACCGTAGTGGCCGTGCAGACCGTGACTGGAGCGCCTCAGTCCCCTCGACCACCGCGGCCGGCGACAGTTAATGGATTATCTACTAAAGCAATAATTACGCTATTGCCTGTCCCTCTAAGCTGCCTATTAAAATATCCGATTGGTATTGCTCTTGCCACATAAAGCTGTCCTAACTTCTTCCTATCAGAATTCAAGCCTTAATCAGTTTATGCATATTTAAAAAGTACATTATGTATCTGCTAATACCAATGTTGTTATTTCTATTACGAGGCGTATTTTTTAAGTAAGTACCGTTTTGAAATTATAAAAAGACGTGCTAAGATACCTCAATAATTTTAAGCACACTGGTTACCTACATCTGTTATCTATGCACTGACGCCATTACAGTATGACTCTTCCGTGTTTACGTTGTGTACTGAGTGTTTAAGATGCCTCCGATAATCGTGAGGCCCTCCGATTGTGAAGTACGGGCTGTTATAAGATATATTAGTGCTAAATGCCTAAAACCGATCGATATTTAACGTGAGATCTGTGCAGTTTACGAAGAAAACATTATGAGTGCTGGAATGGTAAGAAAGTGGGTGAGAGTATTTAATGATGGACGCACAATTGTGCATGATGAACAACGGAGTGGGCGTTCTTCGCTCATTAATGGACGTTTGGTGCAGGAAGTGGACAATAACGTGAGAGAAAACAGACGCTTTACGATATACTCCTCGCGGGATGACTTTCCTAATGTTTCTCGTAGTGTTTTGTATGGCATTGTGATCGAGCAAGACGATGGCAAAGTCAAAACAGCCGTGAGGCAGTGGTTAACAAATCAGGCCGCAGACTTCTATGAGGAAGGTATTTAAAAACTGGTACAACGTTATGAGAAGTGCCTCAATATTGACGGAAATTATGTACAAAAGTAGATTAAGGTACAGGCTTTCATATAAAAATAAAATTATTGAGATATCTTAGCACATCTTTTCTAATTTCAAAACGGTACTTACTTAAATAAACACGCCTCATACTACATAATCAGCCGCAGAGTCTGTCTCAGAAGCACTGCTAGTATTAATATTATTAGAGTTAAGTCAACAGTATTTATTTACATCCTTTTTACATGTGTCCAGTCTGTCTAAATTATTAATATTTTATCTATTAAAAATCATTCTTCTTTTACAGGTAACTCAGATGTAAAACTATTGCATGTATAAACCCTGCCCGATGTAATGGCACTAATCGGATCAGGTTAAATAAACAAATAGATAAATAAAGTAAACAAATAGTGTAATTTACCTACTGCTTACTGTGTGGACCACCCATACTGTAGTCGGTTTTTGTTCTGAGCAATCACCCTCCTCCAGCGTCGTCGGTCCGCGTTTTCTCCTTCAGATAGACCCAGCATACTCGTATCCTCTCTGACCCGCCAGTCGGCGCGGTGGAACGCTCCAAGGCGCCTTGTCGGTTGCTCGCCGTCGGAGGTTCGAGTCCTACCTCACAAATGGGTGTGTGTGCTGTCCTTCGGGTAAGTTTGTTTAAGTAAGGACAGACAACGGCAGCAGTTATGTACCTTATATTTACAAACATTTTGTGATTGTCAGGCCATCTCTGCCGTGGTCTTCCCTTGGTCTTCTCCCTCTGATGCCTTCTTAGACGACCAGCCTGGTGACCTGGACTTCTCGACACATGGTCTGCCCGTAACACTTCAGTCTCGTCTCTTTGATCGCTGCCACGGAGTTTTGATTTGCACAATTCTTGCGGTCCACGATTCTTTCTCTTCCCTGTTCAACCGTTGAACACCATCCTTTACAGAAAGGACGCAGTACATTGTAACTTGCGGTAAGTCATCGAGTAGAACAGAATTTATATCTGGCGTTCCCCAGGGAAGTGTTATAGGGCCTTTACTCTTCCTTATTTTTATAAATGATTTAGGAGACAATCTGACTTGCTGTTGTAGACCGTTCACGGATGATGCTGTCATTTAATTGATCAAATGTTTGTATAGCTTATGGGACTAACTACGGGGTTATCAGTTCCTAAACTTACAAACTACTTATGAACTAGCTAATACTAAGGACGGCACAAAAAGCCATGCCCGAGGGGGGATTCGGACCCCCGACCGTAGTGGCCGTGCAGACCGTGACTGGAGCGCCTCAGTCCCCTCGGCCACTGCGACTGGCTATCATTTAATTATAGTTTAGTAAAGTCACCAGAAGATTAAAAGCAACTGCAAAATGATTTAGATAAGATATCAGAATGGTGTAAAAATTGGCATTTGATCCTTAATAATAATACGTGTGAAGTTATCCTTATGAGCACTAAAAGAAATCCGTTAAACTTCATTTACACGATAAATCCATCAAAGCTACAGGCAGACAATTCAACTAAATACCTAGTAGTAACAACAATTACAAACAACTTACTTTGGAAATAACACATAGAGAATATGGTAGAGACGACGAGCCAAAGACTACGGTTCATTGGCAGATCACTTTGAAGATGCAACAGTTCTACTAAAGAAACTGCCTACACTACACTTATGCGTCCTATTTTGTAGTATTGCTGAGTATTATGGGATCCACACCAGGCGGGAAAGGCAAACGATCTAGAGAAAGTTCGGAGAAGGGCAGCTCGTTTTGTATTATCGCGATATATGGGAGCGAGTATCACGGAAATGATGCACGAGTTAGGTTCAAATGTTCAAATGCTTGTGAAGCTTAAGGGAATTAACTGCGGGGTCATCAGTCTCTAAACTTACAAACTGCTTATGAACTGCCTTATTCTAAAGACGACACAAACATCCATGCCCAAGGGGGGATTCGAACCCACGACTGGGAGCGGCCTCTCGCATCGCAGCATAGTGCCTCAATGCGCTTGGCCACTCCGCCGCGACCACGAGTTAGAATGGAAATCATTAAAAAAAGGCGTTATTCGTTGCGACGCGATCTATATTAGAAATTTTTTCCACCAACTTTCTCTTCCGATTGCAAACATATTTTCTTAGCACCCACCTAGATAGGGAGACATGATCATCAGCATAAAATAAGAAAAATGTGACTTGCAGAGTATTTATGTGGATATAGATATAGTGGACCAAAAATCTCTCTTAAGACGCCATTCTCAAATCTCAGGAGTTTTCTTTTCATCTTTTTTGTAGTAGTCCAAGTGCGTGTTACATATGGGACTACAGGTTGTATTATAGTTTTTTGGCATTTGTGCATTTCGATATAAACCGCGACGTAGCAGCTGTCCCAGGGCAAAACTTAACCTGTGTGAGTTCAGATTGGTGAAGTACCCGAGTAAAAGACAGGCAAGGATCGCTTTGAGGTCAATCATAAAACAAACGCAAGAGCAGGATGATAATCTGCAAGGCCAATTGTATGGTGCATGCATCGCAGATTAAAGATACTTCACATTTATTCATGATTTCCTACTGTTCACAACGACATGCGGGTGTTCACGGAACGGCATTTTCCAAGTTGCCCAGAAACATTGCTGAGACGATTTTCAACCGGAATGAAACTTTCACTTTGCAGCAGAGTGTGCGCTGATATGAAACTTCCTGTCAGATTAAAACTGTGTTCCGGGACCGGGACTCGAACCTGGGACCTTTTCCTTTCGCGGGCAAGCGCTCTACTGACTGAGCTATCCCGTCACGACTCACGATGCCGCCTCAAAACTTTACTTCCGCCAGTACCTCGCCTTCTACTTTCCAAACTTCACAGAATCAGGAGAGCTTCTGTGAAGTTTGGAAAGTAGGAGGCGAGGTACTGAAGGAAGTAACGTTGTGAGGCGGCATCGTGAGTCGTGTCGGAATAGCTCAGTCGCTCCGGACGCCGTGGCTCAGCGCGCCCGGTCAGAGTGCTAAACGCTCTCTGTAATAAAAAAGCTGAGCCAAAGAACACGTAGAACCAAAACGAACAAACTCGATCAGCGTCCGCAAAGACAAGAACTACCCATAGAGGGGAGAAAAAGATGGTAGAGGGCTTGCCTGCGAAAGGCAAAGGTCCCAGGTTCGAGTCCCGGATCCGGCACACAATTTTAATCTGCCAGGAAGTTTCACTTTTCAACCGATTCACTTGAAATTGTGACTACATCTTGTACGATACATTGTCTATGAAAGCACGTAGGAGACATGTTTTCTATTGCGTATTTCTTATGTTATTAACAATTATCTGACGGATTTGTAGGCAACCTTTTCACATTCGTCTTTATAAGCGCGCCATGTGGTCAAAAAGCAATATATCGAAAAACTTCTATAGCTGTTATCTCTGTCTATATAAAAGCGAAAGGACACTCATTCAATCACTCACTCACTCACTCACTCACTGACTAAACACGAAATCTCAAAAACTACTTCACTCATGAAGCTGACATTTGGTAGGAATGTAGTTTACAGGTAGAAGACCTCAGATAAGAAAGTATATATAGTGCCAACTTCACACGACTCTGGCGCAATTTTGTGTAGTTTATGTCCCTCATTTACGCAATTAGCTCATGAACTATTATCTGGGCAAATATCATTAGGATTTTCTGCAGAACTCTTTGAGAGCTATTTAGAACTATGTTTACGCTTATAGGCAAATCATTATTTGGAAAAAAACTAAAATTTGTTATAATTTTTTGTAATTTTTTCCCGAATTAGTGCAGAACTATTTAAATTTTGTACAGAGAACTCCAGAACTATTGGATATATGCCTAGAACTCTGAAAAAAATGCACATTTTTGAGAAAAGGGGTGCCAACTTCAGGGTAGCGTGTAAATGGATTCCCCATTATTGCAATTATAATCTGCACAGGAAAATGTCATTAGGATTTCGTGTAGAACTCTTTGAGAACTATTTAGAACTGTGATCAGAACTATGTTTGTACTAATAGACAAAAAATTATTATGAAAAAACTAAATTTTGTGGTAATATTTTGTATTTTTTCGGCGAAATTTTGCAGAACTATTTAAATTTTGTACAGAGAACTCCAGAACTATTGTATATCTGTCTAGAACTCTGAAAAAAATGTAAATTTTCCAAAAAAGGGGTGCCAACTTCACAGGACTCTGTTTGCCTGGCTCTGTGGCGAGGGGCCAGCGCGCACCATGCCTGCCGAGGAAACGGTTTAGAAGTCAGCCTCTCAGCAACAGGACCATTTTACTAACAGGGTGTAACTCGAACTTTTGTTTAGCTATTTAAAAGTCGTTGTTCGTCTTCCAAAACATCAGTCCCTTAAAAAGTGACATGATTTCACAATGCACTGTATGACTGTGTGTGTGTTTTAGTTACCAAATGTAATCTTCTTCTTTATATATGAAGCTGAGTCTCCGTGTGTTTGATTTTGTGTACGTATTGCATACAAATCTACACTTTTATTGCAATGTTTATGAAATTTTGTACACGTAAGCTTCAATCCATGAGGACGTAAGTGTACAACGCATAGTTCACGATATATGACGTTATGAACAATGATATGCGCGAATAACTGCTGCATCAAGCGAATACGTTGCACATTTCCTCCTGAACCACCGGACCGATTTCAACCAAATTTGGTACACATGTTCCATACCATGAGGCAACAGTGTTGTAAGCGTAAGAACCACATACGACACATAGTTCGTGCGATACAACGTCATAAACAAAGCAGTCGTAAAAACTGCCACATCATGCGACGAGACTTTATTTATACACTGTATGAGAATAACAGTAGGGGAGAGAAATACACATTGAAACAAAAAATCACCCTTTTGATTGTTTCGTATAAAATACTACTCAAAAAACAAATTTTCTTTATTTACTTGTAAGAACAATACGTTGTCAATAATTTGGAACAAAAATAATAATTTTGCTACTAATTAGTAAGTGAAATAACAATTTTAAAAAGCCTCTGCAAATGTTTCACAGTGTTTCGTGTATAATACACAGTGAAACATCTGCCATTTTTATGTGTATTACTTGCTGAGTGACTGATAAAACATAAATAACTTTATCAAATACAAGCGCAAGCATTAACATACACTAAATTTTGTTCGGTGAATATTAAGCCCACCAAAATTGATTGGAAAGCAAATATACCGGTGGTTGGAGAGTCTCTTAGTAGCCATAGGCAACGCAGGTGGCAAAATCATTGCAATGCCCTTATGTGAAACAGCGTCTATGTCTTCTGCAACTGGGAATACAAAACCAGTAATTTATTTTGCTGTAGCTGTACTACAAGCTACTGACTTCAAGACTTTAGCTACAAAATAACATTGTTTTGGAATTTCACCAAAATGTATTCACGAATCATAACGTCCTCCTTCAAGTTAAAAAGATCCAATAACACACTTATCTCCGTTTCACTGGATGGCCTTTATCTTTGTCACTTTCTTCATCACTTTCACTTGAAGCTGTTTTACTTACACACCACATATTTTTTTGATTGTTGACTCTCTTCATACTTTTTTTTTCTTTTCTTTCAACTCTGTTCTTTTTCTCAAAGTCTTTCCTTCAATAGTTGTTCGCTCTGGTGTTGATGTATGATCCTACATTTGGAACAGCCACTTGCTATTTTGGGAGGTGCTTTGGGAAACCACTAAACTCTTTTGGCGAGATGTGTGGTTTGCTGTTGTTACTGCAACTGGCTGCGTTAACATCTGCCACAGTACCCTCCAAAGTGTTAGGAGGAGTCATACATCCATCTAAGGCCAATGGTCCTGTTTCACTGTGTACCACGTACAAGTGTTTCACTGTGTGCCAAAGTCGCCATAAACTAAAACGTTAGTCACAACTCTTAACATACGTATCTACCAAATCTACAACTGGTCAATATATAGCTAAAAATGTGTATCTTATCACAAAACATAATATTTCTTCTAGCTGTGTTATACTGAAAATATTAAACTAACAAAGAGACATAATTACGTAGGCTTCCGCGGCCAGAGTCAGATGACATAAAAGTTTTCTGGGTATGGTACCGCGTCATGATGTAAGGCTATTACTTAAATAACCAACGTTTCGGCCAACGTTACAGTGGCCTTCATCTGGGTTACCCAGATGAAGGCCACTGTAACGTTGGCCGAAACGTTGGTTATTTAAGTAATAGCCTTACATCATGACGCGGTACCATACCCAGAAAACTTTTATGTCATCTAACAAAGAGACGTTAACTGAAACTTCTGACCACCGAAAACCAATAATAACATATAGAAACAAGAATAATCAACCAAACTGCACACCATTACAGTCAAATATGTAATCATAATAAACATATAGGGATACCAACAAGTAAGAAAAAAATTAAAAACCATTGAGATGGAATGTTTCACTGTGTACCGTGTTTCACAGTGTACTACTCTCCCCTACTTAGCGACTTGTGAGAAACTTTAAACATATTTCAAACATTTAAGATGCTCTTTGTCATTGACAATCACATCAAAATGATTAAAGGGAAAGAGTTTCTAGCTTACCACATGTTCGATGTTGATGAAGTAAAACTAGTAAAACTACGGCATTCGTTATGACATTACAATGTACAGTTTTTACACTGCAGATTGTAGACGCAGGAAATTTTACAGACAGTATATACGCATATAACTGAATGTAACTTCGAAACTGTATCACAGCACGACACGTAGTTCATGAGGTATGACCACATAAACAGTAGCTTTCATGAAAAACCACTCCATCACGCCTCAGGTTTTAATCTATTACTTCTTTACTACTAACTGTATTCACAACAGGTTTTACTGACATACAGCACTTATGCAAAAGAATGCACACCTGAAAAGTATACACAACGTTTTAATACTTGTCTTATTTACTGCTAAGGAATTCCTGTATTCCAGTCAGCTTAAGTAGATTGCTCAAACTGACGGTGCTGTTGACATCATATTACACGACGTACCGAGAATGAGTATCGAATCTCCCAAACTAAAAGTATATCTATTCAAAAAAGATAATAAAAAATCTGTTAACGCCTTCCTGAGTGAGAATTTCCAGTCTTTTGAAATTAACAACGTGAGTGTAGATCAGATGTGGCTTCTATTCAAAGAAATAATATCGACAACCATTGACAGATTTATACCAAACTAATTAACAGAGAAGGGTCTGACCCGTCGTGATACATGAAACAGGTTAGATCACTCTTCAAACAGCAAAGAAAAAATCACGCCAAATTTAAACGGACACAAAATTTTCAATAATGACAGTATTTTACAGAAACTGGAAATTTAGCTCGAGCTTCAATGCGAGAAGCTTTCACAACGAAACCCTGACACGTAATTTGATAGGGAATCCTAAGAAATTCTGGTCGTTATATAGTGTACTAGCGGTAAACAACAATCAATACCTTTATTGCGCGATAGAAATGGTGATGCTACTGATGACAGTTCTGCTAAAGCAGAATAGGTAAAAACAGCTTTCCGAAATTCCTTCGCCACAGAAGACGAAGAAAATGCTAGAGAATTCGTATCAAGAACTTATGCCAACATGTGTTATTTAGAAGTAGATACCCGTGGAATTTTAAAGAAACTTAAATCACTTAACAAAAGGTTGCTTTCAGAGTGTGTTGATGCCATAGCCCCATACCTAGTTATCACATACAACCGCTCGCTTCGTGAAAGATGCGTATCCAAAGACTGGAAAGTTGCACAGGTCACTCCAATATTTAAAAAAAATCTCATTGACGTATTTTACGGCCCACTTTAGATTTGTAGTTTTATAAGTTTTTGCAAAAATTTTGGACCAAAATAATAATTTAAATAATAAAAAATTAATTAATAAGAGTGTCTGAAATCTTTTTAGGAAAACAATGGTAGTCGCGGGTTCCGAACCACCGACCTTTAGCATCATAGTCCAACGCCTTGCCCACTACACTACGGATATCAATCAAAACATAAGTCATTTATTCTTATACAGTACTATTGATGGCTGTTGTTAAGTGATGCTAATATGGCATTTGTAGACACTAGATTATCATTTATCGTACGAAGAACGATGTGTTTTTGTTAATTCTTCAGTGCCCCATTGCTTTGAAATGACGACGTGTAAGTTACAATAAGAAAATCATCAAATACGCAACGCAGGATGTCGTATGCCAGAGAGAGTTCTGGGCGAGGCATGCCACGTGACATCTCCGAACGGCTGGTTTTCGTTAATTCAATGGAGGGTGTCAAATCTCCGTTATTTTTGCAAATATGTCTCAAACGATACGAGAAAAACATAAGGGAGCTTAGCTGTAGAGAATTTTCTCCTCTACCAATCAGGTTATTCAATTTTCGAGTCAGATGAATGGTTTGTTTGCAATTACAATTATATTATAAAAGGCTTTTTTTTTGTATTACTGCCGTATTTTTTGGCCGAAAAATTTGAAAAAGGGAGTTTCTAGTCTCTGGCGGCCTACAATCATGCCTGTAAGATTTGGTGCTGATCGGTTGAACGGTTCATCGTAAGAACAGGGAACACGTTACGGACAGACAGACAGACATACATCCCAAAATCGCCGTTATTTTTGCAAATATCTTTGAAACGCTACGAGATATGAAAAAACCACAAACTACAAATTCGGTTATTCAATTTTCGTGTCAAATGAATAGTTAAGTCGCTTTTTTCATTTAAATTTCGAGCTGTGAAAAGACGATCGCAAAGGTCCACTTTTAGTGTTACTACCGTAACCTAAAGTGGGCCGAAAAGGCAACATGAGTGATCCGCCAAATTACAGGCCTATATCATTGACGTCGGTTTGCAGTAGGGTTTTAGAACATATACTTACTCAAATATTAATAATCTCGAAGGGTACGACGTATTGACCCGTAGGCAACAAGGATTCACAAAGTATTGTTCTTTTGAAACAACTAGGTCTTTACTCACATGATGTCATGAGTGCCATCGACAAGAGATGTCAAATAGATTCGGTTTTTCTAGATTTCCGGAAGTCTTTTGACACTGTAAGCCACAAGCGTGTTCTAACCAAATTGCGTGCTCATGGAATTGTTGTTGTTGTTTTGGAGTTTAGAGGGGACTAAACTCTTATGGAATATCGCCACAGTTATGCGATTGTATTCGTCATTTCCTTCCAGAAAGAACAGTCGTTGTAAATGACGGTAAGTTATCGAGTTGACCAGAGTGATATCTGGCGTTTCACAAGGAAGTGTTATTGGGCCCCCACTGCGCCTTACTTTTATAAACGATTTAGGAGACAATCTGAGTAGCTCTTTTAGACTGTTCGCGGATGATACTGTCATTTATCGGTTAGTAAAGTCACCTGAAGATCAAAAGCAACTTCAAAATGTCTTACATAAGATATCAGCACGGTGGTGGAAAAGAATGTGACACTCTTCATTACGAGATTAAAATTTGAGGTATATTCTGGCGCTCCCACTATTGTTGTAACAATTCAGTTCTTCGTAAAACTGCAATGCGTTCTCTTGTAAATTGATAATTCCAGTCATTTCAATTTACAAGGCATTGAATGCGTTCTAATACAACATTTCCGTAAAATTTAAATACTTTCTGGTTTTCATTGTATTTCACACAAAGTTTTAGTTTCATCTGAATTTCCTGTATGACATCACCTTACATTTTCCTGCACGTTTTTTCAATTTGAATCATTATTTTCCTATTTTTGTTTCCAATTAGGAGTAGAGTAGAAATGTCAACTGCATCTTGTATGGTGCCTGCCACCTCTTGCTGCCACTGAGCGCAAAATCGATTTCGAGAGAAACTAAGGATACGTCAAGGCAAGTGCAAAATTCTGGGCCGTAAAACGTTTCTGTTAGGAGATTCTTTGGTGGACGTAAAACACTTCTGTTGATAGATTTTATTACTGAGTTTTCAAGTGACTGTTCAGTGGTATTGCGGCGTCATAATGGTGTACCCCATTCTTCCAAGTAGTCGCGAGTAAACAGGCCTTAGCTCGGGATTAAATGTTGAAAACAACTGATGAAATTCAATTCTAGTCTGTCTCATGATTCTATGGCTTCTATTCTCGACAAACAGTATTTTCGAACCTGTGGGTCGGTTCCCCTTGTTGGGTCGCAAAGTGTTGTTCGGGCCATCGCCGTTACAGGAGGCAGTAGTCGCACCATAAAACAAGCAGCTAGGAGCGTGGTCTGAATACTAGGGGATCCGTAATGCAGAAACATACGCCTAAGAAAAGTGTGACAAATATAAGTTGGGGCTTGGCCAATAAACTTTTTCTGGTGGCTTAGTGATTAAGGCAACCGCTCATGAAATTCGGGAGACTCGGGTTGAGTCCCGGTCAGGACAAATTTTCAACTAATAGACTATCTTTAGTAATGTAGCTACTGTCGGCAGAATGCGCGTTCCCGATTATTCTGGTCTCGGGCAGCGCCCTGAGACTTACCCTGGTGTAGTTTTTACCAAATGGCTTTCCCTACATCAATCTTGGGTCAGTGAAAGTTAGTGGACTGCTTTATTTATTTTGGAACTGCTGATGGAGGAACTGCTTGTGTTATTAATGCGTTGTTGATTTCTTTTATTCAGTTAGAGCAACGTCTAAGGAGCTCTGGGAATAAATATTTGTATATATATATTACGTTAGTTATGAAGTGTTGCTTTGATTATGATCGTTAGATGGTTGTGAGTGGATCTTTAGTTGAGCTGACCGTGTGCCTGCCCACATTATTCCCCTGAGCCATTAATATACCCTACTTCTAGACTATGCACTTCACTCTGATACAATATCGTCAATAAAGGATTCTCATTCAGTAACACACGTTGATTTAGCTTTGAATCAGTGTATTGAAACTCATGCAATAATATTTGGTTGCACTGTAGTAAAACAAAGAGAATAACGGACAGGTTGAAGGTTCACACATCGTCCCAAATCAACAGTACACAAGCGAGTAATTGACTGTCCTGTTCCAATAAAGATTAGCTTGAGGTATTAGCAAATATTACACAATATGCTAGCCCAATATGTTACTCACGTGCAATGGCAGTCCAACTTCAGTTACAACAATTGTTACCAGTTCGACACGTCCGATCGCGACGAAAGTTTGTATTTTACGAGATCAAAGTTCCAAGTTACTCAGATCTTCATTTAGATCCAATCCATATATAAAACCGTTACCGTCGCAACACTGTTGATTGTTTCTCTCGACGACACGACACACGTTAGCGCACACTTTGACAGAAATACACATTCCACTGACTGTAAAGATACACGATAACTTTGCGTGGCTCATCAGTAAGAGTCACTGTTCAATTGGTTGCACCAGCTTCAATAATAACCATTTCGTTCGTACCATTGACGTAGTTAGCTAGATCTGCCCTCTCTCAGCCACGCACACTAACTACTGCTCTTTTTTAAACTCGACTCCTTGGACGTGATCGACAATCGATATCACTCGGACAGTCAAAGATGTAGCCTACAGTACGCTTACAAACGGTCCACCTGTAACGGTCGACGGGTATCATTGGGCATTCCCAGGTGTCTTATGAGTGGATTTTCTGAACGTCGCTTGCAGGAATAGAATCACCTGGCAGCGTCCTTAAACCTCTCAACGACTGGTTTCTGTTGTGCCGCTTCGTGGATATACTGGTGTGGAAAGTTCGGTGCCACATTGATCACTCCCCTAAGAATCTTGTTTTGCAGTCTCTGCAGCTTTTTGATATGGGCTGGAGTTGCATTGCCCCACACCTCACACGCGTAGTCCATTACTGGTCGGATGCAAGTTCTGTACAGATGTAATCCACTGGATATCGAGAGTGGTGAATACTGGTTGATAAGAGGATACAATGCGCCAGATCGTTGAGAGGTCTTCCTGTGGACGTTGATGACATGGTCCTTCCACGTGAGCTTGGAGTCGATGATCACTCCGAGGTATGTTGCTGTCCTGATCCAGGGTATTGGAAACCAAAAGTTTGAGATTTCAGGTGGTCGTATTCTGGTGAGAAGGCCGTTGAAGGCGTTGAAGGCCGTTCGATTTCTTGACAAGCTTGTTGGAGGTGACGGTGTACTGACTGCCTCCTCCCACTGGCTTCGGCAGAATGCGCAAATGGCGAATAAATAATAGATTATTTAGTCAAATCTATTTTACATTAAAATTATATGACTCCTTGTGGATGAACAATTCTCAGTTGAATATAACAAAGATTGTTTGATAGTAAATACACCGTGTTAACAAAGAATGAACGAAATGCCTAAAAACTGTTTTCAGGGACTAGGCTGTAGCTAAATTAACAAGAAGCAACAAGTAATTTTGAGAAATTATATTGTTTGGAAACTGACTATGCAGTGGGACCTAGCTCAAGGAGCAAAATTCACTTCTGAGCTATACCTGCTATGTGAACCCTCCTTATACAACATATAATATCGGAATTAATATAATACACTACTGGCCATTAAAATTGCTACACCAAGAAGAAATGCAGATGATAAACAGGTATCGGTGGACAAATATATTATACTAGAATTGGCATGTGATTACATTTTCACGCAATTTGGATGTATAGATCCTGAGAAATCACTACCCAGAACAACCAACTCTTGCCATAATAACGGCATTGATACGCCTGGGCTTTCAGTCAAACTTAGTTTGGATGGCCTGTACAGGTGCAGATGCCCATGAAGCTTCAACACGATACCACAGTTCGAGAGTAGTGACTGGCGTATTGTGACGATCCAGTTGCTCGGCCACCATTGACCAGACGTTTTCAATTGATGAGACATCTAGAGAATGTGCTGGCAAGGGCAGCAGTCGAACTTTTTCCGTTTGCAGAAAGGCCCGTCCTGGACCTGCAACATGCGGTTGTGCATTATCCTGCTGAAATGAAGGGTTTCGCGGGGATCGAATGAAGGGTAGAGCCACGGGTCGTAACACATCTGAAATGTAACGGCCACTGTTCAAAGTGCCGTCGATGCGAAAAAGAGGTGACCGAGACGTGTAACCAATGGCACCCCATACCATCACACCGGGTGATACGCCACTATGGCGATCACGAATACACGCTTCCAATGTGCGCTCACCGCGATGTCGCCAAACACAGATGCGACCATCGTGATGCTGTCAGCAGAATGTGGATTCATCCGAAAAAATGGCGCTTTGCAATTCGTGCACCCAGGTTCGTCGTTGTGTACACCACCGCATGCGCTCCTGTCTGTGATGCAGCGTCAAGGGTAACCGCAGCCATGGTCTCCGAGCTGATAGTCCATGCTGCTGGAAACGTCGTCGAACTGTTCGTGCAGATGGTTGTTGTCTTGCAAACGTCCCCATCTGTTGACACAGGGATCGAGACGTGGCTGCACGATCCGTTACAGCCATGCGGATAAGATGCCTGTCATCTTGATTGCTAGTGATGAGGCCGTTGGGATCCAGCACGGCGTTCCGTATTGCCCTTCTGAACCCACCGATTTCATATTCTGCTAAGTCATTGGATCGCGACCAACGCGAGCAGCAATGTCTCGATACGATAAACCGCAATCGCGATAGGCTGCAATCAGACCTTTATAAAAGTCAGAAACGTGATGGTACGCTTTTCTCTTCCTAACAACAAGGCATCTCAACAGCGTTTCACCAGGCAACCCTGATCAACTGCTGTTTGAGTATGAGAAATCGGTTGGAAACTTTTGTCATGTCAGCGCCTTGTAGGTGTCGCCACCGTTACCAACCTTGTGTGAATGCTCTGAAAAGCTAATAATTTGCATATAACAGCATCTTCTTCCTGTCGGTTAAATGTCGTGTCTGTAGCACGTCATCTTCGTGGTGTAGCAATTTTAATGGTCGTGAGCGTTATAGGATGTGTTCCAAAATTTATCCTATAATGTTCAATAGTGTATTTTTATCGCTTTTATAGAGAAAATTGTATCAACAGAAGAAAAATTAAGTTAGTTGCCTTTGACATTACACTCGTAGTTGCGTTATGGTTCTGGGGGAAAGGGGGGGGGGGAGGTTGGGCCTCGCCAAATTGTTTTTAATTGGGAGGGGGGTCTCGTATTCAGAAAGGTTTAGGAAAACAGCCGTAAATATAAATCTAGTCTGTGTTTGTGCTTCACATCATTTCCACGTTATTTAAGAGTCAAGGACCGAACTTGAACCACATACTTCTCATATATGCAAACTTTAGAGACCTTCCATAATTTTAATTAAAGTCGATAGCACTCAACAGAAGCAAAGTGATGAATGTCCTGTTGTGGCGCAATAAACAGTTCTCCAGGTGAACACTACTGACGGCCGTACGCTGTGCAATACCAAACGTGTTCTTAGGCCAGGCGGCTACTCGACACTGAGCCAGTTCGGAGCTGGCTCGCGCTGAGCGCTACAGCGCCATCTAACTGCCCGCGAAAGTTCCTCTACGACAGAGATTAGCAGCGCACGCGCTATAAGAAACGCCGCCGTTCCCAACTTGTAGCGACGTGACGGATTTGCTGTTAATCTCCCCAGGCGCTACGCGCGGTGCTTAAGCCGCCGGCACACGGACCGTGTACCTCAGCGTGCGGCGTCACTTGTCGAGTCCACATGCGTCTAAACACTATGAAGCGTGTTACTTGTGTACACGAGGCGTGCGTCGCGATAGTCACAGCATTCTGTACCAGACTAATGTTAAATCTGGAAAATTTTTTATCTGAAATAAAAATGAGAATATTGTAAACTGAATTTTTAAATACTTTCTATTTTATGAAACTCTATTTTATGACGACTTTCACTCTGCAGCGGAGTGTGCACTGATATGAAACTTCCTGTTAGATTAAAATTGTATGCCGGAACCGGGAGTCAAACCTGGGACCCTTGCATTTCGCGTGCAAGCGCTCTACCACTGAGCTATCCCGAAACGACTCACGGTCACGCCCCACAACTTCACTTCCGCCAGTACCTCGCCTCCTACTTTCCAAATTTCACAGTTCTCCTGCGAAACTTGCAAGACTAGCACTCTTGGAAGAAAGGATATGGTGGAGACATGGCTTAGCCACAGCCTAAGGGATGTTTCCAGAATGAAATTTTCACTCTGCAGCGGCGTGTGCGCTGACATGAAACTTCCGGGAAGATTGAAATTGTGTGCCGGAACCGGGACTCGAACCTGGGACCTTTGCCCTTCGCGGTCAAGCGCTCGAAGTAGGAGGCGAGGTACTGGCAGAATTCAAGTTGTGGGCGTGACCGTGAGTCGTGTCGGGATAGCTCAGTGGTAGAGCGCTTGCGCGCGAAAGGCTAAGGTCCCAGGTTCGAATCCCGGTTCCGGCACACAATTTTAATCTTCCAGGAGTTTCATGACAAAAAAAAAAAAAAAAAAAAAAAAAAAAAAAAAAAAAAAAGAGAGAGAGAGAGAGAGAGAGAGTCGCGAAGTTTGCCAAACACTGTTAGTCCTCAGTTAATGAAAAAAAATAAATAAATAAAAAAATCCCATAGTTGGAATGGAAAAATGTCAGCTGGAAATTGCAGATATTAAACTGAATGAGAGACAGAATTAAAATTTGTGCTGCGGCCAGGATTCGAACCCGATCGCTCCTGCTTACTAGGCAGTCGCCATAACCACTTTCCTTTTCTTTTTGTTCTTAAAGTGGTACGATGCTTAGCGGTCTTTGTTCCTGTTTGTTCTTTGTATTTGGTTCAGCTTTTTTTATTACAGAGGGCGTTGAGCTCTCTCATCGGTCGCGCTGAGCTACGGCGCCCGGCGAACAACTAGGCCACCAAGACTTAATGGCTATGGTGACCGCACGGGCTGTTTTAAGGCACGTCTCCCTCTACAACAAAAAACTTCAATTCTCTTCATGTTCCATTATAAACACGTATCAACGTATACATATCAATCTATCTCTTGATTTTTTTTGTACGTCTCAATTCGCTTTTTATTTTTTGAGATGTATCGGAAAAATACTTAAAAACCTTCAGAAACAAGATTCTTTATTACTAGTCAACATTCACGTATCCTAAATTATTAGTTGCCTTAAGTACAGTATAGCATAGTTCAGAAAAGTAATTTTTCGAAAAATTAAATATATTATTTCCCGTATATATCTTTTTTTAAATTGTCTTCTCGAAAACTGCCTAGATATGCTCAGGCGATCGACCTAGAGTAACAGTTTTTAATGTGTTTCCTTGTAAAGAGTTAAATAATTTTGTAGTTTTTGTTAATTATAAGTATAAATAAAGGACTTCGAAAACTTGCACTTTTTGACTTATTTTTCTTAACTGAAGATTTCATTTTCATGTCAAGAAAGTAACATGAAAACATGTGCATATTTCTTAATTCGCAGAGAACTGCCGCTTTCAATTCACATTTTGCAGTAGTTGATCGTCCAACTTCCTAACATACATTTTAGATTAATATTTTCCACAATAAGACAAAATTATATAGAATGGTTTCAGTTGTTACTAGGGGGCAGGGGCAAGTTGCTACAGTTTTTCTACTTATCCTTAATTTACAAAGTTACGTTTATCTACAGGTATGATGTGTAATTATAAATAGAACACGGATAAAGACACTACTCCCCAGTGAACACAAACTGAACCAGCAAATTAAAAGCTGACTGCCCCATCTTCACCGAGAAAAGCGGCTTATAAGTACAATATAACTTTTATGACATTGTAGAGGTTAACTTTCATGGTGATCAGTGAAGCGGTGTCTTAGTTTATTGTAAGGTACCCTGTGATGTTTATCTCGTTTTGAAGCTTAAGTGTACTAAATTTCATGAAGATAGAAATAAAACCGTAGATTTGCGTGAATGTGGGAAGTGAAATACCCTCTGCCATGCACCATACAAATTTTTGCGTATATAGTTACTTTCTCTTGTTTCACAGAGCAAGTGGACAATGTTATACATAACTAGACCAACCGCCAAAATGTCATAAGTGAGATAAATGAGTCAATGTTTCCGTTCACTTAAAAATGTATTTATCATTGAATTTCCCCGACTTTTTGTACGGAGGAAGGGTTACTACTATTTCATTTAGTAGTGGAACCTCTACGTAATTAGACTGTAAACAACAGTAAAAAGTAAAGAAAATGGTAGTTGATCTACTCATGCTTAATTACCGCTTGAGAGCTTTTGTTGTGCACCGTTTCACAAAACGGCTTTGGAAGTCGTTTGGTCTCATTTTGCATAATTGAACAATATATTATGCATTTTGTAACAATTGCTAAACAACATGCCTTTCATTATCTGAAAAACTTGAAGAGTTCACTTAATTGGAAACAAAACTTAAATAAAGAGTAAATCATATTTCGCAAGTCTCACTGAAAGAATAAAATCTAGGGGTATCAAAACTGTAACTGCAGAATGGACATAGCTTGTATTGATTGTTGTGAAACATTAAACAATTGCAACAATGCAAGTAACATAACAAAAAATACTTCATAAAAAATTAAAGATAGCATTCCTTACATTCCACATGAACGTAACTGTTACTTATCGTATATCACAACAGGAACTACTGTATAAACTCAGTAAAGTTACTGAAACAAGGAATTAGAATTAGCTGTCATTATTCACATTCTATTTCGAAGTCAACTTGTCACTGAAACCATCGCCGTCGTCTTCCATGTTAATAGCACTCTGAAATGACTGGTACAGTTGTCTTTCACCTTTCTCGATCAGCGATGGAAAGTACTCGGAGGTTAAAGTTTTTCTTGAGAAATCTGTTTTCCTCCTGGGAGTTAGTTGTTCTCCTAACCTAAATGGATTATAAGAAGGTCTTCCTCTTCTTTATTTTTTTCTGAACGCTTTCTTCAGCTGCAGATTTTTGACCAAACTCTGTTGTCATAAAAATTCTCAGATATTTGTCTTTTCTTAGTCCAATTTCTCTATTTTTCAGCCATTTTATACTGTGTTTTTGTGTCTCAGTTCTGCGCTTTGATATTTGTTTTTCTAGCATTTCAGTTCTAATGAATTCCCTCTCGTCTTCTCTGAGGCCAACCAAAGCATTGTTTTTTTTTTTTTTTTTTTTTTTTGGATTATTTTTACGACATTTGTAGCATCATCAACAGTGTATAGTCGTTGTTGTATCTTCAGCACACACCCCATATCTCCAAACTTAATGTCTTTAGGCAAAAGCTGTGCCTTCGGAGAACATAGCACGAAGCAATATTTTCTAAAGTGGGGTGATTTGCGAAAGAAGTTACAGATTTGGTCTCTACACGAGTCTGCCCAAAGAATAAGTTCTTTAACAGTAACATTTTCTCGCATGTGTTTACTTGAGGCAGATACCATCGTCCTGGGCTCCACGGCCAACGTCACCCTCAAGCCAGACATAGCAGTTGCCTTTGTCGCCCTTGCCACCGAATACCTATTTCATACACACACAGCTGTCTTTTATAGTATACAATGTTGGTAGGAACTTCGGCAGAAGCAACGTTATTTTGTAAATCAAAACACAAGGTTTGGACACTACGATTATTCTTGGCTACAAGCATATCATTCTTCTTCGCATCTTCTGTGGTTTGGTGTGTTCACGATGTTCTGAAGGAGCGTTGCCGCATCTTACGTTTTCCATCACTAGAGCAGACGCCGGCAAGTGGGTCTTAGTCTACTGTTGCAAGACTTCAATCTGGATTGTGGTTTATCCTTTTGTGATGCCAAACTGAAAATCAAACGTAGGCGAAGTTTCACTTTTCCAATATTTCTTTGCAACCGTTGCTAGGACCAAACGGTGATTTTTTCCCAAATAGGTTCTGTTGTTTCCCAACCGAATAGACAGAAATCAAATATTTTAAAGAAACAGCGCTTGGTCCAATGATGCATAAAACGGCTTATGTGTGCGAGGTATCACCCGAAGAATGAACGTTACGGCAGCGTATCAAATACGAACAAACATGATGCCGCAGTGTACCATGTGTATCCGTGGTTATTACTTCGGAGCTCCTAAGCTACAAGTTGAATACATCTACGTCTACATATATACTCCGCAATCCACCTTAAGGTGCGTGTCGGAGGGTACACTGTCCATTACTAAGCATTTCCTTTCTTATTCCACTCCCAAACAGAAAGAGGAAAAAAAGAATGCCTATATGCCTCCGTACGAGCCCTAACTTCTCTTATCTTGTTTCTGCGATCATTACGCGAAATTTAAGTAGGTGGCAAGAAGATAGTTCTACACTCAGCTTCTAATTCCGGCCCTCTAAATTTCCTCAACAGAATTTCTCAAAAAGAACATCGTCTTTCCTCCAGCGATCCCCATTTGAGTTTCCGGAGCATTATCGCGACACTCGCGCGTTGGTCGAACCTACCAGTAACGAATCTAGCTGCTCGCCTCTGAACTGCTTCCATGTCTTCCTTTTAACTGATCTGCTGCGGGTCCCAAACACTTAAGCAATACTCAATACGTGGTCGTACAAGCATGTTATACGCGGTCTCCTTTACAGATGAAGTACATCTTCCCAAAATTCTCCCAATAAACCGAAGTCGGTGTCCGCCTTACTCACAACTGTCCTTACATGTTCATTCCATTTCATATCGCTCTGCAATGTTACGCCAAGATATTTGAACGACGAAACTGTATCAAGAAGCTCACTACTAATGCTGTATTCGAACATTATCGAATTGTTTTTCCTACTCATGTGCATCAGCTTACATTTTTCTACATTTAGAGCTAGCTGCCATTCTTCACACGAACTGGAAATTTTGTCTGTCATCCTATATGCTATTTCAGTCAAAGACGACACCTTCCTATACACCACAGCATCATCAGCAAAGATCCGCAAATTACAAGTTACTCTGTGCATCAGATCATTTATATAGATAAAAATAATAGCGGTCCTATCACACTCCCCTGGGGCACCCCTAACGATACACTCGTCTCTGATATACATTCGCCGTCGAGAACAACGTACTGTATTCTGTTACTTAGGAAGTCTTCCAGCGTGTCACAAATCTGAAACTAGTCCTTATTCTCGTATCTTCGTTAGCAGTCTGCAGTGAGGCACCATGTAAAACGCCTTTTTGAAATCGAGAAAAACACTATCCGCCTGTTGCCCTTCATCCATGGCTCGCAAGATGTCATGTGAGAAAAGGGCAAGCTGAGTATCACAAGAACGATGTTTCCTAAACCCGCGCTGATTCATAGAGAGAAACTTGATCCGTCTCAAGGAAATGTACTACATTCGAACTGAGAATATGCTCCAGAATTCTCCAGGAAACCTCCTTTTTAGTTGTGATTTACTCATCTAATCTTAACTTTTCGTCTGTAGTACCACTTACAAAGAGCTTCTATAATCTTTTTTTATCTGAGCTCGTTAAGGTCTGTGTTGCACTCCCATACAGCGCTACACTGCAAACAAATGCTTTCAGAAAGTACTTCCTAACATTTAAATTAATATTGGATGTCAACAAATTTCGCTTCTTCAGAAACGGTTTTCTTCCCACAGTAATTCTGCAGTTTATTCTTTTTTTACTTCGGTCAGCAGAAGTAAGATGCGAAAGAAACCAAATAAGCGATGTGTTTTACAGGATATTTTCTCCTTGTTGTGCACTCTTTTATTGAATACCTGGAGCTTTCCCACTGGCCTCGACTGAGAAACTTTAAAAAGAAGGCACGTAGGAAAATAAATAAATAAAAAAAGAGAGAAAGAAATCTTTAAGTTCGCTCTCCAGTAGGCAAAACATGCCAGGTAATTGTAATTTTATGTATGCAGTGATCTATTGTTTTGAAAGCTAAGTGTGCAAAATGTGATCAAGATTGGGATAAAAACTGTACATTTGCGTGAATATCATCTTAGGACTTGGCCTGAGGTCAGTGTGTGTCACGTCACACTGAGTAGGTTGTAGGATGGCTGGCTTCGGTCCATAAGATACGAGGTGTTAAGAAATTTTGTAGCCGGGAGTACACGTTACAAGTGGAATGGGTGGGAAAACATAACAGATGGTGTAGAATACTGCATTACTGTGAGAAATTACGTCAATGCTACCCAGAAACATTCTCATTGGCTGCCCCCCCCCCCACCTCTGTGTAAGGTCCCATCTACGTTTCTTTAGTAATAAAAATTAGATTAACTAATGTACAGAAATTGATATGATTTATTGTAAATATTATGTTTAGAGTAAGGTTTATTATGGTGTGTTTTGTTTATTTAGAAAAGTTTTAATTATGCAAAACAAATGAATAACTGTGTTGGAGAAGTGGCGCTTCCCGCCAAAAGTAAGAGTACGCGGGAACGGCACTGCAAGGAAACAGGCAGTTCCGCTCTAGAGTTCAGAGAGAGAGTTCAGCACGAGGTCAGCACGTATGGAATTAGGAAGATTAACATTTATGTTCCAATGAAATGTTTGTACAAGTGTATAACAAGGAACAGTGCGATATATGTCGTTTGTTGTTTCGCGGCATAACAAAAAATTATGAAACAACTGGCATCCCGACTTTTTGAAATATTAACTACGAGCCTAGTCTCCAGTCCCAAAGCTTCCACAGCACATTACTTCAAGAGAAGAAGATCCACGACCTGTGCGCTGCTTCTGCGTGGGGACATCAGATATAACGAAGAAGCCAGGTTAGTGACCAGAAAATTTTACTACACTCACTGACGATGCAGGTAGTCCTACGGCCGTCACGTGCAGTGCTACGCGATTAAATCTCGCGACATTGGCACTAGTGTGGTAGCAATATCGCCGAGGGAAGTGTTGGAGTGAGAGAAAGGGATAGAATTTAGGTGAAGGCGAACTGACTTTTATCTAAAACTCTTTCCACGTATCTTTCGTCACTTAAACCCCGCCGTAAGGTCGCGATCACTAGCTGTGTTGCTGATCGCTGGGGCTGTGCCAACAAGACTTAGAGACAAGGCCTCACAACAGCCTGTGTCTCGCACACGCCTATCTTTCTCGTTGCCCTCGTGTCAGGCCGAGACCGGCAGCTTACTGGCCGGCCACTACGAGGCAGTCGTCTGTGCCCCTGCGGCCAGCCATTCAGCTGGTGGTCATGGCAAGACACGAGGCCAGTGAGAAAGACACGCCGCGGTGCGCACGCACGTCACATTATCAGGAGAGGCCTGAGCCAACACGATCGCCAGCTGATGGACTGGCCGATATGAGACAGTGCGCTGTTACTAGTGGTTTTTCTTACTTGTATTTTATCAATGGAATTTGTCATTTTTTAAAGTTATACATTTCCTAAGCATTTGTCTGTTGCTTTGGGCTAATTACTGTGTAAGATAGTGTCTCTAGCCAGAATAAGTGAAATTGTAATTGTTATGTTTTTCCTTCACACCCTGCTGTTTCGCATTTTGGTTTGTCAAGTTATTGGTTAATAAAGTTTAAAGATATGTTAAAGGTTGGTCCTTTGCTCTGGGCAGTTATTTGTTAATGAAATTTAAGGATCATGTAAAGTTTTTTTTTCTGATTTTATTTTATGCACTGCCCAATTAATTGTTAAACCTCATGTTACAGAATTGTCAGGGGATGTTCGTTGGGTAATATTGTTTTGGTTTACGATTTATTATTGGTAAATAGATTGTTATTAAACAGAACGACAAACGACACGTGTTTGGTCCCGATCTTCCAAATAGTTTCATAATATACATTACTTGATTTCGATATCCTGGCCTCATTGTATTTGTGGCAGTTTTCTAATACTAGATCCGAAGTTAACAGAAGCCTCTTTGAAACGTCTTCTATTCTTTTAACACATGAACATTTTCTGAAAAACATAGTAGTTCCATAGCCTACCGCGCCGCTGTGTATGTTGTGCTACGAAATGTCGGCCACACGGGCACTTTTAAATATTCATTATACAAGAGAAATGGCAGATTTTGGAAGCTGGATTCTTGTCAATTCCATCAGATAATCAATCTATAGTCTGGGAGTTGAAATTTCACGGTATATTGCGATATATAATACTTGTGCTCTAGTTGAAAATGCAAGTTCGGGAAGGCATGGTCGTCTTGTACGGGAATCGGAAAAATATATACATTTCTGGCGATTAAAATTGCTACACCACGAAGATGACGTGCTACAGACGCGAAATGTAACCGACAGGCAGAAGATGCTGTGATATGCAAATGATTAGCTTTTCAGAACAGATGGTTGGCGCCGGTGGAAGCACCTACAATGTGCTGACAAGAGGAAAGTTTCCAACCGATTTCTCATACACAAACAGCAGTTGAACGGCGTTGCCTGGTGACGCGTTGTTGTGATGCCTCCTGTAAGGAGGAGAAATGCGTAGCATCAGATTTCCGATATTGATAAAGGTCAGATTGTAGCCCAACGCGAATGCGGTTTATCGTATCGCGACATTGCTGCTCGCGTTAGTCGCGATCCATTGACTGTTGAATCGGTGGGTTCAGGAGGGCAATACGGAACGTCGTGCTGGATCCCAACGGCCTCGTATCACTAGCAGCAGAGATGACATGCATATTATCCGCGTTGCTGTAACGGATCGTGCAGCCACGTCTCGATACCTGAGAACAGATGGGGACGTTTGCAAGACAACAAACATCTGCACGAACAAAATTCAAATGTTTATTAAGCTTATGGGACTTAACTACGGGGTCATCAGTCCCTAAACTTATAAACTACTTATCAACTACCTTAAACTAAAGACGGCACAAATATCCATGCCCGAGGGGGGATTCGAACCCCCGACCGTAGTGCCCGTGCAGACCGTGACTGGAGCGCCTCAGTCTCCTCGGCCACCGCGGCCGGCTCTGCACGAACAGTTCGTTTACTTTTGCAGCATGGATTATCAACTCTGAGACCATGGTTGCGGTTACCCTTGACGCTGCATCGCAAACAGGAGTGCCTGCGATGGTGTACGCTAGCTTATACTAAAGACGGCACAAACATCCATGCCCAAGGGGGGATTCGAACCCCCGACCGCAGCGGCCGTGCAGACCGTGACTGCAACGCCGCAGACCGCTCGGCCACCGCAGCCTGCTACCAGTGTGCGTCACGCCGTCTCCGAGCGTTCAGCTGCACATTGCACTCGGCAAGTTGGCCGCACACGTTCAGATTCACGCTCCGTGTGCCGAGGGCTTAACGGGTATGACTTGACACTGACTACTTTGAGGCGTTGTCTCTAGACGGCCTTCCTGAAGCGAGCGGGCAAAGTGTGTTGGGTGCAGTAGCTGCAGTGAGTGGCGGCAGACAGCCGGCTGTTACGCGTGCTGTCTGGTGCGCAGGCGCTGCTCCGGCACGCTCGCCTGTAGGTAGGCGCATAGACTGGCTCGCTTTACGCCCACACGCCGCCGGCAGCACAGCCGCAAGAAGCCAGCCCTGCTGACGGATTGCTCCATTCCCGAGTAATCGCTTCTCACCGACTGCTGCACCTGACCAGAAGCTCAATTGCGTCCTACAGTTTCTAATGGATTTATCCATTTGTTTTGTTAGTGATGTATTAGATACACTATATACGCGGTTTGCACCTTATTAATGGCAACTACACTACTGGCCACTAAAATTGCTACAATAACAAGAAATGCAGATGTTAAACGGGTATTCATTGGACGAATATATTATACTAGAACTGACATGTGATTACATTTTCACGCAATTTGGGTGCAAAGATCCTGAGAAATCAGTACCTCTGATCGTAATACGGTCTTGATACTCCTGGAGATTGAGTCAAACAGAGCTTGGATGGCGTGTACAGGTACAGATGACCATTCAGCTACAACACGATACCACAGTTCATCAAGAGTAGTGACTGGCGTATTGTGACGGGCCAGTTGCTCGGCCACCATTGACCAGACATTTTCAATTGGTGAGAGATTTGGAGAATGTGCTGCCCAGGGCAGCAGTCGAACAGTTTCCGTATCTAGAAAGGCCCGTACATGACCTGCATCGTCTGGTCGTGCACTATCCTGCTGAAATTTAGGGTTTCGTAGGGATCGAATGAAGGGTAGAGCCACGGGTCGTAACACATCTGATATGTAACGGCCACTGTTCGAAGTGCCGTCGATGCGAACAAGACATGACCGAGACATGTAACCAATGGCATACCATACCATCACGCCGGGTGATAACGTCAGTATGGCGATGACGAATACACGCTTCCACTGTGCGTTCACTGCGATGTCGCCAAACACGGATGCAACCATCATTTTGTTGTAAACAGAACCTGGATTCATCCAAAAAAAAAAAAAAAAAAAATTACGTTTTTCCATTCGTGCACGCATGTTCGTCGTTGCGTTCACCATCGCAGGTGCTCCTGTCTGTGATGCAGCGTCAAGGGCAACCGCAGCCATGGTTTCCGAGCTGATAGTCCATGCTGCTGCAAACGTCGTCGAACTGTTCGTGCAGATGGTTGTTGTCTTGCAAACGTCCCCATCTGACGTGGCTGCACGATCCGTTACAGCCATGCGGATAAGATGCCTGTCATATCGACTGCTAGTGATACAAGGTCATTGGGATGCAGCACGACCCGAAATATTAACAGAGAAGACGGGTACAGACTTCCGGCGTCTTGGCTGCCTGCAGTAGCAGCGCTTCGCGTCGACATCCCGCTCAGTGCAGTCCATAAGCCCCCTCCCCCCCCCCCCCGGAGACCAGGAGACCCGGAGACAACAACGGCCACGCGTACACAGAGCAAATAGCACGCTATCGCCGGCGCGAAGCATCAGTGCTACATTTAAAATGTTCAAATGTCTGTAAATCTTTCGGATCAAACTGCGTGGTCATCAGTCCGTAGCTTACAAACTACTTAAAACTACGTAAACTAACCTAAGGACAACACACACACCCCCATGCCCCAGGGAGGACTCGAACCTCCACGGCGAGCAACCGCGCGTTCCGCAGCGAGACGCTTTAGACCGCTCGGCTACCCCACCGCGGCGCTACGTCATTGCTACCACCCGCTCCTCATTCGCCACTTTCAACCAATGGCAAACGTTATTGTAAAAACCAATCCAGGACTTCCTTTTCCACAATTAAGAAGAAATAAAGCAAACACCAATAAATGAGAGCTGAAACCACTAATCATAACCGGCAACATTTTATATTTAAGACCCCCGCTTTCCCTGATCCTGCAGTAAGCGTCACACCCAGAAGAAGGCCGCTTGCAATAGTGGCCGAAACGACTGTGAAACATTCGATATGTTAACGGTGCGGTTCAATACCCAGAAGACTTATCAATAATGACAACGGCCGCGGAAGTCTGCGTTTACAGTTGTTAATCAGTTACAGAAGCAACACAATTTGGTATATGTTGTTCCCTGGGACTTATACGTAACGACTCAGGCCAATAAATAATAATTTGCCCTAGAATTTACGAAAGCCGGGTATGTAAGCCAAGACTTTAGGACATAATTATTCCAAAATCAGGCTGTGCCACCTCGTAAATATATATTTTCCAAGTCACATCGCTGATATTGTTGTTTTACATATTGTTTGTTAGATCATCACCTTCTTACCCGTCAGTAGCGAATTTCAGGCTGGCAGTTGACGTAGGTTTGGAGGGTATCCATTGTAGCTTAAAGTGGTAAATTGTGGTATTTGTATGTATTTGTGTATTTGCATGTTTGTATGTATACAAAACTGTAGTTTTGTTGCGATCCTCATTAAATTTTGCCCACATGAGCTTCAATATAAATTCGCATGACTAATGGTGCAGGGTGCTTTACTAAGGAAGGTTGACAAAATCTCGTGTTTTATTCCGATCTTGGTAAAATATCTCACATTGCAGCTTTAAAAATAATAATAATAATAATAATCTGATCTTCACATAATAGTTTACACGGCGCATGGCTGACCGTACCTTCGACACTTTCTCACCGATAACCATGAAAGTTAAAACATACGAGTGGAACAGGCAGTGCCTCGCAATTGCTAAATATGCATGGGAGTTGTAGATACATCCAAAACACCTCGCCCCTTTTCTCTGTCCCTATCCTCCTCCTTAACCCTATATACACTTCCGTTGAATATTCGTTAAAGTATCTTGTACAAATTTGAAGTTAATCTGTAGAGAACTTTTCTAGATTTCTGGTATGTAGGTCTGGAAATTAATTTGAGTGTCATGTACATATTTTAATAAATCGGCCAAGAACTATTCAAGATTTTCGGTAAGAACGTTTCACATTTATTTATTACATATGTATTTATATATTATGTATATACTGTACGTTAATTCTTCTATGCTTCTAAACTTGTGCAAGTGCAAGGATTAAATTAACAAAGTTACATCACAATCGGTTGAACGGTATGGGAGTACATGCAATACGAACAAACATACATACAGACAGAAACAGAAAAAATTATCTGCATATTTCCCTGAAAACAGCATAGAAATTACAAAACAGAAATGTGTCCTCCGTTTGCTATGAATATACGAATCGACCTTGAATATAAAAAAGAAGAAAACTGTTTTCAAAACATAGTATTTACTGTAATGCCTTTTAATACCCAACGTTGATACTTTTCTTTCTGCCGCGTCAATAAGTAATATTTTAGGTATTCAGAGATAAAAACATGTGACATAAAACTGTCGATATGAAAAACATGGATTTTCAAGATTGATGCCGCAAACACTGCGTCAATTAGACTTGGCCACTGGCGCAATATAATCCAGGGGCTCTTAATTTTATTATGTACAGATATACACATTATAATTATTGCCACATGATTAATTAGTACAAGAATTAATTGAAAACTACATGTTGTTGTATTCCTGTTATCTTCTGCCAAGCCTCTTCATCCAGTGCTTTCTCCTTGTGTCTGCCTCGATGTTCCGTTATTTCGTTGACGTGGTTCGTCTAAGAACGTCGTGGTCTGCCACCTTTACGTTTGCCTGGCGGGTTCCATTCATAGGTTTTCTTTGGCCACCGACGATCCGGCAGTGTCGGCACGTTCCCATAGCAATTTATCGATTTTCATTGAATTCTATCTAAACATCTGTACATCATTGACATTGATTCCCATTCCTCTGCAAATTCGGAGAACCACTTCTACATATAAAGTGAACAAGATGGATAACATATATTATATGTTTAGTTCTAGGGACTGTGTCATCAGTTTTGGCCAAATATAGAAAGGCAATGTGTAGTTTCTTCCTCGCTGCTATAAATTTCTCCATTAGTTGTTGTAAGATAAACAGGTTATCAGTATATGATCTGTTGTGCCTAAATCCACTTTGGTCTTCCCCAATATGGAGACTAAAATTTTGCCTCATTTTGTTTCAGGCATTATTTTACCGAATAAACGGCTCATGGTACAGTTCTCACTAATACCTATATGACAGTTAAGTGTCTCTGTGTCTCTTTGTTACCTTTCTTGAAAATAGAGAAGGGGTCTCTAGACGCGTGATGAAGTCAACCTTCCTAAGGAAGTAAACCGAGACAAAAAATATTTAAAGTTTATAAAAATTATAACTTTTTTAAATATTTAATTTTTATAATTTTTTGAAATTTACGAATGTACTCACGCCCACCATTTCATAATGTAACATCCGATCCATTTCATTGACTCTGAAAGTGAAACGAGCACATGGCACTGTATTAGCTTCCTGCCCTCGTTTAGGTTTGTTACAATGTAATCTGAGGCCCATGTTCACATGAAAATCATAGGATGATTTTCATACCTTACATTAGCACCATGTATCTCACATGAAACAGAGAACGTAAAACAAGCATCATACTCTAGTTGTTGTACATCTTTCAATTTTTACTATGTTTTGAATTAGTGTAACTATGTACCAGCATGTAACCTTATGTCCAGGTCCGCACGTGATAAAAGTTCCATGTGCAACAATTGTATTAGTAATATAAAATTACAAGCTTGTATGTTCCTTGTACAAAATTTGCCATTATCTGTATCCTGTACATCTACATCGACCTAGGCAGATCGAAGTTTAGCACTGTTCCAGATTTGTTTCTTGGAATTTCATGATGCATAGTGTTTGAATACAATCTATATCACTAGTCTTGTATTAACACAATTTATGACATTCGTAAAATATCTAAATAAGACAATTGTAGATTGAATGCAGAGTTTTATGTTATGTTCACAATGTCTGTAGACGCTGTATGCGTGATTCGTAGTGGCGGAGCCGGTATGTGGCGCCCCCTTGGTTTAAAACGTTTCCTATGAAAATTTTGCACTATGATACGTGCAGTATTGTACACTGGATTGTGACAATGGTGCCTGTATATAGCGCCGCCATAGACCGTCTGTTTCACATTTTATAATACAGGGTGTCCAGAAAAGGGCTCCCTGATTTCAAAATTAAATATCTCGAAACCAAAGATCGATAGAGGAATGCAATAAACGGTATGTTTATTGTGAAAGCTGTAAGAAGTTTACACAGCAGTTTGAAATAATAGTTACAAAAGCTGCTAACAGATGGCGCTGTACGCTGTACAGCTCATATCAGCATACATAAGTGAAATAATCGTATGAAAACACTTTTTGCAAACAATCATATCACAACGTTTTCAAAATGTTCACCATTGGCACTACAGAGGTGGCGCAAACGAAAAATGAAATTCCCCATCACATATCGTAGTGTCTCAACCGAAATGGATTCACATGTCACAGAGATCGCCGATTCAAGCTCGTCCAGCGTGGCGGGATGCTTCGGGTAGACCATGTCTCTCACTGTGCTCCCCCCCCCCCCCCCCAAAAAAAAAAAAAGTCACAGGGAGTCGAATCCGGCGAATATGGACGCCAATCCATTCCTGCACCAGTGAATTTGGGATATTGCAAAGCAATGACTCGATTCCTGAAGTATTCCTCAAGAAAGCGAAACACTTGTTAGGTCCGATGTGGTCGGGCTCTATCTTGCATAAACCATTCAGTACCTGCTCGATCCTCTAACGCTTGCTGTGTTGCGACAAATTGTTCCAAAATTGCAACGTAAAGTGCACCAATGACCGCTTCTCGAATGATAAAAGGGCCAATAATGCATCTGCTGCATACTGCAGCCCATGCAGTAACTTTCGAAGAATACAGGGGTTTCGCTTCACACCAATATGGTTTTTCGGAACCCAAAAATCGCAAGTTCTGCTTATTCACGTATACATTCAGGTGGAAGTGTGCTTCATCTGTAAACCAGATGCAGCCAACATCAAATCCTTCACTATCAATCATTGTGAGTATCTAATTAGCAAAGGCAACCCTTTGTTGCACAGATCGTACGGGTATGGACTGGTGAGTTTGAATTTTGAATGGAAACAAGTGAAGGCTCTTTCTCAGTATTTTCTGCATGCTGGAACGCTTCACACCAGTCTCAGATGCAATTCTACGGACGGATGACATTGGATGTCGCTGAGTAATTCCAGAAAATGTGGCGATATTTTTAGGAGTATCTGCGGTTTGCTTGCGGCCAACATGCCCCACTAGATCATCAGTACGCTGCCTGTTCGTTGAAATTTTGCGAAGAGGGACGAATGGTTTTCGCATCGGGTCCTTTTGGAACATTAAATCGTGCTTGAAAACTTCGCGTTGTTGCCGTAAAACTCTCTTCTAACCTGTGGTACTCTAGCAGCAGAAAAACGCGTTGTTCAATGTACATGGTTTTAATCTCTTTCTTCGGTAGACTAACCTCCTTTCACGTTCCAATAGTGGAACTGATCGCTCTGGGCTTCGGATCACTATTTTTACTAGGCATTACGTATGGAGATTACAGCGCCATCTGTTAGCAGCTTTTGTAACTATTATTTCAAACTGCTGTATAAACTTCTTACAGCTTACACAATAAACGTACCGTTTACTGCATTCCTCTATCGAGCTTTGTTTTCGAGATATTTAATTTTGAAATCAGGGAGTCCTTTTCTGGACACTCTGTATTTTACAAAATACTTTTCCTTGTAAGCGCTCAAATTAAAATCAAATGTCATACTGGACGGTGAAGGGAGCACCGCTCTGTGGCGATGCCGGATGCCTTCTGTTTAAATTTTTAATATTTTACTTTTTCCTGTTAATACCTAAATTATGTCGCTGGTCGTTTAGCAGACCAATACCATAACTTTATGTAAAGACGTCAGTGTATCTTATTTTTAATCGTCTATAATGGTGCCGACACTGTTGTAAGGCACCCTACAGGTGGCGGCCTCTAACGATGCCACGAGGCATCACCTAAACGACGTTGACACAGAATAAGGAGCATACAGAAGGGAAAGCTGGAGGCGGCGCCTTTGATCTGTATGTTACCAAGCGTTGCGCTCGACGCCATATTGAAAAGCAGTAAACGCGGAACTACAGCCACTTAGTACTTTGGCTGGAAATGGACTTTTTACGAACTGCAGCTAACCTCACCGACTTTTACGAAAGGAAACGGCTTTTCATTATGCTCTCCTCTATTTTGCGCCCTTAATCTATTTATTTCCGTATCCGAAGAACATTCGTTGCCAACATTAGCACACTACGCCTCCACTGCCGTAAGTAAAATTTTACCTGCCTAAGCAGTGTAGAACAAGGGGAGGAGGCAGTATGAGTGTCATCGATTTGACTGGTTTAGTTTCACTTACGGCAGTGGAGGAGTGATGTTTTAATGTTGGAAACATAATGTTCGTTTTACGAGGACAATTACTTTACCGACCTGAGAAAGGTAGTTACAAGAAACTGCAACGCAAGAGCAAGAACAGCGAGATTATTCCCCTTAATCCATTTTTTTGAATATCGTAACAAGGGGAGGTCGCCAATCGGGACCCGCCGATTTCGGCCAAGTTACGTGTGTAGAAGGAAGTGGGTCTCCACATAACGAGCCTGAAATATGTGGGCCTTAGGAAAGGAGGAAATGCTCTCGAAAGTTTTTCCGATAGCACAGTACATGTTATTCAGCGCTCTGTTCGTGAATAAACGGCGTAGCGTAATGTAAAAAATAAATAAATAAAATAAAATAAAATAAAACAATTAAAAATAGGAAGCTCCTGGGATTGATCCCAGGGCGCCTGTTTCGCAAGAAATTCGGTTGATCATTCCGTTACGCCGTTAGTCACGAACAGATAGCTAAATATGATGTACAGTACTATTGGAAAAATTTTCGAGAGCATTTTCTCCTTTCCTAAACCCACTGAGGCGAAATATTTCAGGCATGTTATAGGGAGACCAATCTCCTTATACACACGCAGCTTGGGCGAAATCGGCTGGTCCCGATCGCCGACCTCCCCCTGTAAGAGGATCAACGGTCGTTAACATTAGCACGCTATGCCTCCGTTCTCCGTTGCCGTTAGTAAAATAGCGACGTTCACTAACCGTTCAGCATCTTTGGGGGAAGGTGAAGAAGCTTATATCCTTATTTGTATTCGAATTATTGCGGCAATTAGGTGCTCAACACGATCGGCCGCCTTTACTTTTATTGCTGCTCGTAATAACAACGGAACAGCTCCAAGTACAAACACACGGTTCTTTCTTTTCATTGCACCAAACACTTGTTTACTTTTATGCAATTCAGACAGCTAAAATACACAATTAAGAAACAAAGACGGCGCATTACCACACCACAGAGTAGGGAGTGACCACCCGTTTACTGCTTTTCAAGATGGCCGATTCCGCGCATGCGCACTAAATTTTGGACGACAGACTGCAGCGGGAGTTTCCTTTCTGTATACTCCTTATTCTGTGACGTTGACATGCACAGTACACGTTGGAGGCCTGTGGATGCATCATCTGTTTTAACCGATTACGCCAAATATGGGACTACCCGGTAAAATGCGGGACGTCTGATCAGCCTACGTGGACAGCAGAGGAGAGGACCCCTGTGTCTTCGCGGGCAGGCAGCCCGGAGCGCTGTGCCGCACGCGCCTTCTTCGCCGCCCACACGACTCAGCCCAGCCGCAAGAAGCCGGCCTGCCGCGGCACAGCCAGGTCGTGACGAGGCAGTCAACGCAGCGGATTAGCCGCGGATTAGCGGCCGTTTCTAAGCGCCGCGGCTCCATCATAACACCTGTCACTTTTTTCCTCGGCACTGGCTACTGCTGGAAACACGTGGTTTCTTTTAAACATCGCCCGCCAAGTGTTCTCGCAGCATTGCCACTCGGTACGGACCTCGTGCAATAGCGCCAACATATCGGAGTTCACGCCTCGGCCGCTGTGGCGCTAGTGGCGTGAAGCAGACCCGCTGTAACGTCCTAATCCTCGATGGGCGAAGTTGCCGTTACATTCTATTTTATGCTTAATCATTTAATAATTGTTCCAATTTTTTGACGGTACGGGATGCGGACAATTACTAGGTTGATCCATAACAGTAAACTTTGTTAACTTCCTTTATTATGGAACGACAAATGTTAAAAAACTCTTCCCTTTAAATACACTGGTTAAAGAACTGTGTGCCACTGCGATGAATGTCTACAAGTCCACACTGAAACATTTCAATATGCAACTGCAACTCGTATGCGATACGACGGAATGGCAAAAACTTTAGCCACCACTAAACGCAAGTTACGAACTCACTCTGCGGTCGGCGGGAGACTGCCGCACCCCGGCCAACAAACAAAGAACATTCCAACCTAAGCATTGTTGCCAGCAGCTCTCACTGCACACCACCGATAACTATCGTTCGACCAAAACGTACCAAAGAGGTTACTAACCTAAAATCCTGTATCCTCACACCGGCTGGCGCGGTGGCCGAGGGGACTGAGGCGCTACAGTCACGGTCTGCACGGCCACTACGGTCGGGGGTTCGAATCCCCCCTCGGGCATGGATATTTGTGCCGTCCTTAGTCTTAGCTAGTTCATAAGTAGTTTGTAAGTTTAGGGGACTGATGACCCCGTAGTTAAGTCCCATAAGCTATAAAAACATTTGAACATTTTCCTCACACCGCGCACAGAACAGGAAGCGCACAGAAGGGGGAAGCAGGGTGCGGCTCTTTTCTTCTGAACGCTGCCAAGCGTTGCGCGCGACGCCATATTGAGAGAGAGTAAACGCGGAGCGATAGCTACTTTGTACTTGGCTGGAAATGGGATTTAGGAACCGGAGCTAATGTCACCGGCTATACCCGGGCCGCTGAAAGTATGCACTTGACGTTTACAAGTAACAAGTGAAGAGCAAAAAGCGCGAGGCACTAGTCGCGAGGAACGATTCAATCACAGCGCGCTAAAAGCTTCCAGTGGTCACGTGCTGTGACGTCAAAGTTCCCGCGATGCCGGCTTTGTTCAGTGCTACCGTAAACAAAGTTGTGTATCATGTTTACCGCATATTTATGATGTGTGTGCTTTTTTCGCTGCAATTTGTTTTACTGTGAGTGGTTTAACTTGAGTTTCTGAGTTCAAGTAATTGGATAATGTCACCGAAAAGACATTTGTCTAGTGACGTTTTCTGAGTGAGGCTGCACCTGCATTGCATCCGGAAGTCGTCCGATCCGAACCTGTCCGGTAATGAGTGATCCGGCGATCCGGTTCGATATTTACCTTTGACTGATAATTGCTCCCCAATAGATTGCCACAGTTTTCGCTTAATATCCCGTTTATGGTACCCTTTAATTCGCTGGTCCCACAAGCGAGGCTCATTCCCCATAAATTCCCCGTCGATGGGCCCGCTCACGGCGCTCCGCCGGACGGCGCTGCCGGACTGGAAACAAACGCGTTTGGTCGGCCAATCCGGCAGTCCGGAATAAAACTATGGTACAATATTAAAAGTGTGAAAGGGATGAAAAGAGGCAAAAGTTACTAAAGGCCTTTATGCGACGCAAATATGATGATATTGAATTATTTTCTGGAATCATTTTAAGAACACCATTTATGTAATTACATTCTGCACATATCAGTGCAGTTTCGGAGTTCATTTCCAATATGTAAAGGAGAATCGAAAGAAAAATAATAGTCGCATTGTTTCTGATTACGAAATGATGGGTCCACAGTGCAACACAAATCAGCAATCGAGAGATAATAACACACCTTCAACATCCACATCGCTGGTACAGTATTCTGTACCAGTTGTCGAGCAGATTGTAAATAATGCACGAGTTTTTGCGTACTTCTCAGTGTAAAATGTAATTTTTCTTCTTCAGGTATTGCATTTCTTTGGCACTGTGGTTTTATGTCATCCGAAATAGAACTCAGTACGTAGTTGAACTGTCTTTTATTTAAACGACAATAGGTTCTGAATAAATTCGTCACTAAACTTTTTTTTAATCAACGGCCTGTTACTTCCATCGGAAGCTGTGCTATTACATAAAGGCATTACCAGCTGTCGTGTTTTCTTAGTATAGAACAAAGCAACGTCATCGTCTTCCTCCTGCAACGACAGCGCAGCAACGGCGGCAGTTGGCAGACACCTCAGCCCGCCTCTCACCGGCGACCGCGCTGCTCGCCTGCCGCTGTGTTCCGCAGCGGGTCGACAGCAGGCAGAAGCGGCGCTGTCGTTGTCGGTTGTTGCGGTGGGTCGCTGTCGCCCTGTTCGGACTTTCACCTTAAGTCCTCAATTTCTTATGAATAAAAACTTTGAAGCATACGCCCTGAGCAGGAAGTTCATTCTCGCTGCAAACGATCATAAAGAAGTTATGGTGCACTGGATACAAAAGAGAAATATTGCTGCAGATACGTCAATGTCAAAACTTCTTTTATATTATCTCGTGAAACGAAATAAGCCTATTACGCCCACATATGCAGTAGACAAAATCGCAAAGGAGCAGGGTCACAATGTAATAAGGCTGCCCCATATCTCTGCCATTTTAACCCTAAAGAATTAGTATGGAGTGACATCACGAATTGCATAACAAACAATACTAAGTATTTCACAATAACAAAGGTGGAAAGGCTGTTGCGTGAAGCTGTTGCTGATGTGGATACTGCATCTTGGAAAAAAAAGGTCGAGCACGTTGAAAAACTGATTCAGGCAGCGCAGACAATTGAAGGGCTCATAGTAATCATGTTCAAATGTTCAAATGTTTGTATAGCTTATGGGAATTAACTATGGGGTCATCAGTCCCTAAACTTACAAACTACTTATGAACTTTTTTCAAACTAACATCGACAGAGCTTTAAAAATATTACACAAAATTTCAAAAGGCACTGAAATGCACATACTCGAAGAATTAAAAATATACATACACATGGAAGCTTCACCTAACGAAATTCTCAATGAACACAGAGATTTTAAACACAAAATTTATTTACAAAATTTTATCGATCTAATTGGGCTTGACAACGGATAAATTCAGAAATGTAATGTTCCACAGTCAAGGATAACGCAAAATGTCGATTAACATACAATATCTCACACACCAGAGAAAAGCATTTTCATACTCAAAGATATTACAAAATTCCAAATGGCAAGCAATACCTCAGAAACCAAAGAGACACACTATTTCATAATCGGAGACACTACAAAATCAACATTTGTACCAAAGATATCACAAAATTCGAAATTAATCATCTCAGAGCAGCTAGAGGTTTACCAAAGATATAATGCAATAGAACATCTTTGTAAACACATAGCATCAAAATAGCAGTCAAACAAGAAAGTCATTATTTTATAAATTATTAAAAAACGACTTTCTAAGAAAGTACCTATTAAAATCATACAGAGGTACAGATGCTGTGTGTGTTGGCAACAAATAGACAGTAAGTAATAAATTTAAAACTGTATAATATGCTCCCTATTTGATCGAAAGAAATATTTTCACAAAATTTATTTAACTATTGACAACCACTTGACAATGCCAAATACGGCGAAACAGCTGTAGTGGACAATTAAATAAAGTTAATAAGCAGCGGTAAAGGTGATTATATTTATTAAAATGTCATATTAATTATGAACTACTTACGAACTAGGACGGCACAAATATCCATGTCCGAGGGGGGATTCGAACCTCCGACCATAGTGGCCGTGCAGAGCGTGACTGGAGCGCCTCAGTCCCCTCGGCCACCGCGGCCGGCAGTAATCATGAACATTTAGTGACTTGTCTTGGTAATAATGACAATTTTGGCAGTGACGAGAACAGTGAAGATGGGGAGTTGCATGTAATTGCACCATTGTCGCCATAAATTGGTGAGTGAAAAGCATTGTGATTATAAAACGCAGAGAGAGAAGTTACTATCTTGATTACTGTTTATTTCGTATATGTCATGATCCAATGTTTATCACCTATATTTCTTTGCTCCGTTATTGAAATCATTGTTGTGCTCTTGTCTACATTACTATGCCGTTAACTAATCGCTGCTTTGTGGTAGCAGCTGAAGAACGAATTATTATATGCACTTTTATTGCTCAATAGCTTACATTTACGAGATGCAACTGAAAACCGTTTCATCTTCTGTGGGTATAGAGCCTAGTGTTGCAACGTCGCTAAAGCAGTGTAGCCAACTGGCCGTAATGCAAAACGTCAAGTGCAATGTTCGTGCACCTATTGTAATCTAATTAATTAAAAACATAATAACGGAACGGTCAACGAAGTCAACGAATGTTTTATTTGCTGATCTACTCATTTAGTATCAGACACCTATAACTACATACAAGGGTTGGAACTTGAACAGTGGCAACACTGCTGTGGAGACACCATGCAATCGAATCTACTGTTGTCATATAAAAATGATGTTGAAAAGGCTGTTGGGCTGCAGAATAGCCGACTGCGGTGGCCGAGGGGACTGAGGCGCTTCAGTCGCGGTCTGCACGACCACTACGGTCGGGGGTTCGAATCCCCCCTCGGGCATGGATATTTGTCCCGTCCTAGTTCGTAAGTAGTTCATAAGTAGTTTGTAAATTTACGGACTGATAACCCCGTAGTTGCGTCCCATAAGCTTTACAAACATGTGAACATGTGCTGCAGAATAGAAGAAAATCCATGAAGAGGTGGATTCTTTATATTCCTTATATTTCTTACGCATTTCGGGCTGGGTCCATCATCAGAGAATCTGTACAAAATTATTTATACAAATCATGTAACGGATGTTACGTGTAACAAGCGTTAAAAGTGCTCATCTTTTAAAAGTAAACAAGTACAGCTAAAATTTATATTAAACATCTTTGGCTATAGTAAACAGTACAAGGTAGGACATTAAAGCCCAAGTGGATTATTTTACTAAACAACGTCTAGTATTACAGAGCCATGCGTGGTACAAGAAGTTGTTCAATGACAGCCACGTTCATCTATTACAGGACTAATATTACACGCGCTACTCAGTAGTCATTATACTCGTCATCAGTTTCCTCTATTCTTTATCATACCATACGTTACTATACGTTACCATAAGTTACTATGACGTCTTCGTACAGGCTGACCGGCAATGTAGCCTCCAGCCCCCCCCCCCCCCCTCTCCCCCCACGCCACACACAAGCATGTATGGGTATAAACATTGATGATACGTATTGTATGAAATTCATTGCAACAAATTTTATTTTATTATATTTTAGACTGCTTCTCTGCATTGTATTTTATGATTGCAGACTTCCTCGTATTACATATATCATGTGACTATGATGTGTGTGCCATGGGCTGCCCCCGCCCCCCACAATCATGTATGGGCATATCCAATGAGTAAATGTAAAGCATAAAACTAATTACAACTTCTTGCCATTGGATCTCTGAACTGTTTTGTATATGTAAATAACTATAACTGTATATTTTTATTTCTTTAAAATTTAGATGGCCTTTTGCTTTGTGTATATTTTGTCACTACAAATATTAGGTGATGATTACATGTATGCTATGTGCTGACCCTTAGCGCTACCTTCTTCAGACAAGCTGTCTTTGAACAACTTGCATTTATCCACAGACTGTCTTGTACCACGCTCGACTCTCTAATACTAGATGTTGTTTAGTAAAACATTGCACATGGGCGTTAGTGCCATAGCTTGTACTGCTTTCTATAACCAAAGGTGTGTAATAAAAATTTTAACTGTACTTGTTTACTTTTAAAAAATGGGCTTTCTTAACGCTTATTACACATAACATATGTTACATAATTTGTAAATATTTTTGTACAGATTGTCTGATGATGGACCCAGCTCGAAACGCGTAAGAAGTATAAGGAACATAAAGAATCCTCCTCTACCTGGATTTTCTTCTTTTCTGCAGCCCAGCAGCCTTTTTAACGTCATTTTTATACTTATTATAATGGTTGCATACCTCCATAAGGACTTTAAGTAAGACCTGTACGCCGGCCGCGGTGGCCGAGGGGACTGAGGCGCTCCAGTCACGGTCTGCACGGCCACTACGGTCGGGGGTTCGAATCCCCCCTCGGGCATGGATATTTGTGCCGTCCTAGTTCGTAAGTAGTTCATAAGTAGTTTGTAAGTTTAGAGACTGATGACCCCGTAGTTAAGTCCCATAGACTATACAAACATTTGAACATTTTTCAGACCTGTACTACTAATGTCGCTGATACCATACGTTGTTCACATACCTACCTTACCTCCAACCAAATCGACTCGCGCGGCCCACGTTACCGGCGCCCGCACAATCGAGTGAAATACACTTACTTGTAAGCAAGTGGTCTAACGTAACGGTGTCACTATGTTTTCGATACAGGAACAAAGAGTTAGATCAAGCTTGAATGTGTCAGAGGTCGTACAGCAAGACAGTGTCATTATGGTCTTTAACGGGCGTGTAAGGAATCGGCATTGTCATACATAACAGTGTCATGTTGGGTAAAAGCCTTCAACGAAGGTCGGCAAACTGTAGCAGACATGCATTGGGCAGTTCGTTCTAGCGTCCACTTCATGGCATTCGCTTTATAACTGAATAGCTCCCTTAGACTGTTCGCGGATGATGCAGCCGTTTATCGGATAGTGAAGTCAACAGAGGATCAAAAGGAACTGCAAAGCGATTTAGACAAAATTTCTACATGGTGTGAAAATTGGCAATTAACACTAAGTAATGAAAAGTGTGAAGTAATACATATGGCCACTAAAAGAAATCCGCTAAACTACGATAAATCAGTCAAACCTTAAGGTCGTAAATTCTATCAAATACCTAGGAGTTACAATTACGAACAACTTAGACTGGAGAGAACGCATAGAAAATATTGTGGGGAAGGCGAACGAAAGATTACGTTTCATTGGCAGACCGTTTCGAAGATGCAACAGCTCCACCAAAGAGACTGCCTACATCACATTTGTGCGTCCTCTCCTGGAATACTGTTACCCAGTGTGGGACCCTTACCAGGTGGGACTGACGGATGACATTGAGAAGGTTCGGAGAAGGGCAGCTTGTTTTATTTTATTACGTTATTGGGGGAGGGGGGAAACGTTACAGAAATGTTGCACGATTTGAGGTGGAAATCATTAAAAGAAAGACGTTATTCGTTGCGGCGATATCTATTTGCGAAATTTCAATCACCGACTTTTACTTCTGAAAGTGAAAATATTTTGTTAACACGCACCTACATAGGGAGACATGACCGTCCCTATAAAATAAAAGAAATCAGATCGAAAACAGAACGATTTAGGTGTTCTTTCTTCCCACGCGCTGTTAGATAATGGAACGATAGAGAAAGGTTATGAAAGTGCTTAATGAACCCTCTGACAGGCACATAAATGTGATTTGCAGAGTATCTATATAGATGTAGATGAACTGTTCCACACATTCGACAGGCAGTAGGATGCTACATTCACATCATCAACAGAACAGGCTCTGCTAACGGTATGCACATCGCTGGCAATGGGTTCAAATGTTCAAATGTTTGTAAGGCTTATGGGACTGAACTGCGGGGTCATCAGTCCCTAAACTTACAAAATACTTACGAAGTACCTTATACTAAAGACAGCACAAACATCCATGCCCGAAGGGGGATTCGAACCCCCGACGGGTAACGGCCTCGCGCATCGTATCATAGTGCCTCAATGCGCTCGTCCGTTCGCTGCGGCGGCAATGGGTTCTACACAACGCTGGTGACTACTTTGAAGGACAGTAAAAGGTGAAAATATGTATCGCTTTTGTATCGGTTGTGAGACAATACTTGCCAGTATTTAAGTTCCAACTCTCTTATTTTTATAATCATTCAGTGACTAATATATAGTAAAAATCAGCATTGAATGAAATAAACTTTTTATTTACAGTTTCAAATTCTGCAAAAAAATCTGCTCAAATCAAAAGATTTTTTTCTTCTATGTGGTTGAGTTCCAAAGAGCAATCAATCAACGGTCGTCGCCAACATCGCATACTACCCATCCCGCTGCCGTAAGTAAAAGATGGTAATCTAAGTGATACTATGGGTAAAGAAGGGGATAGATGAGCCTTTGAAAGTACTTAAATACCTCACCTCATTGGGCGATAGGAAAACGTAACACATTCGCGAAAGATTTCCGTTTACAGTGTAAGGTAGTTTGAATAACACTACAATTACGCGTTTGGTAGCGTAGTGAAAAGATAGTACCTTACTAATTCTCGAGCTGGGTATAAGTCACACTAAGTATTGTTTATTATTATTTTTTAATTTCATGTTATTCCTTGCATCGTTAAAATTTTATTTATAAAATTTAATCATACTTAAATATTTCAGTGGCCTTGAATTGCTACAACAATAGCGAGAGCTATTGTCACCAGATCACACTCAATTTCACAGCATGTATACGCATTTCTAATTAGATGAATGTCTAGTTGTAATGATTATACACACATTGCTATGATTACAAATTCGTGTTATTTATCCTTTACTAAATACATAGCAACCTTCAATTACCGATTTACAGCTTTTAGAAAACTGAGAAATCTTGTGACCTATTTGTATTAGAATTATTTCGGAAATTAGGGGCTGAACACCATCCACCACCTATTCTCTTATTCCTGTTCATAATAACTGCGTCACACCTCCAAGTATTACCTCATATTTCAACCTTTTATAGTGGAGCAAATAACTGTTCACTTCTACATAATATAAGCAGTTAAAGCACACATTTATTAAATAAACAAAACTTCTTCAGTCCCGTTTGCATCAAACACAGACCTTTACTTCTTCTCAAGGTGGCCTTCTTTGCACATACGCATTAAATCTTGGCGCACTGATAGCAGCGGACTTCGCTTTCCGCATACTCCATATTCTGTGCTTGAGCTTGGTGAACATTAGAACCAACGGTTCAAATCTAATAAACTATGCCTTACTGTCGTCTGTCTGCCAAAATTTGCGAGAATATACTGCCGTCTGATAAAAGAATTAACGTTGAATTATTTCGCAGGTGGGAGAAATGTAATCGTAGTAATTTATTATTAGAAACCATTACAGAGCCATGCACCGCCGTAGACTATTTGTAAGCTTGATGGGTTGCCATGCTCGGGGCCCGGGTTTGATTTCCGGGGCGGTTAGAGATTTTCTTCGCCCAAAGACTGGGTGTTATATCGTCATCATCATTGAATTGCAAGTCGCCCAAGTGGCGTCCGCTGAAAACTCTTGCAACAGGTAGGCTGAACACGTCCCCATTGGGGTCTAACGGCTATAAATGCCACACGATCATCGTCACAATCATTAGAGAGTTTGAAGAAGTCAGATTTATATTTTGTGTTTCGTACACCTAATTTCCTACCGCGTGAACCACAGACATTGCCGAGGTGAGGTGGCTTGCGTGCCACGAGGATACAGATAGCCGTACCGTAGATGCAACCACAGCGGAGGGGTATCTGTGTGGTTCCTGAAGAGGGGCAGCAGCCTTTTCAGTAGTTACAGGGACAACAGTCGGGATGATCCACTGAAATGGCCTTGTGACATCAGCTAACGTGGCTTTGCCATACAGTTACCGTGAACGGCTGAAAGCAAGGGAAAACTACAGTCGCCACTTTTATTGAGGATATGCAGCTCTACTGTATGAAAATTTGATGATGGCGTCTTCTTGGGTAAAATATTCCGGGGGGAAAATAGTCCCCCAGTCGAATCTCCGAGCGGGCCTACTCAGGATGATGTCGTCATTAGGAAAGACAACACTGGCATTCTACGGATCGGAGCGTGGCATAGTTAGATCCCGTAATCGGGTAGGGAGGATAGAAAATTTAAAAAAGGGAAATGGATAGGTTGAAGCTGGGTATCGTCGGGATTAGTGAAGTTGGGTGTAAAGACGAACTTAATTTCTGGTTAGGTGAGTACAAGGTCAAAAACAAATAAGTTGTGGGCATTATACGATAACGTCTAACAATGAATAAGAAAATAGCTTGGCGGGTAAACTACTGTGAGCAGTAGAGTGATTAAATTGTCGTCGTTAATAGATGTGAAGACAACACCGACCACAGTACTAAAAAGTTTACATGCCAACTACCTCTGCCAATGATGAGGAGATTGAAGAAATGTGTGAGGAGGTAAAGGAAATTATTCAGATGGCTAAGGGAGAGGAAAAAAACTTTATTGTGATGGTGGACTAGAATTCGGTAGCAGGAAAAGGAAGGGAAGGAAATATATTAAGTGAATATGGACTGGAGAAGAGGAAGCCGCCTAGTAGAATTTTGCACGGAACATAATCGTAACGAAGACTTGGTTTAAGAATCAAATTTCAAATGTTTGTAGAGCTTAGGGGTCTTAACTACGGGGTCATCAGTCCCTAAACTTACAAACTAATACCTTATACTAAGGACGGCACAAACATCCATGTCCGAGGGTGGATTCGAAACACCGACGGTGAACTGCCGCGCGTATCGCAACATGGCGCTCCAATGCCGGCCGCGGTGGCCGAGGGGACTGAGGCGCTCCAGTCACGGTCTGCACGACCACTACGGTTGGGGGTTCGAATCCCCCCTCGGGCATAGATATTTGTGCCGTCCTTAGTATAAGGTAGTAGTTTGTAAGTTTAGGGACTGATGACCCCGTAGTTAAGTCCCTTAAGCTTAACAAACATTTGAACATTTTTTGGCGCTCCAGTACGCACGGCTAATCCGCTGCGGCATAAGAAGAATCATGGAAGACGGCTTTATACGTCGAAGAAACCAGGAGACACCAGAAGTTACGGGACAGATTTTATAATGCTTAAACATGTATTCGGAACCAGTTTTTTAATTGTGAAACGTATCCAGGGACCAACATAGATTCTGATTATATCTATTGGTTATGAACTGCAGATTGAAATAAATAATAATAATAATAATAATAATAATAATAATAATAATAATAATAATAATAAACAACTACAGAATGGTAGGAAAATAAGGAAATGGGACCTGGATAAATTGAAGGAACTTGAAATTCTTGAAAGTTTCAGAGGGAGCTTTCGACAACAATTGACTGAAACGAGGGAAAATAACACAGTAGAAGATGAATATGTAGCTTTGAGAGATAAAGTAGTAAAGGCGGCAGGGGACCATATAGGCAGGAAGGCAAGACCTACAAAAAAAATCTTTGGAATTCACAGGAAATACTGAATTTATTTGTGAAAGGAAAAGATAATAAAATGAAGTAAATGAAGCAGGTAAAATGGAGAAAGAAATGAAATTAACACGAAGTGAAGAATGGGTAAGCAGGACTGGGCAGAGGGCAAGAAGAATGTATAACGAAGGGAAAAATTGATACTATCTACACGAAAATGAAAGAGTCATTTGGAGACAAGGAAAGCAGTTCTATGAATGACAAGAACACAGATAGAAAACCAGTTCTCAGCAAATAAGGGAAAGCTGAAAGGTGAAAAGAATATACAGAGGAGCTTTACAAAGAACATTTCAAAGGAAATGAACTTTGAGACAATACTGCAGAAAGGGAAAAGGAAGTAGACGAAGATTAAATAGGAGATACTATTGCTGAAAGAAGAATTTGACAGAGAACCGAAAGGCCTAAATCGAAGCAAGGCCTCTGGAGTAGACAACATTCTCGCAGACCTACTGAAGTCCCCGGGATAGCCAGCCATGGGAAGAGTATTTCAACTGTTGCGTCAGATGTATGACACAGACGAAACATCGCAGCCTTTAAGAAAAATGTAATAATCCCCATTCCAAAGAAAGCAGGCGCAAAAAAGTGTGTAGATTACAGATCAGTTTAATAAGTCATGGTTGCAAAATTTAAGACGAAGTTTATACAGAAAGATGAAAAATTGGTAGAAGCTGATGTTGTGGAAGATCAGTTTGGATTTAGGAGAAATGTAGGAACACGGGAGAAAATACTCACATACGACTTATTTTGGAAGTTAGATTACGGAAAGGAAGACCTTCATTTCTAGCTTTTGTAGATTTGGAGAAAAATTTTCACAATGTTGGTTGGAATACACTTTTTCAAATTCTGATATCAGCAGGTGTAAGGTATAGGGAATAGAAGGTTATTTACAAATTTTACAAAAACCCGACGGCATTTGATACAAGGAGACAGTGGGCGAAGGGTTAAAAATCAGGGTAAAGAAATAAAAACATTGCGTTGCTTATCACACTGCAAAAATGTTCAAATGTTTGATAAGCTTAAGAGACTTAACTGCGGGATCACCAGTCCCTAAACTTACAATCTACTAATGAACTAGTTTATACTAAAGACGGCACAAACATCCATGCCCGAGGGGGGATGCGAACCCCCGACAGGGAACCGCCTCGCGCATCATAGCATAGCGGCTTCGCCGCGGCTATGATATTGCAATTCTGTCACAGACAGCATAGGACCTGGAAGAGCAATTGAACGTAATGGACACTGTGTTGAAACGAGGGTATAAGATGAACATTAACAAGAGCAAAACAAGGGCAATGGAATGTAGTGTAAGAAAATCAGGCGATTCTGAAGGAATTTGATTAGGTAACGAAACTACAGAGGTGGTCGATAAGTTTTGTTACTTGGGCAGTAACATAACATATGATGGTCGCAGTAGAGCGGTTGTAAAATGCAGAATGGCAATGGGAATAGAAGCTATTTTGACAAAAGGGAATATTTTTAAACATCGAATATAGATTTAAATGTAAGGAATTCTTTTCTGGAGTTGCTACAGAAGAATTCTGAAGATCAGGTAGGTAGGTCGCGGTACTAATGAAGAGGTACTGTGTAGAATTGGGCAGAAAAGTAATTTCTGGCGTACGTTGCGTTAAAGAAGGAATCAATTGGTAGGACACATTGTTAGACACTAGGAATCGTGAATTTAGCGTTGAAGGGAAATCTGTGAGGTAAACATTTCAGGGGGAGACCGAGAGACGAATAGAGTAAGCAGATTCGAATGGATGTGGGTTGCCGTTCTTAGGAGGACATGGAAAGGCTTGCTCTGGATAGAGTAGGGTGGAGAGCTGCATCAAACAAGTCTCCGGACTGAAGACCACAACAACAAACAACATACGATTTCAAGTCGACATCGTATGTGACACCATACCTTCCGTTTCCAATAGTCTGGTTATTGGCCTGTATTAAAATTTAAGAATTGGAAGGTTGCTGATTTTCCCTCTGATTTTCCTCTATAGCTTACATAGCTATACATAATTTGGCAAGTGAAAAAATAACGTAGGGACTATTGCAAAATATACATGAGTGCACCCAATAAAAAAGCAAAAATATGAGAAAACTGAGGAAATCTGGGATGAAAGCATTACTTCTGGGATCCCTTTCTCCAATACAATGTTAATCCTGACTGTCGTTCTTCCATTCAGATCCTACAAAGTTTGAAACGGAAACTGGATTAAAATATAGGTAAATAAATTTCGACTCTAACTCTTGAGACCTAGGACTAAAGTGAAGCTTCTGATGATGTTTGAAATTATTGCTTCAGTTATCTTAAAAAAGATTGGTGACGAAGTGACTGAGCGTTTTGATCGCGTGAAAGAATTACGTAACATACCGAGAAACAGAAAAGTAAACCGATAGCGAAAGATATAAAGTGTGCATACTGAGTCGGTCGGTCAGCCTACTGCACGCTTGGAGCGTTCCAGTGGCGAATACGAGTACTTCTTGTGGTTCTCATGTTTTATAGGAGTAGGGAGGCTGGGGATATTCTAGCCGGCGATCGTTACAGAATGGGCATGCACTCTTTGTGAATGTGTGCTAGAAATGGCAGCACTGTGCAGCACATAGAGCTCTGGTGGCAGCGAAGAGAGTTACGATCGTTATCGATACGTTTGCAGTACAAGAACAGCGGATATTCATACGTTTTATCCCTTCGTTTGGTGTATCACCGATTGATATACATCGCCAGTTCGCTTCGCGGAAATGGCAGCGTGGTCTCAGGTGGCATGTCACGGATTACACGGCCGCTCCCATCGGACGTTCGAGTTCCCCCTCGGCATGAGAGAGTGTGTGTGTGTGTGTGTGTGTGTGTGTGTGTGTGTGTGTGCGTGGTCCTTAGCATAAGTTGGTTAGTTTAAGTAGTTTGAAAGTCTTGCGAGAGATGACCTGAACAGTTTAGTCCCTTAGGTTTACAAACATTTTGGCCCAGTTTAGCTTGGTAAAACTAAAAAGTGGACCGTTTGCGATGGCCTTTTCACAGCTCTAAATTTATTTGCAAATAGTGCCTTAACCGTTCACCTGAGGCGAAAACTGAATAAATGAATTTTAAGAAGGGAAAATTCTCTAAAACATTTTTTTCGTACCTCACAATGTTTCAAGACAATTGCCAAAATAACGATGATTTGCCACTCGCTGTATGTCAGTCTGTTCCCACGTTTTAGATCGCAGCGTTCAAGAGATCGGCACCAAATTTCTGTCAATATTTGTTAATGTAAGGGGCTTAACTACATTGATCATCTGTCCCTACGTTTACAAACTACTTAAACTAGTAACGTAAAGTAACTTATGCTAAGCACAACACAAACACCCATGCCCAACGGAGGACTCGAGCCTCCGACAGCGGGCAACCGCGCGTTCCGCAGCAATGCTTCTGCTACTACTTGTCACACTATTCGATCCAAATCGGCGAGACCCACACCACGACCTCCATTTAAGTACTGTTCCTGCACTCTGGTTAGAGGCTGGGCCCGTAGTTGGCTCGTGGAATGTCACAATCAGTTTGTGAGGAATGTCACCGTGACCGATCCTAGTTATAACATCAGGACTGTTGTACTATATTCTCCGATATTAGCAATTAAGGTAAAACTGTCAACAAAGAAAATGTATCACTTGTGTTGTTGATAATTTTTCAGTTCTTTTCATATAAGTTTTTTTCTGAAGTACTACACCAGATCGAATAAATAATTAACCACTAAACCGAAACCAAAACAGGTAAAAAGAAACAAATGTGTGTTTTCATTAAAAGCGGACGTCAGATAATCGAGAATTAACCTGCAAACACGGGCTTTAAAATGTCATATAACCATGTAAAATCATAGCGCTACGCAATAAGCGCTTAAAATTCGTCACCGACGTCTATATAAATTACTCACCTTGGAATAAATATTATCTCAGAATATTAGCATTCTTCTTATTGGTTCTCGTTACAGAGTTCGTATCGATACGGTAGATGCGAGTGACGAAAAGTATTCATGCGTAAGTTAGTATCGATACGGTTGTGACGGCCGCGGTGGCCGAGGGGACTGAGGCGCTCCAGTCACGGTCTGCACGGCCACTACGGTCGGGGGTTCGAATCCCCCCTCGGGAATGGATATTTGTGCCGTCCTAGTTCGTAAGTAGTTCATAAGTAGTTTGTAAGTTTAGGGACTGATGACCCCATAGTTAAGTCCCATAACTATACAAACATTTGAACATTTGATACGGTTGTTACGAGTAACGAAATGTATTCATGAGTAACGGTTCAGTACTTCGAGTCAGCCAAAGTATTCGCTACACAGTAACGTATACAAACGGTTTGCTGCAGCTCTAGTGGCACGTGAGTCACTGAAAATTCGGACCTCTAACAAACGTTGTGTGTCGTAGTAACATCTCACCCTGCCGAAAGTTTGTTTTCGAAATCTCATCAAATTTTGACCAAAGGACGAAGCAGCGAATAAAGTGACAAGAGCTCTTGAATGTGACAGGGAAACTTACTTCAGGGTTATTTTGATTTATTTTATATGTAAATATTGACATAAATTACGTTATATCTGTAAGTAGTTCATTTTTCGTCATTAGATGAACCATAATCGTCTTTATATGGTTTATTTTAGACTAAAAGTCTTGGTAGAGGTATGCAACCTTCATAATAAAACTTACTTACTTGATTCTAAAATTGCTTAGAGGTTGGTTCAATAATCACTTACATATTGTAAGTAGATTATTGATTGTCAAAACACAACATGTTTCGGGCTTAGCCCATCATCTGGTGACCGATATTATGTAATCAGCTTTGATGCATTCAAATTTCTCATTTAAAATACTTTTGATTGACAATACAAAACAATAGTATTTTAAATAACAAATTTGAATGCATCAAAGCTCAATATATAGCATCGGCCACCAGATGATGGGCTAAGCCATAAAAATTTTGTATTTTAACAATAAATAATCCACTAACAATATGTAAGTGATTATTGGAGTAACCTCTAAGCAATTTTAGAATCAATAATGGAGGATACGTATCAACTCACCGTAAAGATGCTCGCTGAGCTGCTGAAAGACATGAAAATAGATAATCACATTCACACAACTTAAATTTTTGGCCATGGTCTTCGTCATAAGGCAGCAGAGTACAGCACTCTGGATTTCAATGGCTCCTTCACTACCAGAGCTATCTGCATCCTCCCCTCCACCACCAGCTCTTCTGAATTGCGCAGATGGAAGTTAACCCTTGAATACATTGTACGGCCCCGCAACCATCCTGGCTTCAACCTAAATAACTTCCCAACCCTGAACCCTATACCTAGTCTCCCCCCATTCCTTCCCCGCCCATTATCCTGTATCCATGTTTTCCTTACAACTGTGTATCACCACTTAAATATCCCCTTCATTTATTACATTTATTTTTACGTATTTTTTTATTTTTTCCTATCTTTCCCAACTTCATTTTTTCCTATTTTTCCTAATTTCATTTTTTCATATTTTTCTTAACTTCATTTTTCCTTTTATCCTAACTTTATTTCTTCCTTTTATCCCAACTTGATTTTTTCCTTATTTCCTAACTTTATTTATTTTTTCCTTTTTTCCTAACTTTATTTTTCCTTTATTTCCTATTTTTATTTTTCCTTATTGTTCTTATCATTTTAAATCCCCCCCCCCCCCATTCGCTCCCACCACTCCTCTACACCTCCCTTTTATCCTTTCCTGCCCCTTCCCTTCGCTGTATTTATTGCCGCAATTCAAATTCCCGCCTATCAGAGCCTTTAAATTCCATCATGCAATGCGGAGTGTGATAGTTGTGTGTGTATAGTTGTCTTAGTGACTGCGTGAATGTATATGTTTCTTTTTCTGACTAAGGCCATGGCCGAAAATTTAATTTGTATCAATGTGCTTATCTATTTTCGTGTCTGTCAGCAGCTCAGCGAACCTCTTTACGATGAGTTGTTAACCTATCCTCCATTACTGATATTCCTATCGGAGTTTACATTGTTGAAATTTCGAAGCATATAATAAATTTCGTCTTTATATGAGTGCGGTGAATAAGCAGGTGTCTTGGTAATGACAATGCCGTAGTAGAGGCTCTGAAATTTGCATCACTTGTGTCGAGGGCGGAGCTGCTTCTTGTTCCTCCTCTTCGTATGCTGGCAATGTAAACAGAAGCTGCAAATGAAAAAAAAAATTGATAAAGAAATAAAAATACTGGAATGATGCAACACCGGGAGTCATTAGCTAATAATTCTGATTGTGAGCTTATTTCCATCTTTCATCCCTATTTTTAGTAAACTTTATGACCTACGTAAAAGAACTATGGAAGCTTAAATTCACGTTGTATGAGCTGGTGGGCGAAGCCGGGTAGGATGCGTAAGTACTTTCTTTTTCATCAGGGGCCTTCTTCCATTTCTTCAAACACAGTGTCCACTCCTACGTAGTGTGCATCACCGTCTGATACACCATCAACGATGACTAATCTGCAGATCCATCAATGGTTTCTGTCAGTTTACCCTAGCTTCATTAATGATTAACAAACTTAATAACTTCCACGGCAGATTAGCCGTACGCACTGTGGCTGCGGAGCGTGCGGCCGTTTGCCGTCGGGGGTTCGAGTCCCCCTTTGGGTGTCGGTGTTTGTCTCTAGGTTAGTTTACCCTAGTTTAAGTAGTTTGTAAGCTACGGACTAATAACTACGCAGTTGAGACCGATAGATTTACAAACATTTGAACATTTGAAACTTTATGATTGCTGATGCAAACTACGATTAGAAATAATGACAAAGACATCAAAATAACGAAATATTATGCGCTAGTGGACTGTATATATTGTCGTACTCGAGACAATGGAAAATTGGTATAAGTAAATGAAATAATTCGCAATTTACGATCAGTTATGGCTTCACTGTACTAGGTTTAGATGGAATACCAAAGTGCGGCGAATGAAAATTAATGCCTGGCCTGGATTCGAACCCGGGATCTCCTGCTTACTAGTAAGACGCATTGACCACTCCACCGCCGAGGACACAGTGATGAGTACGACTGCAGAGGATTCTTCTCTGCACTTTGGTATTCCATCTAAACCTAGTACAGTGAAGCCATAACGGGTCGCAAATTGCGATTTATTTCATTCATTGAAAGCTGTAACGTGATCATATATATATAATTGCGATAGATAGTTACGGAAAGGTACATTTTATGTATGAATGCAATTTTGAATGACATTTTTATCACGTTCAGTTTGGCAGCTCTAACCGTTCAGAGTTTCGGGGACGGAGGCTGTGATAGCGTAGCTGACTGGTCGAGTGGCTACCGTCGGGGCACGGCCCACTGTCTCATGACCACCAGCCAGTGAGCTACGCCTTTCATAGCTTCCGCCCCAAAACTTAGAATGGTTGTAGGTGCCAAACTAAACGTGATAAAAATGTCATTCAAAATTCTTTGTACACAGCTGATCTCAAAAATTCCAGTGCATGTTAGAAACAAACATTGTTCCATTTGAAAAGTTGTATGTTTGAATAAAAAATACACTTTCTAGGTATTTTTACAGTCTGTTTATTGACTAACAATACGAGCCCTTGACTACCAATCCATTCTGTAAAAACCGCACATCAATTGCACTTTACGTTTCCTCAATGTTTGCGGTGCAACTGTTAGGTGAATCACCCTGTATATGTATGTATAAGACTTTTGCAGCATTATGCAAAATATCTCATGAGTACAATTAACGTGCACACATTCTGACACAACCAAGATTTTCTAGATCACAAGAAAGTAATTCCAAATAACAATAGCTTCCGTTACGATCACAAATGAAGCTCATAGTGAGACGTTGTTTTTCATTAGGCGTTAACCGTTTTATGCTACTTTTTTCAAGAGTTCACTTATTCGGTGATATTTACGTTTGTAATAAAAGACACATACAGCTACACATTAACGACGATCACATTATAACTGCTAAAACTGTTTGAATAGAAACTCTGTATAAAACAATGAAGTTAAAAACTAGATTTAATGAAAACAACATCATGTACTTTTTTTACTTTCTTTTTTTAGCATATATGTACCTACTTCCCCATTTAATATTATCTATCGGTGACTGGTAAAGCTACAGTACGAGTTTTTCGTACTGGTCTAATAGTAAATGTTGCCTTAGGGTTTGCTATAATGTGTCCTATGTTAATGGTCCACTAGTATCACAGACCACAACAGCATTAACGTATTAAAAGACATATCTAGACGAGGAAAGTCTATAAGTTACCGGATTTAATGCTGAAAATTGGATGACATTAAGCAGTGGAAAGCCGAATTATTATCTTATTATCTACTTAATATTCATTGCTGCTACTGCATGAGCTTCGAGTACAACCTGTTATCTGGAAAGTGTTACACGATCTCAAGGTTAACCTTGTTTCGTTTTTCTCGTAATACGATACTGTTTCATGCATGAGAAAATGGCATAGAGGCAGCAGATAACACGCGAAAGGTCGATCTAGAAACACTCGAATCAAAATGTGTATATCAAATGTTCAAATGTTTGTACAGCTTATGGGACTTAACTACGGGGTCATCCGTCCCTAAACTTACAAACTACTTATGAACTACTTACGAACTAGGACGGCACAAATATCCATGCCCGAGGGGGGATTCGAACCCCCGACCGTAGTGGCCGTGCAGACCGTGACTGAAGCGCCTCAGTCCCCTCGGCCACCGCGGCCGGCAAAATGTGTATAGCAAAGCAACGAACAAAAGAGTGACGTCAAGACGCTGCACAATGATTATTTACAGCTGTTGCGTAAAACTCAGTGTTCTCCTTATTTCGTGATATACTTGCCATAAATACTGCTGCTTCCAACGAAAATACTTTACCATTAGTTGCACATCATCATTGAAAGCTTCTTGTCGAAGCGTTTTTATAGGTCACTGGAAGATCACAGCTTTTACTACCTTAATTTAGGAAACATTTGGCTACACCTTACACCTTTGAGAGGTGGCCCCAGGAAGTTTCGAACACATGAACTTTTGCTTTCCATTGCTATGGACCTTTCAAGGTAAATATCACCACGGCAGTCACGAACACTGTTTTAAAATAACTCTTACAATGCGTACCGTTCAATCCAACTGTATCGATGTGCAATTACAGGTAACGGTGGTAACTATTACGCTAGTATTAAGTGACTGACAACGATGTCTGACAAAAATATAGAGTGCAAACCAGTTGTATCTATTATTTCCCATTACTGAAAGTTTCGGCGCTGTTGCTGATATAGACAAATTGCATGCAAGCGAATGGCGGCTCCAACACTTCTGCGGAAAACGAGTTTAGGAATTCATTTATTTTCCTATGTCCCTTAACGATAATGATGGGCTTTCTTTTTGAGAACGACATGATTCCCTTCCCCATCTTTTTTTAATTAGAGATTGCTCCTCCCTCTAAGGACTAAAGATAAATTAGTTGATGAATGCTGCAGGCCAATGTTCTTCTGGTTATCGTTGCCGCTATATCAATGACACTAGACGATCTGAAATGACCACAAGTTCGGCAGAATATACATGGAAGAAGATAGATGTATGAAATGATGTCGACAGTCTATTCACGAGTGCTGTAAGTCATTTTGAATAATAGGCATTAGAATTTTTTTTAAACGAGTATGGTTTCTTCTGTTTACACTACAGGCCTTTAAAATTGCTACACCAAGAAGAAAAGCAGATGATAAAAGGGTATTCAGTGGACAAATATATTATACTAGAACTGACATGTGATTACATTTTCACTCAATTTGGGTGCATAGATCCTGACAAATCAGTACCCAGAACTACCATCTGTGGTCGTAATAACGGCCTTGATACGCCTGGGCACTGAGTCAAACAGAGCTTGGAGGGCATGTACAGGTACAGATGCCGATGCAGCTTCAAGACGATACCACAGTTCATCTAGAGTAGTGACGGGCTTATTGTGACGAGCCAGTTGCTCGGCCAACATTGACCAAACGTTTTCAGTTAGTGAGACATCTGGACAATATGCTGGCCAGGGAAGCAGTCGAACATGTGCCGTATCCAGAAAGGCCCGTACAGGACCTGCAACACGCGGTCGTGCATTATCCTGCTGAAATGTAGGGTTTCGCAGGGATCGAATGAAGGACAGAGCCACGGGTCGCAACACATCTGAAATGTAATGGACACTGTTCAAAGTACCGTCGATGCCAATAAGAGGTCACCGACACGTGTACCCAATGACACGCAACACCATGACGCCGGGTGATACGCCAAAATGGCGATGACGAATACATGCTTCCAATGTGCGTTCACCGCGATGTCGCCAAACACGGATGCGACCATCATGATGCTGTAAAATGTTCAAATGTTTGTAGAACTTATGGGACTTAACTACGGGGTCATCAGTCCCTAAGCTTACAAACTACTTATGAACTATCTAAGACTAAGGACGGCACAAATATCCATGCCCGAGGGGGAATTCGAACCCTCGACCGTAGTGGCCGTGCAGACCATAACTGGAGCGCCTCACTCCCCTCGGCCACCGAGGCCGGCCATGATGCTGTAAAGAGAACCTGGATTCATCCGAAAAAATTACGTTTTGCCATTCGTGCACACAGGTTTGTCGTTGCGTACACCACCACAGGCGCTCTTGTCTGTGATGCAGCGTCAAGTTTAACCGCATCCATTGTCTCCGAGCTGTAGTCCCTGCTGCTGCAAACGTAGAACTGTTCGGGCAGATGGTTGTTGCCTTGCAAACGTCCCATCTGTTGACTCAGGGATCGAGACGTGGCTGCATGATCCGTTACAGCCATGGGGGTAAGATGCCTGTCGTATCGTCTGCTAATGATACGAGGCCGTTGGGATCCATCACGGCGTTCCGTATTGCCTTCCTGAACCCACCGATTCCATATAGTCATTGGATCGCGGCCAACGTGAGCAGCAATTTCGCGATACGATATACCGCACTCGTGATAGGCTGCACTCCGACCTTTATCAAAGTCGGAAACGTGATGGTACGCATTTCTGCTCCTTACACGAATATAAGGACAACGTTTCACCAGGCAACGTCGGTCAACTGCTGTTTGTGTGTGAGAAATCTGTTGGTAACTTTCGTCATATCAGCACGTTATAGGTGTCGCCAACAGCGCCAATCTTGTGTGAATGCTCTGAAAAGCTAATCATTTGCATATCACAACATCTTCTTCCTGTCGGTTAAATTTTGCGTTGTATCACGTCATCTTCATGGTGTACCAATTTTAATGGCCAGGAGTATAATAACAATTATAACTGTATACACGACGATAGTATCAAATCTTGTACAGCCCCACTTCTCAAAATTCAAACCAGACGCTTTGTGTTGCCTACCAGATGGTTCAGATGATGCACTCGATATCTCAGACATGAACTCCTCCGAAGAGACCTTCACCGCCTCGCACTCGTGGTGTCAGTTCCCTCCAGCACTGCTTCAGACATTACTCGAGTCCACGCACGTCCTGTTTCGGCACCTGCGAGCTCACGGGTTTCTACACGATATTATACAGGTGTACCAGTTTGTCTCTTCAATGTAGGACGCGCCGCCTCAGGGTCAGTAGCGAGTGATGGATACCGAACGGCAACATATTTGCCCTGCCTCTCGTGCATATGCCAGCCCCCGTGCCGTACTTTTATTGATGCCTCGAGCAGGCCCATGAGCGGTGTCAGTTTGCCGCAGGCACTTACCGCTACAATGGGAGACTGGGCCTCACCTTCTGGATAGTCCTAGTAGCGGCACACGCCGGCTGCGGAAATCTCTTCCACGATTTCTTTGCCCTGGCTCTCTATCGGCATATATTTGATTTGGATGTGGACGACGTTTGATCTTTATTGGCAGTAGATTAGACAAAATGCTTTGCTTGTTGTTTTACGCATAATACATAGAGTCCAAGGAAAAGTCGTGTTTGTGATTGGCAGCAAATTAAAATTCCATTAAAATATTTCGTTCATACCATGTTTTGTAAAAACGAATTACTAAGAAAATACCTGTTGCAAGAAAAGAGTCGTTAATATAATGTTCTGTAAAAACGATTAATTGAGAAAAAAACCTGCCGCAAGAATAGAATTCACCTTATTTTTCTTACAAATTTCTTTACGTTATTGTTAAAAAAGAACCTAAGGAAGATGGATGGTTAATTGGGTGGATTTTTCGAGGTGAATCGTGGAACGAAATTCTTGCATTTCCTCTTAAATTTGCTGTTTGGAAATGTGACTATTCAATAAATAAGCTTTTTCTTCCTTGAAGATCTGTCAAGATACTATACTACAAATCAGCTTAAACGAAATCCTTTTTTATCTAAGGAACAGGGAAACCACTCGTATGTTAAATGTGGGCCGGCCGCGGTGGCCGAGGAGACTGAGGCGCTCCAGTCACGGTCTGCACGGCCACTACGGTCGGGGGTTCGAATGCCCCCTCGGGCATGGATATTTGTGCCGTCCTTAGTATTACCTAGTTCGTAAGTAGTTTGTAAGTTTAGGGACTGATGACCCCGTAGTTAAGTCCCATAAGCTATACAAACATTTGAACATTTTGTGAAAGGTGGTATGGTCATGGGTCGAACTGGAATTCTGTGATAATCCGAAATACCTAGAAATGACGTTCGACAGATTTCCTACATACAAGAAGCATTGCGTGAACACCAAGTCGAAAGTTTCCAGAAGGAATAATCTCCTTAGAAAACTGGTTGGTTCACAATGGGGTAGCTAGATATAGCTCTGATGACACAGATGACTGTAACGGGAAGTTTAAATACACTCCACTGGAGTGGCTTTACCACCTTGCAGCAATAGCATCAACTTCTGTTCGAAGAAAAATAATAGCGAGCAAGGAAAGGAAAAAAATTGAGCAGGAAATAAGTCATCCATATATTGATATGAGCTACATGTGGAAATTCCCGGAAGAGTGTCTTGAGAACATCAACATAACTTACAACCGCAGATGAAAAAGCCTGATTGCAATTGTGGGAAGGTAAGGCCACTTTATCACTTGGATGGAAAAGAGTATGTCACGTTTTACCACTTGCTCATGACAAGGGATGGCTGACATGTAAGTAATAGAGTAGGTTGAGATCCGGCGTGGGCAGATCCAGAACTAGTCTAGCAAGCGGGGGCTACGCTGAGGAAGATACCATCAAGCGCGAGTGTGGAGAAGACCAGACCATGAAACATGTACTTCAATGTCGACTGTGTCCAACCACCTGCACGGAAGACGATGTTTATCACGTTTCGGAGATCGCATTGGAAGTGGCCAAGTTTTTAGTCACATGTAATATAATGTGCATAACTGTGTTATAAGAGTGTTAATAACTGTGTAAATATGTATTCTGACACGAGAACAATAATGCATTGCAGTTGCTGACATTTCCAGTCCTCTAACGAAGTGTAGGAGTACTTGAAATGCAATAGATTTTCCACGCATCACTGAAACTTTAATGATGTAGTAGAAACATTTGATGATAAGAAACCAAGTATCTTTAATGAATTTTTTACGTTCACTTATAACACTGTAGGCCCATATTTAAATACATAAAGATGTAGGCTAGAGAAAGTAGAGCATTTGGAGTAGTTTTCAAATGTTTATCTACCGTTAGTCTAATGCCATGTTAGTAATAATATGTTTGAATTAAAAGATATTCTTTCTGTTTGTATTGAAGGTACTCATTCTTTTATTGTATGTGGTGACTTTAATATTGATTTTTTCACTGAAAATAGAAAGAGGTAGACATTTAACAATCTTGAAAAATCGTATAAACTGCAGTGTCTTGTAAATGAACCCAGAATAGTAACACCCACATCCAAGACTATCTTACACCAAATACTTGTTTACAGAAGTAAACTTAGATCAACAGTTCAAGTACACTCCTGGAAATGAAAAAATAACACGATCCAGCAGAGGGAAATTTTGTTGACAGATTATTGAGGATGTATACTGCACACGATCACACAGACAGAGCCATATTCACATGAGTACATTCACCAAAGCGTGTGCAATGTCGGCACTTGTACAATGTCTACCTCCATTATGCAGAAATTCAAGCTGAAATTCTTCCATAAAGATAATCGTGGAAATGCCGCCAGTTGTCCTGCGGAATGGCCTGCCATGCGTTTTTTACCTGGTGCCTCAGCTGGGCCAGATTTCGTGCCGGTCGTGCAGACCTCGCAAGATGACGGAAGTTACATCCGGTACCAAACATGCTCATTGGGGTCATGTCTGGGAATCTTGCTCGCCGGGGAAGTTGACATACACATTGAAGAGCCCGTTGGGAGGCACTGCGTACATGTAGACGTGCTCTGTCCTGTTGGAATAACTTACCGCCTTATTAGAGTATGTACAGGAGCAAGACGGGTTGGACGATGGTTTCAGTGTACCGTGCAGTGTTCAATGCTCCCCGGACGATCACCAGAGCGGAATGGGCAGTTTTGATATCGTTCCCCACACCATGATGCTGGATATCGTCCTTGTGTGCCTCAGTCGTATACAATCCAGATTTTCGCACTTCCCCACACAACTGCACTCATGTGTACGACCATCATTGGCTCTGAGGCAGAAGCGAATCTCATCTCTGAAGACATGTCTCCATTTTTCCTTCTGTAGCCGCCTATCGCGTCACCACTGGAGCCGGGCTGAACGATCTTGGGGCGTAACTAGAAGACGCCCTAAAGGCACGCAAGTTCGTGTTACAAGGTGTGGAGAGCCATATCCTACATTGACCGTTCTCCCCTGGTGATCGTCGAGGGACCACTGACCAGTGCACACTACACTGAAAACATCATTCAACCCGTATTACTACCGTTGATGCATCAACAAGCTGATATGCCGTTCCAACAGGACAATGTACGTCCGCATGTATCCCGTACTATGAACGTGTTCTTCAACGTGTACGTCAACTATCCCGGGGAGCACGATCCCCAGATCTGTCTTCCAATGAGCATGCTTGGGACCGGATGAAACGTCATCTTACGCAGTCTGCACGATCGGTACGAAAGCTGGCCCAACTGAGGCACCGAGTGAAAACTGTGTGTCAGGCCATTGCGCAAGACAACTTTCGGAACCTCTACGACCGTTTCCATGATATAATTAGAGCTTTCATTGCTCCAAAAGGAGAGTATACACGGTACTGATGCTAACATTGCGGACTGTACTCAGGTGCGTACGACTCTGCCTGTGTGATCGTGTGTTGTATACTACCTGAAGAATGTGTCAGTGAAATTTCCCTCTGCTGGGTCTAAGAATTTATGGTGCTATTTTTTTCATTTTTCAATAAACCTAATGCCCTCCTAAGAAGTGAAAAGAGGACAGAATTACATCTGCAAAAGATGTCAATTCAAAATATCTTTCTTTATAAAAGCGAAAGAATATTCATTCACTCACTCACTCACTGACTAAACACGAAATCGCGAAAACTATTTCACCTACGGAAATTTGGCAGGACAGTAGTTCATAGGTAGATGACTAAGAAAGGATTTTGCGATATGTCCGATAGTACAGGAGATATGACGTCAAAAACAATGAAAACTTCCCCCGTATTTGCGGCAAGTGATAGTGTGACTTAATCAGTCCACTATCTGAGAAGGAGAGCACTTAGCGACTTGCAACAAACTTTAAACATAACTTGAAACCTTTAGTAAACTTTTTCTCGCTGACAACCACAACAAAATGACGAAAGGAAAAAAGTGTCTCGCTTACTACCTTTCCACTGTTCACGGAGTAAAACTACGGCTTTCGGTACAACGTTGCAATTTATAATTTCTGCACTACACATTGTACCCGTAGGAAATTTTACAAACATTATGCACACATACAGTTGAATGTACCTTCGAAATTGTATTACAGTACAACACGTAGTTCATGAGATATGAGCACGTAAACAGTAACGTTAGTGGAAAATCTCCCCATCACGCACCAAGTATTAATCTATTACTTCTTTACTACAAATTGTATTAGCAACAGATTTTACAGACATGCAGCACTTATACAAATGATTATATACCTGAACAACATATAACTCGATAAATATGAGATCATATATACTGCGATGGGTAAAAACTTTTCACATCAGGCACCACGTTTTATTACACTTCTTATTTACTGCTGTATTCAAGTCAGCTTAAGGATATTCCTGAAAGATGACAGTGCTGTTGAAAACTTTGAAACAACTTTGAACTGTGAAACGCATCCCGCTGTAGGAACAAGCAATAGACTTCTATAGAGCTACAAGGTAAGGAACAGAATGAAACAGTGTACATCCGACGAATACCCATTATTTCCGACAGATCTGGCTTTTAACTGTAAGAGACTGCAGTTTGCAGTGACACTTGAATTTTCTATTATGATTAGTAAACCACAGGGCAATCTACTCGATACTGTGGAGTGTATTTGAAGTGTACATGTTTCTCACACGAACAGTTTTATGGCGCTTGCTTAGGGATAGGCTGACCATAGAAAATATTCATATTAGATCCTGGACAAGTGACAAGAAATAGTCAGGAAGGACGATTAGAATTTAACGTCCCGTCGACAGTGTGGTCGTTAGAGGCGGAGCATACACGCAGTTGTTTGGATAAGGATGGGGAAGGAAATCGGCCTTGGTCTTTGAAAGGAACCACCCCGGAATTTGCCTGGAGAGGTTTAGGGAAAACACGGATAACAAAAATGTGGATGGCTGGAGGCTGGTCTGAACCGCCGTCCTCCCGAATGCGAGTCCAGTGCGTTACCACTGCCACCTCGCTCGGCGTTGTTTGTAGTCAAGTTCTGCAATAAATGAATGTATGAAAGTTACGTATCATTTATATTTTGATTTTCTTCTTTGTTTGTTTGGATACTCCAAAAATGTTCAAATGTTTGTAGAGCTTATGGGACTTAACTACGGGGTCATCAGTCCCTAAACTTACAAACTACTTATGAACTAGCTAATACTAAGGACGGCACAAATATCCATGCCCGAGAGGGGGGATTCAAATTCCCGAACGTAGTGGCCGTGCAGACTGTGACTAACGCGCCGCAGAACGCTCGTCCACCGCGGCCGGCATTTGGATACTGTACTCGAAATTTGGTACATTATGCAAGACAGCCTTATTTCCTATCCAGGGTGTTACAAAAAGTTATGGCCAAACTTTCAGGAAACATTCCTCACACAGAAAGAAAGAAAATATGTTATGTGGACATGTGTCCAGAGACGATTAATTTCCATGTTAGAGCTCATTTTAGTATTTCTCGTTAACTGTAAATTGAAATAATTCATGCAGACAATTTTCAAAATACCCAACTGTTTCGTTAGTATGTACTGTACTTTTTCGATTGACGGCCAGTTGGCTCAATTGAAGGAAGGAATTGTTAGTGATATCTTGATTGGGCCTCATGTTCTTCCACCTACGCTGACTGGAGTACGTTATCATGAATTTATACGGGATACTGTACCTGGGCTGCTAGAACATGTGCCTTTACGACGCAACATGTGGTTCATGTACGATGGAGCTCCTGCACATTTCAGTCGACGTGTTCGTACGCTTCTCAACAACAGATTCGGTGATTCGGTGGATTGGTAGAGGCGGACCAATTCCGTGGCCTCCACGCTCTCCTGACCTCAACCGTATTGATTTTCGTTTATGGGGGCATTTGAAAGCTCTTGTCTACGCAACCCCGGTACCAAATGTACACACTCTTCGTGCTCGTATTGTTCACGGCTGTGATACAATACGCCATTCTCCAGGGCTGCATCAGCGCATCAGGGATTCCATGCGACGGAGGACATTTTGAACATTTCCTGTAACAAATTGTTTGAAGTCACGCTGGTACGTTCTGTTGCTGCGTGTTTCCATTCCATGATTAATGTGATTTAAAGAGAAATACTAAAATGAGCTCTAACATGGAAATTAAGCGTTTCCGGAGACATATCCACATAACATATTTTCTTTCTTTGTGTGTGTGGAATGTTTCCTGAAAGTTTGGCCGTAATTTTTTGTAACACCCTGTATATTCTCTGATAAATATAACAAGTTTTTAGAAAACAATGGAAAGGACAGAGAGTAACGGTGTCGGAGAACTACTAACTCAAGGCTTGAATAAACAAGTAAATACCGGGGAAATGCCGGGTTTTCATCTAGTTTAAGATATTTCTAGACGCTGCAAAACAAAACTGATCCAAACTGCGCGTCCGCGGTGGAGTAGCCGAGTGGTCTAAAGCGCCTTGCTACGGAGCGCGCGGTTGCTCGCCGTGGAGGTCCTTCCTGGGGCATGGGTGTGTGTGTTGTCCTTAGGTTAGTTTACCTTAGTTTAAGTAGTTTGTAAGCTACGGACTGATGACCACGCAGTTTGGTACGATAGATTTACAAACATTTTAACACGCTGTGCGAAATCATGGAAGACGTTCCGCAGCCGGCAGGTGCAGCGTCGCGTGCATCGCGGGTGGCGTGGAGCGCAGGCGCCTAGCTCTCGGCTCTACCTACCGCTGCCCGTCCGCCCACACGACTTCGGCTCGCCGCCTGCAGCACGCAAGAAACCCACCAGCCTGTCTCATTTGCCTCGCAGGCGCCTCCTCGCCGTCACGACGGCTCCGCCACTCGACGACCACTTCTTCAACTCTCCTACAACTTCCTGACCCGCATTTCAACACGTCGGGTGTTCTATGTTTGTAATGTGAAATTATTATAATCTACATCTACATGGGATACCCTGCAAATCCCATTTAAGTGCCTGGCAGAGTATTCAACGAACCACCATTAAACTATTTATCTCCCATTCCATTCTCGAATAGCGCGCGGGAAGAATGAACACCTGAATCTCTCCGTTCGAGCTCCGATTTCTCGTATTTTATTCTGATGATCATTTCTTCCTATGTAAGTGGGAGTCAACAATATATTTTCGCATTCGAAGGCGAAGGTTGGCGACTGGAGTTTCGTAAGAAGCCCACGCCGTAGCGATAAGCACCTGATAAGGATCCTACACTGGGCAGCAATACTCCAAAAAAAAAAAAAAAAAAAAAAAAAATACGGACAAGCGTAGTGTATGCAGTCTCTTTTGTAGTTCTGTTGCATCTTTTAAGTGTTCTACTAATAAAACGCAGTCTCTGGTTCGACTTTCCCACGATATTAACTACGTGTTCTTTCCGATTTAAGTCAGGAGTAATTGTAATTCCTAGGTATTTTGTGGAGTTTACGGCCTTCACATTTGATTGATTTATCTTGTAAACAAAGTTTAACGGATTTCTTTTCGTACTCATGTCGACGACTTCTCACTTCTCATTATTTAGAGTCAATTGCCAATTTTTACACCATACTAACATCTTATTCAGATGGTTCTACAGTTGTTTTTGATCTTCAGATGATTTTACTAGACGATAAATGACGGCGTCATCTGCAAACAACCTAAGAGAGCTACTTAGATTTTCCTCTAAATCGTTTATCTAAATAAGGAACAGCAGAGGACCAATAACATTACCCTGTGGAACGGCCGATATCACCTCTGTTTTAGTCGATGCCTTACCACCGATTACTACGAACTGTGTCCTCTCTGACAAGAAATCCCCTATCCAATGGCAAATTTGATTAAAAGCCGTTTGTGAGGTACGGTGTCAAAATCCTTTCTGGAAATCAAGAAATACGGAATCGATTTGCGAACCTTTGTCGATAGCACCCATCACTTCGTGTGAATAAAGAGCTAGTTGTGTTTCGCATGAACGATATTTTGTAAATCCCTGTTGACCTTGGTTCAATAGATCCTTCTGTTCGAGATAATTCATTGAATACAGGATATGTTCCAAAACCCTGCTGCAAATTGACGTCAATGAAATAGGCCTGTAGTTTAGTGGGTTACTCCTACTGCCTTTCTTGAATATAGGTGTGACCTGTGCAACTTTCCAATCTTTTGGTACAGATCCTTCTATGAGAGAGCGGTTGTATATGACTGTTAAGTAAGGAGCTATCGCTTCAGCATAATCAGATAGAAATCTAATGGGTATACAATCCGGACCAGAAGACTTGTTCTTGTTAAGTGATTTTAGTTGCTGCACTACTCCGATGATATCTACTTGTACATTGCTCATTATGGCCTCTCTTCGTAATTTGAAATCTAGAATATTGGTTTCGTCTTCTTTGGTGAATGAGATTCTAAAAGCTATGCTTAGCAACTCTGCTGTAGTAGTGCTGTCATCGGCAGGATCGCCATTACTATCACGTAGTGAGGGTATTGTTTGTGTTTTTCCCCTAGTATATTTAACATATGACCAAAATCTCTTAGGGCTTTCAGTGAAATTTCGAGAAAGAGTTTCGTTGTGATAAGCACTGTAGGCATCTCGCATTGAAATCCTCGCTAAATTTCGAGCTTCTGTGTAGGATCGCCAAACTCGTGGATTGTGTGTTCCTTTAAAGTTAGTATGTCTTTTCCTTTGCTTTTGCAACAGTGTCCTAACCTGTTTTGTGTACCATGGGAGATCGCCTCCTTCTTTTATTAATTTATTTGGTATAAAACTCTCAATTTCTGTCGATACCACTTCTTTGAAATTGAGCCACATCTGGTCTACACGTACGTTTAGTGTTAGAAACGAGTGGAACCTGTCTTTCAAGATGCAATGTGTTTTATTTCTCTCTGCTTTGCTGAACAAATATACTTTTCGTTTATTTTTGGTAATTTTGGGACTTTCGATATTCAATATAATGTCAGTCTGGTGTGCAACTGGTATAAATTATTTGATTGGGAATACAAACGTGTATTCCAAGCCACACTCGCTTGTTGAAAATTCTTTTACTCTTTTAATAATTCATATGTAATGCACAACCAGTTTCGACGAACTGTACCGTCCTTCTCAAGTGCTCCACAATAAAAAAATTTACAAAAATACAAAGTTAAGACAAACATATAAAATAAGATACATTAAAATTTTGAAAATGGTCAGAAGATCATTATAAAATATTATACTGTAGGTATCATTATTGCCAGCAGTTGTTTTAGGGCCAAATTGTACAGTATCTTTAGAATGGTTAGTACTATTCAACCTAAGACTATAAAATGACAAATTGTGTATTATCCATTCTCCTATTACTCAACTGAAAATACATATTCATTAATATTTTAAAATTCCCCCTGATGCGTATCTATCCAGGGATAAGGATACGGAAGCGGAACCCCAAACACATTCAATGCAGCTTTGTGTGTACCACAATTTATTGCAAGCAATATTAACAATGTATTAATTCTCCAGGCAAAATTTAATATAATATGTCTCGTACAACCCAGGCCAAATATTATCTTTAACCAAAATTGTGTTTCAATTTGACACAACCACAAAGCAATAAAGGCGATTTTTTCTGCAAATTTTCGAGTCGTTGACAGCACTTAAATTATGGTGATACCAACAATAAGAAATACATTCGATTTAATAGTACATTATTTGATATTGCCTGGTTAGAATTAGCGGCCTCTAATCTGGAACAAACTAAGGCGCATGAATTAAGACAACAACTAAAAAAAAAATAATTTAAATTATAAATCCCAGCTGGTGCCGTCGGAAATACGCCAGATTGAAAGGGGGAAATACCCCACAGCAAACAGTAAAGAACATAATCTTACACAATGAACCATTAAATTTAGAAGAAAAACTAATTGAGCCTGAGTTTAATAATACTAGGAAGGCGCGATAAATCACAGAACCTCCAAAGTACAATGTAAGAACCACAGTGCATCCGACCAGAAGAATAGCTGTGAATTCTAAGGGAGCGGAAACAAACTTCGTATCTTAGCCTTGTTGTCAGACCGACACTGGACAGTACCGAGCGCACGGGCAATGCGACGGTAACAGGCGCGTCACGTGACCAGAGCGTGACCCGGGTGGCACGAACTACAAGGCCGCGTCTCCGAAACAAATGTGACCTGGTCAAGAAAACAGATATTAGAACCCAAATCTATGTGAACAAACACATGAGAACTCCCCCAGAATAGACAGCAATAACATGGTCGGAAGCACCTACAAGAATAATTAACATAGAAAGGCACACCGAAATAAACTAAGATGTGTCTACAATTTAACTGTAAAATAAGGAGTAGTCATTAAGGTTACTCAGTTCAAACAACGGATCATGTGTGCAAAAGGATTTAACCTGGAGCAAATGGCAGGCCCAAAAGAAAGAAGCAACAGATGGACTTACTCTAATTCAAAACATGAACAAACAGTGCCCCGACAGCAAGAGCTCAAAATTAAATCACTCAACACAAATAAGAAACTGGAGCAGCTTAGGTACATATATACAGTGAATGGACTGTAACCAGATAAAAAAAATTATAAAACATTACCATATAACAGCTGATCAAGTTCCGCCAAACTCACTCCTCCATTTACATGAATCGCCCATTGGCCCAAGCACGAGGTACAAATATCATCCAACCATGGCAACTCCACTCCGACACTTTTAAACATACAGAACATGTTTGTACATAAATCTAGGCATTGTGCTGAACAAACAGAAAATAAATCACAGCGATAGCAGTAATCCGATAAAACTCCCAGAATATTAAAATATTTAACAGGGCAAGTTTCATCAATAAATACATAACACTGCAAAGGAAATCAGATCAGCTTTGGCGCTCGCAAACAGAAAGTGTACTGTGGACTAATGGTAAAGATCAACAGTAGAACGTTGTTTGCCAACTTCCACAACACGAGTGCCTTCCTTCACACAATCGGCATTGGAGTAGATACATATATCATTTAATTGTGACAACTCTACACCAGCACATAAACATACCAAGCCTGTCCTTTACGTATAACTAGGCATTGTTCTAAATAACCACAAAATCACCTTGCCATCTGAAAGGGCGTGATGGACAGCCAAGTTAGCAGGCGATATGAAAGAGGCACATCATTTATACCTAAGCTGACGGTGACAGCGCGGCGACGATCCTCGGGCCCAAGTCACCGACCCAACACACCCACGGACCACTACGCAGATCCACAGCCGTCAACCAAGCGACACCAATCCACTTCCTCCGTCTCCTCACTGCCGCCTCCCGCCGTCGTCGCCGTCCTAGGCCCCCAAAACAAAACCCCTTCTAGCGGCCAGCGATCAAAACCCGCTATTTTCAGTAAAGCGCCCTCACGGCAGTGATGGTACTGCCGGGAAGATAAATACTAGAAACAAAGCACACACACGGTGGAGGGAATTTAAAAATGAGTGCACACGGCTGAACCCCCCCCCCCCCCTCTTTTTTATATTTTATAACTGAATAAAAAGTCAAAAATTGAAATTACCTGATAGTTAACATTGTTCCAATCTAGGAAACTAGTCAACAAAATTTCGTCAATTTCATAGTCCTGTTTAAGAAGCTCCATTTGCCTGTCTGTAAATAAATATAATGCACTATTTAAAATGATGAGAGTAATCATATAACTCATTTTAACACGTGAATTTACATTCATACCTGACTAACATGAACATAAATTCAATACTAGTTGTGGTTGTATGTTCAGGTTGTCCAGATATGAGAGTAAATTCACGTGTTAAAATCAGTTATTACCCTCATCATTTGAAATAGTACATTATACTTATTTACAGACAGGCATATGGAGCTTCTTAAGCAGGACTATCAAATTGACGAAATTTGCTTGACTAGTTTCCTAGATTGGAACAATGTGACTATTAGGTAATTTTAATTCTTGATTTTTTAACCAGTTTTATAGATATAAAAAAGGAGGGGTTTAAAATATTAATGATTATGCATTACCAGTTCAAGAATAGGAAGCATAATACACAATTTCTCATTTTATATTTGTAGGTTGAATAGGACTGACCACTATAAAGCACAGGCTACTGTACAACTTGGTCCTAAAACAACTGCTGGCGACAGTGGTACCTACACTATAATATTTTATAACGTTCTTCTGACCATTTCCAAAATTGTAAATTACCGTATTTCATATTTTTGTCTCAACTTTGTAGTTTTGTAAAATTTTCTTTATTGTGTAGCACTTGAGAATGACGGCACAGTTCGACGAAACTGGTTGTGCATTACATATGAATTATTGTAAGAGTAAAAAATTTTTCAACAAGCAACTGTGGCTTGGAATACATTTGTATTCCCTATCACATATTTTATTTCTGTAACGTAAATTACACATAGCACTATATCCCTCGTGTCCACACACACTCCCGGGAAATGAAGAAAGAACAACATGAATTCGTCAGGCCAACAGCAAAAAATTTTATTGACGCATTATTAAGGATGTATGTAACACACGATCACTTAGAGCCATACGCACGTCAGTACAGTTATCAGAGCGTGCGTATTATCGACGAAAGTATAGCTCCTTTTGCAAGAAAGCAAGCTGCAGTTCTCCCATGCAGACGATCGTAGAGGTGTCTTGCGGAATGGCCTGGCATGCAGTTTCCACTTGGCATCAGGTGTGACAGATTTCATGTCGGTCGTGCAGACCGCACAAGATGGCGTTCATCCGGTCACAAACATGCACAGTGTTGCCAGATCCGGGGATAGCGCTGGTCAGCGCTTCAAGAGCTCATTGGATGTGGACGTGCATTGTCCTGTTGGAAAAGCCATTCCCCTTGATGATGCATCAAGGGTAGCAAGACTTGTTGTATGGTGGTTTTAGTGCACCGTGCACCGTTAAATGTTCCTTCGACCATCACCAGAGGAGAATGGCTTTCAGAATGCCTTTCAATCTTTCGTTGCTCCTTCTAAATTGATATTATAATTTTTGAATACTTGATTTGCTTTCCTACTGGTTTCACGTACTACTTTATCACTCACATCGTAAAAAAAAAAAAAAAAAAAAAAAAAAAAAAAAAAAAAAAAAAAAAAAAAAAAAAAAAGATTAATAATAATATTAAATAAAAAATAAAAATGTTCAAATGTTTGTATAGCTTATGGGACTTTACCACGGGGTCATCTGTCCATAAACTTACAGACTACTTATCAGCTAGCTAACACTAAGGACGGCACAAATCCGGCCGCGGTGGCCGAGGGGACTGAGGCGCTCCAGTCACGGTCTGAACATTTTTGACGGCACAAATATCCATGCCCGCAGGGGGATTCGAAGCCCCGACCGTAGTGGTTGTGCAGACCGTGACCCCACTTCTTCTGTAATTATACTCTTGAAAGTGTCTTTCATAGAAATAAGTCTGTTTGTAGCTCTTGGACCATCAATTTACCGCCAAACATTATGCATCAGCAAACGCTTTTGTCACGAGAGGTTCCTTATGCCATTAGTTCCATCTTTACCATGCAGAATGCTTGCAGAACACACAACTGCTTCACTGTTTTCGTCAGCTCCGTCATTTTCATCGCTACCAGCAGCATCTTCCATGTTTGTCGGAATTCATTCGTATGTAGAATATTCGTCGCTGAAATGTGAAGTATTATACTCTTCTTTTGCTTCATTGCTTAACCTGCTGTGTTCATATTTAGAAAGGTTTTATCAACTACGAGTATCTAGAATTAAGGTTCACAGTTGCAAAACCTTACACAATAACGAACTGTTAATAATGCGGTGAAACAATAGCAACAGTACGAATTGCACACAATAATCAGAATTCCATATTGCAACGATTGCGCGTATACCCAGGGTTGAGTGTTACTAACGATGAATGCGCTTCAGTCACGGTCTGCACGGCCACTACGGTCGGGGGTTCGAATCCCCCCTCGGGCATGGATATTTGTGCCGTCCTAGTTCGTAAGTAGTTCATAAGTAGTTTGTAAGTTTACGGACTGATGACCGCGTAGTTCAGTTCCATTTCATAAATGTTCAAAAAAATGTTCAAATGTTTGTAGAGCTTATGGGACTTAACTACTGGGTCATCAGTCCCTAAACTTACAAACTACTTATGAACTACTTACGAACTAGGACGGCACAAATATCCATGCCCGAGGGGGGATTCGAACCCCCGACCGTAGTGGCCGTGCAGACCGTGACTGAAGCGCCTCAGTCCCCTCGGCCACCGCGGCCGGCTTTTCATGAATGCGCGACAGTAAATTTATTGGGTCAGGAGACCTCATAATAGAACGAAGTATAATTTTTTGAGTGTGGACACAACGAATATCCCTGCAGAAGGGCGTGCAAATATGGAAGTGCGCTAAATATCAAGCCGATGGATTAAAGCAACAATGGCAGTTATGATAGTGTAAAATAATATCGCACTGCGCCGTTCCACACCGTCCTTATCTCTCTAGAGAGATAAGCCAGTTAAGAAAAACTGCTCATCCGTAAAAAATTTTGCATCTGGTGCAAACTAATCCCTCTTTTATTCCTGTACTGTAAACGACGGTGAGATGAAGATAGTACGTCCGCTTTGCGATTTTATTTCTCTCTTATTTTTTATTTTATTTTATTTATTTATTTTTTTAATTTCATTCACTCGCCTTATGGGCAAGGGCGGGCCGCTTGAGAGCATCCACACTATTGGGCATTAAATTAGGTAATTTTATTGTGGGAACTTCGTAGCAGGAAATTTAGGGATAGAGTGAAACTTTCACTCTGCAGCGGAGTGTGCGTTCATGTGAAACTTCCTGGAAGATTAAATTGTGTGCCGGAACCGGGATTCTAACCTCGGACCTTTGTTTTTTGCGACCAAATGCTCTACCGTCTGATTTATCCTGTCCGCACAACATAACTATCTCGCTTCCTACTTTCCAAACTTCACACAAGCTCACCTGCGAACCTTGCAGGAATAGCACTCTTGAAAGGAGAAGGATATGGTAGAGACATGGATTATCCACAGCCTAGGTCTCAGGTTCGAATCCCGGTTCTACATCTACGTAAATATTCTGAAAGTCACATTCAAGTGTATGGCACACAATTTAAATGTAGCAGCAACTTTCAAATTGGGGACAGATCCGGTATTCACCTTACGGCCTAAGGAAAACCTGGCCATAACTGTTGGTGTTACCACCTTTTGAAGAAAGTATTTTGCTTCTTACATTGTTTCTGTCAGTACTTAAGTTACGGCATGTTATTTTTGCTACCAGTTGTCACCTGATGCCTGAAGCAGTACCGTCAATGGGCAACTTCCACAGGCTTCATTTGGCTTAGCTGCAATCAGTGGATACCATTAGGTATGTGGTATTGGCCCTCATTCTGACTACATAAATAAATTTTATGCTTATCGGTGTACCTGAAGATGACACCACGAAGTGTAGACTGGGAGTAATAAAATTCTCTAACTTTAAGAGCTGAAGGCGTTCCGATCCTTAAAGAAGTAGAACCGAGGTAGTTATGCTCCACCATCTGCTTGTTTTGTTTGTTTGTTTGTAAATCTATCGGACCAAACTGCGTGGTCATCAGTCCGTAGCTTACAAACTACTTAAACCTATGTAAACTAACCTAAGGACAAACACACACACCCATGCCCACGGAGGACTCGAACCTCCACGGCGAGCAACCGCGCGCTCCGCAGCGAGACGCTTTAGACCACTCGGCTACTCCACCGCGGCCCACCATCTGCAACCACCATCTCTTCTCCTCTCACTGACTGACGTTTCTTTTGTCTTCTTTGTAATGTGTTACTTTCTAATATTTTCTTATTTTGCATAGTGCCGTTTTTCAATTTTTTTGTATTGTGCTCTTCGTAAGTTTTTATTGTATATTATACTGTTTTTAATTTTCCCCTTCTGCAATGTGTTTCTTCCTTTACCCCTCTACCTTAGCCTTTAAATTCCCGTTAATCCATTAAATCTTGATAATAAATACAAACTTGCATCTCTAGTAGAGACAATGATATTCCTTAAATATCTCGGAGCTGCCAGCGGGATCTGACCCACTCACTGTCAACTGTCACATGAACAGATCGACCACCACATGGTGACGATACACATAAAGGCAAGTTACCACTCTCCAGTATTGTGTTTGTCACAGGCTAATGACTTCCAGATGCAAATAATGTACTATTATTCCTGCTTTAATACAATTCGACGCAAATATTTCAACGCAGATGAAGTCTTGTGAAGGATATCTTTTGTATCCCATCCTCGTCGCCACTTTTGTATCCCAGCCTCGTCGCCGCTTTTGTGTCTCGTTTCCGTCGTAGGTGTCGGTGGCCGAGTAGGAAGACCGACACAGGAATAATGGTAGCACGCTTGTGCAGGTACGGAGGGGAGCAGCCAGAAACTAGAAACACTAGAGTAAATTAGAACGAGATATATATTGCACAGAATTTATACAATACTTAACTTTTACATAATTCAGTACTGCTGAGTGCTGATACATAGTTGAGCTAGAGGCCTGCCTAGTGCCTGTCCGATAACCAAGTCTTCACTGGTGCCTATCTGATTCCGAAGTGTTAACTGGTTCCTATATCAGTTCCAAGTGAACGATGTCAGTGGTGGCCACAAGCGGAGTTGTACCAGAGGGCGCTCGTGGCTGACGTCGTAAGAACGCCGCGCCGTGCGTGCATGGCGGCGCGCGGCGAAAGTAGGTGGCGCGCACTTTGGATTTGTGCGACATCACAGTATCCACAACGTATTTAGCTGTGGTCCACATTAGATTATCTGATTGGAAGTAACAAAAATGACGATTGGTATAGACTATATTGCCTCAGTAAGCATACATAATAATTTTATTTGTAAAAAACGCCAAAGGTCTCACTCAAAAATGGCGTTTTACATCACTGGTACATTAGGATAAAATTTATCACATCTATTACTGTAATAGCTCGATCATCACATATATTAGATTAGAAAACTACTTGATAAATGGAATGCTATAGACGATAACACCCAACTGCTTATGAAATGCAGTACCAGATAAATGTGAATGGATGCTTTCCCTATGAATATGGCTTATGAAGAATTCTCGGGCTACCAACCAGGTGGCAGTGTCTTCTAACGGCGACGTTTCGGCGTTGAGATACTCATCTTCTTCTAGACGAATATGATGAGTGTGTCACTTGTCGAAACGTCGCGGTTAGAAGAGATTGCCACTCGGCTAGAAGCTTGGGAAGTCCTTAACTGCTGTACAACATGACGTCCAGTGAGACGCAGAAATAATGGTTGCGAGATCAGTAGTAGTACCTGAGACGTCAAGGGCGGTCAAGTTCCAACGGTCGAGCACGCACGTCTCTGCTAATCGCCAGCTATCACTCACATCTTTCGTGCCGCTCCATTTTTTTTTCTATGTAAATCAGTGGACGGCAACAACCGCTCATCTCAAGGACGCCACGAGGTTCGGCTTAGTTCTCTGTCGTACGAGGCAACACTTCGTGTGTTTCATTTACACCGCCCCACCTCACAGCCAGTGCAGCACGGTTCTGATAACTGTGCTGGCCTGCGGCTGAAGTATTTCAGAAAGATAGTGGACTTCAGCAATAACTATAACCTTTTTATTTATAAATCCATATATCTAAGACACGCGTACAGTGAGAAGGTTGAATGGTATCTGTGTTGTCGTTATGTGGAGATAAAGAGAATTACACAGGATACAAGTGCGTGGAGAGCTGTATCAAACTGATCTCCAAAAATGAAGAGCACAACCACATATTCACGTATATGGATGCTGCGCAAGAAGTGGCAGAACGAGGATGCTAAACGTATACTAGACAGAATACCTTGAATATGATCGTCCCTCCTGCTCTGAACTTGCACTAGGCAATGTGAGATTTTTACCCGGATGAGACTGATGGAAGTTATCGAAGTAGTTCAAAGAAATATGCACGGTAAGTAAATGAAATGACGCACGGGAATACAAGAAGAATCCTTTATCGCATACGGAGCGGAGGTGTCAAAGGCCGTCCACGGCTACTCGTAAATGACGAAGTTATTTAGCCACATTCTGCAAAAGGACGCCTACTACAGGAAGTGCTCAAAGTTTGTTTTAGAAGCATCCAGCCACGCCTGACATCGGAGCTACACTGAACGCTGAACCGTTCAGAAATACCTCGCGTATTTCCACTGTATCTTGCTGCCGCTGCAGTTCTGCCCACTTGGCTCTCCGTCGATGTAACAGGCACTCCATACTCAATGCTTTTCGGATATTACCACAGGAAAAAACAGATTGGGGGCAGATTGGGTAATCGTGATGTCAAGGTAACAGCACTTGATGTGCCCCTATTGGGACCACACCTGTTGTATTGTCACTATGGACTTGTCAAAATCGTCTTTTAATTTAAAAAAAAATCGCTACTGATCGCTCTTTTCCTGACAGAAATCATCAACGGACGTTTACACATTGATCAAAAAGTGGATTCAAATATATATGTTTTTTAAATTGGTGTAACTAATTCGAAATATTTGTACAGATATACTTTTATGTAATAAATGAGTTATCAAACGTAAGACTAACGACTTTTTTTCTATATTCCTAATAATGTTTTGAAGCTCTCACTTCAAATCATAGCACACGTAAATGTAAATTAATTTGAATGATTTTCATGTAATGTATTAATATATAATTTGCAAATATGACAAGAAGTATTAAAGAGGCAGGGGACTATTGCTGAATTGATCAGTAGTACTTCGTTCACACTGAATAGGTCGCAAAAGTTTAAGTCAGACAATAGGCATATTATGAGTTCATTGCTCATATGATGCGTTTTGCAATTTATCCATCATCAGAAGGGTGTAAAGCCGTGAGTGATAGCACGTAGATAGGCGTTACTGTTGTTCGGTTTCCAGACATTCGCAGACTGCAAGATACTTTCACACCAACGTTCCGCGTAGCTCGTTCTGAGCCGCGCAGTTAATCCGTCGGCACACGGAGCGTGTTCCTGAACGAGTGTGACACGTTGGCGAGTCTTTCCCAGAGTGTCGGGCGTGACTATCCATGGAGGGGGCAGCTCTTTCTGGTAGAGAGATGAAGACGCCATATTGGCCATAGTATTTCATGAGTTTTATGTATATAACTTATGTCTTAGGAATGTATAAGATTTCAAAGCAAGTAAAAGTAACTGAATAAATTGAGAATCTCTCGAAAACCGGTCATTGTAGGTACTATTTGTTGGAATAAATAACTGGAAACATCTTATATGTGGTTAAAAATTGGCGTATTACACTAATCTACCGTTTCAAGGCAAGGCGGACAGAAGATCTATCAACACAAATTGTTTTTTACAAAATTTGTTGTAAGTACACGTCATCAACCGACATATTTACCACCGAGACAGGTGGCGCAGTGGTAACGCGCTGGACTCGCATTCGGGAGGATGGTGGTTCAAATCCACCTCCGGCCAACCAGATTTAGGGTTTCCACGATTTCCCAAAATTACTTCAGGCAAATGCCAGGATGGTTCCTTTCAAAGGGCCGGCCGATTTCCTTCCCCATCCTTACCCAAAAATACTAGCGTTAGCACCGTCTCTAATGACCAAGCTGCCGACGAGACGTTAAACCATAGGTTTCCTTCGAAGCTACCAATAACATATACAATACGTCTAATACCTTCGACCATGATACAGAGATATGTCAGTGGCCGTAGCGTAGACAGCAAAGTCTTGGCCCGTGAAATGGAAGATGTCTCACGGCCGCGGGCCAAGGCTCCTTAGAAGCAAATATTTTTTCTTCCTTTATTCGTGTTTTCTGATAGACTCAAAGACTTTCCTATAAATTTCATAAAAATGCACTGCAAAATATATGATGCTATGGAAACATAATTACGCTTCCTCTGACGAGTGGATTCGTTGGATTCGCTTTATTGTCAGTTTGCACCTTAATTAGAGTAAAATACGCACTGTATTGTTTCACGTATTGTTTTTTACACGTTTTTCACATTCCACTGAATAGTAACACTGACCGTGGAAGAATGACCTTTAAGTTTGACGAAAATGCGTGACTATTACAATAACGTTTGCCTCGTGCGAAGACCTTTTCTAATTTTATATCGCACAGATCGCCATGAAGCTTTTATAATTCGTTGCACTTATTGACATAACACGCAACTTTTATAAGAGGCTTACGTTAATAGAATGTTTTTGTTGTTACTTAAGTAGGCCTATATCACAGAACATAACGAACATATGCACGCGGAAATATGCGATTTAATAGAGGTAAAGCAGGAATTCCACTCTTTTGATTTCGTAAACAGTGTGATTCAAGGACCTGATTCCGGCGTCAACTAGAGCGCGCTGCGGTCTCGTATGCACAAGTCGCGCCGTCTCCGAGCGTTCAGCAGCACGTTGGACTCGGCACGTTGATCACACACGTTCAGACACACGATCCGTGTGCCGACGGCTTTAGGACAGACCTTTTCAGGGCCCCTAATGGCGTTAGCAGTGGGCCAGTGAAAAGAAAGAATCGACTATGAGATGTGTGTATCGCATCATTGTTTGAGCTTTTTAACTTTGATTGACCCAAATTCGGGACTTTGCCGTCTCAATCGAAAGTAAATCGAGGCGTATCAAACCACCCAGAAAATTCACTTAAAATTTTCCGGGCTGATAGGCTATGATCGATATGTAGAACTTTCCCCTAATGTTTCGTCTTCGGCAGTGGAAGACATCATCGGAGGCAAAATGGCAACTGGAATGAGGGCTCGAGGGAGCGCCGCTTATATAAATTGTGTGAGGGACGCCACAGTCCGTCACGTGACGTCGTCTGAGAAACTGCCTCTCTTAATGGCAACCTTATTGATACAAGATAATCGTTTGTCAACGACTTCATCGTTGCACCAGCTCGTTGACAATGGATTACCTTCTATCAATAAGGTTGCCATTTCCAGGGATAGCTTCTCAGCCTACGTTACGTGACGGACTGTGGCGCTCCCACACTTTCTATATATGCGATGCTCCCTAGAGCCCGCATTGCAGTTGCCGCTTTGCCTCCAATGACATCTTCCGCAGCCGAAGACGAAACGTTAGAGAAATGTTTTACCTATCGACCACGGCCTATCAGCCAGGAAATTTTACTTGATGTTACTGTTGGCCGTGAAAGCCTACATTGTATGATCAGACCCCTGAAAATCGGGACACCTGGTATCACTTTGTGAGGCTCAGTCGAACAACACGAATTTTCAAGAAAGTAGCTTGACTGAAGTTTGGATCTGAAAAATGTTGTTTGACGATAACGTTTTCCAAGTTTCGATGGGTGCGTATTGAAATTTGCAGGTTATCTCACTTAAAATTTTGAGCCACGATACATCTGGAACAACACTATATACGGAAATATAAACGTACGAGGGGATCATATCTATATCTATATACTATCAGACAATCTAAAAAGTAAACAAATTTTATTTTAAACACAATTTTTTTTAAATGGACACGCCGTATTATTTCTGAGACAATCACTAGCCTAAAAATTGCAAAACGAATGGCGTTGGTTACATCACGATAAATGAAATACATCTCGAGATAGTGAGTAGCGTAGTTGAGATTTGAAATAAATGTTGCACACACATGCGCCTCACGTCCCGGGTGTCTAGCGTGAACCCCACACCGACCATAATCATGAGCTACCTGCTCATTTATTTCGACCGTAAACTTCGCTTTTCAATATCTCGAAATGTATTTCATGTATTGTGATGTAACCAACGCCACTGATTTTGCGATTTTTCATGCTAGTGATTGGATAGGAAATATTGTGAGGTATCCATTAAAAACGTTTGTGTTGAAAATACTATTTCTTTCCTTTATTTTATTCTCTCATAGTATTTACTTTCAAAAGCAACTGCCACAAGTTGATGCCTCAGAGAGTTATATTTAAATATCTATTGTTGGTCGAGAGATATCTGGGTTGAAAAGCTCACCCTGTATGTGTGGTGTCGCACAAGTATGAAGTGCGCGCCACGTACTTACGCCGCGCGCCGCCATGCACGCACGGCGCGGCGTTCTTACGACGTCAGCCACGAGCGCCCTCTGCTACAACTCCGCTCGTGGCCACCACTGGACTGCATCGTTCACTTGGGACTGAGATAGGAACAAGTTAGCACTTGGGAATCAGATAGGCATCAGTGAAGACTTGGCTTTCGGATAGGCACTAGGAATCATCATTAGGCAGGCCTCTATTCTGCAGTCAAGAACTATGTAAAAGTTAAGTATTACCAAGACTCTATGAAATATATATCTCGTTCTAATTTACTCTAGTGTTTCTAGTTTCTGTTGTCCCACTGGCTGTTCACCTCCGTACTTACACACGCGTGCGTCCTTTGTTCCTGTGTCGGTCTCTTTCTACTCGGCCACCGGCGGAAAAGAGACACAAAAGCGGCAACGAGGCTGGGACACAAAAGTATGCTACAGAAATCGCTTCTTAAAGGTCGAATCTTCCGTCATATGTTCAATTACAATTTGAATCAGTTTCTTGATTTTTTTCTTTCAATAACCGTGTAACAAAAGTATTCTCTATACCTCCTGGAATTCTTCCTTGTCCATATTGTATAGTTGCAAACCATTTTAAATGTTCAAATGTTTGGAAATCTATCGGACCAAACTGCGTGGTCATCAGTCCGTAGCGTACAAACTACTTAAAATAAGGTAAACTAATCTACGAACAACACACACACCCACGTCCCAGGGAGACTCGAACCTCCGACGGCGAGCAACCGCACGCTCCGCAACAAGGCGCCTTAGACCGCTAGGCTACTGCACCGCGGCAAAAACCATTTTAAGTCATAGAAGGAGGAGGATTTTAATTGGGCGTTTTGCTATCCTCCCGCAACATAAATTATAGCCAAGTACCACCCGAATCAATAATACACGTGTCCGGAACTGCTTTCGTAATGGACTCCAGCGCGATCCTCGACGGCAGCCACTGTGATGCGCGCCTCACTGCCAGCGCCAGCCGCAGAGACTCCCCGGCAGTTCTCTCGTCATCAGTTCCACTCGCCGCATCCGCAGTTCGTTATAAATCAATCTGGAGCCGCCGCGAGCGTGCCCGCTCTTAATTTAGGAGTTTTTTTTCGAACGGGGGACCTCCTCCTCGCGGCCGTGCATTATCCGCAGCCATCGCTCTGGGGGACACACGTGATGAACGGCGACCTACCGCCCGCTTCAAATATCCACACTTGTATCACACGTCGACACTTTCTCCCTGAAGGAGCGTAACTGGATATCATATTATTTTTCCAAAGCTGTGAATCATCGGCGAGGAGGAGGTTGAGGTTCGTGGCTCAGTAATTTAGCTGGGCTGTTATCAGTGATTTAAAGGAACTCGTGAATAATAAACACGGTGCAATTAGTATCGATATGGGGGGCCTAACTCGTATCTGAGGCACACGAAGCCATAATACGAATATACCTAAGGTCTCTTTCGTTTCACGTCAGAAACATTCAGAAAATAGGAACGGAACAGAAGGTACATAATTGGCAGACCCGACAATTCTTAGCAATTGCTAATATGTATGGGAATTGCATATAGCCGGCCGCGATGGCAGAGGGGACTGAGGCGCTCCAGTCACGGTCTGCACGGCCACTATGGTCGGGGGTTCAAATCCCCCCTTCGGATAAGCTAGTTGATAAGTAGTTTGTAAGTTTAGGGACTGATGACCCCGTAGTTAAGTCCCAGAAGCTATACAAACATTTGAACATTTGAATTGCATATACACGCTAATCTACTTCCCTCTCTTCACTCTCCCCTCCCTTTGTTTCTCTCCCTGTATCCCTCCATTCGTCTTCCTCCTCCTCCCCCTCCCTTTGTCTCACTGCTCCTACCCCCACCCTATGTCTTACTTTCCATCTACGACCCCTAACCCTATACACTTGACAGCAAAAACAGCGGTTCACTGCTGAATACAACCTAACAAACGTAGCTCTGTTGCGGGTCCTCTAAACACTAAACCCCTGTGGGGTACAGTCGTTTGACTATACACAATGGGGAGGGAGAATATACAGGGTCTTACAAAAAGGTGCGGCCAAACTTTCAGGAAACATTCCTCACATACAAAGAAAGAAAATATGACATGTGGACATGTGTCCGGAAACGCTTAATTTCCATGTTAGAGCTTATTTTATTACTTCTCTTCAAATCACATTAATCATGGAATGGAAACACACAGCGCCGGCTGCGGTGGCCGCGGGGACTGAGGCGCTCCAGTCTCGGTCTGCACGGCCACTACGGTCGGGGGTTCGAATCCCCCCTCGAGCATGGATATTTGTGCCGTCCTTAGTATAATGTAGTTCGTAAGTAGTTTGTAAGTTTAGGGACTGATGACTCCGTAGTTAAGTCCCATAAGCTTAACAAACGTTTGAACATTTTTGAAACACACAGCAACAGAACCTACCAGCGTGACTTCAAACACTTTGTTACAGGAAATGTTCAAAATGTCCTCCTTTAGCGAGGATACATGCATTCACCCTCCGTCGCATGGAATCCTTGATGCGCTATTGCAGCCCTGGTGAATGGCGTATTGTATCACAGCCGTCCACAATACGAGCACGAAGAGTCTCTACATTTGGTACCGGAATTGCGTAGACAATACCTTTCAAATGCCCCCATAAATAAAGGGTCAAGATGGTTGAGGTCAGGAGAGCGTGGAGGGCATGGAATTAGTCACCCTCTACCAATCCATCGGTCACCGAATCTGTTGTTGACAAGCGTACGAACACGTCTACTGAAATGTGCAGGAGCTTCATCGTGCATGAACCACATATTGTGTCGTACTTGTAAGCGCACATGTTCTAGCAGCACAGGTCGAGTATCCCGTATGAAATCATGATAACGTGCTCCAGTGAGCTTAGGTGGAGGAACAAGAGGCCCAATCATGACATCACCAACAATTCCTGCCCAAACGTTCACAGAAAATCTGTGTTGATGACGTGATTGCACAATTACGTGCGGATTCTCGTCAGCCCACACATATTGACTGTGAAAATTTACAATTTGATCACGTTGGAATGAAGCATCGTCCGTACTAAAATGAGCTCTAACATGGAAATTAAGCGTTTCCGGACACATGTCCACATAACATATTTTCTTTCTTTGTGTGTGAGGAATGTTTCCTGAAAGTTCGGCCGTACTTTTTTGTATCACCCTAGACGCAGAGAGAACGGAGAGGAGGAAATGAAGGAATGTGGGATAAGAGATATGTCACTTGACAGCAAAAGAAAGTGGGTCACCCGTGAATTCCAGTACGCAACGGACATAGCGTAGCTGTGTCGCAGGTCCTCGCAACCCTGATCAGTACAGTCACTGACTACACACGATAGTTACCACAAAAGACACTATAGAACATTGCCCTTTATTGCAGTCGGAGCGATGTAAACTATTGGCGCCATACAAGAAACGTTAGAATACAGGTTATTAAAAAGACACTGAAACATTTGTAAATTAAATGTCATATATCTTCTCACACTAATTTCATGAGACGATGAGTTATTCTTCTTGATCTGAATTTGAACGCACTGTTAACCAACCAAAACTTACGTGTTTGATTGAAACTCGATTAGGTATAAAGAGACGTAAAACATTGCACGTTTTCATGAGCACCAGTTTACAAGGCCGATGTCCGAATCCGGAAATAAATGATTAAATTTAGCACTGCACAAGGGATTGCATTAAGCTCGTATTGTTGCTGAGAGGTAACCACTAAAAGTCTGTAATATAGTGCAACTCTCGGGTGTCCAAAACCATAAGGTTCTGAAATTGATCGCAGTTATATATGAATTGTTAACGAAGCACATTCAGTTGTCACATATTTACAAATAACATTATATTGCGACCTGAAATGGAGATACACTTGATTTTTTTCCCGGCAGGGGCTCAAACCTGGCACTATTCGCTGCTTTATTATAGTTACGAATAGAGTTGTAACCCTTACTACAGGATCGGGATTGAAAACCACATGGAAGGGTGGCCCATCAATAAACGTCCTTAGTTAGTTTAAAATGTAAGGTATTTATTAAAAAAACATCATAATATTTATAAATGGCTAACATTCCTTCAAATTTGTACCATAGATTCACTGCTTATGGCAATATAATATTACCGCATATAAGGCTTTTCATTTCAATATTAGAGATTGACATATTTAGCTAAAGCAACAGTTTAAATCACACAACTGAGGAGGCAGAAAATTAAAATGACAAGTGCACTGATTTTAAAGAAAACGTCACCATGAAACCAATTTTAACATGAAAATTAAGAAATATTTATACTATGGCACAAGTTAACAATGTTAATCTCAGTGGGTTGCACAGGAGAAATTTTCAAATTGCAAGGTACACACGACTAAAATGATCTTTACACCCAAGCATGTAGGTTAAAGCGAAAGGACCTTTGACTTCACGGCATTCTAGTGCGCAGAATTACGTCAAGAAATACTTAACTATGATCTTAAGAGCAAGCACGCCATGACGTGCCCAATTGAGGACGACCTAGTCTCCGAGCGCTATCAAGAATGCCGTCGAAATCGCCAGACAGCGTGCGGAACTACAGTCCACAGACCCACACACTCCTCTCCCAGAAGTTACCTGTGAACAGACAAGCACGGGACCAGAATCGGGTTCCACAAGCCAGAATACAATGGATTCAATACTCTAAATTAAAATTTAAAATCATAATAACCAAAGAACAAAGTACCATGAATGAAAAATAATTAATTACAGAACTCCTGCGCAAAACTCAAATTTAACAACCGGGTAAGTTAAACTGGAAGCTCAACAACAGAAACAACCGGAAGCCCAGCTTCCACGCTATTTATTTACAGTGCCGATTAATGACACATCTAACGCACGATAAGATTTCAACAGTCTCACAGCACATAAGGAAGTAGAACCATCTAAATACTGGAGAAAATGGATCTTCAGGTACCGAAACGTGAGCTGACGGCTACTTTAAGCGACCAGCTGCTAGCTTAATGAATTTTCCTCTAAACCGTATCGCAGTCACTGTAAGGCTATGGACACTGTCTGTAACTCAGTACACACATGAATGACATACCAACAAACTGCTTAACAGTCTGCGCCATGAATGCTTATGTTACCTCTCCCGCACACTTCCGCCATCTTGCTCACGTGTTCGTTTAAAGCACGCGTGCATTTCCAGAATGAGCGTTTACACACACGGCGACGTGTGCACTTAATAAGAGATAAGAAGTAACAACCAGATTAGCAGGCGCTAACTTAGCCACTGGCAACCGGAGGAAAAAAAAATAGTTTCCAGCTCCGGCATATGCAATTCAAGCTGCTGCAAGATTACAATACTGCAGAACCCCCGCAAATAATTTACACAACATAAGAACAATTTTCTAAAATTGTAAGACACTTCCTGTAACGCAAAATATTTTTGACGCTAATAATCCATAATCGATAGACAACGCAATTATTTTACTCTGATATATTAAAGAGTACTTGTAATTACTACCTTCATTTATTCCGTCCTGCGAGGAAATGACATAAAAGCTTGTGTATTTGACATCTGTTGCATACACCAGTCTGGGAACAGCTCGATGTATTTTGCTCTGTTCATTATTATATTCCTTGTAGCCGATATATCACTTGCATTTAAACTCAGGTAAAAATGAAAACTATTTGCTTTCTGTTTCTCATTAATAAATCCCCCAGTCAATTATAGTTCAACATTTTTTTTTAAATTTCTTTTACTTTTATCATTTCCTCCCCCTATCCATGAAGCAGTTTCCAGTTGTGTCGAACTATTACGATGTTGGATGGTTCAGGATTTGCTTGTATTGAAATTGTGTATCTCGTGTAGCTTGCCAGACCATTTACCAAATTTTATTCCGAATTTTTCAACATTTTATTGACATACAACCTGTAATAATTTTTGTTGCACATAAATTTTGCCGAAGTCCGATTATTTGTCAATACCCATCGTCCTCTGCCATTCTTAAACAAATAATTCCGCCTTTAATTAAAATTGCTACACGAGCCTTGACATTAAATTCACCGAACCACCATCCAACGTCGGCGAATAGTTACGCGTTTTACAAATAATTTTATTTCAGCTCAACTACGAGATCTTCGACAATTCCCAAAAGGTAACTATTCGTCTAATTCTTTGGGTTGCTTGTTCTACAAAATATTTTACTTTCAAATAGTTTGTCATTTCACACATATTCGAGAACTCCCATTTCAAAAATTTTCTTTAAACTTTTCAGTTTATATATCTTTTTTCTTTCATTTTCTGGCGACCCCCTTCCCCTTCCTCACGAACCGTAACAAAACCATGTTATTCAAAGGACATAAATCATCTTTCTTTTGCTTCAGTTGTTGGACGAAGTTTGATGTTGTATTTTTGGGAATACAGCACATTATCCCTTTTTTATATGATTTTTGACAGAAAAAGGGATTTTGACCTTCGAGTGTTTCGCATTTTAGGTAAGAGTCATAAACGAGTTATGCTCATTAACAATTTGTAAAGAAGCAGACCTCTTTTAGAATTTTTCTGGATAGCTTGTTGTAACAAGTTCTTTTTCTGGCTGATTGGTTCCTGAAAAACGTATTCAGACGTTGCGCTTATTCATCATTATCACACCGTATTATAAAACAATCTGTGGTCTATTCAATTCTTAATGAATGTTACACCAGAAAGTCCGTAATTTTAATATTAAATGAATTTCACTTAAGCATACGTTTTTGTATTTCTGAACCCCTAGTTATTTTGTGGTGCAAGTACTTCCTCCTGTGAAGGCGACCTACAGCCTGAAAAACACTGGTCTACAGTAACTGCACATAAATTTCACAGAGAATCATATTGCTCTTTAGTGTGGACAATTTTAAAGCAAAGTTCCAGGCAGAGTGCAACGCCAGGATGTTTACATTTGTCCCCATCTATAGAAGCATTTTGTTATCAAACATCTGTAGGACGCATAACGTTGGTGAAACCTGTATCCAGTGTTTTGCATTAAATTAGATGTAGCGGCCCCGTAAATTTTAAGAGTCTGGTGACTTTCGTGCGATCCCAGGCCCGTAAATAGTACGGGTTCGGCGCTTAGAGCGTCCCCTCCCACTGTAGTTCTATCTGCTATACATCGCTGCCATCTGTATCACGCATTCTCGGTGAGTGCACAACTATTTTAAAACAAACCGTATGTTTCTGCCAGTTGACAGTCCTGAGGAAAGTCATATAACTTGAATGCTGCTCGTACCTAGAAAACAACGCTCTGGATTTTTCGGTCGAAAGAATGTGGTGGAACAGGGACAGGATAACTGCGATGATTAATACAGTTAGTCATGTTCATCTTTAGTCTTTAATCATGAGAGTATCTTGATACTTAAAAAGGTTTTATCAGTTGCTAGGGCGTTGTTAATTAGTTATTTACAGTCCCCTAGCAACACCAACTGTCACAATCTAACCGTGTAAAATTTCAAGAATTTGTCCGAAGTGTCCCGCACCATAATATAAATCAGAAACATATAGGAATATCTCCTTTAAATAGTCCCCAAAAAATACATTAGTTTCTTGTACGAGCGGGGCAAGGAAACTAGTCTGTGGCCGTAACTGAAATTTATCAAAATCAAACACAGGCACTACTGTTTGCTATCGCTAACGTGTACTGAAAAAATTAACATTCCACCGCCTGCTAAACAATATTTTTCCATATTCACAATCGATACCCTTATAATATCACCTTCGAAGATAGTCAGTAGTAATTTCAATCAGAATTTAAATTGTTTTCTGAAATAAGTCGAAGTTCTTCAAAAAATCAAATTACTCTTGCTACAGTATATTATTGATTATAAATAACTCTTCATAAATGCAAGATACTTTTAAATATTAACAAATATTCTTTCTTCTTCATACTAATACAAAGTCAGTTTAGCAAGAGACCTGATCCTCTACAACCAGTTTGGACTGAATCTCAAACAACAATAATTAATCATTTATTTTTGAAACGATTGACGCGCGGCTATAAAGAAGGCACAGCTGCATTCGTAGCCCCGTAGCCGTCGGTTAAATTCTGCTAGCGGTCACATACTGCAAGGTTGGCTGCGGCGGCGACGACGTTGCCCTTGTTGATTGCGGCGCCTCGATCGTACATGTAACATACATAAAATAAAACATTTTATGAATCATATTATAAAATAACAGTATTTACATGAACATCAAATGTGTAAACATTTTAAATGAAAATTTTCGTTTTTCCTTTTTACAACTTCAAAACAGTGCTGGCACAGGAAAATGTAGTACGACTATCTTGTCCCACTACAAGAGGAAATGTGGACCGCCCGCTTGGTGGGGCACCGGCAGAGGACGCCGTTCCCCTGGCACCGCTTAGTTTTCACGACTGGCGCCATAGCTCTCAGTCTTATTGCTCTTCAGGTGGCCGGTGGCAAGGACCGAGTGGAATCCGTGCCAGGCTTCCCACCAGCGGAAAATCACTGGCAGTTATATGTGGCACGTTGTCACACGTATTTGCGGGTGTCTCAGTAGACAGCGGTACTTTCTCTCGACCACTAGTTCCACGCTGTAGCGCAAACAAAATACGAAGACATTTAATAGCAAAACGCGCCGTCAGAGATACTCTTATGATCGCTACAAAGCGAGCTTCACCGCAGTTTGTAATAATTACTTCTTGAGAAACGTGCAGCGATCTATATACTACCTCAGTGTTGAATATCTCCTGCCCGAGCGTGCCAATTACAGATGTTCAAATTACGCCAAATTTAAATATGGCTCCTACTACACTCCTGGCCATTAAAATTACTACGCCACGAAGATGACGTGCTACAGACGTGAAATTTAAACGACAGGAAGAAGATACTGTGATATGCAAATGATAAGCTTTTCAGAGCTTTCACACAAGATAGGCGCCGGTGGTGATACCTACAACGTGGTGACATGAGGAAAGTTTCCAACCGATTTCTCATACAAAAACAGCAGTTGACCGGCGTTACCTGCTGAAACGTTGTTGTGATGCCTCTTGTAAGGAGGAGAAAAGCGTTCCATCACGTTTACGACTTTGATAAATGTAGGATTGTAGCCTATCGCGATTACGGTTTATTGTATCGTGACATTGCTGCTCGCGTTGGTTGCGATCCAATGACAGCAGAATATGGAATCCGTGGCTTCGGGAGGTCAATACTGAACGCCGTTCCGGATCCCAACGGCCTCGTATCACTAGCAGTCGAGATGACAGGCATCTTATCAGCATGCCTGTAACGGATCGTGCACGTTCGTATCGAACCCTGAGTCATCAGATGGAGACGTTGCAAGACACAACCATCTGCACGAACATTTGGTCGACTTTTACAGCAGCATGGACTATCAGCTCCGAAACCATGGCTGCGGTTACCCTTAACGCTGCATCACAGACAGGAGCGCCTGCAATAGTGTACGCAACGACGAACCTGGGTGCACGAATGGCAAAACGTCATGTTTTCGGATGAATCCAGGTTCTGTTTACAGCATCATGCTGGTCGCATCCGTGTTTGGCGACATCGCAGTGAACGCACATTGGAAGCGTATATTCGTCATCTCCATACAGGCGTATCACCCGGCGTGATGGCATGGGGTGCCATTGGTTACACGTGTCGGTCTCCTCTCGTTCACATCGGCGGCATTGTGGACAGTGGCCGTTACATGTAAGATATGTTACAACGCGTGGCTGTACCCTTCATTCGATCCGTGCGAAACCCTACATTTTAGCCGGATAATGCACGACCGCAAATTCCAGGTCCTGTATAGGCCTTTCTGGATACGGAAAATCTTAAAATGTTCGCCAGCTGCCGTGGCCAGCACATTCTCCAGATCTCTCACCAACTGAGGCGTCTGGTCAATGTTGGCCGAGCAACTGGCTCGTCACAATACGCCAGTCACTACTCTTGATGAACTGTGGTATCACGTTGAAGCTGCATGGTCATCTGTACCTGTACACTCCATCCAAGCTGTTTGAATGCCCAGGCGTATGAAGGCCGTTTTTACGGCCAAAGGTGTTTATTCTGGATACTGATTTCTCAGGATCTATGCACTCAAATTGCGTGAAGATGTAATCACGTGACAGTTCTAATGAATTTGTCTAATGGATACCCATTTATCATCTGCATTTCTGCTTGGTGTAGAAATTTTAATGCCCAGTAGTGTAGATGAACTACAAATCCCAACATTCATATCCAGTTACAACGTTCCTAAAGTGGATGCAGCTGTGGAATTTTACAATTACACCGAGTGTTGAGGGGCGAGGGTGAATTTTATAATGGCCGTCAGAAACGATGTGCATGTAACTATGGACAGGCATACATTTCAATTTGAGTCATTAAATGATCAATTATTTTAAAATATAGGTAGAATACGTTTTTGTGCTATTATTGATCATAATGATGTAACCAGTTTCAGATCATAGCATCTTCTAGTCAGCGCCCTATAAATTGTTTACACAAGTTTGGTCATAATGTTCAAAAGTTTTTAAATCTATGAGACGAAACTACTGTGCTCGTAAGTACCTAGGCTTAGAAAATACGTACACTAACTGAAGGACAAAACACACACACCACACACACACCACACACACACACACACACACACACACACAACTATGTACAAGGGAGCAGCCTCGCATTCTGTGACAAGGCACCTAGAACCGCGTAGCTGTTCCCACGCAGCAAACGCAGTTAACTTAATTTTCAAAATATCCATGCTGCTTTCGAACTGCAGCTGTAGCGTAAATTGATAATTTATTTTGGTTAAAAATGCAATCTGCTAGTTGTTGCATCAAAGATAGTAATGACCCGTACATTCGTTGAGAAAAGCACACGAGATGTCCGATGTAACACATTTGGTCTTTCTTCTTGAAGGAGTGTGTAAAATACTTACCGCGAATTTCGTTGTGTTAATTTACTTTATATTTTCGTGTAGGGAAATTTGTTTCAAAGTCTTTCAGTCCCATATTGGGCCAAGTCCAATGCTTTTCTCTTCTCAAACCATAGTTCATCAAGGGTACACATAGTGTTTCACTGTAGAAGATGTTCTCATATCTTGAACTTCACCATAGTCGCATTTGTTGTCTCCTTCTTTGAATCCCCATTTGACTACATTTGCTTTGACTGTGCTCATTTCTCGTGAAGCAGGGTAAACCTTCGGTGGTTCATTCAGCTCACTAGCGAGGAATCTCTTGCGGGGTTTAAGTCTTCTGCGTCCGCACGAAGAACCGTGCTGTGGGAGGCGGTCGTCGAACTTTTCTGTGCGTTCATGCGCAGTTCTTCGGGATTCGGGACATGAGAATCAAGCTGCTTTATATATTTTCACTAGGGGTGCGGGTTTCATACATCCTGTTGTTAGCCTGCAAGCTTCATTTAGGACTGTAGAGACGTTTTTGACATGTGTGGATCGAGACCGCACAAGGCATGCACATTCTGCCGTGGAAAAGCAGAATGCTTGAGCAGTTGTTCTTGTTCCTGGCAGCAACTTTCTGGCAGGTATTTTCACAGTAATCTACATATGAGTAGCTTGTTATCAAAGACGGACATCTGTCGTTCGCAAATAACTGAGATAAACACCATTTTCATTACGAAACGTGGAGTTAATACGTATGCATTCTAGTTTGGTGATCATTTGCAACTAAATGATGACCAAACTAGCATGCATACGTATTAACTCCACGTTTTCGTAATAAAAATAGCGTTTATTTCAGGTATTTGTAAACGACAGATATCCGCCTTTGATGACAAGCTACTCATATATACTCCGCAATCCACTGTAAAGTGCGTGGCGGATGGTACACTGTACCACTACTAGTCATTTCCTTTCGCTGCGACGGAGCGGCCGAGCACATTGAGACGCTATGTTACGATGCGTGAGGCCGTTCCCCGTCGTGGCTACGAATCCTCCCTCGGCATGGATATTTGTGTCGATTTTAGTATAAGCTAGTTCGTGAGTAGTTCGTACGTTTAGGGACCGATGAGTGATGACCCCGCAGTTAAGTCCCATAGGCTTTAAAAACATTTGAACATTTCCCTTCCTATTCCACTACCTCGGCGGATTAGCCGTGCGTACTGGAGCGCCATGTTGCGGTGCGCGCGGCCGTCCGCCGTCGGGGGTTCGAATCTCCCCACGGGCATGGATGTTTGTGTCGTTTTTAGTATAAGGTAGTTCATAAGTAGTTTGTAAGTTTAGGGACTGATGACTCCGCAGTTAAGTCCCATGAGCTATACAAACATTTGAACATCCTATTCCACTCAAACAGAACGAGGGAATAAAGAATGTCTATATGCCTCTGTACGAGCCGAAATTTCTCTCATTTTATCTTTGTGATCTTGACGTGAAATGTAAGTAGGTGGCAGGAAGATAGTTCTACACTCAGCTTCAAATTCCGGCCCTCTACATTTCCTCAGCAGAATTTCTCAAAAAGCAAGTCGTCTTTCCTCCAGCGATCCCCATTTGAGTTGCCTGGGTACTTCCGTGACACTCGCACAGTGGTCGAACCTCCCAGTAACAAACCTAGCTGCTCGTCTCTCAACTCCTTCCATGTCTTCCTTTAAACTGATTTGCTACGGGTCCCAAATACTAGAGCAATACTCAAGACGCGGTCGCACAAGCGTTTTACACGCGGTCTGCTTTACAGATGAGGTATATCTTCCCAAAATTCTTCCAATAAATCGAAGACGACTGTCCGTCTTTCTCACGAGGGTTCTTAAGTGTTCGTTCAATTTCAAATAACTCTGTAAACGCATAGACATTGGAACGACGCGACTACATCAAGAAACCAATTACTAATGATGTTTTCGAAATTTATGTGATTGTTTTCCCTACTATGCGCATCACCTTACATTTTTCTACATTGAGAGCTAGCTGCCATTTTTCGCACCAACCAACTAGAAATTTTGTCTAAGTCAACCTGTATGCTATTACAGTCAATTAAAGACAACACCCTTCCATACATCACATCATCATCAGCAAACAACCGCAAATTGCAAGTTACTCCGTCCATCAGATCATTTATATAGATATAAAATAACAGCGGTCCTATCACACTCCCCTAGGGCACGCCTGACGATACACTCGCCGTCGAGAACAACGTACTAGTTCTGTTATCTAGTAAGTCTTCCAGGCAGGTTCAAATTTGTGAACCTGTTCTATATGCTCATATCTTCGTTAGCACAATGTCGCATGTGTATCGGGATCAGCTGCCGCGCGGTTTGGCTGCGCATGTAGGACAGGACTGCTCCATCGCAATGCTTCGCGACGGATTGTTCGCCATTTTCGTGGTCCCACACACGTCCGCGTTCGCCTAGTACAAGGGGTCACTGCAGTATTCTGAGCGATAGTGGGACGTGTCCCTCAATGTGTATGCGTGGGCATACACATTGAGCGGCTTGTAAATTGTACCAAATACCTAGGAGTTACAATTACGAACAACTTAGACTGAAGAGAACACATAGAAAACATTGTGGGGAAGGCGAACCAGAGGTTCATTGACGTCGATTTGCACTATGTTTTGGAACACATACATTGAGTGGCTTGTAAATTGTACCAATTATCTAGGAGTTACAATTACGTAAAACTTAGACTGAATAGAACACAGAAAATATTGAGGGGAATGCGAACCAAAGATTACGTTTCACTGGCAGAACGCTTCTGAGATGCAACAGCTCCACCAGAGAGACTGCCTACATCACACTTGTGCGTCCTCTCCTGGAGTACTGTTGCCCACTATGGGACCCTCACCAGGTTGGACTGAAGGAGGACATTGAGAAGGTTCAGAGAAGCGCAGCTCGTTTTGTTTTATCACGTTACGGGAGGGGGGGGGAAAGCGTGAGGGAAATGTTGCACGATTTCAGGTGGAAATCATTAAAAGAACGACGTTATGTGGCAAGATCTATTTGCGAAATTTCAATCACCGACTTTTAGTTCTGACTGTGAAAATATTTTGCTAGCACCCTCCTACATAGGGAAACATGACCACCCCAATAAAATAAGAGAAATCAGATCGAAAACGGAACGATTTAGGTGTTCTTTCTACCCGCGCGCTATTAGAGAATGGAACGGTAGAGAAAAATTATGAAAGTGGTTAATGAATCCTCCGCCAGGCACTTAAATGTGATTTTCAGAGTATCTTTGTAGATGTAGATATGTCGATGAAAACGCACATAACTGAAACAGATAACTGATTATTGTTTTAAGGAAATTGAAACTGTTATCGAAAAACTGACACCGAAGTAAGACGTGGCTTTGTTCCATACACACACAGTATTTTTTTACAGCAAGAAAATCGAAAAAGTAATTTTCGTCATGTATCGGGATACATAATACACGATCCTTGTGTTAAAACAACAGACATTTATTTGACCGCTTCCTTAAATGTATCACAAAGCCGCCCTCGAGAGTACGAGCAGCTTGAAACGCAGTAATTGGCAGATCGGCTCGGTGCCCAGTAAGGAAGACAAAGCCCAGGCTACCGGATGTGTTTCGCCGCCTGGGAACGCAGCACGTGCCGGCGCGGCGGGCACCTAGAGCGAACGCCACGGCTGCCCAAATGCGGAAGCCGCCCGCTGTCTGGCAACCTGCCATTGCCCATTCCCGGCACGGCTTCGCCTCATTACGAATGCAAAAAAGGGAAAAAGCGCGCTTGATTCGGCAAGCAGTTTCGCGGCGCCGCCACTGTGTTCTGTATCCGCTGTCCCAAGCCGGCTATAAATTATGAACGATATAGGGATATGTGGCAGCCACGCAAGAAATTGTACTACCGCGAGTGGTTCGCCTTTCGAAGAAATTTATCAGAGTAATAGCTAAGAATATACACTAAAGAGCCAATGAAACTGGTATAGGCATCTGTAGCCAAACACAGGATGTACAAGGTGCGTCTGAAAAGTTCGGTTAAAGGCCCCATATTTTACAAGTCAGAGTTGAAGGGCCTGAAAGGGATGCAGAGGTTGGAAAGGGAGTAAGACAGGGTTGTAGCGTTTCTCCAATGTTGTTCAATTTGTACATAAAGGAAAGCAATGAGAAATTTGGTGAAGTAATTAAAGTTCAGGAGGAAGAATCAAAAACATTGTGTTTTGCCGACGACATAGTAATTCTGTCAGATACACCAAAGGACCTGGAAGAGCAATTGAACGGAATGGACAGTGTGCTGAAAGGTGCTTATAAGATGAACAGTAACAAGAGCAAAACTAGGGTAATGGAGTGCAGTATAAGAAAATCGGGTAATGCTGAAGGAATTAGATTAGGTAACGAAGCAATAAAGGAGGTAGATGAGTTTTGTTACTTGGGCAGTAAAATAACAAATGATGGTCGCAGTACAGAGGATATAAAATGCAGACTGGCAATGGGAAGAAAAGCCTTTTTGAAAAAGAGAAATTTGTTAACATCGAATATTCATTTAAGCCTAAGGAAGTCCTTTCTGAAGGCATTTGTATGGAGTGTTGCCTTGTATGGGAGTGAAACATGGACGATAAACAGTGCGGACAGGAAGAGGACTGAGGCTTTTGAAATATGGTACTACAGAAGAATGCTGAAGATTAGGTGGGTGGATCGCGTAACTAATGAGGAGGTACTGAACAGAATTGGGGAGAAAAGAAATTTCTGGCATATCTTGACTAAAAGAAGGGATGGATTGGTAGGGCACATTGTTAGACATCAAGGAATTGTGAATTTATCATTGGAGGGAAGTGTGTGGGGTAAAAACCTCAGAGGAAGACCAAGAGATGGATACAGTAAGCAGATTCAGACAGATGTAGGTTGCCGTTCTTATGTAGAGATTAAAACATTTATATGCTATTTATAAGTAATTACAGTCTATTCTACCACTTCCAAACTATACTCATCTTTTCAACTTTACTATGTATGGGGGTTCTGCTCGCTGCAACATTATTCTCCTGGGGTGTCGTGGTAGAAATAATACTCGATATGTACAATTTTCCACTTCTTTTTTAATTTGAACCAAACTATTTCTCCTCCAAAACATTACAAATGCGTACACAAATTACCACTACAACACAGACTGACATATATTCCAATGTATTCGACAAAAGACAAAACTCGAACTCCCCCACGCAAGGCTGTGAGGCAAATATATAACATCCGGAATAATGACCTTACATTATGCGTTGTTCATAACAATTGAATATACTAATTTACAATTACCAAACACACAAGTAAAACATTTCATGTAGACAAAAATAATCACAATATAAAATGAAAACTATACATTCAATAATTTTACATGGCACGTATTTTTTTAGTCGAAATCTCTGATCTTTCTGTTGACAACAAACGGCAATGTTAAATGTCAGTTAATTAGTTAATGAGTACATCATACCTGTTCCTAACATATATTGAACTATCAAATATCTTCACAAATCTGAAAATAGGTTTAAAATCTCACGTCAGTCCATATAAAAAAGGAATCATAATATTTAAATCTCGACCATTAATTAACACAATTAGCTGATCAACACAACTTATTTATGAACCTAACATATATACAATGCTATTTATTTTAATGTCTTTATATTTTACAAAAGTTTGTACCCTTTGTCTGTCTATTTATTTAAATAATGTACGATGACAAAAGTATTGTTTATAGAACTGCCTGGAAACGTATTATACAAATCTCTTAATTAATGAAATCTATCACTTGTTTTGATCACAGCATCACCGAGACACTGTCCTACACTGATTCCTAGACTGGCTATTTCGTTTGTAACTTCAGCTGCAGAATGTATCACTATTGAACCACACGATTCCAGATCCGACGCAGACGGTATCGTACAATAACACTGAGATGAGAGTGCCGGCAGTATTGTCACAAGATGAAGAGGCTTGCTCAGGATAGGGTATTGGGAAGAGCTGCATCAAACCAGTCTCCGGACTGAAGACCTCAACAACAACAACAACAACATTTTACAAGTAGCGCTGGCGAGGATGAAGTGCCGCGCATACACATTGAGGACGTGTCAAAAGCGCCCCCTATCGTGCAGTGACCCCTTGTCCTACGTGAGCGATCAGACGCGAACGCCGTGTAGTGTGGGCCGCGGCGGATTAGCTGCGCGTTCTGGACCGCTGTGTTTCGCTGCGCGCGGTCGTTCGCCGTCGGGGGTTCGAGTCCACCTATGGCATGGGTGTTTGTGTTGTCCTTATCTTATTTTACCTTAGTTTAAGCAGTTTGTAAGCTACGGACTGATAAGCTAGAAATTAAGTCCGATAGATTCACAAACATTTGAACATTTTTGGTGTAGTGTGGGACCACGGAAATCGGCGAACGATCCGACCCGAAGGGTGCGATGGGGCCGTCCTGCCGTACATGCTTAGCCAAACTGCGCTGCGGCTGATTCCGATAAAGGACGAAAATTACTTCTTCCAATTTTCTTGCTGGTAAAAATACTGTGTGCGTATGAAACAAAACTACATCGTACTCTGTGTCAGTTATTCGCCAACAATTTCAATTAAAAAAAAAAGTTACCTGTTTCAGTTAGGTGCGTTTTCATTAACATATCTACATCTACATAGATTATCTGCAAATCACATTTGAGTTTCTGGCGGAGGGTTCATTAACCACTTTCATAGCCTTTCTTTACCGTTCCATTGTCTTATAGCGCGCGGGAAGAAAGAACACCTAAATCGTTCAGTTTTCGATCCGATTTCTCTTATTTTGTTGGGATGGTCATGTCTCCCTGTGTAGGTGGGTGCTAGCAAAATACCGGGTGATCAAAAAGTCAGTATAAATTTGAAAACTTAATAAATCACGGAATAATGTAGATAGAGAGGTAAAATTGACACACATGCTTGGAATTATATGGGGTGATATCAGAACAAAAACTAAGTATTGCTAGACGCGAGAAAGATCTCTTGCGCGCGTCGTTTGGTGATGATCGTGTGCTCAGTCGCCACTTTCGTCATGTTTGGCCTCTCAGGTCCCCAGATCTCAGTCCGTGCGGTTATTGGCTTTGGGGTTACCTGAATTCGCAAGTGTATCGTGATCGACGGATATCTCTAGGGCTGCTGAAAGACAGCATCCTACGCCAATGCCTCACCATAACTCCGGACATGCTTTACAGTGCTGTTCACAACATTATTTCTCGACTACAGCTATCATTGAGGAATGATTTGCAATGCTAATTATTGCTTTTTTTGATCAGATGAAGCGCCGTCTGTCGGACATTTTCTGACCTTTTTTTTAGGTTTTTTAGGTTTAAAACCCCATGTCATTCCAAGCATGTGAGTCCATTTTTACTTTTCTATCTACATTATTCCATGATTTATTAAGTTTTCAAATTTATACTGACATTTTGATCACCCGGTATTTTCACATATCTCGCCGCAACGAATAACGTAGTTCTTTTAATGATTTCCACCTCAAATCATGCAACATTTCCGCCATTTTCCCTCTTGTAACGCGATAAAACAAAACGAGCTGCCCTTCTCTGAACCTTCTCAATCTTCTCCGTCAGTCCCACCAGGTGAGGGTCCCACAAGGGGCAACAGTACACCAGGAGAGGACGCACAAGTGTGATGTATGCAGTCTCTTTGGTGGAGCTGTTGCATCTTCGAAGAGTTCTGCCAATGAAACGTAACCTCTGCTTCACCTTCCCCACAATATTTTCTATGTGTTCTCTCCAGACTAACTTGTTCGTAATTGTAACTCCTAGGTATTTGGAAGAATTTACGACTTTAAGATTTGTCTCATTTATCGTGTAATTGAAGTTCAGCGAAAGTCTTTCAGTGGTCATGTGTATTACTTCACATTTTTCTTTTTTTAGTGTTAATTGGCAATTTTCGCACCGTGTAGAAATTTTGTGGAAATCGCTTTGTAGTTGGTTTTGTTCATCGGTTGACTACACTAAACGATAAACGACAGCATCATCCGCGAATAGTATAAAAAATGTTCAAATGTTTGTTAAGCTTAAGGAACTTAACTACGGGGTCATCAGTCCCTAAACTTACAAACTACTTATGAACTACCTACAACTAAGGACGACACAAGTATCCATGCCCGAGGGGGGATTCGAACCCCCGACCGTAGTGGCCGTGCAGACCGTGACTGAAGCGCCTCAGTCCCCTCGGCCACCGCGGCCGGCTCGAATAGTCTAAGAGAGCTATTCAGATTGTCTCCTGAATCGTTTATAAACACAAGGAAGTGTAGGGAACCTATAAGACTTCCCTGGTGAGCGGAAGATATCACTTCTGTTTTAGTCGATGACTTACCGTCAATTACTACGAACTGTCCTTTCTGATATAAAATCGTGAATCCCGTCGCACAATTGGGGCAATATTCCATAAGCACGCAATTTCATTGGAAGCCGCTTGTGAGGTAAAGTGTCAAAAGCCTTCCGCAAATCCGGAAATATGGAATCGATTTGAGAGCCCTTGTCGATGGCACTTGTCACTTCATGTGAATAAAGGGAAAGATGTGTTTCGCAAGAGCGATAATTTCTGATTCCGTATTGACTGTTGTAAATAGGTCGCTCTCTTCGAGGTAGTTCATAATGTTCGAACAAAGTATGTGTTCCAAAAACATACTGCAAATCGACGTCTATGAACCTCTGGTTCGCCTTCCCCACAATATTTTTTATGTGTTCTCTTCAGTCTAAGTTGTTCGTAATTGTAACTCCTTAGTATTTGGTAGAATTTACAAGCCGCTCTGGCGAAGATGAGGTGCTCAAGCATACACATTGAGGGAAATGTCCCACTATCGCACAGAATACTGCTGTGACCCCTTGTCCTACGCGAAAGCGGCCGTGTGTGGGACCACGCAAATCGGCGAACGATCCGTCGCGAAACGTTGCGGTGGGGCAGCCCTGTCCTACATGCGTAGCCAAACCGCTGGCAGCTGATCCCGATACATGACGAAAATTACTTCTTCCATTTTCTTGCTGTAAAAACTACTGTATGTGTATGGTGCCAGTTTTCCAATAAAAATTCTGTTTTTCTTATAAATAAAATAAAAGTCACCTCTTTTGTTTTGTGCGTTCTCTTTAACGAATGCTTCTTCTTACTCGAATCTTACGAAACTAATTGTCGTAGAACATTGATTTTTTGCATATCGTATACGTTAACATAACTGCTTGATGATAAACTGTCTGTTTCTTCTATATTCGACGTATTTCTTGCAATACTTAATTCCAGTTAACTTATCGCATAAAAATTGAACGTTCCGCAGCGAAAAAGCTATTCGCTTGTTACTTTACATTTGGTTGATTTTCGGGTATACATTATTGTGTACGAAATGTAGCTAACATTAAGAAACTGTTTTTAAAGCTGAAAAGAGATTTATAGATCGCTAAAGTGTGGCGAACAGCGTGTTGTAATTTGAGGGCACTGGTGCTGTGCGATCTCGTTACGCGCGCCATATGCATCTACTGTAGCCTTTAGTCGGCATTTCTGTCAGTCAACGCTTGTAATAAAACACATGCCCTAGCCACACGCACACACACACACACACAAACACACAAACTTAAAAATGACACTAAGTCTGGTTCCATGTATTATAGTTACAAATGTAGGATAGCTAGCTATCACTAACGGACATTTAAAGTTTATAATGGTGAATGTAGGTATCTATGCAGCACTTTTCATCTGGAGCAATATTTAATGAGACCTCTTCCAGCCGGCCGCCGTGGCCGAGGTGACTGAGGCGCTTCAGTCACGGTCAGCACGGCCACTGCGGTCGGGGGTTCGAATCCCCCCTCGGGCATGGATATTTGTGCCGTCCTAGTCCGTAAGTAGTTCATAAGTAGTTTGTAAGTTTAGGGACTGATGGCCCCGTAGTTAAGTCCCATAAGGTTTACAAACATTTGAACATTTGATTCTTGAACTCTTCCAAGCAGAACATTGTTCAAAAATGTTTTACACCACCTAAATTTAGATTTTCATAAACGTTTAGAAACCAATGTAGAAAATGCAATACTCATTGATTCTGAAGTGCCTCTGACTTAGACCTTGAGAAAGATGGATTCAGTCATTTTTTTTATTGACGTGTAAATTTTATTTGGATGTCACATCAATGTGGATGTATACCAATTTGCTATGTTAAAAATTGTTGCAATAGCAGTGATGTAAAAAATTACGACAGGTCTGAAGATTGCGTCTAACATGCCGAAACCGTTCATGTAATTAAAAGAAGAAAGCGATCTTGGCTGAAAACCTCTTATTGAACAATTCTAGATCGCCCCAATAATGAGTTCCTTATATATAAAAGTGTGTTTGCCTCTGTAACTTATAAAATAATAAGTGACAGGAAATTTTAATGCGGTAGGTCAACACAAGAAATGTTACACTTTCTGCGGAGCTATGAACATAGTTTATTGTATCATTTTCCAAAACGTTACAGCACAAAGACATAATTTTTTAAATGGAACAATAGTATTTTCTATCATGCATTGCATTCGTTGAAACCAGCTGCGTCCAAATCAATTTAAACTAAATTCCTATCACTGTTAGTTTGGGAGCTACAACCCTTCAAAGTTTAGGGGGCGTTGCTACGACAGCATAGCTGACTGGCTGGTGGTCATGAGACAGTGGGCCGTGCCACAGGTGATAGCCACTCGGCCAGTTAGCTACGCTGTCGCAGCCTCCGCCCCCGGAACTTTGAAGGGTTGTAGCTCCCAAACTAACAGTGATAGGAATGTAGTTTAAATTGATTTGGACACAGCTGGTTTAAACGAATCCAATACACGATAGAAATAACTATTGTTCCATTTAAAAAATTATATCTTTGTGGTGTAACTTTTTTGGAAAATGATACAATAAACTAGCGCGGACTTCAATGCGAGAAGCCAGTAGTAGTTTCCACAACTAAATCCTGTCTCGTAATCTTGCAGAAAATCAAATTCTGGTCATATGTGTAGTACACTAGCGGCAAAACACAAACAATACCGTCACTAGGTGATAGCAATGGTAATACTACCGATGACAGTACTGCTAAGGCAGAATTACTAAACACAGCTTTCCGGAATTCGTTTACCAAAGAAGACGAAGTGAACACTCCCGTATTCAATCCAAGAACAGACGCCAGCATGCGAAACTTAAAAGTAGATATTCCTGGAGTAGTAAAACAACTTAAGTCACTAAACACAAACAAATCTTCCGGACCTGATTGTAAACCAACTAGATTCCTCTCAGAGTATGCTGATGCAATAGCTCCGTACTTACCTATAATTTACAATCGATCACTCAGCGAAAGACCCGTACCCAAAGACTGGAAAGTTGCCCAAGTTACTCCAATATTCAAGAAAGGCAATAGGAGTGATCCCCAAAATTACAGTGCAATCTCATTGACGTCGATTTTGGAACATATACTTTGTTCGAATATTATGAACTACCTCTAAGAGAACGACCTATTAACTAATAGTCAACACGGATTCAGAAAGTATCGCTCTTGCGAAACACAGCTTGCCCTTTATTCACATGAAGTGTTAAGTGCCATCGACAAGGGATCTCAAATCGATTCCATATTTCTGGATTTCAGGACGGCTTTTGCCACTGTACTTCACAAGCGGCTTCTAATGAAATTGCGTGCTTATGGAATATCTCCTCAATTGTGCGATTGGATTCACGATTTCCTATCAGAAAGGATACAGTTCGTTGTTATTGACGGTAAGTCATCGAATAAAACAAAAGTGATATCTGGCGTTCCACAGGGAAGCGTTATAGGTCCCCTACTCTGCCTCGTGTTTATAAACGATTTAGGAAACAACCTGAGTAGCTCCCTTAGACTGTTCGCGGATTATGCTGTCGTTTATCGGTTACTGAAGTCAACAGAGGATCAAAAGCAACTGCAAAGCGATTTAGACAAAATTTCTACATGGTGCGAAAATTGGCAATTGACACTAAATAAAGAAAAGTGTGAAGTTTTACACATGACCATTAAAAGAAATCCACTGAACTTCAATTACGCGATAAATCAGTCAAACCTTAATACCTAGGAGTTACAATTACGAACAACTTTGACTGGGGAGAACACATAGAAAATATTGTGGGGAAGGCGAAACAAAAGGTTACTTTTCATTGGCAGAACACTTCGAAGATGCACCAGCTCCACCAAAGAGACTGCCTACATCACACTTGTGCGTCTTCTCCTGGAGTACTGTTGCCCCTTGTGGGACACTCACCAGGTGGGACTGACGGAAGACAAAAAAATGTTCAAATGTTTGTACAGTCTATGGGACTTAACTACGGGGTCATCAGTCCCTAAACTTACAAACTACTTATGAACTACTTACGAACTAGGACGGCAGAAATACCCATGCCCGAGGGGGGATTCGAACCCCCGACCGTAGTGGCCGTAGTGACGGAAGACACTGCGAAGGTTCAGACAAGGGCATCTCGTTTTGTTTTATCACGATACCGGGGGGGGGGGGGGGGGGGAAAGCGTCACAGAAATGTTGCACGAATTGGGATGGAAATAATTAAAAGAAAGACGTTATTCATTGCGGCGTGATCTGTTTGCGAAGTTTGAATCACCGACTTTTACTTCTGAATGTGAAAATGTTTTGCTAGCACCCACCTACTTAGGGAGATATGACCATCCCAATAAAATAAGAGGAATCAGATCGAAAACGTAACGATTTAGGTGTTCTTTCTTCCCGCGCGCTATTAGAGAATGGAACGGTAGAGAAAAGTTATGAAAGTGGCTAATGAACCCTCTGCCAGGCACTTAAATGTGATTTTCAGAGTATATATGTAGATGTAGATGTTTCAGCGTCGGCAGCTCGAAGAGTTCTCGGTGTGCTTCTCGTGAGCTTCTCGAGAACTGTTTGAGCGCCGACAGCTCGAGAAGTTCTAGGTGCGTTCGAGTCGCTGTGCCTCACAGTCCCATGCCTAGTATGCTCTGATTGATTGTAGACAACACCAAAGGACATTTCCTACAAGAAACAATAACGCTTTGCGGGAGTAGACGAGCGATTCTAGGGACCTTGTAAGTGTCTGCGAGGCTGCTGCTGCCGGAGGTTCGAGTCCTCCGTCATGGTTGTCTGTTTTGTTCTGAGGTTACTTAAGTCAGTTTAATTAGCTTATCAGCCTAGGGACTGATAACCATAGTAGTTTGTTTCCATGGATTTTCAAACATTTGAACGTTTAAAGAAACAACAAAGTATTCTGTTCTGACGCTATTACAAAACTGTATTATGTATCTAACCAATTCTTGTACCAGTTGTTATATAAACCTGTCAGAACGACATGTTTCGGAACTAACATTATCCCATTCTCAAGTTCTGCAACAAAGAAGGAGCGAAAGTAAAAAACGACTCATTATTAAGATGTGAACAAAAGAAACAATTATCCTTCCTAGGCTAACTTGTCTGAAAATTAAAATGAATCAGCCGTTAGGCAACGCCCACCTTAAAATATATGCGGCATTGGTGCATTGTCATCTGACTTGTTATCGGTTTGAAGCACCTCTATGAACTGCCGGCTAGCTGCACTGTTGTTGTTTCAGAGATAATCTATGAGCAGCGACAAGTCATAGATGACTGACGGCGTGACTCCCACGGCAGGGGTCAAGTGTGTTCCAATAAAATTATTTAAGAAGGCACTGAAAAGGTGTGAAGCATGACTGCACAGCTCAAGACCTACAATTGCCGTATACATTTTACTAATATTCCAGGAGGACATTATTAAAAAATGCCCTTTAGACAGTTCAGTCTTTTCATTTAATACATTGTTCGACTCTTTCTTTAGTGCGCAGAATATCTCTATCTCTTCTAAATTAGAGAGCAAACATGTATGAAATGTTTGTAAATCTATCGGACCAAATTGCGTGATCATCAGTCCGTATGTTACAAACTACTTAAACTAAGATAAACTGACCTAAGGGCAACACACACATGCCCAGGGAGGACTCGAATCTCCGACTGCGAGCAACCGCGCGCTCCGCAGCGAGGCGCCTTAGACCACTCGGCTACTCCTCCGTGGCAATTAAAGAACAACCACCCTTTATCTTCGTAGTCTAATAGCCTCATACTATCATTGATGTTCCCCCAAGGAGTGTTGTTCTTCCTTCAAAGGCATAGCCACCGCCCATGGGCCATTCCCACTGTTGTACTCATTGAATCTCCCGGTCCACCCCACATCATGTCGCAGTCTGAACATTTGATTTCGTACGCTCCGGCTTTACCCACGCAATCGAAACAGGAGAGAATTGAGTGGGCAAAGCCGGAGTGTACGACATCAAATGTCCAGATTGCGACGAGAAGTATGTTGGGCGAACCGGAAGAAATTTCAAACTTAGATTCAATGAGCACAACAGTGGGAATGGCTCACCGGCGGTGGCTAGGCACCTGAACGGTGCAACATCAGTGATAGTATGAGGGACAGTACTTTTCGACTATTGCAAAAGACGTTTAAAAAACTATGCAATATAGCAAAAAAATACCACAAGCATAATAAGACATTTAAAATTACACACAGACATCAAGAGATACCGAAGCGTATTCTTCTATTAATGCAAGTCAGACAAAATATCCAAGTATGTATATATTTATGTTATCCGTTGAACTAGGGAAATTCGTCGAGGGTTCGAATCCCCCCTCGGGTATGGATGGTAATGTCGTCTTAAGTATAAGGCAGTCCATAAGTAGTTCGTATGTTTACGAACTGATCACCCCGTAGTTAAGTCCCTTAAGCATTACAAACATTTAAAAATTTGAATAAAGAAATTCGCTAAAAAGGTTGGATAGTGCCTGAAAGTCCGCAGGTATGGGGAAACTAATTTTTAATAAAGCCCCTATATCATACGACACGCATAAAAATTAACAGTATCGAAATTTTTTACCAGTTTTTGGATAGAACAAAAGGATGGTTGCTAATTTAGAAGACACGTGGTTTAAGAATCACAAAAGAAGGTTGTATACGTGGAAGAGACCCTGAGACACCGAAAGGTATCAGATAGATTTTATAATGGTAAAACATTGATTCCGGAACCAGGTGATAAATTGAAGACATGCCCAGGGGCAGATACAGACTCTGACCATAACTTGTTAGTCATGAACTGTAGGCTGAAACTGAAAAACACTGCAGAAAGGTAGGAAAATAAGGAGATGGGACTTAGATGAATTGAAGGACCGTGAAGTTCTGGAGAAATTCAGAGGGAGATTTAGGCTTCAATTGACAGAAACAGGGGGAAATAAAACAGTAGAAGAGGAATGGGTAGCATTGAGAGATGAAATAGTGAAGGCAGCAGAGGACAATATAAGTAGAAAGGCAAGACCTACAAAAAATCCTTGGATATCACAGGAAATACTAAATTTAATTGATGAAAGGAGAAAATATAAAAATGCAGTAAATGAAACAGGCAAAATGGAGTACAGACGACTAAGAAATGAGATTGACAGGAAGTGCAAAATGGCTAAGCAGGAGTGGCTAGAACCCAAATGCAAATCTGTAGAAGAATGTATAAGAAGGGTGAAAAGTAGATACCGGCTACAGGAAAATAAAATAGACATCTGAGGACAAGAAAAGCAACTCTACGAACATCAAGAACTCAGGTGGGAAACCAGTTCTCAGCAAAGAAGGGAAAGATGAAAGGTGGAAAGAGTACATAGAGCAGCTCTACAAAGGAAATGAACTTTTAGACGATTTTGTAGGGAAGGAAGAGGAAGTAGATCAAGATGAAATAGGAGATACTATTCTGAGAGATGAATTTGACAGAGCCCTGAAAGACCTAGGTCGGAACAAGGCCCCAGGAGTAGATGACATACCCTCAGAGCTACTAAAGTCTCTGGGAGAGCCAACCATGACAAAACTATTTGGACTGGTGTGTAGGATGTATGAAACAGGCGAAATACCCTCAGACTTTAAGAAAAATGAAATAATCCCCATTCCAAAGAAAACAGGCGTAGACAGGTGTGAAAATTACAGAACCATCAATTTGATAAGTCATGGTTGCAAAATTTTAACACGAATTATCTACAGGAGAATGGAAAAGCTGGTAGAAGCTGACCTCGGGGAAGATCAGTTTGGATTCAGGAGGAACTTAGGAACCCGAGAGGCAATACTCGCTTTGCGTCTTATCTTAGATTAAGGAAAGGCAAACCTACATTTTTAGCTTTTGTAGATTTGCAGAAAGCGTTTGAAAATGTTGACTGGAATACACTCTTTCAAATTCTGAAGTCATCAGGGATAAAATACAGGGAAAGGAGAGTTATTTACAACCTGTACAAAAGCCAGACCGCAGTTATTACACTCGAAGGGCATGAAAGGAAAGCATCAGTTGGGAAGGGAGTAAGACAGGGTTGTAACCTTTCTCCTATGTTGTTCAATTTGTACATTGAGCAAGCTATAAATGAAAGCAAAGACAAATTTGGCGAAGGAATTAAAGTTCAGGGGGAAGAATTTAAAACATTGTGATTTGCCGACGACATAGTAATTCTGTCAGATACAGCAAAGGACCTGCAAGAGCAATTAAACGGAATGGACAGTGTGCTGAAAGGTGCTTATAAGATGAACAGTAACAAGAGCAAAACTAGGGTAATGGAGTGCAGTATAAGAAAATCGGGTAATGCTGAAGGAATTAGATTAGGTAACGAAGCAATAAAGGAGGTAGATGAGTTTTGTTACTTGGGCAGTAAAATAACAAATGATGGTCGCAGTACAGAGGATATAAAATGCAGACTGGCAATGGGAAGAAAAGCCTTTTTGAAAAAGAGAAATTTGCTAACATCGAATATTAATTTAAGTGTAAGGAAGTCTTTTCTGAAGGCATTTGTGTGGAGTGTTGCCTTGTATGGGAGTGAAACATGAACGATAAGCTGTGCGAACAGGACGAGGATAGAAGCCTTGAAATGTGTTGCTACAGAAGAATGCTGAAGATTAGGTGGGTAGATCGTGTTACTAATGAGGAGGTACTGAACAGAATTGGTGAGAAAAGGAGTTTTTGGCATACCTTGACTAAAAGAAGGGATCGCTTGGTAGGACACATTCATAGACATCGAGGAATCGTAAATTTAGCATTGGAGTGAAGTGTGTGAGGTAAAAATCCCAGAGGGAGACCAAAAGACGCGAAGTGTAAGCAGATTCAAGTGGTTATGGGTTGTCGTTCTTATGAGGAGATGAAAAGGCTTGCACAGGATAGGGTATTGTGGAAGGCTGCATCAAACCAGTCTCCGGACTGAAGACCATAACAACAACAACAGGGATATTATGCGCACTAAAGGAAGAGTCGAACAACGTATTAAATGAAATGCCAAAAGGCATTTCTGGGTCCATTGTAATAATGTCCTTCTACATCTACATCTACATAAATACTCCGCAATTCACCGTAAGGTGCGTGGCGGAGGGTACACTGTACCACTAATAGGCATTTCTTTTCCTATTCCACTTCCAAATAGAACGAGGAACAAAAGAATGCCTATATGCCTCCGTACAAGCCCTAATTTCTCTTATCTTGTCTTTGTGATCTTTACGAGAAATGTAAGTAGGCGGCAGCAAGATCGTACTACACTCAATTTCATATTTCGGCCCTCTAAATTTACTCAACAGAAATTCACGAGAAGAACGTCCTTTCCTCCAGCGATTTCCAATTGGGTTGCCGGAGCATTTCAATGACACTCGCGCATTGGTCGAACCTATCAGTAACAAATCTAGCTGCTCGCCTCTGAACTGCCTATATGTCTTCCTTTAAACTGATCTGCTGCGGGTTCCAAACACTTGAGCAATACTCAAGACGTGGTTGTACAAGCGTTTTATACGCGGTCTCCTTTACAGGTGAAGTACATCTTCCCAAAAATCTCCCAATAAATCGAAGTCGGCTGTCCGCCTTACTCACAACTGTCCGTACATGTTCGTTCCATTTCATATCGCTCTGCAATGTTACGCCTAGATATTTGAACGACGCGACAGCATCAAGAAGCCTCACTACTAATGCTGTATTCGAACATTATGGGATTGTTTTTCCTACTCATGCGCATCACCTTACATTTTTCTACATTGAGAGCTAGTTGCCTTTCTTTGCACCAACTAGAAATTTTGTCTAAGTCATCCTGTATGCTATTACAGTCAGTTAAAAACGACACATCATCAGCAAACAGCCGCAAATTACAACTTACTCTGTCCATCAGATCATTTATATAGAAAGAAAATTATAGCGGTCTTATCACACTCCCCTGGGGCACACCTGGCAATACACTCGTCTCTGATGAAAACTCGCCTTCGAGAACAACGTACTGCGTTCTGTTACTTAGCAGGTCTTCCAGCCAGTCACAAATCTGTGAACCTATTCCATAAGCTCGTATCTTCGTTAGCAGTCTGCAGTGTGGCACCGCGTCGAATGCCTTTTTGAAGTCGAGAAAAACACAATCCGCATGTTGCCCTTCATCCACGGATCGCAAGATGTCATGTGAGAAAAGGGCAAGCTGAGTTTCACATGAACGATGTTTCCTAAACCCGTGCTGATTCGTAGAAAGAAGCTTTTCCGTTTCAAGAAAATTTACTATATTCGAACTGAAAATATGCTCTAAAATTCTACATGAAACTGATGTCAACGATATTGGCCTGTAATTGTGTGGGTCAGTTCTCTTTCCTTTCTTATAAACGGGTTCACCTGCGCTTTTTCCCAATCACTAGGAACTTTGCGCTGAATTAAAGATTCGCGATAAATGCAAGCTAAGTAGGAGGCCAATGCCGCAGAATACTCTTTGTAAAAACGAACTGGTATTCCATCCCGCCCAGCAGACTTTTTCGTATTTAGCTCCCTCAGCTGCTTCTCTACACCGGAAATACCTATTACTATATCCTCCATTTCGGAATTAGTACGTTGATCAAATGATGGTACATTTGTGCGGTCCTCCTGCGTGAAAGATTTCTTAAAGGTTAAGTTTAGAACTTCAGCTTTCCGTTTGTTTTCTTCTATTACTGCCCCGAAATGATCAACGAGTGACTGGACTGTTTGCTTTGACCCGCTTATCGATTTTACATAGGGCCAGAATTTTTTCGGGTTCTCGGAAAGATCTTTTGGTAAGGTATGGCTGTGATAATTATTGTATGCTTCGCGCATCGATCTTTTTATAGACTCACGAATCTCTACTAAATTTTGCCTGTCATAATTTGCGTGTTCTTTTTTGAATCGAGAGTGCAAGTGTCTTTGCTTTCTCAGCAACTTTCTAACATTATTATTATACCACGGTAGATCTTTTCCATCCTGGAGTAATAGCAAAATTTATATGGTGAGCTATGCAGTCATGCTTCAGACTTTATTGTGCCTTCTTAAACTATTTTATTGGAAGACACTTGGTCCCTTCCGTGTTAGTCACGCCATCGATTATCTCTGACTAGTAGCTGCTCATAGATTATCGCTGAAACAACAACAGTGCAGCTAGCCAGCGGTTCATAGTGGTTCTTCAAACCGACAACAAGTCAGATTATTGCGTGTTGATGCATATATTTTAAGATATTCCTTCAAACCGTCTTGATTGCAAATCAACCACAGAGAGCGCATTGTAAGCTTTGTTTACCATTTATACTGTCTTCTTAACACAAAATAAGCCCATGTACCATTATAACCGTTTGTAATTCCGCCTTGTAATTTTGTGTAAATTATGTCACGCGGATAATCTGAAGATGCCCTGCTAAAGGGCTGAAACGCAATTTGCAATCAAGACGGTTTGAAGGAATATTTATGCTAACTGATTGCTGCTGTACACCATGGATTGGAAATCATTTTATATTTTAAGATGCACGTTGCCAAATGGCTGATTAATTTTAATTTTTAGGTAAGTTATCCCAGAAAGGATAATTTTTTCTTGTGTTCGCATCTTAATATTCAGCTGTTTTTTACGGTCTATCCTTGTTTGTTGTAGGACTTGAAAAAATGTTCAAATGTTATGGAACTTAACTGCTGGGTCATCAGTCCCTAAACTTACAAACTACTTACGAACTAGCTTATACTAAAGACGGCACAAACATCCATCCCCGAGGGGGAATTCGAACCCCCGACGGGAAACGACCTCGCGCATCGTAGCATAGCGCCTCAATGCGCTAGGCCGGTTCGCCGCGACGTAGGACTTGAGAATGGGATAATGTTAGTCCCGAAACATATCGTTCTGACAATTTTGTATAACTGACAACTGGTGCGAGGATTGGCTAGAAACGACAAAGTACATTGCATTGCCGCTGTAAATCTAGAAGTGAATGCCACCAATTTAATGGCATAGCTCATGCCGGCCAGCCATGGAACGGTGGACGTTCATTGATGTTTTCTGACGGGACGTCTGACTTCTGCAGCAACAGCGATACTGGCTACGAGTCCTCCCACAGTGTATACAGGTGTCTTCAGATACTTCCAGTGGCTGCAAAGATCTTGCAGGTCAGTGACTAAGACCAGTATTTAATTGAAAAAATGTAATTCAGCGTCAGGGAACTAACTGTCCAAGAATTTTATCACTCAAGTTGTGAAAACGAGAGTGGTTCCATCACGTTGAGACCATATTCAGTCCTCTGGTTTGGAGCGCCATGTCTTCGAAAAGACCGGAAAGGACATGTTCGGCAAGTTAGAAAGTGGGGAAGGCGCCGCTAGTTGGTTGTGAACAATTACAGCTCAATCCTTAAAAGGTGGAGACCCGTATCTCGCGGGTCCCAATTAAAACAGGTAAAACGAGAAATCCAAACCTATGGACACATAACACTGGTTATCGCACCAACAGACGGACCGGTGTCTTTTTGAGGTCGCCTACCGTCGTAAACACGTTAAAGCGACCACATGCTCCTGTACTTTGCTTACTTGCAGTCTATCACCCCACAAAAATACAGTAAACCGATACAGTTTTACAAATGTGGTGTGTTCCCAACAGTTATTTACAAAAAGAAGAAAAAAAAGGCCATCTTTTCGTATAAACTAGCCTTGCCCTGAGGAGGCCCGTTATCAAACGGCCGAAACGACTTTTTATAGTCCACATTCAAAAGTATTTTATATAACACAGAAAATTTTTATTCATCTTCTAATACTGTAAAATATATGACTTCTGGTCGAAATATTATAACGAATTGCAACAATGACTCCGCACTTGTCTTTTAGAAATTGCGTCTCCTACTCGTATAAGATAACATGGATCCCTCTAAAACGACACTTATTTCTTCCAAAGTTATCCCTTTTTTATTTCATTTGAAACATGTCATCCGTTTACATATTACTTCAACTTTCTGGAATGTTGTCCGTGCTCTTGTCCTCTAGTCTAAACACTGCTGAGATCCTTCTTGAATTTATTAATTTCGTTCATGTCTGAAAAGGCAGACACGAGTAGCGGTGCCTCCTGTGTGTCACTGGTCCAATGAATCCCCAGAAAAAAGCTTGTGACAAAAAGTACAAAAGTAATTAAAATAAAAAGTGTTTTAACACGTTCGCTGCGGCTGACGCTTATAAGCATTAGCGCGATCAACACGCCAGAGCTGTCGACGCTTATAAGCGGCGCGCTAGCTGAGTTCTCAGTTTAGTTAGTTTGGCTGTGCACTCGTGTTAGTACAGGCCACCAAAAAACATCACGTAACATTTTCCTGTCTGCAGTTGTGTATTTTCATCTTTAGTGGTTTGCTATAAAAACATCGTCTACAGACCTTGCAAATTTGTTATATGGGATTAGGTTTCCATAGCAAGCACCACATTGCAGATGAGACGCGTTTCATTTTCTCCGTTTGATAAATCTTTTGGTGTTTTCTGTATATTTCTTTTTCAATTTATCGTTTGTTTGAATTTAATTTTCTTCCCACTTTGCAAGCCGCGGTGGAGTAGCCAAGCCGTCTGAGGCGCCTCGCTGCGGAGCGCGCAGTTGCTCGCCGTCGGAGGTTCGAGTCCTCCCTAGGGCATAGGTATGTGTGTTGTCCTTAGGTTAGTTTACCGTAGTTTAAGTAGTTTGTAAGCTACGGACTGATGACCACGCAATTTGGTCCGATACATTTACAAACATTTGAACATTTTTGAACCAATTTGCAATAAAAACAGTAAATCAGAGGTGTTGTTAGAATTGTTTGCAATAAATGCATATGACGCTTATAAATCAGAGAGCTTGCAGCATTTACAAAGAGAATGTGGTGGTTTGCTTACAAACCACCATGACGGAGGCGGGTTAGCTTATGGGTGTAACGCCATTTTTTTCACATTCTTTACAGTATGTCGCGCCGCTTAGCAGAGAACGAGATTGGACAATACTTGTTTGAATACATTCCTTCAGGTAACGAGAGCATTTGTAGCTCTGACGATGACGAAGAAGAGGCAGCAAATCAGCCAAATCCGATGGTGTTAGGTGATTTGTGTGCAGTTCAAAGTGCTCCTGGCGGCAGTTATGATTCTGATGATGACCTCCCTTTGTCTAGCCGGTTACAACCGACGCCTGATCCTACAGAGTCTAATAATGTACGTGCAAACATGCCGGTTATGATTTCTCCAAAATGTACGAAGGATTATAGAATGGATATGCCTGGTGCTTTTTCTGAAAGAGTGGGTGTGTCAGATCAAATTCTAAGCATGGAGAATGTGACCCCCATTTACTATTTCGCCTTCTTTGGACTGAGTATTTACAAGACCTTTTATGTTTCCAAACTAACCTTTACGCTACTCAAACCGGAAAGCCATGTACACCTATCATAACAGAAGAGTTGATGTTTTTATTGCCTTGAATTTGGTGATGGGTATAAAAAATTGCCGAGCTACCGAGATTATTGGTCTTCAGCGCCTGATTTGCATGACAGCTATGTTTCGAAGTTCATGATCTTCAACAGGTTCAGTTGAATAACTTACATGTCAATGACAATAGTGTAATGCCCGACAGAACTGACACTAATTACGACAAACTGTATACAATTAGACCTCTACTCGCCATACTGCACAACAATTTTCAAAAACACTGCAGGCCATCTGAGAGAGTTGCAATCGATGAAAGCATGATCAAATTCAAAGGCAGAAACTCCCTAAAACAATACATACCACGAAAGCCGACGAAACGTGGATACAAGGTGTGGATGATGTGTGCACAATCAGGTTATTGTCTAGATTTTTATATTTACACAGGCAAACAGGGTAGTAACGTTGAAACGGACTTAGGTGGAAACGTTGTCAGGACGTTTTGCGAAACCTTGAAAAATAAAAATCATAAGGTTTATTTTGACAATTATTTCAATAGTTACCCTTTGCAGGTGAAACTACTTGAGGACCAGATTTTCGCTTGTGGAACCTTGAACACAAATAGAAAGTTCTTGCCAACGCTAAAAGATGATAAGCATTTACAAAGAGGTCAACATGATTACCGCGTTAGTGACACAAACGTAAGTTTGCTGAAATAGAAAGACAAGAGATCAGTATTGCTTCTGTTAAACTATCATGATCCAACGAATTCGGGAAACGTAAAACGCAGAGAGCGTGATGGCAGCAGTACTGAAGTGTCTTGTCCTCAGGCCGTCATCGACTACAACGCAAACATGAACTTTGTCGACAAATTTGATCAGCTCAAAGGAAGCTATGCTATTGATAGAAAATCCCATAAGTGGTGGCGTAGGATTTTCTTTCACTATCTTGATTGTTGCGTTGTCAATGCTTTTTTGATTTATAAAGAACTGCAGTCATCTTCACGCCCAGACCTCGACAAGCTGATTCTGAAAGACTTCCGGAGAGAAGTATATCTGGGCCTACTGGCACCAGCATATTTCAAACACAGGCCGGATTCAGTGAACAGCAGCCGTAATTCCGCGGCCTCATCTCCAGGACCTGCATTTATAAAACGCCACAAACCTACAGTCCCGCAGGAAATTCGTCTAGAATCCAGTCGCCATCAACCTGAAAGAAGCACATCACGAAGATGCTGCAATTGTAGCACTAAAATATTTCCCGTGCGTACTGTGTGGCAGTGTAGTACATGTAAAGTGCCTCTTTGCTTACGCAAAGGTAAAACATGTTTTGCATATTTTCATAAAAAATAATTTGTTTTTGTTAGTTTTGTACGTTTGTAATGATGATTCGTCTAATAAATAACGTTCACAATCATCGTAGTGTTATTTATAGCAATATTCATGGTGGTTAGCGTTGGTGACCACCTTAGTCCTTGAAAGCCTGAATACCTATTTTATGTTTCCTCTATTGTCTGTGATATTTCAGTTGTAACAGTTGCTTCAATGAACAGACATTGATAATTATGTTCCTTTTGTACAAGTGTGAACAGACATTTGTAATTATGTTCCTATTGAACTGAAAGAGTTAATGTAGGCGGCAGTCGCTGCAGGGTTGCAATGCGCATGCGCAGCTGAGGTACAAATTCTATTCTGAACCCCCTCCCGCGGCAGGGAGGGGCGAGGGGAAACGACGCTTTTAACATTGGCGTTGGAACTGGTGGAACTCTGGCTACTCGAGCTCTGGCGGTTACGCACGAATGGTCCCGAAGCAAGACAATAGAGCTACAGCGCACCTCCCCTTGCACATGCGTAACTCCTCGATAAAGGCAACATCCGCCCTTCATAAGACTCATCAAAAACATGTCATATTTGGTAATATATCTTATAACTATAAATTAAAGACAAATTAACTGTAAAAGCCTTCAGAAGATCTGATCAGGAATAATAATGAAGACATTACTCTCCACCTAGCAAGAATAGCCGTGTAGTAAGCGGCACCACGCTGCGCCGTCGAAGGTAGTGGGTTCGAGACCGACTGCAAGCAATTTATTTAAAATCTTCTTTTTAACTGATACGGCAACAGCCATGACATTTGAATTGTTACTTGCCATATATACTTTGGAAGTTTTTGCAAATGTGTCGCTATTTTGAGGGTAAATGACATTTATACTCTTCGTTGTAACAAATATTTTGTTGTTTGAAAAGATATGGGGATGAGCAGCCTTTGATCATGCGTAAGGGTAGGAGGGGGTGCTGCGAACAGTGTCACGTGACCCGAAGGTAGCTTGTCTCTTCATCGTAACAGAGTCACTTTTTTACAGTCACTTAACAGCGTAATCAATTACTTACTTTGTTTTTATGTTCATATGGACATGCATATGTTCTTGGTGTTTATTATCAAAGAAAAATGAACAACATGTATTATCTTTTAGAAATAAATTACTCAGCTTTAAGCTTGGAAGAGAAGTGTGAACTAACGAAGCTTGGTAGGCCAACGCCTCAGCTCGAGTTGAAGCAAGTGCAAACAAGCCGAGTACGACATTCTGCAGATCTTGTAACGAAAATATTTTTCAAAGGGTGAAAGGGTGGGGGGCGACCAAACATCGACGCGCCGAGCTCTGGTGGGGGAGGGGGGGAGAGGGAGGGGGGAGCGACACTATCAAGATCCGGCACACAAGGTTGGTGGCGACACCTGCAACGTGCTGACGTGTGGAAAGTTTCCAACCGATTTCCCATACACAAATAGCAGTTGACCGGCGTTGCCTGGTGAACGTTGTAGTGATGCCTCGTTTAAGGAAGAGAAATGCCTACCATCACGTTTCCGACTTTGATAAAGTTTGGATTGAAGCCTATCGCGACTGCGCTTTATCGTATCGCGACATTGCTGCTCCCGTTGGTCGCGATCCAATGACTGGTAGCAAAATATGGAATCGGTGGATTCAGGAGGGCAATACGGAATGCCGTGATGGATCGCAACGGCGTCGTATCACTAGCAGTCGAGATGACAGGCATCTTATCCGCATGACTGTAACGGATCGTGCAGCCACATCTCGACCCCTGAGTCAACAGATGGGGACGTTTACAAGACAACAACCATCTGCACGAACAGTTCGACGACGTTTGCAGCAGCATGGACAATCAGCTCATTGACCATGGCTGTGGTTACCCTTGACGCTGCATCACAGACAGGAGCGACGAAACTGGGTGCACAAATGGCAAAACGTCAGTTTTTCGGATGAATCCAGGTTCTGGTACATTATCATAATGATCGCATCCGTGTTTGGCGACATCGCGGTGAAAGCACATTGGGAGCGTGTATTCGTCATCGCCATATTGGCGTATCATCCAGCGTGATGGTATGGGGTGCAATTGGTTACACGTCATGGTTTCCTCTTTTTCGCATCGACAGCACTTTGATCGGTGGCCGTTACATTTCAGATGAATTACGATCCGTGGCTCAACCCTTCATTCGATCCCTGCTAAACCCTACATTTCAGCAGAATAATGCACGACTGCATGTTGCAGGACCTGTACAGGCCTTTCTGGATAACGAAAATGTTCGACTGCAGACCTGGCCAGCACATTCTCAAGATCTCTCACCAACTGAAAACTTGTGGTCAGTGGTGGCCGAGAAACTGGCTTGTCACAATACGCCAGTCACTACTCTTGATGAACTGCGGTAGCGTGTTGAAGCTGCATGGGCATCTATACCTGTACACGCCATCCAAGCTCTATTTGAGTCAATGCCCAGGCGTATCAAAGCCGTTATTATGGCCAGAGATGGTTGTTCTGGGTACTGATTTCTCAGGATCTATACACCCAAATTGCGTGAAAATGTAATCACATGTCAGTTCTAGTACAATATATTTGACCAATGAATTCGCCTTTATCATCTGCTTTTGTTCTTGGTGCAACTATTTTTATTACTGAAAGGCCAAATAAATTACAAGGTAGTTGGAGATCTCCCTTTAACGTTGCAACCTTGTAGACATACTCAATAATGATCACGTCTGGAGATGTGTTTGAACTGAGAAGTGTGTTCCTAGAGCCGCAGCAGTAATGGGCGTGTAGGGTATTGCATTGTCCTGCTGGAATTGCCAACGTTTTCTGATTTTACAATGGATATGAATGGGTGCAGCTGATGAGCCAGGATGCGTACGTACTCTACATGCTGCCTGTCAGAGTCATATCTGGACGTATCAGGAGTGACATATCACTCCAGCTGAAATCGCCCCACACCATTTCAGAGCCTCGACAGGCTGGGACAGTTCCATGCTGACATTCAGGTTCCATGGACTCATGGGGTTGTCTCCACAAACTTACTCGTCCATCCGCTCGATACAATTGGGAACGAGGCTTGTCAGAGAGAACTACTTGTTTCCAGTCAACAGCTCAATGTCAGTGTTGACGGCATCTGAAAGGATATACGAGTGGGCCTTCGAATCCGAATGCTCATATCCATGATGTTTACTGGAATGCTCACACGCTGACATTTTTGATGGCCCATCATTGAATTCCGCAGCAATTTCCAGAAGGGTTGTCCTTCTTTCAAGTTCAGTGAGTCTCTTAAGTCGTTGTAGGTCTCGTTCTTGTAGGATACTTTTCCGGCCGCAGCGATGTTGGAGGTTTGATGTTTTGCGGACTCCCGATATTCAAGGTGCATTCGTGAAATGGTCGTAGCGTTAAATCTCCATCACATCGCTTCCTCGGAGATGCTCTCTTGCTCATCACGTTCAAAGAATTTCGCATTAATTATAATTATGCACTTATGGTGCAGCCATTCAACATTTGCAGAACACCTTAGGCAAGAAAACCATTATCCTACTACCATAGAAACGGACATAAAAATGGTCAGATTTAGCAATAAGAAACATCTACTAACCCTCCAAGAGAATTTCTAAATTCAAAAAGCATTAATAGAAAACAACCACATATTAAATCCTCAAGTAAACATCAGCAGGCCGGGGTATACGGGGTGCAGCCAATACTGGAGGGCATCATCTCTCTAGGGAAATTGGCCTCAGTATTCCAGGCCGTGTGTGGAGGAGAATTTGCGTAGGTGCTACAAAGATCGTAGCACCTATATCTATTCAGACAGCCAGGCAGGCCTGAGATCACTGGCAGCTCCTGCAACAGGGTCTAAAATTGTTGCAGAATGTCACAGGGTCCTGGTGGAGCTAGGGGAAAGCAATAGAGAAACCTATTATGGGTCCCTGGCTACTCGTGGACCAGTGGCAGCGAACATGCCGACAGATTAGCCAGGATGGGGGCAGAGACTCCATTTATTGGACCGGAACCTGTCCTGTCAATCACCAAGGCAATGATCAAATTGGAGCTGCGTAACTGGCTCAGAAGACAGCACGTAGAATGTTGGACCAAAGTGTATCAACAAAAACATGGCAAGGTAATGATGCCAAAGCCATGTTTTAAAAAAAGCTCTGGAATCCTGGGACTGAACAGGAGAGAGATTAGAATCATGGTTGGACTGCTGACAGGCCATGGGAATTTCAAAAAACACCTACATACAATGGGAATAACAGAAGAGGACCCTAAGTGTAGGATCTGTGATGACGATGATGAAACTGCATCACATCTAATATTCGAATGCATTGCGTTGGAGAGTAAAAGGCACAGTGCATTTGGGACAACCAGACCCGAAGAAATTGTGTCTAATAAAGAACTGGTAAAGGGACTCCTTGCACTGTTCAAGGGCATTGGTTGGCTTTACTAGATATACAGGGAGCGATACCGCACAATAAACTTAGTTTCGGTGCGGGAAGTTGCCGGTTGAACCAAGACTGTTTTGGCTTCCCTGAGAAAATCAAATCAAACATCAGCAACCAAACTCTATTTAAACCGATAAAATACATAGTAGACAAAGAAAAACCTCCCCCACCCTCAAACCCACCACAAAATATGACCACATAAGAAAGCAACCTCCCACCCCCCGGCACACTCCTGCAGAAAATCAAAATATATCACACTCTTAAATACCCACACACAAACAGAACTTCGCTAGTTGAACTCAAGTCATATTTGTGAACATACACACAATATCACACACAAATTACTAGCAGACGCTTATCTTGATAGAAACAAAACAAGAACACATCTCACAGTGGGAATCAAAGAATTTATGAGTAAATAACACGCATACAAACGACAGAAAAAAACAAAAGACAAACAGCCCGCCAGCGAGTTTGCGTCAACTTTTTTTGGAATTGTAAATAGTATAATAGTTAATAGTGACAGCAAGTGGCAATGTGCTGCAAGTAACTGAAGAGGGCAACATCAAAAACGTGAGTAACCTTAACAGTTCATTTTATACAGATTAAGAAAAGCCATACCATGAGTACCGTTCATGATCGAATTTAGTAAAAACCACAAAAAATGTCGGGATCATATTGTTTACATATGCTCTCCAGTGTGTTGGAACAAACAAAATTAAACGTTTACCTCAAATGAAAAACCAGCGAAAGTTGTGAGATGTGTGTCATCTCCGAATGTGTGCCACATATTTACGTAAGGGAAGTAATTTTGCACACGATAGCTTAACGACTTTGCACTAAAATGAACTGTGTAATGTGTCAGAGATAGCAAATTGAAGGAAAGGCATTCAATTAAAATTTGTGCCAAGGCCGAGGATGGAACCCGGGACATCCTGCTTACAAGCTTCTTACTTCAATTCAACATCTCTGATATACATTGTGACAAAATATGTCCCTGGTCAATGATATCTTATTTGATAATTTACATATATTGCCAGACGTGTCGTTTGCGGATGACCTTTGTCTCAGTCGCACATCGTTACAGACATATACGATTTCGCAGTTCATACTTTTTCTATTATGTGGTCGCGTATGAAGAAGACGAGATTTTCAAGATAGCAAGCAGGATTCAAACTTAATCTAGAGTTGTGGATTTTTTTCAAAAATGAATACGGAAGGAAATCTAACGACAGCTGAGTCTATGAACACAGATATTCCTATACTAACGGTGCTGTAGCATTCAGCCCCGTAGGGATTTTCGACACGTCATGTAGGGACATGGTTGTAAACGAGTTGGTAACACTGGTCAGTCGGCATTCAGCCGTAACGATAGGAATGTCACTGCGCATGAGGTTTTTCGATATTCAAATTTGAAATGTGCGCTGCAATCGATAATCTCGCCAGTTGTGAGGTGCGGTGTGACACGATATTTCTTAACAAAAAACCTAAAGCTTGTAGCAATTTGTTGTGAACTGTGCGAAGTATACGGAAACAACGTAATGAGTGAATGTTACGTCCGAAAATGGTACATTCGGTTTAAAAGTGGCCGAACAAACGTTCATGATGAAGAGAACAGCTGCGGCCGAGCGCATTGAGGCGCTATGCTGCGATGCGCGAAGCCGTTTCCCGTCGGGGCATGGATGTTTGTGCTATCTTTAGTGTAAGGTAGTTCATAAGTAGTTTGTAAGTTTAAGGATTGATGAGCCCGCAGTTAAGTCCCCATAAGCTTTACAAACATTTGAACATTTAAATTTGAAGAGAACAGTGGACGTCAGAGCATTGTGTCTGACGATCTTGGCGCTAAAGGCTATGAAGCGATCCGTGACAACCGTCTCTTCACAACAACAGAACTTTCGCTTTCTTTTCAATTGGACGCCACTTCGGCGACTTGCATGTCCCTAGACTACCTCAGTTATCCAACCGGGGAAAGGGGACCTACAGCTTAACGTGGAATCCGAACCACGTGTCGTTTCTGGCGACTCCTCCTCACATTGTTGAGAGGTCCGACGGGGTTTTGAACCCGCGACCCTTCTGTTACCAGTCGAGCACTTTACCCCAAGACCACCGGGCCCGACACGGACATGGTTGTTTGATATTGTTATTCAACACAATGCAGCCGTGCCGGAGCGGCCGAGCGCATTGCGGCGCTATGCTACGATGCGCGAGGCTGTTCCCCGTCGGGCATAGATGTTTTGTTCTGTTTTTAGTAAATGTTAGTTCCTTTGTAAGTTTAGAAACCGATGACCACGCAGTTAAGTCCCTTGAGCTTAAGAAACATTTTTTGAATACAATACCCTACCTCACACGCCAAATCGCACTAAAGAACGTATTAATTCATTCAAATAGGAAAATATCCCTACAGTCCTGATCTTGCACCAAATGACTTCCACTTGTTCCCAAGATGCAGCGATTTGATGACGACTCGAAACTCCAGGCGGGCGTGACTATTGGCTGAAGTCTCAGGCGGCAGAATTTTAAAACTTTTACACCGCTATGATAAATGCCTCAATTTGTTTGGTGACTATGTGGAGAAGTGGTATTGTAGTCACTCTTTCAGATGTATATAGTAACATGTTTTTCTTCTACTTATATTCTTAAAAGGCACAACGTTTGCTACTTTCTGAATAGCCCTCGTAGAATAAAAGTTAAATTTTTCGTTATATGAACCTACTTCACCGGCCAAAAGCTAACTGCCCTCAGGCAGCGGGTTGGCCACTCTTCCTGTAGTTTTGTTTCCAATATTCGGAATTTGACTTACAGCCTGTCGGAGATTCCCTTTCGGAATATTCTGGAATATCTGTATAGGGTATAGATAAATGCTAAAATGGGAACTGCTGTACATTTGCTTTAATTTCTTTTGCTAATGGCGTGACCTAAGGCAGTAATATTCACGTCAGGTAATACTGTCTCATAGACACTAATTTCTTTATTCGCTGTAGTGGAAAAATTGTGAGATTCGTAATTTTGGCGCTCAGAATATTTAGTGTTCGATGGCAGTATTAGAAACTTGCTGTGGTATGCAACACGCTCTTGGCACGCGTCAGCACATAAATTCATTAGCGAAAGGCATCCTACCGTATACAGGGAAAGGAGGCCTCAGCACGAAGGTCGCTTCGGCCAGGACTACAACTTACGGTGCGTGCTCCGACTTAGAAAGTTTCATTCCTTTTACATCGCTACGCACATGTATCGCACTAGCTGGAACTCACGAGTAATTCTTTCCTCTATTGACAACCACCGCTCGCGATGCTTCCACGTCCAACTATTGAGGCTATTTGCCGTTGTGAATTGCACAATTAAAACCTCAGTAAATTTTTTCTGCCATTTCAATAAAATGTTAATTTCCACTAAGTTTTTGATGTGACATGAACTGGCAAAAACCTAAAAAAGCAAAAGAAATTGCCTCGATCTCATAAGGTTTTCGAATCTTCCAAAGCTCAATGAATGCTCACGAGATATTTTTCCTTTGGAAATAACGCCGTAAGCAGGTAAGCAGTGGGGAACTGACTGCAGTGTTTAAGTGTGTGTATCCTTCAACCGCGCTCAGCTGGCGTTGTGTAGCGGTGACAGTAGGGAAGGCACGTGCTACACCATAATTCTTTACACTTTCCTCTTGAAACACACAGTCCACCGTATGGGAATTCGTTTTATCTGCATGATTCTTATCCTAGACAGTACTTGATATGTACCCTGAGATTTTATTTTAATCCTGCTGAATAACCTTCGATTTATTCTGGTTAACATGAACCGCTGTGAAGTGCGGACCATGTAATACAAAGTCCTGCCTAACATACGACGTCTGTCAAAAAATTAATGCCATTGTGTTTGTAAAACATGTTTACTTACAATGCTTTACAAAACCACATGATCGCCTTCGAAGTAGTTCCCTTGGGAAGCTATACAGCGACGCAGACGACTCTCACTCTCACGGAAGCATTGCTCGAAGTCCTCAAGTGAAACCCTTCGACGTTTCTGTATCACAACCCTTTTAATGTTTTCTACGGACCCAAAATGATGGCCAAGAAAAGCATTTTTGCTTTTGGGAAATAGGAAGATGTCACAAGGACTGAGATCCGGGGAATAGGGAGGGAGGGGGTTATGGCAAAACAGGACTTCCCTTATAGTCTTCAAAATGAAATGCCAAGATCATACATTAATAATTTACTCAATGACGACCGGTTTCGATGAATTTGTAAAATATATATGTGACCAGATGATGGTGACACAGTTCACCAAAACGAGTCGAATTGAATAAATTATTAATGTGCGATCTTAGCATTTCATTTTGAAGACTGTCGTTGTTGTTGTTGTTGTGGTCTTCAGTCCGATGACTGGTTTCATGCAGCTCTCCACCCTACTCTATCCTGAGCAAGCCTCTTCATCTCCTCATAAGAACGGCAAACTACATCCATTTGAATTTGCTCATTTTTTCATCTCTTGTTTTCCCTCTGCGATTTTTACCCCACACACTTCCTTCCAACGTTAAATTCACAATTCCATGATTTCTAAGAATGTGTCCCACTAATCGATCCCTTATTTTAGTCAAGATATGCCAGAAATTCCTCTTCTCTCTAATTCTGTTCAGTACTTCACTAGTTACGCGATTCACCCACCTAATCTTCAGCATTCTTCTGTAACACCACATCTCAAAAGCCTCTATCCTCTTCCTGACCGCACTGTTTATTGTCCATGTTTCACTCCCATACAAGGCACCACTCCACACAAATGTCTTCAGAAAGGACTTCCTTATGCTTAAATTAATATTTGATGTCAACAAATTTCTCTTTTTCAGAAACGCTTTTCTTCCCATTGCCATTCTGCATTTTATATCCTCTGTACTGCGACCATCATTTGTTATTTTGCTGCCCAAGAAACAAAACTCACCTACCACATTTATAGTTTCGTTACCTAATCTAATTCCTTCCGCATCGCCTCATTTTCTCAGACTGCACTCCATTACCCTTGTTTCGCTCTTGTTAATGTTAATCTTATACGTACTTTTCAACACACTGTCCAATCCGTTCAATTGCTCCTCCAGGTCGTTTGTTGAAGTCTAAAAAACTATAAGATTGCCTCAAAAACCGACAATGTCAGGTAATCTTAGGGAATGCTCTTATTCGCAAGACACTCATTAACAGAGAGCAGCGTGGCACGGTACATTGCCGTGAGGGGGATCCGTGATTGGGACATGTCAGGGCGGACACGAATGACCCGATTCCTTAGTCTTTCAAGGACCTCGCTGCAAATTTATTGATTCGGTGTTTTTCCTTGAGGAACAAATTCCTTATGGATCACGTCTTGATCATCAAAGAAGCAAAACAACATGAGTTTGACTTTGGTTTTCTTTTCCTAGCCTTCTTCGGTCGTGGTGAGCTGCTTGTTTGCCACTCAGCACTTTGTCCTTTGGTTTCAGGGTCATACTCGAAAATCCATTTCTCATCGCCTGTCACAACATATCTGAAAATGTCTGGTTTAGTTTCAGTGTGGTTGATGAGGTCACGACACACAGTCATGCTTTGCTCCTTTAGTTTAATTGTGCAGTCCTTTGCCACCATTTTCGCTCAAATTTGTTTCATTTCCAAATCTTGACTAAGAATTTCGTATACTGTTTGGTGATTAATGTTCAGTTCATCAACAATCATCCTAACAGGTAAGCTCCGATGTGTTGTTACCAGGCCCGTCTCTCATCTCTCATCGTTTCGTGTCGTGCTTGGTCTTCCTGAACGTGTCTCGTCTTCAACTTCCTCTCTACCGTCCATAAATGCCTTACGCCACCGAAACACTTGTGCACGAGACATTGTGTGGTCCGCATACGCATGATTTAATTTTCTAAATGTTCTTCCTGTATTCTCCTTCAGTTTCACACAAAATTTGATGTTGTAACGTTGTTCCAGTTTTGTACTCGCAATCTCTCCGACGCACAACACTAATACACCCTCACAAAATATGTTATAAACTCACTTGTGCTCACTCTAGGTACTTCCAATTTTCACTGCTTGTAGCCAAAGGACGCCTCTAGCAGCTCCACTAGTTTCATTGTCCTACAGTGTGTAGTTCCTGATTTAGAGAAACAGTGTCATTACTTTGCTCACAGTCCTCTTACGTAAGGAGAAGCAATATACGGCCGCGGTGGCCGAGGTGACTGAGGCGCTCCAGTCACGGTCAGCACGGCCACTACGGTCGGGGTTTCGAATCCCCCCCTCGGGCATGGATATTTATGCCGTCCTAGTTCGTAAGTAGTGCATAAGTAGTTTGTAAGTTTAGCGACTGATGACCCCGTAGTTAAGTCCCATAAGCTTAACGAACATTTGAACATTTAGAAGCAATATACTGGTTGACTCTTCATTAAAAGTACGACCTCATAATCCTGACAGAAGCCCGTACCGTGTTACAGAATGTATCTCTTCCAGCGTCTGCTACTTGGGTTCCCTAATCATCTCCGTCTTGGTTTCGCGCTTTCTAAATGAGCCCAGAATGAAGCGTGCTTCTCTCCGTTGGATCTTCTCTGTCTTCTGTACTAACCCGACCTGGTACGGATCCCGTAATGATAAGCAACAGCCGGCCGCGGTGGCCGAGGTGACTGAGGCGCTCCAGTCACGGTCTGCACGGTCACTACGGTCGGGGGTTCGAATCCCCCCTCGGGCATGGATATTTTTGCCGTCCTAGTTCGTAAGTAGTTTGTAAGTTTAGGGACTGATGACCCCGTAGTTAAGTCCCATAAGTTTAACAAACATTTGAACATTTGATAAGCAACAAGGGCTGGCCGATCGAGAGTTTTGTAACCAACTTCCTTTGTTGACGGACTACAATTCCTGAGAATTCTTCCAATAAAGCTCAGTATGGCATCTGCTTCACCCGCGACTGATTTTATATGGAAGTTCCAATTCAAATCGCCCGTCATGTCCACTCCCAGATCTAGACAAAACATTGTTCATCGACTCAGGAGGTTGTGATTCAGTGAGAACAGTGTAGAGTCAGAACAGTGTTTTTCGATTCCAGAGAGCGTTTCATCAAAGAGTGCTACGCTTACCAGAATGTAGTCCTCAGCTTGATACAGTACTTCGCAGTGCATCAAGCCTTTTTAACATATTCATACTTAAGTATCATCGTGAATCGTCAAGAGAAATTTGAAGTATTTACACATATGTGTAATAATAATTATGCTTGTCCAACCCCCAAATAAGAGAAATTATTGTTTGTAATAAATTTTATTGGTTGCTAATGTTTTGAGATCTAGCGCCTTACCAATAAAATCCCGACAACAGTCTGTAACGCCACGTATCTCAAGTGCTTCAAATCTCGTTTCTTTCCTTTTCTGTACTCTGCCATACTTTAGCGAACGGCGAGGCGGAGTGGTAACGGAAAGGAACTCGCATTCGTGAGAACGGAGGTGAAACCCGCCTTCTGCCATCGTGATTTAGATTCTCCATAAATCACACCAGGCAAATTCCAAGTCGTTTCGTTTCAAAGAGCACGGCCGTTTTCTCTCCCCAGCCTTAGCAAAACTCGATCTCTAGTGACCTCACTGTGGCAGGGACGTTAAACTTTATTCTTATTTCCTTCCTGCCACCGCGGAATCGTCTGCCCCCCTTACTTCCCAGTCGACACTAAAGCTAATTGCAAGCAATTTTAACATCTGAAATGTGCGACATGCGTTTGCACCCATGGTGCAGTTAAATGGAAAGCCTACAGCTGTATAAATTATGACTGAAAACTGTACCTTCAGCTGTGTGGAGATCTGTTTATTTACTTACAGCAACCGGTTTCGGCCGACCACGCAGCCTATCTATTCGGGCCGTCCACAGAAATGCATTGCTAAATTTTACTACGATGTAAGATAACAGGCAGTTTACTGCCTTACTGAATTCATTCCCGCTATAGTGAACAACAGAAGAGTCATTGACTCATCCTACTGACATTATATTGCAGAAAGATTCAGCCACACATTTGTATAAATGGCCTGAAAACGGTGGCGCGACACGCCAAAACTGATTGCATTAAATAAACTAATAGATAAATAAACTAGTAGATGCTCCCCTTTGGAGGTTCGAGTCTTCCCTCAGGCTTGGATGTGTGTGTGTGTGTGTGTGTGCGTGTGTGTGTGTGTGTGTGTGTGTATCCTTAAGTTTAAGTTAGTTCAAGTAGTTTGCCTAGGGAACGATACCCTCGGTAATCAAGTACCAATGAAATATTTATTTTTACACGTCCTAGAATTGGACACTGTCCACAAATTCGTGGCTTGTTACTCTGACGAGAGAGGAGCCTGCGTTCTGTGATGCCAGTTGCGCGATTACTGTACGCTATATTTTAAGGAGAATCGGAATGTCCCATTCCACAAATGTTAAATTTGCTTAGTTTATGTAGCCTTTTCTCTAGAACTGTTACATATAGAAATTTGAAATTTTGGCAGCTATTTTCAGCTTATATTGTTATCTCACTGAACTAGAATGAATGCTTTTTTTGTTGTTGGTATTTATGAATTTTTTTACCGTTAAGCCATTTTATTGGAAGAGCAAGCCAGATGTTGTGTAGATTCTAGTTCAGTGGCCTCTTTTAACTGTTTTATAGAGATCTTGAAAATTTGAATGTTATTGGTTTAGTGGTCTGTGAGATAAAGATATATGTAACACTAAAAATGTCAAATGACAGAAAATGTGATTAAAGTAATTTATAAAGAAAATTCACAAAACCTCTTATTCTATTATCAAATGTTCATCAGAATAATAAGGGTCATCATCTAATTCTTCTTCTTTACCTAGAAGATTTCTTCTCTTAATGCCCTTGCTGTTTTTGTATTAAATTCAGCTGCATACTGAAACTTCATTCCTCACATGTTGTCCAGAGGTTGAAGACCTCTGATGGTGTTGATACCACCATGGCATTTGGCCTACCCACATAACCATCACTATATAAAATAACAACATCACTGACTGCAAATTTCAAATACAGTACTGGCCATTAAAATTGCTACACCAAGAAGAAATGCAGATGATAAGTGGGTATTCATTGTACAAATATATTATACTGTTACTGACAGGTGATTACATTTGGGTGCATAAATCCTGAGAAATCAGTACCCAGAACCATCTCTGACCGTAATAACGGCCTTTATACGCCTGGACATTGAGTCAAGTAGAGCTTGGATTGCGTGTATAGGTACAGATGCCAATGCAGCTTCAACATGATACCACAGTTCATCAAGAGTAGTGCCTGGTGTATTGTGACGAGCCAGTCGCTTACCAACCACTGACCAGACGCTTTCAATTGGTGAGAGAGAGCAGGAGAATGTGCTGGCCAGGGCAGCAATCGAACATTTTACACATCCAGAAAGGCCCGTACAGGACATGCAAGATGCGGTCGTACATTAGCCTGCTGAAATGTAGGGTTTCGCAGGGATAGAATGAAGGGTAGAGCCACTGGTCGTAACACATCTGAAATGTAACGGCCACTGTCCAAAGTGCCGTCGATGCGAACAAGAGATGAAGTAGACGTGTAACCCATGGCACCCCATACCATCACTCCGGGTGCGTTCTCCGCAATGTCGCCAAACACGGATTCGATCATCATGATGCTGTAAACAGAACCTGGATTCATCCGAAAAAATGACAGTTTGCCATTCGTGCACCATCGCAGGCGCTCCTGTCCGTGATGCAGCCTCAAGGGTAACCACAGCCATGGTCGCCGAGTCATAGTCCAGGCTGCTACAAACGTCGTTGAACTGTTCGTGCAGATGTTTGTTGTCTTGCAAACGTCCCCATCTGTTGACTCAGGAATCGAGACGTGGCTGCACGATCCGTTACATCAACGCGGATAAGATGCAGTCATCTCGGCTGCTAGTGATACGAGGCCGTTGGGATCCAGCACGGCATTCCGTATTGCCCTCCAGAACCCACCGATTCCATATTCTGCTAACAGTCACTGGATCGTGACCAACGCGAGCAGCAACGTCGCGATACGATAAACCGCAATCGCGATAGGCTGCAATCCGACCTTTATAAAAAATCGGAAACGTGATGGTACGCATTTCTCCTTCTTACACGAGGCATCACAACAACGTTTTACCAGGGAAAGCCGGTCAACTGCTTTTTGTGTATGAGAAATCGGTTGGAAACTTTCCTCATGTCAGCACGTTGTAGGTGTCACCACCATCGCCTACCTTGTGTGAATGCTCTGGAAAGCTAACCATTTGCAAATCACAGCATCTTCTTCCTGTCGGTTAAATTTCGCGACTAAAGCACTTAATCTTCGCGGTATAGCTATTTTAATGGTCAGGTGTGTACATTCTTAGGTACACGAGTCCATATTACGTAGTTGAACAACATATTTACATCGATCATCGAATTTTATTTGAATGCCAGTGGTACCAACGGGAAGACAAAAGATTCTACAATTGAAGAGCGATATATACAGCCTTACATATCTAATATTTTCGGAAATATGAAGATTTAACTGTGAAAACATCGCAAGTTGGGCAATTTTCCTCGGCTCACATATCATTTTGAAAGATGAATTTTTTTTTTAATTTCTTAAAATTTTTGAGCCATTTCAAGCAGAAAACTTCAAATTACTGTATAAGCTTAAAAATGGAAAATATGACTTTTTTTACCATTTTACGGCATTCCAACTCCCCTTAAATGAATGTATTTTATGTTTAGTTGAGACGGCAGAAGCGGATCTTGGTGGAGATCTGCTCTCTGTTATGGCTGATGACGAGGCGCGAGACAATAGAGTTTTAAAATTTTTAGACGAGTTTTTGGCGTGCCCCAAATTTTATGCAGGAGGTTTTACTGTAATATTGAGTTGCTGGATCCCCTGTATCAGCTAGTCATGGTCATCTTTTATGCTGTCTAAACTACTGCAAATTTCTCCTCAGTACGCAAACTTGTGTTCTTCATATACTACAGCTATTTTCTGCTTCAATTTCTCTACAAAGTTTGGGTATTTTGTCTTTTATTTCTGTTTGCGTTACTCTCCCATTTATATATATTGCTGGTTTTCACTTGTTTATCGTTTAATTCGTTCACACTCGTCGTATTACACTTGTTCGGGCCATAAGGACCTAGTTGTGTGCCCACAATCCGCTATCAATCGTTCATACTTGTGGTGACACTACATCAATTCTTTATCGTTGCCACCTTGTGAGTGCTTCACCTTCAGTTTTGGTTTGTGATAATAAGCCTCAGAATTCTTAAGAATTTCGGCCTCTGTTTCTTCAGACATGAGATACTGCTCCTGTTATAAATATACAAGTTAACTGGGTTTAATTTTTTAGTCTCAGCTGTTAGTAAGTGTTGTAATGACACAAGATGGGCATTTGAAAACTGCACACATTTTCCAATATCCATGGTGCATGATTATAACACCTACAAACAGCTGAGAAATAAATAAAATAAAATTAAATAATGGAAAACCTAGTTAAAATTCGGGATATTTCAAGAAAAATGTGTTACAAAACCACGTGGACGCAATTGAGGGGAAAAGCTAATAGTGGATTGGTGGATGAAGTGGACTAATAAGGTACATATGTGAAGTGTTTTGCGGGCAATGACCCCTTGTTTAACAGGTAGATATAGCCAACCAACGAGATCGCAGTAACGCACATTTCATTTGTCCATACTGAGCTAATAAACCGTCACAATAGTTCCTTGTCAGAGCTATAGAAGTCTGTTATGCCTCTGATGTACTTGTGTCTGAGTGATATAGTGAACTGTAAACGAACATTTGGTATTTGTGTTGGTATCGTGCACAATGAGAACAGACGCAACACGGATTCAGAAATTATAGTTCTTTAGTCACATGAATTGATGAGTGTTATCGACAAGGGATGTCAAATCGATTCCGTATTTATAGATTTACGGAACGCTATTGACACTGAACCTCACAAGTGTCTTCTAATCAAATTGCATAGATATCAAATATCGCAAAAGTTCAGCGATTGGATTCGCGATTTCGTCTCAGACAGTACGTTTTAATTGACGGAAAGTCATCGAGTAAGATAAAAATAATATGTGGCGTCCCCAGGGAAGTGTTACAGGGCACCTACTGATCCTTATTTTTATAAACGATTTAGGAGAGAATCTTAGCAGCTCTCCTAGACTAATCGCGAATGATGGTCTCGTCTGTTGATTAGTAAAATCACCAGCAGATCAATAGCAAATGCATAATTATTTAGATATCTGCATGATAAAAAATAGGCAATTGACCTTAAGCAATGAAAAGTATGAAGTAATCCGTATGAGCACTAAATGGAACCCGTTAAACTTCATTTTCACGATAAATCAATCTAATCTACAGGCCGAAAATTCAACTGAATACCTACTTAGTACAATTATGAACCACCTTAACTCGAAAGAACACACACAAAATATAGTAGGGATGGTGAACCAAAGGGTACGTTTCACTTTCAGGGCACTTACAGGATGCAACAGTTTTACTAAAGAAACTCCCTATACCACACTTGCGCGTTCTATTTTTCAGTATTGCTACTGCGTGGGACTGACGGACGATGTAGAGAAAGTTAAGAGAAGGGCAGCTCGTTTTGTATTATCGCGATACGGGGGAGAGAGTATAACGGAAGATGCACGAGTTGGGGAGGAACTAATTAAAACAAAGGCGTTATTCCGAGCGGCGAAATTTATTAGCAAATTTCTGTAGCCAACTTTTTCTTCCGACTGGGAACCTGTTTCGTTAGAACCTGCCTACAGAGGGAGTCACGATATTAATGAGATAACAGAAATCACATCTAAAACGAAAAGATTCAGATATTCCTTTTTCCCGCGCGCTATTAGAGAATGGAACGGTAGTGAAATGTCATAAAAGCGTTCGATGAACCCTCTGCCGTGCACTTAACTGTGATCAGAGGTGTATTTATGTAAATGTAGAGGCTGTACACCAGACTGAATTACTGTAATCATCACGTGAAATACACGAAGAAGAAAAAGACATGGGAAACGCTATATGCAGTTGAATCGAAGTACTTAATTATACCGCTACCACTGACATCCTGGAGTATGAAGAAGTGGTGAAACTGCCTCCAGAGAGCATTACTGACGTCGAAGCAATTTATGATCTTGTTATTGCCCTTTTAGCAAATGACGATGTTCCTTTTGAGCATTTCAAGAACTGAGGCAAAACGGAAACACTGGTCGTTAAAAACAATTATGTATCGGTTCAGAAGAGTCAAGGACAAGAACTACCTACGTCGTTGTCGAATTATGGACAACACGGCAGGAAAAATCAGAAATTCAAGGTCAAATCGGAGTCTGTTTGGTCTATGTTTCAAGTGGCAAACGCTAATCTCATGGATTTGAACTCCAGAACGCTGCCATCGACCTTGTTCCACCTACCCATAATCAGTTCAGTGCATTAATATTCAAGACCGTGATATAAATAGCTGACCATGCACGAAAACTAGTCTCGTTAATTCGAGGTGAATGGGGCCGGGAGCACCTCGAACTATCGAAATTTACGTGTGAAAAAGAAGAAACCGACCTTGAAAACAACATACGCGTGAAAATATTTTAGATAGTTATTTACATTGGAAGTCTGCAGTTTTAAAAGTCTTTTCACTATTTATTTTGCGTTATAATGATGGAGTGCCTTTTTCTGTGAACATAGAATGTACCCGCAGTTGTTTCTTTGTTTATGACACTCGTATTGATGGGAAACTCGTAATTTCGAAACTCGAAATATCGAAACTACACTGTATAGAATTCGGTTTACTAAATTTCCTTTAATTTTTCTGTTATGCTAGAAAATGTCACATCGAGGAGAAAAGTATATAATTTGGAAGTACTTTCACAAAAGTACCGTACCTTTGTGTAAAGCCGGCAGCGGTGGCCGAGGGGACTGAGGCGCTTCAGTCACGGTCTGCACGGCCACTACGGTCGGGGGTTCGAATCCCCCCTCGGGCATGGATATTTGTGCGGTCCTTAGTTGTAGGTAGTTTATAAGTAGTTTGTAAGTTTAGGGACTGATGACCCTGTAGTTAAGTCCCTTAAGCTTAACAAACAATTGACTTGAACTTAACAAACATTTTCTTTGAGTAAACCTGTTCACGTTCCATGTCATCTTCTACGGACTCCTAATTAGGCTTACACTCACTCAAGAAGGCTTAGTGCAGGGACGGGATGTTGAAAAATGTGAAAAAACCAGTGATCTGTGGTGTAACGTAAATATACAGAAATTCTATCTTAATTACGCATGTTTCGGTTACAGTTTCTGTTTTTGCAGAAACTAGAAGAGGAACCGAAAATTTGGTTACGGTTTCGGTTTGGGCCACAAATCATGTTTCGGTCGGGCTCTAATAACAACCAATAAAAGTATTTCGTGAAATCTGGTAAAGATGTTGTGACAAAGAGTAAATAGCTTTTCCAAACAGTAATAATATTATTGTTCCCTATATCGCATTATGTTCTTAAAATCGATAAATGTCTTGATTCTATTGCTACCAGAAGTCACAGGATAACCAGCTGGTCTAATTTAAAGATTTCCTGAAGGTTTCATCAAAATAAACTCCACGCTCTTCTAAGGCTGCAATTTTGTCTTTACTAGTGCAAAATATGGGCAACAATATTTGTGGTATAAAATGCTGGAGAGTATTTCCTAGACTTCAGTTTTCTAACAAGTACCTGTGATTTCTTACTACATGTAGTGTGGGAGCATATTTTTATTAGTGTTGCTTGATGATTTCTTTCCTAGGTAAGCATATTGTCAATTAAGGATCTGAAGATATTCAAGACATCCAAGACGTGAAGAAACATGACGAGGCATTTGAACACCATCCCAAGGGAAGAATTCGTACAAAGTTTCCAGGAGATGTATCGCAGAACTCAACAGTGCAGAATTATGGGATGTGACTACTTCGAACAACAGTAAGGTAATCTTACAGAACTATTCAACGAACCTTATGGAATAAGAAAGAGCGCATGCTCCAGAGAAGATTCTAAGAGCAAAATAAAGTTCTCTGAGTAATTCAGCTTCTTTGTTCCAAAGATAATTGCCACTACTGCCAAGGCTCTCCATGCAGCGGAATAGCACCTCAGCAATGGACATGGTGGAACAATCGTGTTATGGTGATATAAATGGAGGGTAATCGTACATAGACTATTCCAAGGCGCCTTAATCGTTAGTGTTGTGGTAGTCTAACGGTAAGTCGGCCTCGGGCCGTGTTGCGGTACGGGGGCGCCGCCGCTCCGTACCGTGGGCCGCTGTAGTGTTTGTTTACACGCGCGGCGCTCGCTCATGGAACGACCCAGCAACATGACCGCCCTTTCCTACAGGAAAGCTACGATCTAGATAACGTTCTCCGCACAATACGCAAGACCAAAGGCCCACGAGATTGAACGTTTTCTCCGCGAAGTGATGCGTATCGATCCACAAGAACTAATAGGTATTCATTTGTCTATCGTTTCCAGCACTGTGTACCTCAAACTTGTCGACGAAGCGGCCTGTCAGAGACTTCTCCATAGATCTAAGGAAGGATTCCGCTTTTGCCACTCCGACGGGAATGTGGGTGAGGTGACAGTAGAACATGTAGGATTCGGTGTTCGAACGGTGCGAGTTTTCGAACTCCCCTTCGAAGTGCCCGCCCAGTTAGTAATGGATGCTCTACGGCCGTATGGCAAAGTTATACGCCATGTGGCCGAAAAATGGAACACTTTTGAGACGTACCCCGTGTTCAACGGCGTACGACAGGTTAGCATCGAACTCTGCAAGCACATACCGTCGTACCTAACTATCGGCGGATGTCGTGCGATCATCATTTATGACGGTCAGCCGAGGACATGTTCTGGATGCGGCCAAGAAGGACACGTTCGATCTGAATGCCTACAAAGACGTATTGTACAGATACCACGAACGGAAAAACCACAGGAACCGGAACCAACATCTTTGCCACTCCAATATGCGGCGGCAGTAGGTATCGGATTACAAGACAGCCATGAGCAACTCCCAGCACAGTCTCCTACGCACATCGATCAGGATTCTGCAACGACTCACTTACAGGAACCCCAACAACACCAAGACCCTGAAGCAACCTCACGGGGCCACAGTACGATTCCTGAGAAGACGCAACAGACCCCTCTCGCCGAGGCAGATGGGGAGAAGAACGAAGATCGTCCCGCACCGCGTTCTCTATCAGAAACGGAAGGGCGACGGAGAAAACAAAAATCTCCGAAACGCCATAAAAAGCGACGGCTGACAACCGAAAATGAACCATCAGAGGAAGACTCGAAGCAAGAGGATGAGGACGAACCTGACACGCGGTTGTCACCTGCATCCGACTCCACCGCATCCTACAACCAACTTCTTCCAGCTGCCCTGACGCAACAACATAACCGAAGAGAAGACAACGCACGACGACTAGAAGAACCCATGAATGCGGAGACTGGCGACCCTCCACAGCTAACCCCAGCGCCAACCTTTTTACTAGGAGATTGGGGCCATGAAATGGAGATGAATGACTTGCAGCAGGAGACAGGTGACCAACCGATGCCCATAGCTGACGGTGTGTCGGATGGGCCTCGTGAGTAAGACAACCACGCCTTATGTGTAGTTTGTCCCTATGCTGAGCCACGGAACAGATGATAGACGCGACACTGTGTTGACTATTTCTAACTACATATCACCATGGAACAAGTCTATCGCATAGGGACTATCAACATAAACGGAATCAGTACATTCATTAAGACCCAAATGCTACGAGACACGTTACGAGCGGCGGATTTAGACATCGTCTTTCTTCAGGAAGTTAAGCCGGGAATAAATCTACATTTTTACGGATATGTTGTTTATGACTTTCCGACTAATGAAGGTGGAGGCGGTACGGCCATTCTTCTTAGAGAAGGCATCACTGCGACGGACGTGACCTATCTACCCTCGGGCCGCGGAGTTGCCCTCACGGTCGGGGCGGTCCGTATGGTGAACATCTACGCCCCTTCAGGATCATCAAAACGACGGGAACGAAACATCTTTTACTCAGAAGAGGTAGCTCCACTATTCCAAGGCAACACAGAACACTACATCGTCGGCGGCGATTTCAATTGTGGTCTGCGACCTGAGGACCAAATTCCCCATTTTCTACCGTGCCCGGCACTTCAAGCACTGACACGAGACCTGGCGCTTCATGATACGTGGATAGTACAACACGGAGATCGACGAGGATACACACACTTCACCAGCCATTCGGCAAGTCGGCTGGATAGGTTGTACGTTTCACGTAACCTTCGCACGACGATTTCTGGGGCCGAAATATGGTCGACAGCCTTCACCAACCATGAAACATACATCTGCGCCGTCACCTTACATTGACAACGAACCAGACGTAGTAGGGGACTGTCGCGACTTAATGTTGCAATTCTCAAAGACGCTGCTTGTCGCCGCGAGGTTGAAGAAACATGGCACCGATGTCAACGGAGAAGGCATACATACGACTCAACCCTGACGTGGTGGATTCGATGTGCAAAACCTACATTACGCCGGAGTGTCATAAACTATAGTCGTGCAAAGACAAGCTGGCAAAGGACGACCTCGGAGTTCTATTACATGGCTTTAAGAGAACTTGCCACACAACCACCATCGCCAGACCGCCAAAAAGCCGTGCAAAACATTAAAGCGCGTTTGCTACGCCTGACCACAGAAGCGTTCGATGGTGTACGTGTCCGAGCGCGGACGTTCGACGAAATTTACGGCGAACGCCCTTCAATGCATTACATCATACAGGAAAGGCGGCACCGCACGCGTACACTCATTACAGAACTAGTGACAGAGGATGGCAGTCGAGCCGAGACCCAAATGGATATCGTCCGAGCTTTCACTCACTCTTACCGGACTCTTTACGCCGAAGCCCCTAGAAACGACGGGGCAATGATGTAACACACCCTATGCCAGCTTCCCAGCACACACAGGATGACGCCGAATTCCTGGCAGACTCACACAGGACGAACTACGCACGGCCCTGCTGAGGAGTGCTTCCAATAGATCGCCTGGCCCTGACGGACTACCACATGAATTTTACAGAGCCTTCGCTGATCTCATGGGCGGAACGTGGATTCGGATGTTCCAAGAACTTATGAACCCCACTATTCAAGTCCCTCACGAATTTACCAAAGGCATTATGATTCCTGTACCGAAACCACGTGGTGGACACCGACCGCAAGACTATCGACCACTGACATTATTAAACGCAGACTACAAGCTTTTCGCCCGTATACTTCGTGAGCGTCTCCACACAACGGCCAAGGCCGCAATACATGCTGATCAAACTTGCCTCGGCGGCGACAACAACGTCCACACCACGCTGGGATCCTACAGAGAGAGACATCATAGCGCTGGCGTCGACCTGTCGCCTAAAGGGCGTCCTGGTGGCAGTGGATTTCGATCATGCATTTGACCGCGTCAACCACTACTTTTTACGCGCTGTCATGTAGCACATAGGCATTCCCCAGTTGACAAAGACGGTGGTCCTCCGGTTAATCCATGATGCACAATCGAGGGTAATGGTGAATGGCTATCGCTCCGAACCCATCACTATCGGACGTTCAGTACGCCAAGGTTGCCCCTTGTCCGCCATGTTGTTCGCAGTCGCCCTCGAACCAGCTCTCCATGGTCTCCGAAATCGTTTGGAAGGCATCTCCCTACGGTCAGCCCAATTCAAATGCTCCACCTATGCAGATGACGTCGTCTTCTTGGCCCAATCAAGAGATGAAATAAAGTCGGCACTTTCATGGCTCCACCATTATGGCGAGGTGTCTGGAAGTCTCCTCAACCTACAGGACTAAATACATGGACATAGGCCGAGGATTACCTATAGCATCAGCAGTACCAATTACGAAGGTCCCTCAGATCAAGTGCTTAGGGATAACATTTCACGGCAATGTTCAAAAAACTGCAGCGACGACGTATCGACGGCTTCTACAACAAATGCGTGCACAGATACGACTCCACAAACTTCGAGGGTTAGACATGCTCCAACGCGCACGTTATGTCAACATGTACTTGGCATCAAAGCTGAATCACTTCACGCACGTACTACCATTGCCAGACACGATCGCAGCCAGGTTTCAAGCAGCGTTTGGAACTTTTGTGACAGCAGGCTACATTTTTAAAAAACGTTACAACACTCTATCTCTGCCCCGACAAGAAGGTGGCGTCGGTTTAACTAACGTCAAGAATAGAGCTCGAGCGCTACTCCTCCGTACGACGCGACGACTATGGCATTCACCGCACAGGAACATCACAGACACCCTGATTGATGAAGTCGCGCCACGATCTCTGCAGCCGCCGGCTCCGGTTGGCCCTTTATCGCCAGCGTTTGCTCACTTCAAGATGTACTTTGTAGAACACAGTTACATGCTGACTGACCTACCGACAACGCGAGAGGCCATGGCTACGGACTACTACAACATTTTACAAAGAAGGAATCCACGTAACATGATAGAACGGCGACACCCAAACATCTGCTGGAAAAGAGTGTGGCGGGCGATTCATTCATCTTTCCTGCCAACAGAAGTACGGACATCATGATACATATTTGTGAACGAAAAATTCCCTAATCGTCAGCGGTTACATTCCATTCGCCTCCTTAGCGACCCCTTATGTCCACAGTGTGCAGACGTCGATACCGACGTGCATCGACTGAATTGTAGCGCTGCGAGTGCGTGTTGGAAACTCACAAGGCAAATGCTGGCCCTTCTTCTACGTCGTCCTTTCACGTCGATCCTATCTACCGAAGTTTTCTACCCTGATGGCGTCTATTTTCCACCAGCGAAGACGAATGCAATCAACTGGATTAAAGACATGGCGCTACATTACCTTTACCGAGATAGCGACAAAAACATCCTGGATTTCTGGCAATATTTGCTTGAAACACACACGACTGTCCAACGTGGAGCATCCTACCGAACCACTTTTGCGAACTTTTTAGGGTCACTGTTCACGAATCCTCCACCCAGCTGGGGTGTCCCAGGTATGAGAAGAGAATAATGATGCAGCCCATAGAACCTGATTGTACACAACGGTACAAAGGCTTCAGCCTTGAATGCGAGAAGACGACTGGGATACTCATGTGCAGGATTGTCGACGGGTTACGTTCTTCAAACTGTTGGCCCCCCATAATAATCATTGAATGAAATAAAGCAATATATTACAACTGTCTAAAAAAAAAAAAAAAAAAAAAAAAAAAAAAAGGTTAAGACGTCTGCCTGGTATGCAAGGAGGTCCGGGTTCGATTCCCGGCCGCCCGGCCGCACCACCACAATTTTTAATTCAATGCTTCAGATCTATCAATAATGTCTTTGGCATATTTGAGACGTAGAATCCGTCTCTGGGATTCTTCATTTGTATTAATTGATATTTATATCACCATAACAGGATTGTTCCACCATGTCCATTGCTGAGGTGCTATTCCGCTGCATGAAGAGCCTTGGCAGTAGTGGCAATTATCTTTGGAACAAAGAAGCTGAATTAAAGTTTGTGTTGTGGAGGGTAATCGTACATAGACTATTCTCTGAGTAACTTCTCAATTTCGTATGAATAAAAAATATAAGAATATGCTCTGAGCAGGACGTTCGCTCTCGCTAGGTCCCTCCTTCTTGAGTAAGTTCTCCGTGAGTCATGTCAAGCACAGATCAGCTGTTCAGTCGTATATTTCGCTGAACAAGTCAAATCCGGCAAATTATTCAGTGTACAAATAAAGCCTCTCCATCGCGCTCATTGCGCTCCACGTGCGTCTGAACAGCATCATAACGCACCCATTTCTGCATTTCCGCCAATACATGCGGAATACACAGTGATGAAATTTTTCGCATGCCCAGGCTTCCCTTCAGGATGCGAAGCACAGTCGTATGCGCTAATCCGGTTTCTTGGGCGAGCTCGTGAATCGTCTGGCGTCGATCACTGTCCACTGACGCGGCAACAGTATGTGCTTCTTCTTCAGAGACGATAGGACGACCTGCCCGATGCACGTCTGCCACAGTTTGCCAACGTTCGTTGAAGACTTTTTCCCAACGTGGCACTGTTCTGCACGGGCAATGCCGATTCCAGGACGATTCTTGAAACCATGATGACTCTGTCGTGCTGTACGACCTCTGGCACATCCAATCTTGATCGAAATCCGTTGTTCCTGTTCCGAAAACATAGTGACACCTTTACGTTGGACCACTCGCACACAAGTGACTGCTTTTTCCTTCTATTGTGCGCACGCCACTGACATGGGACGAGCGAATCCATTTGCTCAGAAGTAAAGTAGGTACACAGAGGACCAACTAATCAAGACGTATAATATCCGTTGATTCAATATTTTCAGGAGAAGCAAAAAACTATCTGCTATCTAAAATTTTAAGCTGTTTTCACAGTTAGATCGTTTTGAGGTACTGAACTAGAATATACCTTGCAAAAAAAATTTTTTTTCCATAAAGGACAACACGATTTGATGCGTTTTTAGTAACATATCTTCGTTAAATATCAATGTAAATAGAAATTCACATACCCTGAGACGGTTTTTCGTCTCGAATATGTCAAAGACGTCATAGATAAAGGTGAAGCAATTAATTAAAATTTGTGATGCGGCCGGGAATCGAACCCCGACCTTCATGATTACTAGGCAGACGTTTTACCACTATACCATCGCACCGCCTCGGAATAGTCTACGAACGATTTCCCTCCATGTCACAAACTTTAATTCAGCTTTTGTGTTCCATAGAACATTGCCACTACTGCCAAGGCTCTCCATGCAGAGGAACAGCACCTCGGCAATGGGCGTATTGGAACATTCCTGTCTAACCTTAGACTAAGGTGATATAAATGTCAATGTAAATAGAAATTCACATACCCTGAGACGGGTTTTCGTCTGGAACATGTCAAAGGCATTAAAGATAAACGTGAAGCAATGAATTAAAATTTGTGATTCCTGGCCGCATCACAAATTTTAATTCATTGCTTTACCTTTATCTTTAATACCTTCATTACTTCACATTAGCGTCTATATTAGAAAATGTTATCTTTTATAATAAGATTAATGTTTACATCAAGGAATGTTACAAAGTTTTATATTGCTGTGAAAAAAGTCATCAACACAAGAATCTGTTACAGGTAGAATACTATAGGGTACAGTAAATTTACTACATTCTCTCCATTCCAGGTTCTTCATGTCAGCAATCACAATCAATACGTTCAGGAGTGAAAATGCTGCATGGAACTTCTAAAGCCGAAACGAAAAAAAATTGTTTTTCTTCTTTCCAATGTGTGCCAGTTTCCATTTATCGTTTTGATTTCTTCTTCATTCTTTTTGTTGTCCCACGATCTATACCGTCCTTCTCAACAACCACACATTCTTTATCTAAATCCATTGGGAGCAATACCCACAAACAACAATTATCTGCGACAATTCTGTATAATGATTTGAAGTATTGTAAGCCCTGAAATGTGTTAAACACGACAGTATTGCCAAATTAGACGAAAGGGAAGCATGATTCATTCAGTGATATGGAAAATATACGATTGGTCTTAACATTAATTTTCAACATGCTATTTCAATGTTAAAATACACATATAAATTAAATCTGAATACAGGAGCGTGTAGAGTACATAAAATACCTCCGAAAATCTATATGAAGCTAAATTTTGTCCGAAAGTGGACGATATACACTCCTGGCAATTAAAATTTCTACACAACGAAAATGTCGTGCTACAGACTCGAAATTTAACCGACAGGAAAAAGATGCTGTGATATGCAAATGATTAGCTTTCCAGAGCATTCACACAAGGCTGACGCCGGTGGCGACAACTACAACGTGCTGACATGATGAAAGTTTCCAACCGATTTCTCATACACAAACAGCAGTGGACCGACGTTGCCTGGTGAAACGTTGTTGTGATGCCTCACGTAAGGAGAAGAAATGCGTACCATCACGTTTCGGACTTTGATAAAAGTCAGATTGTAGCTTATCGCGATTGCGGCTTATCGTATCGCGACATTGCTGCTCGCGTTGGTCGCGATCCAATGGAATCGGTGGGTTCAGGAGGGCAATACGGAAGGCCGTATTGGATCCCAACGTCCTCGTATCACTAGCAGTCGAGATGACAGGCATCTTATCCGCATGGCTGTAACGGTTGTGCCGCCACGTCTCGACCACTGAATCAAGAGATGGGGACGTTTGTAAGACATCTGCACGAACAGTTCAAAGACGTCTGCAGCAGCATGGACTATTAGCTCGGAAACCATGGCTGTGGTTACCCTTGATGCGGCATCACAGACTGGAGCGCCTGCGATGGTGTACGCAACGACGAACCTGGGTGCACGAATGGCAAAACGTCATTTTTTTCGGGTGAATCCAGGTTCTGTTTACAGCATCAATATGGGCGCATCTGTGTTTGGCGACATCACGGTGAACACACATTGAAAGCGTGTATTCGTCATCGCCATACTGGAGTATCACCTGGCGTGATGGTATGGGGTGCCATTGCTTTACTTCTCGGTCTCGTCTTCTTCGCATCGACGGCACTTTGAACAGTGGCCGTTACATTTCAGATGTGTGGCTCTACCCTACATTTCAGCAGGATAATTCACGACCGCATGTTTCAGGTCCTGTACGGGCCTTTCTGGATACGGAAAATGTTCGACTGCTGCGCTAGCCAGCACATTCTCCAGATCTCTCACCAATTGAAAACATCTGGTCAATGGTGGTCGAGCAACTGGCTCGTCACAATACGCCAGTCACTACTCTTGATGAACTGTGATATCGCGTTGAAGCTGCACGGGCATCTGTACCTGTACACGCTATCCAAGCTTTGTTTGACTCAATGCTCTGGCGTATAAAGGCCGTTGTTACGGCCAGAGGTTCTGGGTACTGACTTCTCAGAATCTATCCACCAAAAATGCGTGAAAATGTAATGACATGTTAGTTGTAGTATATTTGTCCAATGAATATCCGTTTATCATCTGCATTTCTTCTTGGTGTAGCAATAGTAATGGACAGTAGTGTACGTTTTGATTAGTTGTTCCTCTTGATGTCAACAACGTGTGCTACCAGCGACAATAGTAGATTCCTTTACGTAGTGTTTCTACATCAGTGTTGCCACTATTTACGTGCCAACCTTCCTATATTGTCGCTTTATTCACGCGAACCTGAGCATGTTCTCTGGAATGCAGAGCGAGTAGATAATCTGTTTTATTCATACGGTCCATTGTCAGAGGATGTATGTCAGTAGCAGTGAGACGCTGTGTGAATGTCGCACGTCACTGTGCAGAACCCCTCGTTGCTGCTCTCTAATGCTACAGGGAACGACGTTTACGCTATATACAGTCTCCGTAATGCCGTGGCCCTGTCTGTGCTCTAGTCCGGAGGAATGTGGGAAGGGCCACAGCCGGCTAGACGCGGCTGCCCTCGGCCAGCGCTGGTGACGCAACGGCGGCGCCCCAACATGGAGACCGCTTGCGGTGAAACTCGCCGCGCTACACGTCTCGGCAGCGAAAGCGGTCCGGGGCAGCAGAACAAGGACGACGGCCTGGCCTGCACAAGTCCGCGAGGCTCGTGCCCACCTGCTGTGCGTAGAGGCGCCACATCTGCAACGGCCGAGGCGGCCCTAGGGACATGTCTGTTGTTTGTTAAGCTTAAGGGACTTAACTACGGGGTCATCAGTCCGTAAGCTTACAAACTACTTATGAACTAGCTAAGACTAAGGACGGCACAAATATCCATGCCCGAGGGGGGATTCGAACCCCCGACCGTAGTGGCCGTGCAGACCGTGACTGAAGCGCCTCAGTCCCCTCGGCCACCGCGGCCGGCCCTAGGGACACACCGGCTTAATGTGCCGAGGTGTAGCACACTACAGTCATCATCCGTCCGTGACCAGATTGGCTGCTCCATCTTCGCATGACTACATTCTTGTCTGCTTCACGACTCCCCTAAGCTCTTACAATTTTCAGGCTTTCTACGAGGGATATAACAAGAGTAAGGTCCGGTTAAAACAAAAACATTCAGAATCAAACTTGTTTTTTTTTCTTTTTTTTTTTTTTTAATTTATTATTGCCCCACCTTACGTTACGGTATTAACACTAAAAGTGGGCCTTTGCGATCGTCTTTTGACAGCTCTAAAGCTAAATGAAAATAACGGCTTAACCATGCATCTGACACGAAAATGGAACAACCGAATGTGTAGAGGAGAAAATTCTCTACAACTTTGCTCTCCTATGTTTTTTTCATATCTCGTATCGTTTCAGAGATATTTTCAAAAATAACGGCGATTTTGGGATGTTTGGCGGTCTGTCTGTCTGTCTGTCCGTAACGTGTTCCCGGTTTTTTAAGACGAACCGTTCAACCGATCAGCACACATAATTGTAGGCCGCCAGAGACCAGAACCACCCTTTTTCAAATTTTTCGGACAAAAAATACGGTAGTAATACCAAAAAATCCGTATGTAATATAATTTTAATTGCAAACGAACCGTTCATCTGACACGAAAATTGAATAACCTAATTGGTAGAGGGGAAAATTCTCTACAACTTCGCTCTATTACGTTTTTTTTCATATGTTGCATCGTTGCAGAGATATTTGCAAAAATAACGGCGGTTTGACGATGTCTGTCTGGCTGTAACATGTTCACACGTTTTAGGTCGAACATTTCAACCGATCGGCACCAAATTTTACAGACATAATTGTTGGCTACCAGAGACCAGAACCTCGCTTTATGAAATATTTCAGACAAGAAATACGTTAGTAATGCCAATAAAAGCCGTTTGTAATGTGATTTTAATTGCAAATAAACCGTTCATATAACGCGAAAATTGAATAAATGAATTTGTAGAGGAGAAAATTCTCTACAACTCTGTTCCCTTATGTTTTTTCATATCTAGTATCGTTTGAGAGATATTTGCAAAAATAACGGAGTTTTGACACCCTCCATTAAATTAACGAAAACCAACCGTGCGCTGATGTCACGTAACATTCCTCGCCCAGAACTGTCTCTGGCATACGCCGTCTTGCGTTGCGTATTTGATGTTTTTCTTATTGTGACTTACACGTTGTCATTTCAAAGCAATGGCGCACTGAAGAATTAACAAAAAGACGTCGTTATTCGTACGATAAATGACAAATGTAGTGTCTACAAGTGCCATATTAGCATCAGTTAACAACGGCCATCAATAGTATGAGATTTAAAAACGTAATTCCTAACTGTTAGCTGTAGCGTAGTGGGCAATGTGTTGGACTGTGACGCTGGAGGTCAGTGGTTTGGAACCCGCCAGTACCTAACTTTTTTTCTTACAAGGTTTTAGGACACTTTTATTAATTAATTTTTTATTATTTTGGTCTAACATGTTTGCAAAAACTTATAAAACTACAAATCTAAAGTGGGCCGTAAATCATGTCAGTGCGATTTATTTATTGGCTTTAGGCACATGCCCATACAGCTATCACAAACCATGAAAGGGTACATTACAAGCGCTTTTGACAATTCAGACTTACATTAGCATTATGAGAGACAGATACCAGAATTAGTCAATATTTTTAAGCGTAGAGAATATTGAGGTGATTACAGAAGAATAAAATGTTGCAGCGCAAGATGGATAGAGATTCTTACTGCTAACTGCTTACTGCTAACACAACAGAGCATGAGAGTAGAAAACAACAGATTATGTAGTACAGTCAAGGTACACTAATATACACTCATATACAAGGGAGTGGTACAGAATGACACTGATGTCTAGGCTAAAGGTTCTTAGTACTGCTGGGGTCGGGCGGTGTGTTCCCAGCTTTAGGTCAGTATGAGGCGTGGAACCTGGTGGAGCGCCGAGGAACGCTAGTGAAACAGAATTATAGTTGAGACATTTTATTCCGTAATATACATAAGTTTGATGAAGGCGCTAGCTCGACAGGAGCTAGAACAGTAGGTGGCGTCGCCTTCGGGCTGCAACCTTGGTGTTTCGTATGATGGTAGTGCCCGCGTCGCGCCGCGATGCCGGAAAGCGATGCAAAGACTGTTATTGTGAAGTGCTCTATCCCATACCAGGCTATGCAGCGGCCAGTGGATCCACGCAGGGACCCCTATAAAGTCGGATGTCGTGCTGGTTTCCCAGTCGGGATACCGACTGGCCGGATTAGTACCAGAGTGCTAACTCGATGACAGGAACATTAGCCTTTAGTAACCAACCACTGAAGACTGCGCTGGCCTCAGGCAGCCACCAAAGAGGTGTGAAGTCGTCAGCACAGCGGATCACCATCTTCCCAGATGATGTTTACTGTGAGGTATGGCCTCGACCAGACTCCATCTCTTAGCTGCCTCTAGCAGCTACCCTATGTACTGCTATCTGTGACAAAGACTGAGCACAACCATTAGGCTAGTGAATTGACGACTACCTCCTTGGCGTTGTCGATTCAGAAGACCAAGTGACTGCTTCTTCTAAATGTGAGAGTATGTACACATAAAATTGCCTGAAGCTATGACGTATGAAACGGTTTGAATGTGTTCCCTTTGAAAATGCAGTGTTCGCCCGATGTGCCTTTACCGCTGACGCATCTGCGGTCTTATTCACTCTTGTGACAGAGTTACTTGTAGTTATGAAATATTTACTAGTTGCGACTCTGTCTGACAGCCATTTCACTCACACACAGTTCGCTGACAGTAGTCTTTCCAACTTGCCGACGCAGCGGCTGCCGTCATCACGCAAGGCGGGTGAGCATTTTCTGCTACCGGCTGCAGACCTTATTCCGTCTTGCTAAAGTGAGCAAACCAAGAGCTTAAGACATTTCCCTGTCACAATGTTTGCGGAGTAACAGTACTACTGTGGAGCACATAGTAGATCGACAGTTGTATTGTGTGTTGGGTCTTCCCCTGGCAATTACCAGAAGCAGCAGTAGGGGAGCATCACAGGAGACTACTCGTTACGAACTCATACAGCAATCGAAACGTTGCTATGTTGTCGGTCGCCAACAAGGTTTGGAGGGAGGTTGGAAACTGATGTCCAAGATTTAGACGTTGATTGGCAAGTACACTTATGTAAGCAATGTTCAAAGGACACTGGAAGAAAATGTGATTTGGGTCTTCTTCCTCTCCGCAGTCACATAGTGGCGTGGGACTTAAATTAAGCCGATAGAGGTGTTTATTGTCCTTCCAGTGGTTAAATTTCAATCTTGCTATGGCTGTCGTGAAGCTCCTCGAAGTTGTAGTCTTGTTATACCAGGGGTCTCGTGGAATCGTCGAATGGGTGAGCGCGTAGTCACTGCGTTTGATGATAGATATTCTCGACCACTCTACTTCTCAATCCGATATCAAACACCTTCTGAAAATGGGGAGCACATCATTGACAGGGAGTTTACCATATTTAACAGTACCATGAAGAGATGTTTGTTTTGCTAGAATGTCAACACGTTGATTTTCTGCTATACCTGAGTGGTCTTTTATCCATACCAAAGTGACATTGGGAGAGGTCCGTGTCATGCTGAAGACGATGTCTGTTATGGCGGCTACGATGGGGCTACTACAGCTATTATGATGATTTCTAATAAGTTGAATGGCGGACAGGCTATCAGAATTTATGAGTACTGTGTCACTTGTGACTGTTTTTGCGAATAACAGGGCCTCCAAAATGGCAATCAGTTCAGCTGTCAGAATTTTGACGTCCGGATGAAGTTCGAATAGCCATCAAACTTGTTTGCAACGCAATTGTTTTACTCACATCCCTTCCAACTTTCTCTATTTGTCTACATAATGTCCATACTTATTTAGACATTTGTCATATCGTTCAACAAGCTTTTTAATGCCTAAGTCGTAGAAATCAGACGCCTGCGAAGATAACCAGTCTCTAACAGCTTCTTTCACTTCATCATCTGTGTCGAAGCGCTTGCCGCCAAGAAACTCCTTTAGGTAGCAGAACAGGTGGGAATCACTTAGCGCCAACTCCGGACTGTACGGTGGGTGGTCCATCTGTTTCCATCCAAAGTTCTTGATTAGAGTTGTCGTGTCCTGCGCAGAATGGGGTCTGGCTGGCATTGTCATGCAACAACAACACTTTCTTTCTTGTTAGCTGTTTTCCCACACATTGCAGGGTCGGCTTCGTTAATGTGGGTTTGGCATGTTAGTACTGACGGGGTGGCCGGATGCCGATGCCCTTCCTGCCGCCACTCCCTGCCCCCCGGGAGAAAATGTGTACTCCAGATGTATGCTTATAGTGTTATACGTGTGAAATGTAAAGTGTTACGAAATGTTTGCGAATCGTGTAACTGAGGCGGGACTTGGGTACCAGCCCGCTATTCACCTAGGGGGATGTGGAAAACCGCCTAAAATCCACATCCAGACTGGCCGGCACTCAGATCACACAGCTAACCGAGCGGGTCATGCAACAACAACACTCCAGACGACAAAAAGACCACGTAATGGCGGCAAAACAAAAAATATAGCTTTCGAGATTTGGAAGCCCTACAACGAGAGGGCCAAGGGGAGCGCACCAAAAAATCTTATTTTGAGGAATTTGCAGGCCCCCCCAAACGAGAGACCCAGGGCGGCCCCCCCCCCGCCCTCCCCCTCCTCGACCCTTAGTCTACCATTGAGACCACGTCGTTTATTCTGCACGTGAAAGTTTAGTCAGGGTAGCGCAGTAGGCGGCTAAATTGACCGTTGTCGCTTTGTCAATAAAGTCGACTAACAATACTCCATGTCTGTCCCAAAATACGGTCGCCGTAACGTTGCGTGTGGAGATTGTCTGCTTTGCCTTGACCTTGCCTGGCGATGACGTGTGACGCCATTCCACTGACTGACGATTAGACTCGGGAGTGATGTGAGAAGCCCGTGTCTCGTTCCCTGTGACAATATAGTCTAAAAGACTGTCACCTTCCTCATGATATCGCTCCAAAAATGCAAGAGCAGAAGCCATTCTTTTCATTGAATGAGTTTCACTAAGCAGTCTGTGAGCGCAAAATGTTCGAAACTTCAAATGTTCAGACACAATTCAGTACAACGTTGTTCTCCTCACATTCGGGAAATGCACTTCTAAACCTGAAATAGTGAATCGTCGATCTTCAAGAATTTTGTCGTCAACTGCATGAACAAACGTGTCTGAAATCACGGATGGTCGGGCGGAGTGTGGTGCATCTTGCACATTTCCCCGCCCTTCATTAAATGCTCGCTCCCACTTGCGCACTTTAGTGTCACTCATTATGTTAGGAACGTACACTTCAGTAATCTACCGATGGATTTCTGCCGCTGAAATGTTTCTTGCAGACAAAAACAGTATCACTGCCCTTATTTCAGGATCGGCGGTCTGATTGTCTTAAACATTGTGAACTGACACTATCAACAGCAAACAGCAACAGTAACAACGATACTGGCTGCGTTTAACGCGCAAGGTATTCCAGGATTCGGCGCGCATGCGTGTTTTGTCCTTGGCACCGCTTTCAAACATACGGCGAATCGGACCTTACTTTTGGAATAACCCTCGTAAATGTTTGTAACGTAGATCGTGACACGTTAAATATAAAAACTTACTTCTACATCTACATACTTCAGCGACCATATATACACTGCGCAAAACAATCAGGGAATTAGGTGAGATACCAAACTCAATATACGAGGTTTGGAACTTCAATAGTGGCAACACTGCTGTAGAGACACCAGGCAATGCAATCTACTACTGTCGCTGATAGCATATGTTGTTGACATACCTGCCTTACCCCCGAGCAAATGGACTCGCCCGTCCCACGTCACCGGTGTGCGCACAATCGAGGGAAACACAGACACTTGTGAGCGAGCGGTCTAACGTAACGGTGTCACTATGTCTTCCAAACAGGAACAACGGCGTCGGATCAAGAATTAATCTGTGAAGTATTAAAACACAAGAGGCTGCTCTGACTGTCAACATTCACACAATGGAAAAATGTGTTTTAAATATTTTAACACGTTCGCTGCCGTACACGCTCTGGCGCGATGATGCTAGGTGCCACTTCACGCTCTGGCACGTGATCGTATTTTGACAGTATCTTTTCATAGTTTTGAGCCACTGAATGTTTTGGTTTTAGTTTTCAGTTTTTTGATATGGTTCTTTATTTGCATTTGTATTTTTGTGAAAACAACAAATGAACAATATAAATAGTACATACAAGGTATTTCATAAAACATATGCTTATTTCTATATCATCAGCAATATAAGTATGAATGATATCAAAACTAAGAAGTATTTTTTTATAAACTGGTAACTAATCGAAATAAAATTAAAATAATCAAAATCTTGCTTGCCTGTTTACATAAGAATCCAATAAATCTATCATGACATCATGAGAAGCGTATGTGGCTCGTAGCCGGTAATGAAAACGCGGAAATCTGGAACCACGTACGTGTGCATGTCACTTATACTCTTCCCTGAGTGCCTACCAGAGTATACAGCTTTATTAGACGATGCCAGTTTACAACAACCCATAATAGGATGCTAGGTCGCAGCACGCGCCACAGCGTGAGCGGCACCTGACTCGAGTAACGTTTACACGCGCCAGAGCGTGAACGGCAGCGAACGTGTTAACTGTTTTTATGTTTGATGTACCATTTGTCAAAGTTAAAAATTTTATGATTGACGTACCATTTTCACGTCGTGCGCCTTGATCAAATGAAAGCATACGACACAAGTGACCAGATGATGGAACCATAAGTGTATCGTAACCGGTCGTCAGAAAAATAAATTAATTGCGATCTTGGCATACTTCAGATTAAGGAGATAGTGGTCCTACCATGGAAAAATTAAAAGAATGAATCTCCCTGGTCATTGCTTCACGGTGGGTTCCGCATAAATTGACGGAAATGCAGAAATGGACGCGTTACGACGCACTTGTAGCGCTATGAGCGTGAAGGAGAGGCTTTCTTACGTCGTACTGGATGAGACATAAGCCTCATCGCACGAGCCAAAACTGAAACGCCAATCCTACGAATGGCGTCAATAAGGGTCACAGAGAAATTCGAAAGTGCGTCAGAGCCCCAGTACTGTAAAGGTTACGGTGATTCTCGTTTACGACTGGGATGGTGTCATCCTAATATTGCGTTCCTCCACGGCAGGCCGTTAATGCTCAATATTACTGTTCGTTTTTGGAGCATCACCTGCGACCAGTTTTGCGAAAGAAGCGGCAACACTTTCTGCGCTACCCACCCTTCATTTTGCACGATAATGCGCGAGCGAATACAGCGTAACCTGCTCTGATTGATCGTGGGACTGGGAATTTCTGTACCATCCATCCACCATACTCACCGGACTTAAGTCCTTGTGATTTTGATTCCGAAGATGAAGGAACCACTTCGTGGCATTCGTTGCAGAACTGTTCCAGAGATTCGACAGACAGTAGACCGCTCCAATCGCATTATGAACAGAACAGGTTCTGCTAACGGTATACTATGCTTCCACACCGCTGGCAGAGGCTTCTACACAACTCTGGTGACTATTTTCGTGACAGTAACAGATGCAAACATGTAAGGGTTTTGTATCGGTTGTGAATAAACATTTGCCGCTATTTAATTTCCAACCCTCATACATACGGTAATGTGACTGAAACTTTCACTCTGCATTGGAGTATGCGCTTATATGAAACTTCCTGGCAGATTAAAATGGTGTGCCGGAACCTGGACTCGAATTTGTGACCTTTGCCTTTCGCGGGCAAGCGATCTACCACTGTGCTATCCAGACACTACTCACGGTGCCGCCCCACAACTTCAATTCTGCCTCCAACTTTCCAAACTTCTCAGAAATTCTCCTGCGTAACTTGCACAACTAGCACTCCTGGAAGAAAGGATATGGTGGAGATATGGCTTAACCACAGCCTAAGGGATGTTTCCAGAATGAAAATTTCACTCTGCAGCGGACTCTGCGCTGATATAAAACTACCTGGCAGATTAAAATTGAGTGTCGGAACCCGAACTCGGGACCTTTGCCTTTCGAGGGCAAGCGCTCTGCCACTGTGCTATCCCGACACAACTCACGGTGTCGCCCCACAACTTCAATTCTGCCAGTACTTCGCCTCCTACTTTACAAACTTCACCGACGTTCTAGAGCGCTTGCCCGCGAAAGGCAAAGGTCCCAGTTTCGAGTCGCAGTTCCGGCTCACAATTTTAATCTTCCAGAAAGTTTCATAGGGTAATGTGTATTATTCAGATATTGTTTACAATTTTAATTTGTGCGTGATATAGTACAATACAATGGTGTCTCAACTATTTACTTGCGGTTTCATGGAGTTTACGTACAACGAGGCTACCATAATAGTGAAAAAGTCATTCTCTTGACAAATTCATACATTTGTAAAGCTACTGGACCAAACTGCTGTGATCATGTCAAAAAATGTTCAAATGTTTCATCAGTCCCTAAATGTAGAAACTACTTATAAACTAACTTATGCTAAAGACAGCACAAACATCCATGCCCGAGGGAGGATTCGAACCCCCGATGGGGAACGGCCTCACCCATCAAAGCATAGCGCCTCAGAGCGCTCGTCCACTACGCCTGGGCGGTCTTCAGTACCTAGACTTTCAAAATTAACTAACCTAAGGACAACACACATACCCATGTCCCAGGGAGGACTCGAACCTCCGACGGCGAGCAACCGTACCCTTCGCAGCGAGGCATCTTAGAGCGGCCACTGCGCCTATTCTCGTTGTCCTATAATGTGGTGAGTGATCACCTCGGATGGCCAGTGGAGTTGCACATATGCGTGAAATGGACAGTATGAGGTTACCAACCGTCTGTTGAGTTATAGTTGGCCATTCTTCCATGAGCGCAATATCGAGCACTGCCGCCGTGCTGGTATGGCTGCAATGTGTCTGCCAAGGGAATCCCAGACCCCCTCAATCTGGTTTAAGCTGGCCATACCATTCGTTCAATTCCCTCAGCTTCAAGCATTTTTTCCACCAGAAGGAACGTATCTCTTATGGCACCAGCATAGGGCACAACAAAAGTTAGAAGGATCTCGAATCTGCCCTTCTGAGCAGCCAAAGCGCTATTCTGAACGATATAAAAGCCTGTACGTCCGCCAATACTGACTCCTGCACACTCCATTCGTCCATCATCATGATATGCTGATATTTCCTGCACATAAGCAGGATTGTTCCGAGTTCCATGTTCTCTCCAGATGAGGCAACGACGATTGTTCGGCTGAACACAAAATCTTGACTCATCTGTGAACAGAACATGACGCCATTCATTAGGAATCCAATCCTAATGTTTCTGTGATAAAGGGTCACACACACACACACACACACACACACACACACACACACAAACACCATACTCCATTCCCGGAGGTACTTTCGGGCTGTTTGTGTTGATATTGCGCCTTTTATTGCTGTCTGGAGGGTGCGTTGCAACTGAGTTGTATTCGGCCTCCCGTCGCGACAGGCTGTTAACCGGATATAATGATAATTTAGTGTTGATGTTGCCCGTGGACCACATAGCCTGAAGGGTTCCTGTTGTCTGCAATCGCGTCTGAAATCGCGTCCAGATCCTGGGAATTACACACTGGAACACTCCAATAGCTATAGACACCTATCTCGCTTTCTCTTCCAATCTTTTTACGTCTCTCCATGCCCTACTTTGGGTAAGTCACGTTGTTTTTGCATTACGCTACCTGCGAAATACACTATATGAACGCAACTGCTTGTGCAATTAGTTTGGTAGGGTATACAGAAGTCAACACCAGTCTCCTCTGCAGCCACTTTCTGCTATTACCACTATCTCGGTTGCCGTAATATTTTGTCTCCACCCTGTAGAACCAACAGAAAGACATTGAACCATTTTAGTTTATTCTGCCAATGACAATACTTCAGAACCTAGACATCCCAACTGATCCTCTACTTAAGCAATCACATGTATATTTCTGTTCTGTCGAATCGCATTTTTGGTTTCTGGTTCTTCCTTTTTCCCTGCGGGCAATGTAACATTCGCCCTCTGAATTTGCGCCGGCCGCAGTGGTCGAGCGGTCTGCGGCGTGCCAGTCACGGTTTGCACGGCCGCTGCGATCGGGGGTTCGAATCTCCCCTCAGGCATGGATGTTTGTGCCGTGCTTAGTATAAGCTAGTTCATAAGTATAATTACGTAGGCTTCCGCGGCCAGAGCCAGATGACATAAAAGTTTCTGGGTATTGTCCCGCGTCATGATGTAAGGCTATTTCGGCCAACGTTACAGTTACCAGATGAAGGCCACTGTAACGTTGGCCGAAACGTCGGTTATTTAAGCAATAGCCTTACACCATGACGCGGGACAATACCCAGAAAACTTTTATGTCATAGTTCATAAGTAGTTTGTAAGTTTAGGGACTGATGACCCCGTAGTTAAGTCCCATAAACTTTACAAACATTTGAATTTGCGAAGCCTAAAATCGCAATAGCGTGATATAATTCGGTTTTATAAAACAACTAACGGGACCTATGAGACTTGTAACAGCTTTAAAATTTACTCCATCTACATATTCATTCTGCTATTTCATTTAAGTGCCTGGCAGAGGTTCATCGAACCGCTTTCATAATATTTCTCTACCGTCCATTCTCTAACAGTGCGCGGGAAAATGGAACACCTGAATATTTCAGTTTTCCATCTGATATCTCTGATTATATTATGGTGATCGTATCTTCCTACGTAAGTGGGTGGTAAGAAAATATTTTGGCATTCTATGGAGGACGTTGGTGAATGAAATCTCACAAACAGATCTCATCGCAACGCATTACGCCATAAATTTAATTACTTCTTCCCCAACTCGTGCATCGTTCTCGTGGCACTCTTCCCCCTGATCACGATAACACCAAGCGAGCTGTTCCTTACAGAACTTTTTCTATGTCCTTCGTCAGTCCTACATGTTGAGTACCGAACAATGTGCAACAATATTCCAAAACAGGGCAGACAAGTGTAGTGTAGACTGTTTCTTTAATAGAACTCTCGAATCTTTGAAGTATACTGCCAATTGAACGTAGACATTGCTTCACTTTTCCTACAATATTATCTATGTTTTCTTTCTAATTGTAGTTGTTCGTAATTGTAATTCCTATATACATTACCGGGCATTAAAATTGCTACACCAAGAAGAAATGCAGAAGATAAACGGGTATTCATTGGACAAATATAATATACTAGAACTGACACGTGATTATATTTTCACGCTATTTGGGTGCATAGATTCTGAGAAGTCAGTGCCCGTAATAACGGCCTTGATACGCCAGGGCATTGAGTCAAACAGAGCTTGGATGGCGTGTACACCTACAGATGCCCGTGCAGCTTCAACGCGATACCACAGTTCATCAAGAGTAGTGACTGGCGTATTGTGACGAGCCAGTTGCTCGGCCACCATTGATCAGCCGTGTTCAGTTGATGAGAGATCTCGAGAATGTGCTGGCTAGCGCAGCAGTCGAACATTTCCCGTATCCAGAACGGCCCGTACAGGACCTGAAACATGCGGTCGTGCATTATCCTGCTGAAATGTAGGGTACAGCCACTGGTCGTAACACATCTGAAATGTAACGGCCACTGTTCAAAGTGCCGTCGATGCGAACAAGACGAGACCGAGAAGTAAAGCAATGGTACCCCATACCATCACGCTATGTGATACGCCAGTATGGCGATGACGAATACACGCTTTCAATGTGTGTTCACCGCGATGTCGCCAAACACAGATGCGCCCATATTGATGCTGTAAACAGAGATCCTAAGAAATCAGTACCCAGAACAACTATCCCTGACCGTAATAACGTCCCTGATACGCCTGGGCATTGAGTCAAACAGAGTTTGGATGGCGTCTACAGGTACATATGCCCATGCAGCTTCAACACGATACCACAATTCATCAAGAGTAGTGACTGGCGTATTGGGAGGAGCCAGTTGCTCGGCCACCATTGACCAGACGTTTTCATTAGGTGAGAGACCTGGAGAATGTCTGGTAAGGGCAGCAGTCGAGCATTTTCCGTATCCAAAGAGGCCTGTGCAGGACCTGCAACATGCACTAGTGCATTATCCTTCTGAAATGTAGGGTTTCGCAGGGATCGAATGAAGGGCGGAGCCACTGGTCGTAACACATCTGAAATGTAACGGCCACTGTTCAAAGTGCCGTCGATGAGAAACAAGAGGTGACCGAGACGTGTAACCAATGGCACCGCATACCATCACGCCGGGAGACACGCCAGTATGGGATGACAAAATCAAATGTTCAAATGTTTGTACAGCTTATGGGACTTAACTAAGGGGTCATCAGTCTCTAAACTTACAAACTACTTATCGACTAGCTAATACTAAGGACGGCACAAATATCCATGCCCGAGGGGGTATTCGAACCCCCGACCGTAGTAGCGGTGCAAACCGTGACTGGAGCGCCTCAGTCCCCGCGGCCACCGCGGCTGGCCTATGGGACGACAAATACACGCTTCCAATGTGCGTTCACCGCGATGTCACAAACAGGCTTGCGACCATCATGATGCTGTAAACAGAACCCGAAAAATGACGTTTTGCCATTCGTGCACCCAGGTTCGTCGCTGCGTACACCATCTCATCCTGTCTGTGATTCAGCGTCAAGGTTGACCGCAGCCATGGTCTCCGAGCCGATAATCCATGCTGCTGCAAACGTCATCGAACTGTTCATGCAAATGGTTGTTGTCTTGCAAACGTCCGCATCTGTTGACTTAGGAATCGAGACGTGGCTGTACAAACCGTTACAGCCAATCGGGTAAGATGCCTGTCATGTCGACTGCTAGTAATAACAGTCCGGTGGGGTCCATCATGGCGTTTCGTATTGCCCTCCTGAGCCCATTGATTCCATATTCTGCTAACAGTCATGGGATCGCGACCAACGCGAGCAGCAATGCCGCGATACAATAAACCGCAATCGCGATAGGCTGCATTTCGACCTTTATTAAAGTCGGAAACGTGATGGTACGCATTTCTCCTGCGTACACGAGGCATCACAACAACGTTTCACCAGGCAACGCCGGTCAACTGATGACTGATGACCACGCAGTTTAGTCCTATAGGTTTACAAACATTTGAGCATTTGAACCGCCGGTCAACTGCTGTTCGTGTATGAGAAATCGGATGGAAACTTTCCTCATATCAGCACGTTGAAGGTGTCACCACCGGCGCCAACCTTGTGTGAATGCTCTGAAAAGCTAGTCATTTTCGTATCGCAGCATCTTCTTCCTTTCGGTTAAATTTCGCGCCTGTAGCATGTCATCATCGTGGTGTAGCAATTTTAATGGCCAGGAGTGTAGTTTTTCGTAATTGTGATTCATATATATTTCATTGCATTTACAGCAGGAAGATTTGACTAATTTTTTTTCGTACTAAATGAAGTTCAACGGATTTATTTTAGAACTCATATGGGTAATACCATATTTTTCATTATTTAGGGCCATTTGACAGATATCGGACCATGCAGACATATCTAAATTGTTTTTTTTTGTGGCTTTTAATCTTCTGGTGACTTTCCAATGTAAGTCAATATCATCCGCGAACATTCTACGACATTGTCTTCTAAACCGCTTATAAATAACAGCAAGAGTAGAGGCCCTATTAGACTAACCTTGGGAAGGCCAGATGACAGTTTCTTTAACTCGATGAGTTTGTATCAATTTCTACCTATTGTGTCCCTTTTGACAGGAAATCGCTAATTAAATCGCACAACTGCGCCGATATTCCAATAAGCGCTTTATCTGTTTACAAGCAGCTTGTGAGGTAGAGTGTCAAAAGCCTTCTGGAAGTCTAGAAATACGGAATCGAGTTGCGATCCCTCGTCGATAGAATTCGTCATTTCGTGTGAGTAGGGAGCTAGAAAGATACTTTCTGAATCTGTGTTGACCATGGGTCAATGGATCTCTCTCGTCGAGGTCGAAAAATCATCCTGCTAATTGATGTCGATGATATGGGCCTGTGATTTTGTAGGTCAGTCATATTGCCTTTCTTAAATATTGGACTGACTAGTGCTACTTTCTTGTCTTTGGGTAGGGATCTTTCGTTGAGCGATCAGTAGCATATGGTAGCTTGGTATACAACTATAGCTTCAGCAAGCAGTGCTGTATCAGAAATGCAGTGCTCAGCAGTAGAAAGTACACAAGCGGAGGAGGAGACGAAATAGTAATTCACGACCTCTTGATAAGGATTCCATAAAGCCGTTCACAAGACAACATTTCCTCCTGCTGCTGTTGACTCTAATCACTTGACATAAAGAGGCGGTTGTTACAGGTAAAGTGCTGATTCCAGCACTAATGCTCATCGTTCGTTAAGGTTAAGGATGACGTCGGTTTATTGACTGCTTCGAAAGAATATGTTATTTTGTATCCCAACTTCGTCGCCGCTTTTGTGTCCCAGCCTCGTCGTAGGTGTCGGTGACCGAGTGGAACGAGACCGACACAGGAACAAAGACAGCACGCTGGTGCAGGTACGGAGGGGAGCAGCCAGAAACTATAAACACTCGAGCAAATTAGAAAGAGACATATATTGCACAGAATGTAACAATACTTAACTTTTACATAGTACTGCAGAATGTTGATACATAGTTGTTAGAGGCCTGCCTAGTGCCTGTACGATAGCAAAGTCTTCACTGGTGCCTATCTGGTTACGAAGTTCCTAACTGGTTGCTAACTCAGTCCCAAATGACCGATCCTTCAGTGGTGGTCACGAGCGGAGTTCTCGCAGAGGGCGCTCGTGGCTGTCGTCGTGAGAACGCCGCGCCGTGCGTGCATGACGGCGCGCGGCGAAAGTAGGTGGCGCGCACTTTGTACTTGTGCGACACCACATGTTAAGCTACTCCAGAACTGGAATCAAGAACAGCTGCCAGCATGCGTAATTTAGTAGTGCTCAGATATCTTTGGAGTAGTAAAGCAACGAAAATCACTTAACAAAATAATGTCTTCCGGTACATATTCTATATAAATTAGGTTCCACACCTACATTTACATAAATACTCTGCACGTCACACTGAAGTGCATGGAAGAGGGTTCATCGCACCACTTTTATGATATTTCTCTACACTTACATTCCCTAATAGCTTGCGGGAAAAGGGAACACCTAAATCTTTCTGTTTTCGATCTGATTTCTCTTATTTTGTTATGATGATCATGTCTTCCTGTGTAAGTGGGTACTCACAAAGTACATCCGCATTCGGCAGAGATAGTTGGTGTAAGAAACTTCGCAAATAGATCTCGTTGCAATGAATGACGCCTTTCTTTTAATGATTTCCATCTTAATTCGTGCATCATTTCCATGACACTCTCTCCCCTATATCACCATAATACGAAACGAGCTGCCCTGCTCCGAACTTTCTCTAAATCGTCCGTCGGTCTCAATTGGTGGGGATTCCACAATGCGCAGCAATACTCCAAAATACGACCACAAGTGTAGCGTAGGCAGTTTCTTTAGTAGAACTGTTGCATCTTCTACGTGTTCTGCCAATGAAACGTAACCTTTGGCTCACTTTCCCTACATTATTTTCTGTGTGTTCTTTACAATTTAAGTTTTTCGTAATTGTTGTTCCTAGATATTTAGTTAAACTGACGGCCTTTAGATTTGACTGATTTGTCGAGTAAATGTTTAACGGATTCCTTTTAGTGGTCATGTGGATGGTTTCACACTTATCAATATTAAGGGTAAATTGCCAATTTTTGCACCATGGAGATGTCTTATCTAAATCAGTTTGCAGTTGCTTTTGACCTTCTGATGATTTCACGAACAGTCTAAGAGAGCTACTGTCTCTTAAATCGTTTATGAAAATATAGAAGCCGGCCGCGGTGGCCGAGGTGACTGAGGCGCTCCAGTCACGGTCAGCACGGCCACTACGGTCGGGGGTTCGAATCCCCCCTCGGGCATGGATATTTGTGCCGTCCTAGTTTGTAAGTAGTTCATAAGTAGTTGGTAAGTTTAGGGACTGATGACCCCGTAGTTAAGCCCCATAAAAAAAAAATATAGAACAGTAGGGGCCCTATAACACTTCCCTGCAAAACGCCAGATATCACTTCTGTTCTACTCGATGACTTTCCGTGAATTACAACGTACTGTGTCCTTTATGACAGTAAACTGCGAAGCCAATTACACAGCTGTGGCGATGGTCCATAAGCGCGCAATTGGATTAGAGGATGTTTGTGAGGTACGACGTCAAAAGCCTTTCAGAAACCTAGTAATACGGAATAGATTTGAAATCCCTTGTCGATAGCACTCATCACTTCAAGTGAGGAGCCGGCCGCGATGGCCGAGGGGACTGTGGCGCGTCAGTCACGGTCTGCACGGCCACTACGGTCGGGGGTTCGAATACCCCCTCGGGCATGGATATTTGTGCCGTCCTTAGTTTTTAGTTAGTTCATAAGTAGTTTGTAAGTTTGGGGACTGATGACCCCGTAGTTAAGTCCCATAAGCTATACAAACATTTGAACATTTGACATCAAGTGAGAAAAGAGTCAGCTAAGTTTCACAAGAATGATACTTTTTGAATCCTTGTTGGCTCCGAGTCAATAAACTGTTCTCTTGGAGGTAGTTCATAATGTTGGAAGAATGTATATTGTGTAAAATGCTGCTGTAAACTGATGTCAATGATGTAGGCCTGTAACTTTGCGGTCCACTTCTATTGCGTATCTTGAATATTGTAGTGACCTGTGCAACTTCCCAAAGTTTGAGTATCGATATTTCGCTGAGGGAGTGGTTGTATATGATTTCTAGGTATATAGTTCTTGCATCAGCATACTCTGCAAGGAACCTAACTGGTATGCGATCTGGACCGGGAGACTATCCTTTGTTATGAAATTTGCATTAATATTCCAGGGATATCTTTTAAATTACTTAAGCTGCCTATTGTCATCAGTAGCATCACAATTGCTATGGCGTAGTGAGTATGTATGTGCAGTTTCAAATATGTTCAACAAACATTACCTGTCACACCCTGTTACTCTGGTTAAGTAGCTGACACCAACTGTTGGATCTTTCTGAGAGGCAACGGCAATGTTTGTGGGTCCACATCCTCAGCCAGTGGTGAGCATACGTGTGCTCAAGCTAAAAAAGTTACCACACTGGTCGTCACAACAATTAAGGAATTCACAGAATATATGACATCAACTGCGAATGGGTAAAGTCGGGAATCGAACCCAGATCTCCTGCTTTCCAGGCAGTTGCGCTGACCACTACATCACTGAGGACACAGTGATCACTGCACCTGCGAGGTCTACCTAAGCACGCCTCCCGTCAGATACAAATTCTCAGGCCTAGGTAGACGTTGCAGGTGCGGTGATCACTGTGTCCCCAGTGGTGTAGTGGTCATCGCAACATCAGACGCCACTTGTATATAAATAATTACAGTACTGAAATAAAAAAGTACCCATGAATGTTAAAATCACGAGCACAAATGATACAGTTCATCTACATGGATACTCTGCAGAATTAAATAAAGTGAGCTGAGGCTTCAAAGGCAGTAATCCCTCCATGAGTGGGCCTTCACCCATCTGTTGACGGAATGAAAAAAAAAAAAAAAGTATTGATAGGCCTGCTGCCCAGGCAACTGCACTGAACGCCTCAACAGATTCATGTAAAAGTTAGTGTAGATTCGCAAATTCTTTTACTTATTTCTTTGGTAACCTCTTTTGACCACTTATATGACCATCTTGAGACCACAACTCTCATGATTATAATATAATATTAAAGGGATAAATTATTTTTTAAGGATGGATGGATGGATGCTTAGGGTTTAACGTCCCGTCGACAGCTTGGCCATTAGAGACGGAGCTAACGCTCGGAGTTTTTGGGTTAGGACGAGGAAGGAAATCGGCCGTGCCCTTTGAAAGGAACCATCCCGGCATATGCCTGGAGTGATTTAGGGAAATCACGGAAAACCTAAATCTGGATGGCCGGAGGTGGATTTGAACCACATCCTCCCGAATGCGAGTCCAGTGCGTTACCACTGCGCCACCTCGCTCGGAATTATTTTTTAAGTAAGTATTTAAAAATAAGAATAAAATATTTCGCCCGATTAACGCCGACTGACGACAGTGGCGCGCAACCGAGATCTCCTATAAACACATCTCCGGAAGCATTCGTAAATGTTCCTAAAAGGCATTGTAAATCATTTATTTATCTATTTGATCACTACTGAAGAATATGTGATGACCAAAACCTACTTCTTCTGACGCCTAAACTGCTAGTAAGGTCTGTATGCCACCAATACACTGTTAAATAAAAGTATTAATAATTTAAACATGTTAGGTTCGCGCCATATTCTTCATAGTTCCCCAGTAAGAGGGGCAATGGCAGCAACGGACACTCTCACGGATACAGCGTCTGGAGCTTTCACTACCCCACCTTCTCTGCTGACGCCATATGGTGCGTCCCGGCTGTGTTTATAGGCCGCGGTTCCTCCGTGGCGGTTTGGCAGTGCGCTTTTTCTCATAGCGTTGGTCCTTTTTATAGGCGCGGCTGCGGTAGCGGGCGCTCCACTCCTCCGCTGCGGCGTCAATATACCAGCGGCTGCACTTCAAAACCGCCAAGGTTTTGCGAATCACAGTGGCGTCTGCTTACAGGGCGGCTTATGGGGTCATTCGGTGCGCGCGGCGGAACCGCAGTATGCCCTTTTTCTGGCCGCCAGGTGGGAACTGGGTCCTCAAGGTCACTGCTGCCGAAACGCCTGCTGCGTGAGTGACTAGCAGAACCTCCGCAATATCACAGCGGTTGCTCTGCTGCGGAGTTACCCTCACACATCCCCATTTCAGCGACGATGATGGCAACCTAGTTTTAAGAAGTGGGAGCATCTATGAATGGCAGCTAGTTCTTCTAAAGCTGTAATTAAAAAAAAAAAGGATTCACACTTTTTATTTAGAAAGGCACGCCCAGTGGCACCACATTCTAGCCACCCAACCCACTCCATGAATGGATGGCTGGGAGCAATTTTGAAATCTTCTGCGGAATCTCCCATTTTTTATTGCAGACCAGTTCAAAATCCAGCGTCTCCCAGGTATATATTTATTCCAGTCTTTAGCCCATCTCTCCTTCCCCTTTGTCACTCTGTCCACCTATTCTACCCTCTGTCTCTCTCTACCCATCTCCTTATCTCCCTCTCTCCCTCTGTTCCCCTCATCTCCATCTCTCTGTTTACACCCTGCTACCCCTCTCTCTCTCTTTGTAAATTTTTCACCTTGCCCTTTCACTTCCAGTCGTCTCCACTGTCTGGCACAGTGATTCCCAAAGTGGTGTATATAGACCAACAGGGGTCTATGCCAACTTGCAAGGAGTCCACATCAGCGGGAAAATAATTTGGGGGTCCATCTGTTGTAAATGGGGGTCCACAATAGTAGTTCACAATTAGGAAGGTCGCAACCGAAATTCAGAATTATTCTCACAATCCTGAAACTTGATCATTTGTATGTCACTATTTGCTTCTTTCGCTAAGCGAGAGGACGCTGGAATTCCGTATCATCGGTCTCCTGCTGCAGGCTAGTAGTCAGATGTTTGTTTATTTATTTTTTCGGTGGGGGGTCAGATGTAAGTCAATATAATGGTGCACATATATTTCAAGAGAGACAATATTATATTTTATTAAATGCAAATCTCCAAAGAGGAACTTAAACATACTTTTTAATTACGATACCATCAGATACTTTATTATTTTAATACCTCCACTACATATCCTTGCCCTTCTCCGAGGAGTAGGACGAGTATCGGACGCTGCCCATGAAGGACCAGCAAATGTTTCGTCATTCATCAAGGGATATATTAACATATTGTGGACTGGTTGAACGCTGGCTTCTACAGTTTTTATGCATTTTGTGTAGTAGTTTCCACTGCTTAGAATTTAACTTGTTTATTACATTTGAAAGAGTGGTCGAAGAAACGTAGGTGGATGACCTGTTTTTATACTCTGCCTCCAAGAGATATACCTGTTATTTACCCTTTATGATGGACTATCGCAAGGAAGTTTTTGATACTTTTCCCAACTTCATTCGTGGTGGAAAGATGTTTCAGCACTGTTGCCAAACGTCGTTATTTACCCTTTATTATGGACTATCGCAAGAAAGTTTTTGATACTTTTCCCAACTTCATTCATGGTGGAAAGATGTTTCAACACTGTTGCCAAACGTCTTACAAAAAAGAAGACACAGGCTGTAATTCAATGAAAGAGGAGATTTAAGGTTAAACCTAACAAAACGGAAACCAAATATTGATACTTTACTATGAAACATCAGCCACATACCTGCCAATAAAAGCCTGTATTTACCATTTAAATAAATAAATGTATAATACTTTACATCTTTATTTTCCTTTTTTCCTTGTTTTTCACTCCACCCTTTTACAGTTAAACTTATCAAAGTTAGTAGCACCATATCAGACACAAAAGCACATTTGAAGGTAGGAACTCGTAATAAAAGGCAGGACGTCTACACAGGACAAAAAAAGTTGGCCGGCCGCGGTGGCCGAGGGGACTGAGGCGCTCCAGTCACGCTCTACACGGCCCCTACGGTCGGGGGTTCGAATCCCCCCTCGGGCATGGATATTTGTGCCGTCCTTAGTCTTAGCTAGTTCATAAGTAGTTTGTAAGCTTAGGGACTGATGACCCCGTAGTTAAGTCCCATAAGTTATACAAACATTTGAACATTTTTTGAACAAAAAGTTGGCAAGGGGGCAAAAAAGTTTGGGAACTCCTGGTCTAGCTCCTCCTCCACGTAATCAGTCCTTTTCGTCCTTCATCTGTTAAAAACTACCTAACTCTGTTAACTTTCAGGGTGATCAGGGTGATCAGTGAAGTGTTGTCTAAGTGTATTGCACGGTACCCTCCGCCATTCACCGTAAGAAAACCTTACATACATGTTTACGTTCCTTTATTTTGAACGTTAAGTGCATAAAATTTTATCAAGTTCTGAATAAAACCGTAGATATTGTCGACGTTCATAGGTAAAGTACCCTCTGCTATGCACCATACACAAATTTACGTAGATAGTGTCATTCCTCTTGGTTTGTAGATTAATTGTGCAAATTCAAGCTTAGGCTTTCGCGGCCGTTGTCACTGTCAACAAAATTCTTTGGGATATTTTGGCGTGTTATAATACAAACACCAATAAAGAAAGACCAACATCCCTCTACCTCTTCCTCAAACCGCTGTTATATAAGTCTTAAGGAATTCACCAGTCAGACGCGGTCTCATAACTCGAAGAATTTTATTGTCAGTACGCGAAGTTTAATCGCAGTCAGATTAACGGCACAACAGCACATAACATACAAAGAAACATGACGCGACATGTTTCTACGCGTCTCAGTGTTTAAGGTATCCTATCTCATAAATTATAAGTAGTACGAAGAAATAGTTTTGTAGTTATATTTATCGGCATAAATGGATACTATTTGCAAAATATGTTTCGAATGCATTAAGTAACAAATCACTATCTATATAAAAGCGAAAGGACACCCATTCAAACACTCACTCACTGACTAAACACGAAATCTCGAAACCTACTTCACCTATGAAGCTGAAATTTGGCAAGAATGTAGTTTATCGGTAGAAGACGTCAGCTAAGAAATAAGTTTGCGATAGGGCCGATAGTTCAGGAGATATGACGTCATAAACAATGAAAACTTCCCCGTATTGCGGTACGTGATAGTGTGACTTTATCAGTCAATTATTTGAGAAGGAGAGGACTTAGCGACTTCCAACAAACTTCAAACATAATTTCAAACCTTCAGGAAACTTTTTCTCTCTGATAACCCCATCCAAATGATGAAAGGAAAAAAGTTTGTCGCTTACTATTCTTTCGGCGTTCATGAAGTAAAATTACGGCATTTGCCATGACGTTACAATTTAGTACTCGTAAACTATTGATTGTATTTGTGAGAAATGTTACAGACAGTATACACAAATTTTATCATAGTACGACACACAGTTCATGAGATATGGAGTAATAAACAATTACGTTAATGAAAAACCGCCACATCACGCATGACGTTTTGATTTGTTACGTCTTTCCTACTAACTATATTCGCGACGTATGTTGCAAACGTTTTACATATGCACCCTTGGATGTACCTTGGAAATAATATCGTATTACGACATATAGTTCAGGTGCTATGACGTCAAAGACATTGAAATATATGAAACTTTGCCCTAAAAAGCATGAGATTGTAATTTACTACGTCTTTACTACTAAATCAATTTACAACACATTTCGCATTCAGTTTCCTAATATTCCTCTCTACGAATCTGGTAAATAATGTCTTTGTTGGACCCATAATTCAAGAGATCTCTCTTTATATATAAAAGCTAAAGGTCACTCATTCACTCACTGGCGAAACATGAAGTCTCTAAACCTACTGCACCTATGAAGCTGAATTTTTGCCGCTATGTAGTTTAAAGGTAGAAGATGTTTACGATAGGACGGAATGAAGGTGCATGGCGGAGGATACTTTCCCTACAGACTGACGAAATCTACAGTTCCATTCCGACCTTCACGAAACTTTGCACGCTTGACCTTCAAAAGGAAAGTCACCGTCTACCTAAAGTTTCATACAGTGCATGGGGGAGAGTATCTTGGAAGGTAAAAACGGATCCCTAAGTATGTTGGTCGCGCCATAACTTGAGAACGGCTCGACCAATTTCAAAGATCCTTTTTTTTTGTTGTTTTTGGTATTCTCAGAAAATAGGTTGTATGAAATAAAACTGGAAAATTTGAGAACAACAAAGTGCGTTTATCAATGTGACTCTGTGTTTCTATTGCATACAAATCTATAGTTTTCTTCCGATATTTATGAAATTTTGCACGTTACGCCATAAAAACAAGACGAATGTCACTATCTGTATAAAATTTCGTTCGGTGCACGGTGGAGGGTACTTAACATACGAATTTTGACAAAATGAAAAGGTTTTCTCAGATCTTGATGAAGTTTTGCACACACGGCACTTATACCAAGTGGAAGGTCACAAGATACATACATGTTCGTATGGTACATGACATTTCAGAAAAAGGGAAAGGTGGAAACGAACAGAGACATGGGAAAGAAAGTGATGAATGCAGATAGAGGAGAGAAGGGGAAGTGGGCAACAAGAGTGTAGAGCCGGCCGCGGTGGCCGAGGGGACTGAGGCGCTCCAGTCACGGTCTGCACGGCCACTACAGTCGGGGGTTCGAATCCCCCCTCGGGCATGGATATTTGTGCCGTCTTTATTATAAGGTAGTTTATAAGTAGTTTGTAAGTTTAGGGACTGATGACCCCGTAGTTAAGTCCCATAAGCTATACAAACATTTGAACACTTTTTGAAGAGTTTAGAATAAATAAACACCCGGGCAACGCCGGGTTTACAGCTAGTTAGTAATAAATTTAAACGTCATTGATATTACATTAGTTTTTCACGCGTCTCATTGTTCATGACATCATATTTCTGAACTATAAGTCATACAATGACATAATTATGCCTGTAACCTGCACGAAAGTGCAGGCAATATGTTAACAGAGATTCATCGCAATCGGATTTACGGTATGACCATGCATAAAAAAAGACAAACCAACTAACATTAATTTTATATCTTGGATTACGATTCTGCTGCAAATCTGCCGAATTTGTCTGCAGCATTTGTTTCGTTTCGCCTCAACTTGCACTGCAATCCAAGATATATAAATGAGTACACAATCGTAATTTACAACATGCTACTGAATATCCTTTGAATAGCCAATGGCACGTGGGACTCCACTTCCATTCTGCTTGGATATGTCAGGTCAGTATTTCATATCTTCTAATGGGAAACCCCATATGCCGCATTGTAATCCTCCTGCGTATCGTAGAGGGGCTACAGGAAGCGCCACAGAGGATGTGCCTCAAGGACAACGCTACGGTTCTTGGACGTATTATGAAAGCCAGGACACTGAGACGGCAGCTCACGTCTCTCGCAGACGTACAGCTACAAGCAACTAGACAGTACTAGCAGTTTACTGCTGTCCACCAGCTATCACTCGTAGGAGAGACGTGCGAGTGGACGATGGATATTGCAACACCATCAGAAAAAAACTGAAATGTCTCTGATTCATAGTAAATGTACCAGATATATTGAGGCTGAGTTTGTCTTGTACACCGAGTTTTCCAGGGAACTTTCGCTCCCGTTCGTTCTTTTACAAGGTTGTGGACGCCCGTATGGCTGATGGCAGCGTACGGAATAGAACAAGGCAACGAAGCAAAAGTGTAACAGGAGAATCCAAAATAACAGCTGTGCTAAGTGCTGTGCACCACAGCCGACTGATTAGCGATTGCCGCGGCGGAGCGGCCGAGCGCATTGAGGCGCTATGCTACGATGCGCGAGGCTTCTCCCCGTCGGGGGTTCGAATCCCCCCTCGGGCACGGATGTTTCTGCTGTCTTTAGTATAAGTTAGTTCTTAAGCAGTTTGTAAGTTTAGAGACTGATGACACCGTAGGTACGTTCCATAAGCTCTACAAACATTTGAACATTTTTGATAAGCGATTCCGTATGCCGGTAGGTATTATTGTCAAAATGTTGCATCGTTGTACGTATTATTCTACATCTACACCTGCATACATACTCCACAATCCACACAGACGTGCGTGGTGGAGGGTATTCTGTACCACCACTAGTTACCTGCTTTCCTGTTCCATTCCCATATAGAATGAGGGAAACACGAATACTTGGCCGGCCGCGGTGACCGAGGGGACTGAGGCGCTTCAGTCACGGTCTGCACGGCCACCACGGTCGGGCGTTCGAATCCCCCCTCCGGGCATGGATATTTGTGCCGTCCTAGTTGGTAAGTAGTTCATAAGTAGTTTGTAAGTTTAGGGACTGATGACCCGTAGTTAAGTCCCATAGGATTTACAAACATTTGAACATTTGAATACTTGTATGCATCTTTAGGAGCCCTAGTGGTCCTTACGCAAAATGTAGGTCGGCGACAGTAGAATCGTTCTGCAGTCCGCCTCAAATTCCTTCCCTCTAAATTTCTTCACCAGTGCTTCTCGAATAGAACGGCACCTCCCCTCCCGCGTCTCCCAGTTGAATTCCGGAAGCATTTTGGTAACCCTCGCGCATTTATCGAATCTGCCAGTTATAAATCTCGCTACCCGCCTCTGAACTGCCTCTGTCCCCTCCTTCAAACCGATCTGGTGGGGATCCCAAACACTTGAGCACAACTCAAGATGGGGTCGTGCAAGCGTTTTGTGTGTGGTCTCCTTTACAGACGTATCACTTATTCCCAAAATTACCCCAGTAAACCGAAGACGGCCATTTGCATTCCACACGACTGTCCTTGTATGCTCGTTCCATTTCACATCGGAAAAAAAAAAAAAAAAAAAACATGTTCAAATGTTTGTAACACTTATGGGACTTAACTACGGGATCATCAGTCCCTAAGCTTACAAACTACTTAGGAACTAGCTAAGACTAAGGACGGCACAAATATCCATGCCCGAGGGGGGGATTCGAACCCCAGACCGTAGTGGCCGTGCAGACCGTGACTGCAGCGCCTCAATCCCCTCGGCCACCGCGGCCGGCCCATTTCATATCGCTGCGCAGCGTTACGCCTAGGTAATTAATTCACTGTTTTCTGTCAAGCAGCACACTACTAATGCTCTATTCGAACATTTTTTTCTCCTACTCTCCTACATTTTGCGATAGTTGCTATTCCTCTTGCCACATGAAATTTGATCCACATAATCCCGCATCCTACTACAGTCATTCAATAACGCCACCCTCTTGTACAGCCGCCACCCTCTTGTACAGCACAGCATCATCAGCAAACAGCAGCATTTATTTTTGAGAATATTATGGAAAACAGCGATCTTATTTGCATTATTAATTCAAGTAACAAGGCAGTCTAGATCACAATTTCTTTTATGTCACTGGTAACCGGTTTCGGTCACTTACATGACCATCATCAGACCACAAGTGTAATGATACATAATCTGTTATTAGAGGAATAAATTATTTCTAATTGAGTATTTAAAATAACAATAAAGTATACTTGTAATGTTGGCCACCAGTTGTTTACAGCTGGAGCTGCCTAAAGGTTTAATGTTGACTGCTGTAGGTGTAGGTGCAGTCATTCTTTAAATACTGTAAGCTACAGCGGTCAACATCAAACCTTTAGGCAGCTCCAGCAGTAGAAAACTGGTGGCCAATATTACAGGTATTCTTTATTCTTCTTTTAAATACTCAATTAGAAATAATTTATCCCTCTAATAATATATTATGTATCATTACAGTTGTCGTGATCTGATGATGGCATGTAAGTGACCGAAACCGGTTACCAGAGAAATAAAATAAAATGCGATCTAGACTTTCTTGTTACTTGAATTAACAAACAGCCGCAGATTGCAACTCACTCTGTCCACCAGATCATTTATATAAATGGAAAATAATAGCGGTCGTATCACACTTCTCTGGGACTCCCCTGACGATACCCTAGTTTCTGATGGACACTCTCCATCGAGGACAACGTACTGGGATCTATTATTTAAGTAATTTTCGAGTCACTCACTTACTTGGGTACCTATTCCATAAGCTCGTACGTTCCTTAGCCGCCGGTCGCGGTGGCCAAGCGGTCTGCGGCATGCCAGTCACGGTCTGCACGGCCACTACGGTCGGGGATTCGAATCCCCCCTCGGGCATGCATATTTGTGCCCTCTTTAGTAGTAGCTAGTTCATAAGTAGTTTGCAGGTTTAGGGACTGATGACCCCGTAGTTAAGACCCATAAGCTCTACAAACATTTAAACATTTCTTCGTTAGCAGTTTGTAGTGCGGTACCGTATCAAACGCCTTTCGAAAATAGCCCTTCATCCATAGCACGCTACATGTCATGAGAATAAGGGCAAGCAGTGTTTCGGATGATCGATGCTTCCTAAAGCCGTGCTGATGCATGACACGACGTCTCACTGCATCAAGAATTTTGACAACCCAATTTGCTGAGGTAATATTTTCTGATGAGTTTACATTCACGAACAGTAGTAGCGTTTACCTGCATAAGACTCAGTAGTAGAGTATAGGCAATCCCAACTCTTTCCGGCAAAATGACCATTAACGTCCTCGGTCGCTTTACTTATGGTGAGGTACTGTGGGAAACGAAGTTATTGGTCCGGTTTTTATCGACGGCTCGTTGGATGGACGCAAATACCCAGTATTTTTGGATCTGTTGTCATGGACGTTCGACAACGTATGTGGTTTCGGGATGACGGCTGGCCTGTGCATTACGCAATTCGAGTGCAGGAAGAATCAGACGGTGTGGATCGGCAAAGGCGGCCCTGCTAACTGGCCTTATAGAGCGCCAAGATTTGACGTCGCCATTTTTATGTGGCGTTATTTAAAACATAAGGTTCACAATCAAGTTGCAACTGGACATGGTCGACGGTGTTGGCTAATAAACCCTTTTGCAGACATTCCACAAATAAGCGTCTGTCATATGTACAGTCATTTTAAAAAGGGGTCACTACACACACTGTAGTTGACAGTATCCGTTTGAAGAGTTACTCCTATTGGAAATCTGGAGCAGCGTTCGTCTCGATCCACGGTCACAGTGGCGTCTCCAGTACTGTCCTTACCGATAAAGAAGGAATACAACGTTACTAATGGGTATTCCACTCAGAAGTTACGAAATACTCACCTGCCCTACCGTCACGTAATTGAGGTGGGTTCCTATGTGCCATTGCATACTAGAGGGGCATTGAATAGCATGCTGTAAATTACGATTGTGTTCCCATTTCGATTCTTCAAATTACCGTGTTGACTGTGGCGAAACGAAAGAAATGCTTCAGAAGAAATGTATTTAGCTTCTGCCGTAAAATGGTTATCTGAAATAAAAATGGGAGTTCCCGTGTACGGAGTAGTGTAGTTTTTTCGAGTGCGGTCTCATTGGATGTCCCCCTCCGAGACAAATTTGAATTATTCAAAAGGTTCAAAGGTTTGTATAGTTTATGGGACTTAACTACGGGGTCATCAGTCCCTAGACTTACAAACTACTTATGAACTACTTACGAACTAGGACGGCACAAATATCCATGCCCGAGGGGGGATTCGAACCCCCGACCGTAGTGGCCGTGCAGACCGTGACTGAAGCAATTTGAATTATTACTGTTTTATATAGGGTGTATAATTTCCGAAAAATTTCAGTGTCTTAAATTGAAATATACATCCCAAGTACATGACCAAGGAGTGAAGCACCGCATGAACAAACATTTCGTTTAATGTATAATGTGACTATTGTTTAATAACTCAGGGCGTTCCTTGCCACTCCACGTTATGCAGTTCTAACGTAAATTTTTGTTAGCTTGGATTCAATTCATCCCCATCTAGTCATATGATGTTTGAAGCTCATATAAGGATTCATTCCACACAATTTAAGAAGAGTTTGTTTCACAATTCACATGCACTGTTGCAAAATTTCTTTTTTCCTAGAAACACTTATCTTTCGATTCTCCGTTTGTATATTATCTCTCTTGAGATTGGAAATTATTTTGTTGCTGCAATAGAAAAGAAAAAAGTTAAAGCAAATGTTTTAATATTCTTTTTTTTTTTTTTTTTTTTTTTTTTTTTTTTTTTTTTTTTACAAAAAAAATATGGGATATCGTAATAAAATTATACCTGCAATAATGTTTTTCAAGAACGCCATGTTTGGTGCCATGGCATCCAGTAGAACTTGCATTCTATACCTCTACAATTGCCTCCAACGGAGAATTGCAGCTTGCGTTGCTGCAAAAGAGGATACACACGCTACTAGCGTCAACAATGCGCACGCTATGGTGACTGTGCTCACGTGTTTATGGTCCTGTCTGTGTCATCATGAAACCAGATTTTAGGATGATCTAGTTTCGCCTAGGGCAAACTAGTTCTCGTTACATGCGATAGCACAAACCAATTTAGTCTAGGCCAGACTACTTCATCCTGTTACCGATAGGACAAACCAGTGTAGCCTAGGCCAAACTAGTTCATTCTGTTAACGATAGGAGAAATCAGTTTAGCCTAGGTCGAATCGGTTTATCCTAATTAGAATTTACATGCTTTAGGACAAACAGGTACGTCCTAGTCTGAACTAATTTCGCCTACTTTGTACTTTCTATAAGCTTTTCAGAGCAAACTGAATAAAGGAATAGAAATAGAATAGTCAATGTGATTTATAAAAGTTATTTATTGACGAATCAGTAATTTCACATCTGTATCAACTTACAGTATATTCATCCACAGATATAACTTTATCTGAAATTTGCTTATTTACTTGTTTTTTCAAGGTTTACTCTGGTGGCACTTAGAATTGCACAGTATTTTCTATTTCTTACAAATGAATTTGTTTAATGTACAGTCTTTAATGCAGCTGCATTTCACGAAGCCTTGCCCTGATCCAACAGAATGTTTTGTGACTGCAGTCCTTAAAGATATTTCAATATCCTGGTTAATATCTGCAACATCTAAAAATTTCTGAATACAGACGTCGAAATCAGTCCAACAAATGAGCAAAATGGTACTTGTTTCAGGTAAAATTGGAGAGACGATAAATTTTTAGATCTAGCAGTACAAATTCAATAGCCTTACATATTTATCAAACTTTCTATATCTTATCTATAACATAAAATTTTTTTTGTATATATTAACATTTTTTTAATTACAAGGCACAAACTCTCACAAATTGCGGTGTCATTCAACGCACATCAACATCTAAATACATACTCCGCAATCCACCGTAAGGTGCGTGGAGGAGGGTACACTATACCACTACTAAGCATTGCCTTTCCTATTCCACTCCCAAATAGGAGGCGGAAAAAAAAGAATGCCAACATGCTTCCGTACGAGCCCTAATTTCTCTTGTCTTTGTGATCACTACGCGAAATGTAAGTAGGCGGCAGCAAGATAGTACTACAGTCAACTTCAAATTCCGGCCCTCTAAATTTCCTCAACAGAAATTCACGAAAAGAACGTCGTCTTTCCTCCATCTATCCGAACGCCACCGAGAACAACATACTGCTTTCTATTACTTAGGAAGTCTTGCAGTCAGACACAAATCTGTGAACCTATTCCATAAGCTCGTATATTTGTTAGCAGTCTGCAGTGCGGCACCGCGTCGAACGCCATTCTGAAGTCGAGAAAAACACAGTCCGCCTGTTGCCCTTCATCCAAGGCTCGCAAAATGTCTTGTGAGAAAAGGGCAAGCCGAGTTTCACATGAACGATGTTTCCTAAACCCGTGCTGATTCATAGAGAGAAGCTTTTCTGTATCAAGGAAATTTACAATAATAGAACTGAGAATATGGCCCATAAATGCTACAGGAAACTGATGTCAAAGATATAGACCTGTAATTATGTCAGTTATCTTTCGTTTCTTATAAACGGGAGTAACTTTGCGCTGAATTAAAGATTCGCGAAAAATGCAAGCTAAGTAAGGGGCCAATACCGCAGAATACTGTTTGTAAAACTGAACTGGTATTCCATCCAGACCAGTATACGTTTTTGCATTCAGCTCTCTCATCTGCTTCTCTACACCGGAAATACCTATCACTATGTCCTCCATTTCGGAATTAGTACGTTGATCAAATGATGATACATTTGTGCGGTACTCCTGCATTGAACTGCATTCAACTCAAATAGGTTTTAAACGTGCAAAGCATAAATACGCTGTTTTACTTTTCTTTTTGGAATCACAAGTCGAACACGTATTAGTTTTTTTAAGTTTGTCTGAAGTTTCGGTTGGTGAGGTTCAAATGTTCAAATGTCTGTAAATCTATCGGACCAAACTGCGTGGTCATCAGTCCACAGTTTACAAACTACTTAAACCTAGGTAAACTAACCTAAGGACAACACGCACACCCATGCCCCAGGGAGGACTCGAACCTCCACGGCGAGCAGCCGCACGCTTCGCAGCGAGACGCTTTAGACCGCTCGGCTACTCCACCGCGGATGATGTACTAGGTATTCGTTCCATTTTTAGAATTCAACGTATGGTGCACTGAAGTTCTCTTGCCAAGATAAAACTGAACATGGCGCTTCAACTGAGGCTCTATAAGGTCTTCTGTTACCTTTGGTTGTGCTTGGTTCATGTTACTAAAATGTACACTTTTATTGAACATAAGTAAAGGATTTTACAAAATATTGTCATTGGCCATCGTTCAGTTCGTCTAGACGTGCAGCAGACAGCACATATCTGGTCTAGCACGTCAACGCCTCCCTTTCAGCTGTTGTAAAATATTATCATATCCGGGTTCTTCGTATTTGAATCAACGCTTGGGAATCAACTTTGGTACAAAAGATGTTAGTGTTAGATGTAAAGCCAAAACCGGCCGATCAGACTTCTGTATCACGGCTGGAAAGAAACTGAGGCGGAATTTCACGCTTATTTTTCTTCATGGTACCGACTAGTATCAGTTGTTTTTGTTTTAGCGCATTCAGTAGCTCCAGTGATGTGAATCAGTTATCGGTACCTTCTATCGACATTGTTAGTCGCAACACTGCGTTGGTAGGTTGGCTTCGGTACTCAGCTGGTAGACCTTTGCCGACAGAATCTTCAGACGCATCCAACAGATACCCAGTTTGGGCATCAGTGACGTCATCAATGACGTCTTGTACATCACTACAGTTTTAATTCAGAAGTTCTGGTATTTATAATAAGTCTTCACAATCTATGTCAGCTTTCTCTATCCATCGGGCTATATGTCTCTCCATTTTCTCTATTTGAGACAGTATTACCTACAAAAGTAATATATAATTAGGCTAATGTTACGTAAGCTCCTGACGTAGGTGACACAGACCGCCAGCAGGATAAATATTACCCTTATTTCTTAGAATACACGCATCTGGAGCTGCCGATTGCTCACCACGAACTGGCAGGGGAACGGAGAAGGTACGTAGACTCACGATTGTTTCACGAAAAAAAAAAAAAAAAAAAAAAAAAAAAAAACAGTGAAAAAAATTAGAACTAAAACCGCGAGAGTCTCTGAGACCGACGTCAGGTGGTTAAGGGTTAAAATAAAATGGTCAAAATTGGGAGTATTCTAATTAAAAAAAAAAGAAAAGAAAAGACGAAGGGGACCCGAACACGGTACCGCCCGTGTAGTAGCTGTACACCTTAACCGCTGCGCCATGCTCGATTTGTTGGAACAGGGCTAACGTTACGGGTGTTACGGCTTGCAGTGAACTTCATTATCAATTTTCTCAAGAACTGAGAACCGTCGCTAAAAAGCGGATAGCCTCGTACTCAGGGTATGTCCCTCTACACCATATCCAAACCCGTCAAAAGCTGTTATTTACACTTCTGACGGTCCCCTCGTCTGTTAGATTAGATTAGATTAGTTGGTTCGTTCCGTAGATCCGTTATCGGAGGCGAAGTTTGTTTTATTTGCAGATGACACAAATATTGCAATAAATAGTAAATCAAATATAGCCGTATAAAGATCAGCTAATGAAATTTTCATGGACATTAATAAATGGTTCTTAGCCAATTCTCTGTCGCTAAACCTTGAGAAAAACACACTATATGCAGTTTAGGACTTGTAAAAGCTTTCCTGCCAGTATATGCCTAGAGCAGGGCTGGGCAAATGCCGTTTGGTGAGCGCGAGCGCTCTCAGCGGCTCACGCGGCCTGCTCGCGGCTCCCCCCCCCCCTTCTCCGCCAGCCAGCAGTGCCCCCCACTCATACTAGACTAGCCGCGCACCTCATTACACCACGCGGAACCACTCGTTCTGTTTACTTGTGGAAATCGCGTCCGGTGTTAGTGATAAAGCAGAACTAGTGTCTGAAAAATGGCTGAGGAGGACGAAATAATCTTTGAAAAGAAAGTCTTCTGAACACCCACAGTGGGAAGAAGAGTACTTTTTTGTTGGAACGCAAAGCGGACCTCAGTGTTTGTTTTGCAATTCAACATTGTCTTCGTGGAACAAGTAAAATGTGAAGCGTCATTTTCCACTGCTTCACAAAAAAGATGTAGTTAGTTTGAGTAAAGAAGTAGTCAAACTTATAGAAATGAAGCAGAAAAAGGAGAAAGACGTAAACAGAATTTGTGAAAGAATGTTCCTTTCACGGAGAACGGTTAGCAGGCGCATTGAAGAAATGGCAAACGACGTGGAAGCTCAGTTGAGAGACAGGATCAAAGATTTAGATTTCTTTTCTTTAGCATTGGATGAAAGCACTGATGTACGTGCACTGTGCACCAGCAAGCGGCCAGCCACCCCGCACAGCCCTGCTACCCGCACTGCTGGCCCTCAAGGCCGCTCAGCGCTGGCCTCGCGGCTCTCGCTGCTCGCGGGCAGCCGCGCGAGCAGCTCTCGTACCCACCCCTGGCCTAGAGTATGACAACAAGGAAATAGAAGAAGTTGAAAGTGTCAAATTCTTAGGATTACAGCTGGATAAGAAATTTAACTGGGAGGAGCATGCCACAGAACTGATGAAGCGCCTAAACAAGTCCCTATTGCTATGCGAATGTTGTCGGATATAAGAGATATAAAAATAAAAAATCTAGCATATTATGCATACTTTCACTCTATAATGTCATACGGGATTATTTTCTGGGGCTACTCATCAGGCCAAGCAAAAGTGTTCATAGCACAAAAATGTGCGTTACGGATCATCTGTGGTGTCAACTCAAGAACCTCATGTAGAGGGCTACTTAAGGAACTGGGGATACTTACTACTGCTTCCCAATACATTTATTCTCTAATAAAATTTGTCGTTAAAAATATATATTTTTTTTTCAAACCAATAGCTCAGTCCATGGGATCAATACTAAAAACAAGAATAACTTACATAATGATTTAAAGTCACTTACTTTGGCTCAGAAAGGTGTCCAATATTCAGCAGTACACATTTTCAATAACATTCCAGCAGCCATAAAAATTTAACTCACAATAAAGTACAGTTTGAAAAGAGTCTAAAGGATTTTTTGGTGCCCCTACTCCATTGATGAATTTCTTACCAGAAGTGATTGATTGTAACTTATTGTATATAATATTCACAAATATGAATACTGTGTTCAGTTTGACTTCAGTACAAGTCTTGTGTAGTAATGTAATCATTGTAAATAGAAAAATAAATAAATAAATTTAAAAAAAATAACAAAAAATAAAGTAATTGCTAAGAATTTTAATATGCACCTAGTAAATTAGTAAGTAGTTATAAGTTTTTGTGTCCTTTAAAATGTAAATATTTTTAAGATAATTGTTTTTCCTGACCAATTCCACATCCACAAGGGCAATTACATTTGGGGCTGTGGAAGGTACATTAACACATATGCTCTCTTTTTGTATGTATTTTGTTCTGACATGTTCTACATCCAAGAGGATTCCCTCAATTCGGATCTACTGGAACGAAAAGTACATCTAATCTAATCTAAAATCCGTGTTGAGATGACACTTGCGGATGAGGAACCTTTTTTTTCATGTTGATAATATAATATTCTTAATAAAAGTACATACACTTTTTACAAGCTGAATATAATAATACTAATAGTATGAATACAGATGCATAGATCATTTGGTTCTCTAAGGATTCGTCAGTGGAGTATAAGGAGTTGGCCACTAGAAAGTCTTTTAGGCTCCTCTTAAACTGATCTTTATTTGTAGCTAAATTTTTATGGTTGTTGGTAAATTATTGAAAATGTGTGTTCCTGAGTAGTGGACACCTTTTTGAACTAAAGTAAGTGCTTTTAAGTCCTTGTGTAGATCATTTTTGTTCCTAGTATTGTAGGTGTGAACTGAGCTGTTTGTTGGAACAGGGATATATTATTTATGACAAATTTCATTAAGGAATAAATATACTGAGAAGCAGTAGTTAATATACCAAGTTCCTTGAAGAGGCTTTTGCAGGATATCCGTGAATTTACACCACAAATAATACCTATTACACGCTTTTGAACTCTGAAAACATTTGCTTGACTTGAAGACCTACTCCAAAATATTATACCATATGACATTATGGAATGAAAGTAAGCAATGTATGCAAGCTCTTTTATTTTCATGTCTCCTATGTCTGATACCACTCGAACTGCAAATACAGATTAGTTATGTTATTTCTGCAGTTTTGTGGTGTGCTCCTCCCAACTGAATTTATTATCAAGTTGTAATCCCAGGAATTTTATACTGTCAACCTCTTCTATTTGCTCTTCTTCGTGTGTGGATGGATGGATTGGTGATATAGGGCGCTTAACATCGATGTCATCAGCGCCTTCTTCTTCGTTCTTTATGCATATACTGGATGGGAATCTCTTACATGTTCTGAACTGCATGTAGTGAGTGTTAATACGTAGCCAGTGGTGACAACTTAGGCAGAATGTAGTACGCTACATGGTGTTCATATCCTTTTTTCCACACCCTGTAATCTTCTGGAATGTTGTACGTGGGAAAACGGAAAGGAATAGAGCCACTTTTACATTTAAATGACACTAACGTTGATTGTTCTCAATGTTGTATCCGGTGACGCGTGGGGTCATCAGGGGGGGGGGGTGCCCCCCACGGTGGAGTAGCCGAGCGGTCTAAAGCGTCTCGCTGCGGAGCGCGCGGTTGCTCGCCGTGGAGGTTCGAGTCCTCCCTGGGGAATGGGTGTGTGAGTTGTCCTTAGGTTAGTTTACCGAGGTTTAAGTAGTTTGTAAGCTACGGACTGATGACCACGCAGTTTGGTCCGATAGATTTAAAGACATTTGAACATTTGCGGGGGGGGGGGGGGGGGAGGGGGTCTACGCGGTGCTCATACTGCAGTAACACACGACTGTGATCGAGATCCTCCACCACAATTCAGTGTAAGGCGTTTCATCGCTACATACCATCTGGACATGACGAAACCGTTGTTACTGAATTTTAGCCTGTACCACTTGCTCATTTGCCTAATGAATTGATCTTGGATGCCACAGTTAATGTGCAGCCGAACCTATAGCCTCTTTTGGAAGAGCTGTTCTGACCGAAAAGACAGGTCTGTCGAAGTCGTTGGTCTGGTCCCGTTTGTCTGGATATTCATGTCACGCGCCCGTCCTCCGCTAGCTGCCATACTGGTTTATGTTCCAACGACACGTGTAATAAAACGGAGCCTGTCGCCGCCTAGCTGCCAGAGATCCGTTGCTGTGGGCGTCGGGGATTAAGTGGAAAAACCTGTAAATGGGCCAACCACTGATTTCTGCAGTAAAACGTGCCGTTAACGGATATAAAAAGTGCCAAATGTCAGTATATGCTAGCTGGCTCCTTGCTTGTCTTCCACCGCTTGATTATCCAATCGCTTTCGACACATCTTTGTACTGAAGCCAGCATTAGCTCTGTGACCGCTTAAAGACTTGTGCTACTTTTTTTTTATCCTAGTGTAGAACGAGTATCGACACCAGTTACACGCGAAATCCGTTCACCCATACTGGATGATCAAAAAGTTAGTATAAATTTGAAAACTTAATAAATAACGGAATAAAGTAGATAGAGAGGTAAAAATGGACACACATGCTTGGAATGACACTGGGTTTTTAGAAAAAAAAAAAAAAAAAAAAAAAAAAAAAAAAAAAAAAAAATCGGGCCTTTTTTCTTCAAAGAACTGCGTGATTCTGATTTTGAAACTGCTATCGTGATGGGTAAGAGGTACGCCGATAAGTTACAGAATCGCATCATCCCCAGCCTGGCTGATAAACACCTGCTGGAACTTACGATTTTTATGCAGGATGGCGCTAGAAGCGTGAAAGATATCTTGCGCGCGTCGTTTCGTGATGATCGTGTGTTCAGCCGCCACTATCGTCATGCTTGGTCTCCCAGGTCCCCAGACCTCAGTCCTTGCGATTATTAGCTTTGGGGTTACCTGAAGTCGCAAGTGTATCGTGATCGACCGACATGTGTAGGGATGCTGAAAGACAACATCCGACGCTAATGCCCCATAATAACTCCGGACATGCTTTACAGTGCAGTTCACAACATTATTCCTCGACTACAGCTATTGATGGTGGACATATTGAGCATTTCCTGTAAAGAACATCATCTTTGCTTTGCCTTAATTTGTTATGCTAATTATTGCCTTTCTGATCAGATGAATCGCCATCTGTCGATCTGCCGGACATTTTTGAACCGCTTTTTTTTTTTCTTTCTTTTTTTTCCTAATAAAAGTCCATGTCATTCTCAGCATGTGTGTCAATTTTTACCTCTCTATCTACATTATTCCGTGATTTATTAAGTTTTCAAATTCATACTGACTGTTTGATCACCTGGTATGTAAGCCTACATAATCCTTTACTACGAAAACGTGGCTCGGTAGCATAGTGATAACAGTGCCAGACTATGAATCTGAAGGTCGTGAGTTCGATTCCCGCCAGGTTCTAGAATTTTTGTTACTTTCCACTTCTTTCACCTTTGAAAATGGTGCTGATGTGAAAAACATCGAGTAGCACCGTGGTTCGAAATCGACGTTAATCCGTAGGTCCCCTTACAACTGGCTGTGTAAGTCAGTTAGAAGGTCGTAGGAAGGCAACGGCATACCACCTCCAAATAGGATGGTACTGTGGTGTTCAAACCAATTTTCGAATTGTGGACTGCTTTACCTTTTTTTACAAACAAATTGAATAGAATTTCTTAACTGAAATTGCCATGTAAAATTATTATACACAGTTAAAATATATCCCACATTAAATATGAGCTACATAAAAAAATACAATTGTTCTAAGAAACAATGTGAATTCAAATAATATACTTTGTTGAAATGTTTTGTAGAATTTGTATGGAAAACGTATCTTGTCATTAACAGGCCGAATAAGCGGCAAACACAAGAGTAAAATTAAGCGTAATGAAACATCTGTAACTGTTGCTGTCATTTTGATCTTCAGTCCGGAGACTGGTTTGATGCAGCTCTCCACCCTTCCCTATCCTGAGCAAGCCTCGGTGTGTCTTGCACTTAGGTAAGTTTAAGATGGTGTAAGATGAGCCATACCGCACTAAATGAGAAAATTTCACTTATATACTTCCTTGCAAATTATGAAAAAATAGATGTTTATGCTTAATCTGTTGTTTGTTTTACTGAAATATTCGATTAATTACTATTTTGAATAAATATTTTAAAATAATCAAGCAATGACACTTCTGAGAATTTTGTTTACTATCGTTTGGCATATTGGCATTTTTCTCTGGGTCTATGTAGTCTAAAAGGCTGTAGTTTCTTTTGTATTGTAGAGAACTGTCCATTTTGTAAGTTGATAAGTTGCCTACACTAGCAGTACTTCACAGTAAACTCTTTGAACTGTACATTTGTTTGTGTTCGACAACAACAGTTATCCAGTAGCCCGTGTTTTAGTTTTTGTGTATCCTGTGATAATTTCCATCATGAATCAAACAAAATTGGAGTTCCTACTCTCAGTGGTGGCTATTCTGTAAGACTGAAGGTTTCGGAATACCTTGGAATTCATAAAAGTTACGACACCACTAAAAGCGTGATTGACTTGGAATCAAATGTTCAAATGTTTGTAGAGTCTACGGGACTTAACTACGGGGTCATCAGTCCCTAAACTTACAAACTACTTATGAACTAGCTACAACTAAGGACGGCACAAATATCCATGCTCGAGGGGGGATTCGAACCCCCGACCGTAGTGGCCGTGCAGACCGTGACTGAAGCGCCTCAGTCCCCGCGGCCACTGCGGCCGGCGATTGACTTGGAGCAACTGCGAATCATGAAGGCAGAGATTGCAACAAACAATATGTCAAAAGAAGCCAGAGCCAAGAGAAGGAGGGCAGCACTGTGTGAGAAAGATGATGGAGGATATGTGGACTACCATCCAGGAGTATCCTGGCACACTTTTCATGTATCAGTTGGTTGTATATTAAAATTTTTCATCAAACGCAATTTTTCAAAACGACATTTTTGAGTATAAATGTCACTTTTCCTCAGAAACTTCTGAATCTACATCACTGAATTATTTACCACACAACATAGATAGTACAACGATGTAGCTCTACTGTAGTAGTATTTACTGTAATAGTTAAAATTCAAGAAATTAAAATTGTCAAATTTGACACCAAAAAATTATATGCATAGGGAAAAAATCATAATTTTTATTCTAGCAGTTATCTCATAGTGATTGTAGAGAAATACAGTCACAAAACATCCCTGAAAATGTGATAAAAACACATTTATGTAGTCAACAGTTCCTGAAGAAACGGGGCATTTATATAGCAAGGTTAACCTTGTCGAGATAGGGCGGTACAATTCCCCTTAAGTAGTTTGTATGCCTAGGGACCGATGACCGCAGTAGTTAATTACCATAGATTTACAAACATTTGATCAACGATACACATTATTTTGAGTCATCTTCAGTAACTGCAGCAAAGTCGTCAAATATATTCGGATAATAACTACAACAGAATAGATCTTTTAACAACAAACACAAGAGAGACAGAGAGAGAGAGAGGGGATAGTTAGTGTGTTCAGCAGTTACGTAACTCTCCGTTGGTAGCTTTCAAATTTCACTGCTCTGTTGTCAGCTGAGAACCTGCTGCGTTAAAGCACGAGATTCACTGTGTCATAGGAAAGAAGCAGAGTCTGACAACCCGTTGAAATCATGATCATCAGAGACGGAGCTCAACCTCTGATGCGAAAGTTGGAACTTAAATAGTGTGCAACTATTTATTCAGAGCCGATACAATAGCTTTACATGTTACTGTCCTTCAAAGTAGTCAGCAGCGTTCTGTAGAACCCGTTGCTGGAGATGTGGAAGGATAGTATACCGTCAGCAGGGCTTGTTCTGTTGATGGTGCGAATGGAGCTCTCTACTGCATGTCGAATCTCTGGAACAGTTCTGAAGCGAATTCCACGTAGTGATTCCTTTATCTTCGGAATCAGAAAGTCAAGAGAAGTTAAGACCGGGATGTATGGTGGATGGTACAGTACTTCCCAGGCCCGTCGAGCGAACAGAGCAGCCACAGCTTGCCGTGCAAAATTATGGGTAGGTTGCACTGAAAGTTTTACCGCTTCTTTCGCAAAGTTGGTCGCAGGTGATGCTCCAAGGATGACCTGCCCGATGCATGTGTGCCACGATTTGCAGACCTTCGTTGAAAGCTTTTACCCGACGTGCCCTGTTCTGTACGGCAATGCCGGTTCTCCGCGCGCCTCTTGAAGACCTTGTTGGCACAGTCGTGCTTTACGATCTCTGGCAGATTCTACTTTGATCCACCTCCGTTGTTCCTGTTTCGAAAACATAGTGACACTGTTACGTTATACCGCTCGCTCACAGTGACTGTCTTTCTCTCGATTGTGCGAACGCCGGTGACGTGAACTGGCGAGTTAAGATAGGTATGTCAACAACGTGTGCTATCAGCGACAATAGTATAATAGATTCCATTGCGTAGTGTCTCCACAGCAGTTTTGCTTCTATTTAAATTCCAAATATGGGAGCGGAAATCGTCCGTGTCCTTTGAAAGGAAGCATCCCGGCATTTGCCTGGATTGATTTAGGAAACGTACTTTAGGGTGGATGGAGGCGGGTTTGTACCTTCATCCTCGTGAATGCGAGTCCAGTGTGTCTCCATTACATCTCCTCGCTCGGTGTCACTATAGGGCTCTTCTTTTCTGAATGTTATGATCAACTGTACCACTGGCTGAAAAACATCCCCTCCAAGCCATCATACGCCGTTCCCTCGCCTCCACCTGGTGACCTACTTCCCAACATGAGGGCCTGCTACTTACGCCAGTCCACAGGCAATATGCGACACTGGGCGACAGAAACCTATCAGGGGATCTCGACCAATTATTAATAATCCGAGCTAATTTCCTACATCAGTTCGCGATCATTACGCCTATTGGATATTGCGAGAATGGTTCACTCTATATTACTATAAAATCTTCTTTTTTCAAGTGCACCGTTCCAGTTACTGCCATCATGAGATTAAAATAATTACAGTACGAGATAAAAAAGTGACAGGTACTTTTACTTTCACAAAGATGAACTGAAAAAAGCACACTCATCGAAAAGCGTAGGTCTTGGAGAAACCTCCGTGAGGAGTCAACCAACAGACGGCTAAAAATTTGTATAAAGATGTAAGTCACAGCGGGTAGTCACAGCGGGTAGTCACCGCAGGTAGTATCATCCATCCTTTTCGTACTTGCGAAGTGACGAATCGCAGTGAAAATATAAACGATTAATGTCACATTTTAAATCGCAATTTTGCAGATGACGCCAGTTACCCCATAAAAAAAAAACCTCATTGAACTGGTAAGTGTTCATTGAGTCTTCTAAACAGTAACAACATTACAAAAATTATTCCACGTTTTGAAAGACGTGACGCATTTTGGTTGCTTTCCAAAGTTATTCTGTTATTTTCTTTCGCAGCAGATTAGCCTGACAAGACGTTGGAGCTATGAATTGGGGGTATTTGCAGTAAGGATAGGAACAGTAAATCTTAATTGTGCGTTCACTATTCATTTAGTTATTCTTTTGTATTTTTGTAGTACTTCCCATTTAATTATATCTACACTCCTGGCCATTAAAATTGCTACACCACGAATATAACGTGCTAAAGACGCGGAATTTAACCGACAAGAAGAAGATGCTGTGATATGCAAATCATTAGCTTTTCAGAGCATTCACACAAGGTTGGAGCCGGTGGCGACACCTACAACGTGCTGACATCAATTGAAAACGTCTGGTCAATGGTAGCCGAGCAAATGGCTCGGCACAATACGCCAGTTACTACTATTGATGAACTGTGGTATCGTGTTGAAGTTCCAAGGGCATCTGTGCCTGTACACGCCATCCAAGTTCTGACTTAATGCCCAGGCGTATCAAGGCCATTATTACGACCAGAGGTGGTTCTTCTGGGTACTGATTTCTCAGGATCTATGCACCCAAATTGCGTGAAACAGTAAGCACATGTTAGTGGTAGTATAATACATTTGTCCAATGAGTACCTGTTTCTCATCTTAATTTTTTCTTGGTGTAGCAATTTTAATGGCCCGGAGAGTATCAAACAATAATCGTGAGAAACATGTTGTCTGATTATATCATAGGTATTGATTAGAAAGCGGAGCGTTGAATTAGAATTATGCCCCGGCTAGGAATCGAACCCAGCACCTCCTGTTTCCTAGACAGACGCTTTGCCCACTCAGCTATCACCATCTCACGGATAATACGACTACATGAGCTCTCCTAAGAGCATGTCTCCTTTCACTACACAATCTTTTATTCTGTCTAAATGTTTCCCCTATCATATGGGAACATCGAGGCAGAATTAAAGTTTGTGTAGTAGACAATTCAAATGTTTGTAGAGCTTATGAGACTTAACTACGGGGTCATCAGTCCCTAAACTTACAAACTACTTATGAACTAATACTGAAGACGACAGAAATACCCATGCCCGAGGGAGGAATCGAACTCCCGACCGTAATGGCCGTGCAGAACGTCACTGGAGCGCCGCAGACCGCTCGGCCACCGCGGCCGTCAGTGCAGTAGAGGAACACGTGGTCTTATGACAGTTTGTTGAGTCCCATGTTCGGATCCCAGCCATGGCACAGAACATAATTCAACGCCTCAATTTCTAGTCATTATCTTCAGTTAAAAGTATTAGCTGATATTTTCTTTTACGTTGTGGGAATCTTTAATTTTGTGTGTTGCAAACATCACAAAATAATTTAGGATTCTAGTTAGTTCTGACTAACTGCAGCAAGATCTTGAATTCACGGCCCAGTTTTGTCCTCTAAAACTTTACACCCCTTGAACTGACGGCCCCGTTTTCTCCTTTCAAATTTTACAGCCCCAAGACAGCAATCACTGACATACGACTGTTCCGACGACGGATATTTGGAAGGTACCACATATTCTGAACCTAGAATGCAAAATTTACCCATAGGTTTATCAGTAACAAGCGTACTAAGGCACAGATAATGTCTAATGGCACAGCGTCCTGTGTAGGTCAAATAACTCCCCATTCCAGACTCGTGGATGGACGCTCTGTGTGCAGGGTCGGTCCAACTCCTATGTCGTCCCATGCGAGCTACAAAATTTACTCCCCCCCCCCCCCCCAAAAAAAAAATCGTTGTGTAGTGTTACAACCGGCACATTATTTCGTATGTGTGATAAATTAACTTGAAAAGAAAGTCATAATTCGAAACAAATCTAGCTCTTAAAAATAATGTTAATAAACCATGTGAATTTATTAAAGACAATGTAAATAAACATGTTTTAAGGTTGTATACCGATAATGTATTCTGTGGAAGACAAAATATAATTACAACAAAATTTGCTCTAGACAGAACTCTGATACATAAGATACATATTGAAAAAAGAAAACTGAGGTACAAACACGTAATGGCATACTGAACATCTACAGAGTGGGGTGGCAACGCAAAGTTCTTCGTTCAAGAGCACTAGCTGAATATGGATGAACAGTTCTGGAAAGATATCATCCAACCAGAAAACTATATGCGCTCCTAAACGACAGATGCAGGAAGATAACTGGCTGCCTGTAACCTACTAGAGTGGACTATTTCTGTTACTTATCGGGTATCTCTCCTCCAAATGGTAGATCATTCCTGAGCTCGACAGAAACGAATAAACAGGACGACCATCATCACCGGCTATACAACCACCAAAACTGGAATGAAACTTTCACTCTGCAGCGGAGTGTGCGCTGATATGAAACTTCCTGGCAGATTAAAATTGTGTGCCGGAACCGGGACTCGAACCTGGGACCTTTGCCTTTCGCGGACAAGCGCTCTACCGACTGAGCTATCCCGACACGACTCACGATGCCACTCCACAACTTTACTTCCGCCAGTACCTCGCCTCCTAATTTCCAAACTTCACAGAAGCTCTCTTGCGAAACTTGCAAGACTAGAAGATAGGATATGGTGGAGACATGGCTTAGCCACAGCCTAAGGGATGTTTCCAGAATGAAACTTTCACATTGCAGCGAAGTGTGCGCTGATATGAAACTTCCTAGCAGATTAAAATCGTACACGAGAATCACCGTAACTTTCACCATATTGGGGCACTGACACACATTCAACTTTCGTTGGATTGGCGAATCAGTTATGGCTCCTACGATGTGGCCCATGTATCATCCACTGTTACGATACGGCGTAAGACAACCTCTCATTCGTGCTCATAGCACTCCAAGAGCGCTGAGCAACGTCGTGATGCATCCGTTTCTGCGTTTCCGTCAATTCTTGCGGAATCCATCGTGACACAATTTTTCGCATACCCAGGCGTTCCTTCAGGATGCTAAGCATTGACGTATGCGGTAAACTGGTTTCATGGGCGAGCTTACGAATCGTCTGGAGTCGATCATTGTCCACTAACGCGGCAACAGTATGCAATTCTTCATCAGAGATGCAAAGGCAATGTCTGTCACATTTTGCCGATCTTCGATGAAAGCTTTACCCAACTTGCCAGTGTTATGTACGGTATTCCCGATTCCCCGCACGCCCCTCGAAGACCTAGATGATAGTGTTGCGATATATGAGATCTGGCACATTCAGTCTTGATCCAACTCCTTTCTTCGTATTTCAAAAACATAGTGTTACCTTTACGTTTCACCGCTCGCTCACAAGTGACTTGTGTTTCCCTCGCTTACTGGTGACGCGGAAGAGGCGAGTCAATTTGCTCGGAGGTAAGGTAGGTATTTCAACAACATGTGCTATCAGCGACAGTAGTAGATTCTCAAATGTTTGTAAAGATTATGGGACTTAACTGCGGGGTCATCAGGCCCTAAACTTACAAACTACTTATAAACTACCTTATACTAAAGACGGCCCAAACGTCCATGCCCGAGGGGGATTCGAACCCCCGAGGTGGAACGTAGTAGAGTGTAATGCATAGTATCTCCACAGATATTACTCACCACTCGAAGTTTCAACATTACTGTTACTCGTCACAATGAACGCACAGTAATATATATATATATATATATATATATATATATATATATATATATATATATATATATATATATATAATGTCCACTACCTGCTAACAACCACTCAGTCTCGTTCTCCTTACTGTTGGGTGACAGTGAGGAGAACGAGACTGAGTGGTTGTTATCAGGTAGTGGACAGGTTTGGGAGTTTTATTCCAACATGTGTGACTTATTCGGAGGATTTCTGTTTAGGGGAAAGGTGGGTATGCTATTTGATTATATAATAAAAGCCAACAGTCAAACTTCTCACATCTTCCACTCACCACTCCATCTCCTATCCATCAATCTTATCTGCCATCTCACTTTACATCCCACTACTTACCACATTCAACCACCATTCAGTCACCTTTTCCCTGCCACTCACTGCACACCACCCCCAATAATAATGGTAATAATAATATGAAAGAAAAAAAGTACCTATTCCCATTTCACAGAATTATAATTTTGCCACTACTCCATTCCGCTTACATCAAAATTAAATACACTATAACATAATTTCTTATAAAACATACAAAATTACAACTGTAATGTTGGCAACACTACAATTACACACTGTGCAGACTCAGTCAAAATCAAAACAAACACGTCTGATCTGTGAAAAACAAATATGGAGGTTCGAGTCCTCCCTGGGGCATGGGTGTGTGTGTTGTCCTTAGGTTAGTTTACCTAGGTTTAAGTAGTTTGTAAGCTACGGACTGATGACCACGCAATTTGGTCCGATAGATTTACAAACATTTGAACAAATATGGACAGTGCAATAATGAAAGTGAAATTAGTGGAAAAACAAAGGTGCAGTAAGAAGAATCGGCATTACTGCCTGAAACAGACCGGTATTCCATGATGTAAGCGAAAACAAGACTCATATTTCCGTAAGTAACAAACCATTAGGACTACTTTACATGTTTTGCTAACGAACTGTTTTCGATCCAAAAACAAAATAAACTGTAGATTTTTATTATTACACACCACTGATGTTGTTTTACTGTCATTAAAACGAAACGCGTCTGGTGAGTTGTAGTTGTGTAAAAGGACAAACACTACCATTCATAATTATAATAGCAACTACGGACATCATGGCCACACAAACGAGGAAATATTGTGAACTATTGTGCACGGCAAACCTAGACACTTGCAGACTCAAGGCAGCGTGGAGCGGGCAAACAAATACACAGAAAATATTGTGACTACATGGATGCAGGAGCACGAAACTGCACTGTCAAATATCCAAATAATGGAAAACCGTTCTGTGCATTGTGGGATTAAAAGGTCCCAGTACGAAGCAATGTTTGGATGCCCTTCTAAGCCTGCAGAAGCATGGGTGAATGTTCACTCTGAGGACGACCTTGTAAATATAATTAATCGAGTGTATGTTCACAAGAAATCTCCAGTGCAAGAGTGTAAGATACCGACAGAAAGTTGATGAGAACAGAGAGAAAGGATATGTTCGAGGCCATAATCAGTTTTACCTGACTGATTTAGAGGAGTCAACTGGTGCTATTAAAAAAAAAGAAAAAGAGAACTGAAGCGTACAAGCACTTAGAAAAACAAGCACAAAGAATGCAGCAGTGTTGAGATCGCTGACTGCCTCCAGTGGAGAAGTGATGCACCGTAAGAGTTCAAGTTCCCAACTTTTATCGAGGAAGAGGAGTTGCAAGGTCGACGTTGGGTGTCATATTCGAGAAAACAGTTGATGGCTTCTACCGGTTCAGTACGAGAGAAAGTGTACTGAGTTTATGCAAGGTAATACATTGACTGTCTTAAAATATTTCTGTGAGGGATGATACCACATGCGACTGAGACTAAGACTGCGAGAATACTTCGTTTCGACTGGGGCTAAGACTGCGAAAATACTTTGTTTCAGGTCGCAGTTCAGCACTTGCCGTCTCAGAATAATCTCAGAGCAGGAACTTCCAGTAGAGAAAACTGTTGCCCTAAAGACAGTTGCGGCATCCCAATCGCCAGGAAACGGCCAGGGATTATTCAAATGGACATAGGCGCCGATTTTTGAAAATCTGGTGTGCTCAGTGGCGTTTCCAGGCGAGAGGGGGTGGTTGTGGGCCTGCAGCATCCCCCTCCTCCCCCCCCCCCCCCCCGACAGGTATTCCTACAAGGAATTTTTCCAATTCCAAATACAGAGTTAAGTTTAAAGTAATTTTTATTTTATTTTAGTAGTATTTTATTTTTGCTTCATCTGCTGTTATTTTAGGACTATTATAATCTCTGAAGGGAGAAAAGTAATTATTTTAATACAGAGTAAGAAATTAACAGCCATTAATTTCAGTTTCACGTTCTACATCTACTAGGTGGGTTTTGCGACCATTCGAATCTGTTTTTCACATTGTAGTAACTACTAAAACAATTTTCAAAGTTTTCGTATTCTGAGACATGCATATCGGATAATGGATGTGCCTGTATTGTGAATACTGTGTTCACTATCGCAAACATAAGATCTTCTTCCTGACTTCATTCTCTTGCAGTTTTATTGTCTATACAGTATTATCATAATAGTCCATAGCCACTTCTGCTATCATACCTTCTCTCTCGATACCAATAGGTTCACAACCCATTGTTATATCACACACCAATTCAGTACACAGAACGAAAATTATCACGACTTACACTAACACGATTCCTTGACGAAAATATAACGTCTAATACAATTCATAAACGTTAAATTACTAGTATGAACATATTCATAGTATCCTCCTAAACCCACTTCATTTCTGGTTATTTAATACAACAGTTAAAGGTTGCCACCTTCAATTTACAATATTGACATAACAAGCGGCATACCATTAACATTTGAACTATTTAGAAAACGGACCCTTCACTCGGGTGTCAACATGGATTTTAATGCTGCGAATTCAATTAGATGTTTGTCTGTTTTAAGATAATCTTTTTACAGAGGTGTTTTACACACACACACACACACACACACACACACACACACATTACCGCCAGTCGGCGAGTGGACGTCCTCCAGTGCACACCCGTCCAGTGACAGCAAAGTCTCAGTTGTAAGTGTAACCGGCTTCTCTCTAGAAGCTATATATTGTGACTTTTCAGTGCGCTTTCCCTTCAGTTCATTAAAGTTATTGTGTGCTCGCGTTTTTATTTGATTCATATTCGCGTTAAATATCTGGTTAGTGTATTATTCCGCAGTGTGAATCGCGTCGCGACAGTCGTCTTTATTTTCTGATTAGAAGTGACATATAGTATTTTGATTTTCGTCTGCGCGTTCTCGTTTCAGTTTGTAAATTTATACTGTGCTCTCGTGCATATTAGATTCAAATCCGCGTTTTAACAAACAGTGTAGTCTTCCTTTGACCGCATCGCGACTGTAGTTTTTGTTGTTGTTGTTGTTGTTGTTGTTTGGGGTTTAGAGGGGACTAAACTACATGGTTATCAGTCCCCTGTTCCTAGCGAAGACAAGGCATCCAAGTAGGAAAAAGTAAAATATAGCTCAACACCCAGAAGAGAAGCGTAAGGGCACACAGTGCCAGTGAACTTGATACTCTCAACAACACTGAAGTATACGGAAATAGGGTAGAAGTAAGAAAAACATCAGAGTAAAATATGAGAGGTGGGAGCCTGAGACACCAGGCACAAGCCCACCACTAAATAGAATGATAAAATCCAGCTGCGCGTATAAAACCTAAAACTCGGTCAGCCATAGAGACATTGTCAGATAAATCAAGGTAGGCGCAGTAGGTAGATTAAAAGACTGCCGCTAAGGCGGCTAAACGCGGACAGTCCGACAGAATGTGGACCACTGTCAACAAATTGCCACAACGGTAATTCGGTGGGTGCTCTTGACGTACAAGGTAGCCACGTGTCAACCACGTATGGCCAATACGTAAGCAATATAGGACAACAGAGTCCCTACGGGAAGACCGGAAAGACGACTTGATCGCTCGGAGCTTGTTGGGAGTGCTCTGTGTTGCCCATTGTATGTTCCAAGCCTCAAAAACCTTGTGGCGCAAATCCAATCGGATATCCCGTTCTGGGATACCAATATCCAGGGGAGGAGCGGTGGTGGCGAGCTTAGTCAGCTGATCGACTCGCTCGTTCCCCGGGGTTGCCAATGTGGCCGGGGGTCCATATAAAGTCCACCGAACAGCCAGACTTGCCGAGTGAAGCGATGGCGTTTTGAATGGATTGCACCACTGGATGGGAAGAGTAATAGTTGGAAAGGGCTTGCAGGGCACTAAGGGAGTCGCTGCACACGACATACGATTTCCGGGGGCATGTTTTGAGGTGATCAAGAGCACAAGAAATGGCGATCAGTTCAGCTGTAAAACTACTACAGCCAGGTGGCAGGGACCGTTGTTCTGTGTGGTCGCCATGAACAAAAGCTGCCATTTACCAGGGAGCCATCAGTGTACAGGACTTCTGCATCACGGTGAGCAGAAAGGAGTGCCAGAAACTTGCAACGGAGTGTCAGTGGTGAAACTAATGCCTTTGTATCGCATGACAGTTACAAGTGGAGCTTCAAACGGGAAATGGACCAAGGAGGAAGACGGGATAGGCAGGCAAAAGCGTCAGGGAGAGTTAGGGAATGAAGTGAGAAAAGGAGTGTACGAACCCAGGCCGCGATTGGAAGACCTGATCTAGGCCGACGTGGTGGAAAAGGAGGAGTAACAGTCGGAAACAAAAGCCTGCGATTTGGATGGTGTGGCGTGGCATAGACTCGAGCAACATAGCTAGCGAGAAGCTGCTGCCGGCGAAAGCTGCTTCGGCAAGAAGACTTGGCACAGGGCTGGTGCGGAAGGCCCCAGTCGCCAGCCGGATACCACTATGGTGGATGGGGTCAAGGATCCTCAAGGTGGATGGTGCTGCCGAGTCGTATACCAGGCATCCGTAATCAAGCCTTGATTGTATCAAGGACTTGTACAGCTGCAGGAGGGTGGAATAAGCAGCGCCCCAAGCAGTATGGCTCAAGCAGCGGAGAATATTAAGATGTCGTGAGCATTTTTGTCGCAGCTGACGCAGATGTGGCACCCAAGCAAGTCTGTTGTCGAATACCATGCCAAAAAACCGATGCGTCTCTACGACAATGAGCAATTCACCATCCAGATATAACTCGGGATCCATGTGAACTGCCCGCTGGCGACAGAAATGTATCACGCGATTCTTCTGCGCTGAAAACTGAAATCCATGGGTAGGGGCCCACCATGATTCAGCTTTCCAGGTGGCTCCCTGTAGCCGCCGCTCAGCGACGCTAATACTAGCTGAACTAAAATACAGACAAAAGTGATCGGCAAACAAACTAGAACAGACAGAGGGTCCCACAGCCGTGGCAAGCCCGTTTATGGCGATTAAAAACAAAGGAACACTGAGGACGGAGCCCTGGGGGACACCGTTCTCTTGGATGTGTGAGGAACTAAGAGTGCTACCCACCCTAACCCTAAAAGAGCGGTGGGAGAGAAAATTTCCGATAAACACCGGAACTGGGCCCCGTAAGCCTCAGTCGTACAATGTAGCTAGTATGTGGTGGCGTGAGGTTGTGTAGTACGCTTTCCGAAGATCGAAAAATACAGCAACAAGGTGTTCACGTCGGGTAAAAGCTGTACGTATAGCCGACTCCAAGGACACAAGATTGTCAATTGTGGAGCGGCCCTGACGGAAACCCCCTTGTTGTGCAACCAAGAGTCCCTGGTCTTCGAGGATCCACATAAGCCGCCGACTCACCATACGTTCAACGAGCTTGCATAGAACGTTCGTGAGGCTGATCGGACGGTAATTTCAGCCACCTGTGGGTCAGCGCCAGGTTTTATCACTGCTTTCCCGCCATTGTGACGGAAAAACACCTTCCGCCCAGAGACGGTTAAACAAGGCGAGCAGTTGGTTCTGAGCGTACACAGGAAGACGACGAAGAAACTGGCTATGGACACGATCTGGTCCTGGACAGGTATCGGGGCATGCAGCAAGGGCACATTGAAACTCCCACTTGCTAAAGGGTGCATTGTACGGCTCCTGGTGATGCGTCTGGAATGACAGTGGCTTCCGCTCAACTCGGTCTTTTATGTTGCGGACGGCTGTACTGTAAGCTTCAGTGGAACTGACGCCTGCAAAAACTGTGCCATGTGCTCGGCGACAGCAAGCGGGTCTGAGCAGACAGTACCCTGTAAGTGAAGACAGGTGATTCCTGCTGGAGGGCGGTACCCGAAAAGACGTCGAACCTGGGTCGACACCCGAGAAGTGAGACACGAGATCCAATAGAGGCGACGTACCTCTCCCAGCAATCTTGCTTACTTTGGCGTATAAGCCGTCGAGCTCGGGGCCGGAGCCGTTTGAAGGCAAGCAGGTGATCGATGGTGGGATGTCGCCGGTAGCGCTGAAGTGCCCTGCGCCGATCCCGAATGGCTTCAGCGATGTCTTGTGACCACCAAGGCACAGATTTGCGCCGAAGGCACCCTGAGGTGGTTAGAACAGTGGCATCAGCAGTGGAAACAATGGCGACAGTCACCTGTTGGACCGCCACATCCACATCGGCTGGCAGTTGGGCAGGAATGACAACAGTAGAGGTGTAACGCTGCCAATCAGCCCTATGGAGGTATCATCGAGGCAGTTGTTCCGCTTGTTGAGACTGTGGGAGCGACAAAAAGACAGGAAAATTGTCGCTCCCGCAGAGGTCATCGTGGGCCCTCCAAGTGAGGTGTGGAAGAAGGATTGGGCTACAGACCAAGAGATCGATAGCTGAAAAAGTGCCATGTGCAACACTGAAGTGTGTCGGGAAACCAGTATTTAGAAGGCAGATGTCTAGTTGTGCAAGAATAGTTTCAACATCCCTACCACGTCGAGTCGTCTCCGTTCCGCCCCATAAAGGGAGATGGGCGTTAAAGTCCCCCAAAAGAGGAAACGGTGGGGGCAGCTGTGCTACCAGAGCAGCAAGATCAGCAGGCGAAATATCCCTGTCTGGAGGAAGGTATATAGAACAGACAGTGAATTCTTGCATAGCCTGAAGGCGAACGGCAAGAGCCTCAATATGTGTTTGGAGAGGCACAGCAATATTTGGGACAGTGACAAGGATGTATATACAGACACCGCCAGAGGTTCTGTCACAGTTGGCATGGTTGTTGAAGTAGCCCCGATAGCCACGAAGGGCTGGGGTCCACCGAGAAGGAAACCAGGTTTCCTGCATAGCCATATACAACACTGGGAAACGGCATCACTGGGAGAATTTAATTCATTCCTTGCTGGTAAGCCATTATGTAAAACTAAAGATCGTCAGTCCAAGGATTTGCGGTCTGGTAGGCGTAGTGCATCTACATCATCTAGGACCATTGGTTCAAGTGTTTTAGTGAGGGCCAGATCCTCGAGAAACGCAAAGATCTGCACCTCATCTTCTGAGGCAGATGACGTAGGAATAGACTTTGAAGTCACCGAAGGGACTTTCTTCTTAAGCTTTTTCGTCTTAGCCTATCGCTGCCCTTTCGGTCTTAAGGGCTGGGAGGACTTCTCGCAAGTGGTTTCCAGGCCCGATGTCGATCGGGAAACCCGTCGACTGGGGGCAGGTGGATCCTGCAGCCTGTGGCTGGGATCCTCCAATCCACTCCTGGAAGCCTTGGGAGTGGGTGCCACAAGGGACCCCTTCTGGGCGAGAGGGGCTGGGGAAGACTGTTGCTTCCCTGGCTGCGGGGTGGGGTCTGCAGTCCCCGATGGTTGGGTGGGTATGGCTCCCACAGGTTTTGGGGGAGCAATGGACGTAGATGGTCCCCCACCCATCGACGCTGCAGGTTTGCTCGCAACTCTTCATCGGTCTGGGACAACAGATCTCTCTGGTAGATTATACCCTGGACCATGTTTAAAGACTTGTGGGGCATGACACTCACCGGGATTCACCCAGCTTATCGCAAGCAAGTAATGCACGCGATTGGGCTGGGGACGCCGTCTGTATCAGTACAGCCCCACTTTTCATTTTAGAAAACGACTCCACTTCGCCAAACTTGTCTTCTAGATGTTCAACAAAAAAACTGTGGCTTAGTTGACATAAAGGACTCTCCATCAGAACGGGCACATACCAGATATCGTGGCGAGTATGGTTCGGATCGGCGAATTTCTCTACGTTCCTCCCAAGGGGTGTCAAGAGATCTTAGGATCGTAAGCAGTTGCATCAAAATCAGTTTTACCACGCTTTGAGACGCCAGGTTTGCGTATGGCGACACTATTGTTTGCTCGTTTCATTCTGGTCCCACAAGCAGCTAGGGAACTAAAGGTCCACCCAGGCAGAGCCCCGCTTGCCTGGGTAAGCCTTGTACAACTGAGGTGCGGCAGGTTCCTCAGAGGTTGCTCGCTAACGACTGTTCAATCTCAACAGCCATCCATCTCCTCGGCACGTAGCACACCTTGAGATTGAGTTTTTTTTTTTAGAGGTTTGTACCGTCCTCGCGACCTGGCCGATTAAGCCAAGATCCCCGGGCTCTGAATCGTACAACGTTCCACCGTCGCACTTAACGATGGTCGTTGAAACACGCACAGAGCTTACGGTGTAGCGGACTGCTGGCGCGACTCAGCCCACAGCTCAGGACCCCGGGTTCGCCCAGCCCGTACTCAATAAATTAATGCTGAGCCTCTGAGGGGTTTTGTTTTTGCCAGCACTGTAATCATGAATAGGGACTGTGACTGCTGTGTGCGGATGCAGTTTGAGCTGGTGACACTTCGCTCCCAGCTTCAAGCTGTGTTAACCTCTGTTGCACAGTTGGAATCTGCGATCGAGGGGCGTCGTTGTGGCCTGCGGCAGCGACATGCCCTGATACTGCTAGCAGTGAGGCAGACACCCCACCGGTAGTTGCGTGGGAGGTTGCTCCAGTGCTTGGCAGGAGGCGCAAGACATTCCGGGGGAACGATCGTGAGGCCTCCTTGGTTCGTCTAGCGAACAGGTTTGAGGCGCTATCTGCTCAGGACAACGTTCCTGAGTCGGATGGTGTCTCTCATTCTGAGGTCACCACCCAGCCTGCGGGATCCTGGCTTTCACAGAGAGTGGGTTTGTAGTTGGGAGCTCCAACGTCAGGCGGGTGATAGAGCCCCTTAGAGAGACGTCTGCGAAGGAGGGGAAGAAGGCCAACGTGCACTCCGTGTGCATACCGGGTGGAGTCATTCCAGATGTGGAATGAGTCCTTCCGAATGCCATGAAGGGTACGGGGTGCAGCCAACTGCAGGGTTCGCATATCGATTCCGTATTTCTTGATTTCAGAAAGCTTTTGACACCGTACCTCACAAACGGCTTTTGGTCGCGTTGGTCGCGATCCAATGACTGTAAGCAGAATATGGAATCGATCGGTTCAGGAGGGCAAAACGGAACACCGTGCTGGATCCCAGTGGCCTCGTATCACTAGCAGTCGAGATAACAGGCATCTTATCCGCATGGCTGTAACGTTCGTACAGCCACATCTCTATCCCTGAGCCAACAGATGGGGACGTTTGCAAGACGACAACCATCCGCACGAACAGTTCAACGACGTTCACAGCAGCATGGACTATCACCTCGCGAAGTTGACGCTTGAAATACGCGAAACGCGCGGCTAGTGCACGTCCTGAGACTCAGGCGAGAACCCATGCAGCTCAGGGCGTGCGCTAGCCGCGCGTTTCTCGTATTTCAAGCGTCAATTTCGCTTCGCAATATCTCGGGATGTAATTGGAATATTGCGATGCAATAAACGCCATTGTTTATGTGATTTGTCATGCTTTGGATTGCCGAAGAAAAAAAAGAGTGTCCATTTAAAAAAAAACATAAGTTTGTGTTAAGAAACACATTTGCTTTCGTTTTTGAATGTTTCCAAATATGTACATTCATGGGCCCCAGCCGTACATTGATACCAGTGAAAGTCGTTTTCCAATAGCTGTTATTGTTCCAGAGATATTTTAGATGGACGAGATAGCTGGGACACCCTGTATATACATATATAAAGTTGCGCACTTTCAGGAGTAAGCAATGGTTTCATTTGTATTATATAAGTGGGAGTCACTGCATTGAAGCGAGAACCGTATGCGGCTCGCGAGCTGCGTTGTGGCCATCCCTGTTATAGCAGCTTGTCTGGCTCTTCAGTGCACGGTTCTTCGGTGCATGACTTCTCCGTGTAACTAGCCGGTTGATTTTGGTGTGCGAGCTGTGTAAGTGGGGAGGGGGAGGTGTACAAGCGGCTGTCCTTCCGCACGCCATACCGCCTGGCCAGGGCCGGTGTTACCCAAGCCGTGCGTGCGAGCACCCTGCCGTAACCGCCAACCGCGGTGCGCTGGCTGCGTGAATCACGTCCACGTCCATGTCGGTAAGGCCCGCTGCCATGAAGGTGCTGCGGTGTGAGGGCCCGACCGGCCGCGGCGGCGGCGGCGGATGCGGCTTTTGGGCCGCGGGGCCCCGCAAGGCCAGCGCGTGTCGACAGGGCGGCCTTGGGCGGCCGAGGTTCGCCGCAAGGTCGCCAGCCGCCGGGGGCACCTCTGCAGTTGCCGAGTGGACGGGCGGGCTCGCCCAAATGGGAAGTGTGTCACTGATACGCAAAACTCCGCTGCCCTCCGGGCGGGAAACCCCGACAGGCTGTTTCCGGGGCACTGACACCACAGTACACGCTATAACCACCGAGCTTCCTGGGTGTTTGTGGTAGACGATGATGGTCACAGGAAGTCAGGAAAGCGATTCTGATCGTGACAGGTAAACTTATTGGGTTATAATAATAATTTCGTGTGGCTCATTGGCCTGGTGCAATTCTTTCAATTGGACGCCACTTCGGCGACTTGCGTGTCCCTAGCCTACCCCAGTTATCCAACCGGGGAAAGGGAACCTACAGCTTAACGTGGAATCCGAACCACGTGTCGTTTCTGGCGACTCCTCACATCGTTGAGAGGTGAAGGATGGGTTAAAACGCGGACTGAAAAAATCCTAGGTCTGACCGGATATCGATCGCGCGACCCTTCAGTTTCCAGGCGAGTGCTGTACCCCAAGACCACCGGGTCCGACACTTATTGGGTTGAACTGAGCGGAACTGCTGTCGACTACAACTGCAATTATGATTGATTTGATTTGATTTTCTCAGGGAAGCCAAAACAGTCTTGGTCCAACCCGTCACTGCCCGCACCGAAACTAAGTTTATTGTGTGGTATCGCTCCCTGTATATCTAGTAAAGCCAATCAATGCCCTTGAACAGTGGAAGCAGTCCCTTTACGAGTTCTTTATTAGACACAATTTCTTCGGGTCTGGTTGTCCCAAATGTTCTGTGCCTTTTACTCTCCAATGCAATGCATTGGAAGATTGATGTGATGCAGTTTCATCACCGTCATCACAGATTCTACATTTAGGGTCCTCTTCTGTTATTCCAATTTTATGTAGGTGTTTTTTGAAATTCCCATCGCCTGTCAGCAATCCAACCATGAGTCTAATCTCTCTCCTGTTCAGACCCAGGATTGCAGAGCTTCTTTTAAAACATGGCTTTGGCATCATTACCTTGCCATGTTTTTGTTGATGGACTTTGGTCCAATATTCCACGTGCTGTCTTCTGAGCCAGTTACGTATCTCCAATCTGATCATTGCCTTGGTGATTGTCAGGACAGGTTCCGGTCCAATAAATGGAGTCTCTGCCCCCATCCTGGCTAATCTGTCGGCATGTTCGTGGCCACTGATCCCCGAGTGGCCAGGGACCCACAATAGGTTTACCCTATTGCTTTCCCCTAGCTCCACCAGAACCCTGTGACATTATGCAACAATTTTGGACCTTGTTGCAGGAGCTTTCAGTGATCTCAAGGGTGCCTGGCTGTCTGAATAGATATAGATGCTACGATCTTTGTAGCACCTACGCAAATTCTCCTCCACACATGCCCTGATGGCAGTGGTTTCGGCCTGGAATACTGAGGCCAGTTTCCCTAGAGAGATGACGCCCTCCAGTCTTGGCTGCACCCCGTATACCCCAACCCCAAAGCCTTGGTCTGATTTCGACCCGTCAATGAACCAGACAAAATCCCCCGTACGGTGTCGAACTATTTTCTCCCACTGCTCCCTACTTCCAATTGTTATATTGAAAGGCTTGTTGAAGCAGTATGGGGTTATAATATAGTCGGCTGGCATTTCCCCAACCTTTCCTATATTTACCTCACTCACTATTTTAGTGTGTGATTCTGGATACCCGAAAGAGTTCCAGTTTTTGCCAGTTTTGAGTCTGTACGCACCGGCCGCTGTCTCCATCTTGACCCAAAAGTGGAATGGGGGCATATACAACATGGTTTCCATCCCAGCAGTTGGTGTGCTGCTAATTTCGCCTGTTATGGCTAAGCAGGCTAATCTCTGCACCTTACCAAGCTCCTTAGCAGCAACCTGCTGTTCTACCTTCTTCCACCACACGACCGCCCCATAGGTGATCCTGGGTCTAATCACCGTGGTTTATATCCAGTGCATACGTTTGGGGCTTAGGCCCCAGCACTTATGGTTACGATCAAATGTCTGAATATTGCGGAGTATACTCACTCGTACTCGCCCCAGTGTGACGTGATCTGCCTTGGCTCGTTCGAGTAAAAATGCTCGGAGATAGCAGACTGTGCTTGGTAGAGACGCCGAGGACATAGTCCGAGAAATTCCCCTATTTAGCTGTTCGTTCCATAGATCCTTATTACAATGACACGGTTTTCCTTCCCTGCTATTATCAAAAGGAATTTTTTATAACTTCGGTATGTAAAACGATTATCTATGGATAATCGAACTTCACTTTCAATTTCTTTAAAGACAGAAGATAGTATCTACTTTTGGCTTGTACTCCGTAGCGATAGCATCTTGCAGACGAGAGCTGCTGTTTATCATTTTATGTGGCAGCTATTATGTGGATTTTGTACAAGGTAAATATATGTGCTGTGCTTAGATCTCTTTTTACCAATAAACCCCACCTCTCACTTGAATTAGCACTTATGAATTTTTATTTATAAATTTACCTTTTTCTCCCTCCGCCCATAATGTCTTTTTTAGCCTTGTTGCATCACCACAACAATTCATGTTTATTTTTATTTTATTTATTTATTGAAACCTTCATTTAGACCAGCTGCCTGTGGGTATAAAGCTGGTTGTGAATTGTGGCCAATATTTACATTCGATTTAGTATATTAAAATTTGTTCTCTTCTTTTCTAAGTACAATGATAATTCTTACATAAACAATATTAGGCTGATATTGAATTTAATTATCGGTTAGGGCAAAATGTTTCTAATTAAAATAAAACTAATTTGTAAATAGGAAAATTGGAGTGGTGTTAGTAACTTAAATCTATGCTATAATTTTAAGAAGAGGTGAAAAGATGACAGGATAGTGGTAAGTGGGGGAGAGAAAACTATTCTCGATGACAGGTAAGGGACAGAGGCCTCGGAATTAACATCGAGCCCTACGGCCCTGGCCAGTCTAATGTACAATTTATTTGTTCCTAAACTATTCTCGTTTAGTTATTTGGTATTTGATAAATTTCTATGCGTTCTGGCTTAGTTATTTGGACTAAACCATGGATGGCACTGTTTTGGTTAATATTGAAAGGTGATATTTCGTGTAGAGTGCCACTCTTTTTCAAAATTTATTCCATACCATTATCATTTACCGGCAATAGAATCTGCAGTTTATTTTCTTGTAAATTTCTGGAAGTCTGATGTGTTTGTCTTACGTAATGTTCCTATCCGAATTCTATCATGTAACTTGTCTTACTTTACAGTCTGCTACACGAGTCATAGTTTGATGTTGACGAACTGTCATCCACTGTTCGGCGAGTGGTTATTATATTGTCAACATTTCATTTACAGTCAAAATTCAACCACCGATGGATCTCTTGTTAAAAGTGACCACTCGTAGATTCTTTTTGTAATATTCTGTCTGCACAACACTTCACGGTTAATTAGCTTGCTATTTCATTAAAATGCATGTAATACTTTACCGAATTTTTTTCCGTAATTTTCTTATTGGGATCTTTTATAGCTTCTAACTTCAAACCTCCTCCTCCTGTAAATTGGTTAATCTCAAACATTAATAGCCAGGCTGGAACATTATAGTACTGAGGAGATACTGTACGTGGACACCCCCCAATACGTACGTTTTTCGAATTCTGTGTGTTGTGCTGTCACGTACTGCAAGGTACTACGCACCAGCGAACTCAGTCATTAGACATCGTGAGAGAACAGAATGGAGCGTTCCGCGGAACTCGCGGACTTTGAACGTGGTCAGGTGATTGGATGTCACTTGGGTCAGAAGGCTTAACATGAGATTTTCACATTCCTAAACATCCCTAGGTCCACTTTTTCTGATGTGATAGTGTAGTGGAAACGTGAGAGGACACGTATAGAACGAAAGCGTACCGACCGAGCTCGTCTATTGACTGACAGAGACCGCCGACAGTTGAAGAGGGTCGGACAGTGTAATAGGCGTCTACCCAGACCATCACACAGGAATTCCAAACTGCACCAGGATCCACTTCAATTACGAGGCGCGTCCAGAAAGTAAGTTCCGTTTGGTAATAAAATGAAATTGTACACAGATACAGAAGAAATTTTTATTGCACAAAATTCTACAACTCTTAAACTACTTTTCCACATAACTGCCGAAATTTTGTAGGCACTTGTCATATCCTGCCACAAGTATTTGCATGCATCCTTCACGGAAGGTTGCCGCCTGTGTATTCAATCATATGGTAACAGCTCTTTTTCATCGTTGAAGTGTTGACCACAAAGGACAGATTTTAGGTGTAAGAAGAGATGAAAGTCGCTAGGAGAGAGGTCCGAGCTGTATGGAGGATGATCAAACAGGTCCCATTGAAATTTCAGAAGAATTGTTTGGTCACATACGGTGTGTGAGGTCAGGCATTATGGTGAAAAAAAATCTTTTGACAGTAATCCTCGTCTTACACCTAAAATCTGTCCTTGGTGGACAACACTTCAACGATGATGACGAGCTGAAAGAACATATTACCACATGGTTGAATATACAGGCAGCAACATTCTATGAAAACGGCACACAAAACCTTGTGCCATGCTACGACAATTGCCTATAAGATTTCGGAAGCTATGTAGAAAAGCAGTTTAACAGTTGTAGATTTTTGTAGAATCAATATTTCTTCTGTATCTGTACCCTTTCATTTTATATAATCAAACGGAACTTACTTTCTGGACGCGCCTGGTATTATTAGGCGGGAGGCGAATAAAACTTGAATTTCATGGTCGAGTGGCTGCCCACAAGCCACACATAACGCAGGTCATTGACAAACGACGCCTCGCTTGGTGTACAGAGTGTAAACATCGATTGAACAGTGGAAAAAAACTGGTGTGGAGTGGCTAATCACGGAACCCAATTTGGTGATCACATAGCAGTATGTGGGTGTGGCCAATGCCCAGTGAACGTCATCTGCCATCGTAGGTAGTAACAACAGTAAAATTCGGAGGCGGTTGTGTTATCGTGTGGTCATGTTTTCCATGCAGGGTGCTTGAACCCCGTTGTTTTGCGTGACATATCACAGCACAGGCCTGACAGGACTGATATTTCAAGCACCTTCTCGCTTCCCACTCTTGAAGAGCAATATGGGGATGGCGATTGCATCTTTCTACACAATCGAACACCTGTTTATAATGCACGACCTGTGGCGAAATGATTACACAACAATAACATTCCTGTTGTGTAGTGACATCTTTCAATTTGAAAGTAGACTGTTATTAAAATAAGCAAAATCTCGGGCAATTGTGATCTGCAAATGTAAGTTAAAACGCTCACTGCGACAGATTTCAGTACTGCCACGTTGCTTTCCAACAGTAAAAGGACAACGCAACCTTGATAATTTTTAGATTATTCATAGGTTAGCGATTTAATAACTTGTGGCGAAAGAGAAATATTATGTTACTTCATTGTATTAGGCCTGTAGCAGCGGGAGTTGGACAGCCGAACCTCTTACTATAAAAGAGCAGCCAATGGCCAGCTCTCCCGCGTGTCCACTGGTCGGGCCTCGTCTTTCCGTCCAGCGTTCTCACAGTAGCGGCGGATGGCCTTCAGGCACCTTCGAAAACACGGCCAGCAAGTTGGTCCCAGCAAACGGCCAACTCCCTCGCTATCGTATAATTGCTGCGCCCCCAGCTTGGTGCCAGCAGCGTCTTGACGAGATGGCGGGTGTCTTGATCACAAATTTAATTATACTGTACATTAAACGAACTCATGTTCAAGGAGTTAGTGGCTCATTGTTATTAAGTACCACATGGTGGGCGACCACGCCGAATTTCATAGCATTTACAAACAGGAATTAATTTAGAATATGCGATTAAAGAACATGTGAGAATTCACATAGAAGAAAGCATGGCTGAAGGCCAAAGCACCGACCGTTACGAAAGCACGTGGTGCAAATGGTCATACAAGACAGAAGAAAATTTAAGAAATATTTGGCATACTGACAGATACAGATGCGACATGAAAACGTTAGTTAAAAACACAGAGTCTGAAGGTCACACATGTGTATTCTAAGTTAAGCAAAACTGGACACAAAATTATAACCAGAATGAAAATGCAGATAATAAATTTACACTGAATTACACGAATTCTGTAAATTAGGAAACACTTCACCTCTCATAGCGAAAGAATTACTCAAGAAAACTATCATTGAAAAACCAAGACTGCCTTATCACAAAGAAAGGAAGGTTCTAACAGCATGCCTTCCCCCTCAGTATGATTCGGCGAAGTACTTATTTCCTCAGTCGTCGAAACCAGAATGAAGAGTGAAGACTAAAACTCTATGGCCCCAAAAAAGCCTCCACCACCGTACACCAGATGAAGAGTGCGCTACAAGCGACGCAGAGCGCGTTCAGAGAATAGTGTTTACCAACCCTTGCTACCTGGCCAAGGCAATTCCCTCTACAAGCGCTCCCAGAAAAGTCCCCTGTCACCTCTTTCGTCCAAGATTAGGTTGTTACGACACCCCCTTGCCACGTTAGCTTTTCTCTGGCCAGCCATCAGACGCCAGCGCAGACGACAAACGAAGCCATGAGTTCTTAACTACTGCAAAAGGAGGCCTAAAGCGGGAGGCGGGCCGGCCGCGGTGACCGAGGAGACTGAGGTGCTCCAGTCACGGTCTGCACGGCCACTACGGTCGGGGGTTCGAATCCCCCCTCGGGCATGGATATTTGTGCCGTCCTTAGTGTTAGCTAGTTCATAAGTAGTTTGTAAGTTTAGGGACTGATAACCCCATAGTTGAGTCCCATAAGCTATACAAACATTTGGACATTTTTGAGCGGGAGGCGGCGTCTGTAAGCCATTGTGCGGCACTCAGTCAATATTAAAAGCAACCTTCCACATTCACATGAACATACAAATTCAATCACACGGGTGGAAACATATATAAATACAGGGCAAACATACATCAATGATCATTGATAAAAATAGTAAAAAAATTAGACACAGAAAGATAACATTTATGTTTCAGAACCACTTTAGGTTAATGATTATATGAAAATGGAACACAACCAAACATTCGGTGGACGTGTTTCAAATTGTTATCTTGAAAGTATAAAGCCTATATATTTCGCCTCTTCTGAGACACTCAACAGCACTTTTATAGACTGTAATAAACGCACTCAGGCGCTCCGCTCGCTGGGAGAAAATGTGAATAGTTGTTGTATTAGGATCAAAAATACTGCATGCCTTTCCAGACGATATGTGCAAGAAATGGAAAAATTACGCGGAAACGGAGCAACTATTTGAAGGTGACATTATTAAACTGATGGAATTTCTGTCAGACGCAGTAGAAGACTTAATACCACAAAAACTTCGGGGGACATCATTCAACTCAGTAAGAACGACTTCTTCTGCAGATTTTTTGAACGCCAAAAGAACGAAAAAATGTTAAGGTAACAGAGTGCTTCTGTGTTTTCTGTGAAGGGAAAGGTCACTTGGCGCAAGACTGTACAGTCATGAAGAGCGTACGCGATCGCATTGGTGCACTAAAATAAAAATAAATAAATAAATAATTGATGTTTTCCCTGTCTAAACCGCTATCACAACGATAATAATTGTCGCGAAAAAACAAAGGGCTTCCTGCTCAGAGTGTAAAAGGTGCCATCACAGATCCACCTGCAAAGATTCAGAACGGTCGACCCCTCAAGTACAGCAGCCTTGTGAATCTACTTCAGTCGGCGACTTTTCTGTTACTCCCAGAGGATATACTTACCTCCAAACCAAACGTGTATGGATATGTGGCCCCAATGACATAAGCAAACACTCGCTGTGCTATACATTGTGGCAGACAATCAAGTTTCCTCAACAATTCACCTATAGACAGCCTGAAGTTAGAAGTCATTGATAACAACCCACTACTGATTAAGGCCTTAGAGTCGAATTCTGATACAACGGGTTCTCGACGACTCGTTCGAACGAAACTTCGGAGTACTGTATTCATAACAACTTTGAGGTTTCGTTCACTGCCTATGAAAGCACCCACACATTCACTCATCTTCCAACTACTCCGAGAAATATAGAAACTTATGGTCAAACAAATAATCTGGAATTGGCAGACCCTACAGATCAGCATGAAGGCTTACCCACTGAAGAAGTCATAAGAGCAGAACACTATTGGAAAATTGAAGAACTTTTATATTTTAATGTATTTGGTACTGACAATCATATCTGATAGAATGTTCCATTTTCTTTAAGTAGTACATGTATCTGCAGAGAGATGGGAAATATAAATATTAAAGCAAATATTAAAACATGTAATAGAAACTATTTATCAAACATACAAGTCGTCATATCTCAACACTTTATACATGAGGGTTATAGTTATAAAGGACACTGCACCTTGGCGCATCTCATCAACCAATGTATTACTACCTTCCCGATTTGGGAGCATACTTAGCGGAATTATTTACAGAAGGACGGAAAAGCCGGTAGAAGCTGACCTCTGGGAAGATCAGTTTGAGTTCATGAGAAATGTAGGAACACGGGAGGCAATACTCACTTTACGGCTTATCCTAGAAGATAGATTAAGAAAAGGCAAACCTACATTTCTAGCTTTTGTAGATTTGGAGAAGGCTTTTGACAATGTTGATTGGAATAAACTCTTTCAAGTTCTGACGCAAGTAGGAGTAAAATATAGGGAGCGTAAGGTTATTTACAACTTGTACAAAAACTAGGCAGCAGTTTTCAGAGTTGAAGGGCATGAAAGGAATGCAGTGGTTGGGAAGGGAGTAAGACAGGGTTGTAGCCTTTCTCCAATGTTATTCAATTTGTACATTGAGCAAGTTATAAAGGAAAGCAAGGAGAAATTTGGAGAAGGAATTAAAGTTCAGGGTGAAGAATTAGAAACATTGTGTTTTGTCGACGACATAGTAACTCTGTCAGAGGCAGAAGAGCAGTTGTGCTGAAAGGTGCATATATGATGAAGATTAACAAGAGCGAAACAAGGGTAATGGAATTCAGTCGAAGAAAATCAGGTGATGCTGAAGGAATTAGATTAGGTAACGAAACAATAAAGGAGGTAGATGAGTTTTGTTACTTGGGCAGTAAAATAACAAATTATGGTCGCAGTACAGAGGATGTAAAAAGGAAAATGGCAATGGGTAGAAAAGCGTTCTTGAAAAAGAGAAATTTGTTAACATCGAATATTGATTTAAGCCTAAGGAAGTCCTTTCTGAAGGCATTTGTGTGGAGTGTTGCCTTGTATGGGAGTGAAACATGGACGATAAACAATGCGGACAGGAAGAGGATAGAGGCTTTTGAAATGTGGTGCTAAAAAAGAATGCTGAACGTTAGGTGGTGGATCGCGTAACTAATGAGGAGGTACTGATCAGAATTGGGGAGAAAAGGAATTTCTGGCATACCTTGACAAAACAAAGGGATCGCTTGGTAGGACACTATCTTAGACATCAAGGAATCGCGAATTTAGCTTTGGAGGGAAGTGTTTAGGGTAAAAACCGCAGAGGAAGACCAAGAGATGGATACAGTAAGCAGATTCAGACAGATGTAGGTTGCCATTCTTATGTGGAGTTGAAGAGACTTGCTCAGGATAGGGTATTATGGAGAGCTGCATCAAACCAGTCTCCGAACTGAAGACCACAACAACAACAACTCAGCGGAAATCGGGCAGATATCTCAATTACCTGCACTACTGTAAACTTCATACACACAACAAGACGAGCCGACAACTAAGAACGTCATCCGAAGTTTCTGGGACTTGGAAGCAATAGGGATAAAAGCGGAACAAAACCGTACCACCTGTGCAAAGGATGCTTCTATTCTATAAGACTTTCAAAATACCTATATTTTGGAGGATAACCGAGTAGTACGTCTAGCACAAAAGGTTATGTATCCATTGCCTTGCTATTACATAAACGTTCAAAGAAGTTTCGAGGGCTTGCAGAAACGACTAAAACGAAACACTATAGTTGGCGTTATATAAGAAGGCGTTTCGGCGCATTGTGGCGGAGCGAGGGGGGAAGCGTGGAGGGGAGGAGCTACAGCTGAACGCCAAGAGTTGCGCCTGCTGGAGAAATATTGTCGTTCCTCAAAACCAAACACTCACCAAGAGAATTAATATTGCCGGCTGCCAGTGCGATAATGCGCAGAACGACTGAAAGATGTGCCACCCTACGTGACGCAGTATAATCTCAGACTAATTTACGAGAAAGAGACGTTGGACTGTACACTAATGGACACGTGGAAGAAATACCACTGCAAGAATTTAAAGAGACATTTCACTTACCTCATCACATTGTATGGAAGAACAAGCAAGGACAAATCAAGTGACGAATTGTCTTTGACGCCCCCTCGTATGAAGAACACGCCCCATCACTAAACGAAACAATGGAAATGGGCCCTAACCTACTTCCTGAAATTATGGCAATATCTTTGTGGTTTCTTTTGTATCCTTTCGCAGTTACTTCAGACATTGAACAAGCGTTCCTTCAGTTAATCCTGCACTCTGGAGCAAAACCAGTACCGACGAATTTGGACATATCACTACCGAAGAAATGACTGCTTACAGATTTCAACGTCTTCCTTTTGGGCTTACTTGTAGTCCATTTTTACTCTCAGCCACACAGAGAACTAGTAACTGCTTATAAGAATTTCTGCCCCACTGCAACTACACTCGTAGATATAAACATTTATATGGACGATTTTGTAGCTAGAGCTAAAGATAAAAACAGCATTGTTAAAGAACGAAACTTCCACTCTGCAGCGGAGTGTGCGCTGATACGAAACTTCCTGATGTAAAAACTCCGCCAGAAATTTTCCAAATGTTGGAGCCAGGAGTATTTAACTCAACACCGGAGCTATCACCAAGTATGACGTCCAAAAGGTTCTGTAAGGCAGCGAGGGGGCGATCTTGTACTGCTGCACTCAGATACGCACCCATGGCAATGTTGGAAAATAGTGCGCGTTGGAGATTCCAAGAAAGGACCTGATGGATTAGTACGGACTGTTATCTTCAAGATAACTCGACCAATTCAGCTAGTCGTACTGTTGGAGGTAGACCAGGGTGGGGAGGATGTGGAGTGACATCTTTCAATTGTAGACTGTTATGTGTGATATGCACCGTTATATTACGTGTTATATGAAATACGTAAGACTTTTTATTACTCTGTCATTATTAATATATTTGGTCTAATATGTAAGTTTGAATCAGGTTGGTGTGCTTCTTGAAACATTTGTAACACTAATTTAGAAGCCCTGATTATAACAAAGCCCCACATCTATAATGGACAGGTCTGCGCAGAGTCCTGACTTGAATCCTAATGAATACCTTTCGATTGTTTTGGAACGCCGACTTCGTGCCCACAACAACACCTCTCCACAGGGCAGTACTCCATGAAGAACAGGCTACCAATCCCGAAGGAACCTTCCAGCACCTGATTGAGCATGTGCCCGCGAGAGTGGAAGCTGTCAGCAAGGCTAAAGGTGGACTAACTCCATATTGCATTCCAGCATTACCGACGGAGGACTCCCCAATCTTGTAAGCCATTTTAGCCACATTTCAATAAAAGCAACATTTTGGGCGGCACGACTCCCTTCAAGCGTCTCTAACAACGAGGGTTTCTTGTCTTTGGATATTGTGAACTCAGACGGCGGCCACAATGATGGAGCGAGATCTGGCAGAGTGTAAGGCACTTCATTCTGCCTTCGTTTTGTTAACAACAAGGACACTAAAGCATTCAGTTCTACAGACACAAATTTCGTAAAACGTGAGGTGGCAGACAGACCTCGGCCAAAGAAACATTCTTAAGGTTAATATTTCCATCCTAAGGTACACAGAAACAAACACAGAAATATTCTAGCTTGGTAGGCGAATCGTAGGCTGAAACGATTGAGATTACCTCTCTTACTTCTTCCTCAACGTCAGGAAAAAACTGCATTTGTTGTCAAATAGGTCACAGATGGTGACTTCAATATGGCGTAAGATAAATATATCGTTTGAGTTGACTATGTCTGGAGTAAAGGTAGATGAGGGGCGTGGGTGGAAGCGAGCTTGCTGGGTATGGAGTTTGTGGCGGATTCAGGTGGGAAATTACTAACAAAATAAATAAATTACGACATTCGTAGAGAAACGCAGATTTTTCAAGGTTGTTACTGGACTCAAGAACGTGGATTGTACTTGAGAGGACAAACTTACTGTGAATCTGGATCTGGATTCTGTCACGGTGCGGAACAATAGACGTATGGTTGGCTGTGAGCTGGGATGTCAGATTTATTAAGAAACAGCAGAGATCGACGCAGTGTTTAATGTGACGACAGTGAATTTCCATGTGGGCGCCAGATGCGGGCAAGCCACCCCACCAGCTAACGAACATATCAACGAATGTGGTGAGACTAAGCTACAGCATGGTAAATGGAAACGAAATTTATTGTAATAATTACAGTAATAAAACTGACTCTAAGAGTGCTTCTTGGTTGAAGTTAATAAATCGCATATCTATTGATTAGAGATCCTTTCACTTCAAACTTCGTAATATGTTTCGGGTTCAGCCCATCACCTGGCTGAACATATATATAGCATACACAGATTTTAAAGGCAGTTGTGCCAAACATTTAAAATGTATGGTACTAACAACTGCCTGTATGTTACATATATTACGTATATCATTTCCTGTAATTTTGTGTGGGGTGTTACGTCGTAAATGTCTCTTATCACTCCTACGTGCATTCACAGTTGTTTATTGTGAACGTTTTAGAATTTAAACTTGACAACTGATAAGGAACCAGATGATGGACTGGACCAAAAACACGTTGTCAAGTTTGAAATAAAAGGATCCCCGCAGAACAGCTACCAGGTACTTTTTTAAACCAAGAAGCATTTTTACAGTGAGTGTATTATTTTTATCGTGACGGTTGCATATCTCTGTCAAGACTTCCCGTCTCAAACAAACAGATAATTAAGTCACACGTCCACTATAACTCATGAATACGGAGGCTGCGGTGAATACACCGGAAAGAGCGTTGATGCGTAGTAAATTTCAATTCTCCAGCAATTATCTTGTCCAGTTTTTAGGTATACTTAACTCAACCGCATTATAATTAATTCCTTAACATGTAATTTTTATGTGGATTTTTAATTTTGTACAGTAAAATGTAGTAATAAATCCCGTGTTTAATTAAATCATATAGGCTTATTAATATTCAATTTTAAGTAATTAGCATTTCGGCTTTCACGCCCCGTTTTGTGAAGACCGCAACTTAACCCTACTCTATTGCGGTGGATCTGTATAACACATTTACTACTGTCGTCTTAGGGCGCGTTTTTCTAAAAACATCAATTAAGTATGTAAAATGAGGAAAGAGTTTCAGGACTATTTTGTTCAAATAATGTATATTTATTAAACAGAGTTTCACTACGATCAAATTAGGAGCGGGAACGATTAAGTCGTTCGTATGCGACCGGACAGTAGCAGAGGAGGTTTGAATGATATTTGTAGGCCAATGTTTATTTAATCTATCGTGCAAAAATTAGTTCATAACCCACTAGAATAGTAATTGGTCGTGGGAACATACTTGACCTCCTAGTAACAAATAATCCGAAGCTAATTAAAAGCATCAAAACAGACACAGGGATTAGTGAACACAGAGTTATCGTAGCGAGATTGAAAATCGGACTTTCCAAATCTACCAAAATGAAACGTATATTTATTAAAGAAATTCATAATAATAAAATAAAAAATAAAAAATTAAAGATTTGATTAACACTTTCCTGAGTGAGAATTTCCTGTCTTTCGAAACTAATAATGTGAGTGTAGGTCAGATGCGTCTTACATTCAAAGAAATAATATCGACAACCATTGACAGATTCATACCAAACAAATAAACAAAAGAGGGACCTGACCCGCTGAGGTACGAGGATCAGGTTAGATAACTCTTGAAAAAGGAAAGAAAAGAGCATGCCAAATTTAAACGCACACAAAATCCCCAAAACTGGCAATATTTTACAGAAACTAGAAATTTTTGCTCTAACTTCAATGCGATAGGCTTATAGTTGTTTCGAAAACGAAACCCTGTTACGCAATTTGGAAGAGAATCCTAATTCGTACAATGGTGGCAAAACACACTCAATACCTTCATTACACGAGCGAAATAATGATGCTACTGATTACAGTCCTGATAAAACAGAAATGCTTAACATAGCTTTCCGAAATTCCTTCGCTAGAGAAGAGGAAACAAATACTACAGAATTCGTATCAAGAACAGCTGACAGCAGGCGTAAATTAGAATTTCTCTGGACTATTAAAACAAAATAACTTAAATCATTTAACTAAAGTAAGGCTCCCGGTCCCGACTGTATACCAATTAGGTTCCTTCAGAATATGCCGAAGCAAAAGCCCCATACCTAGTTATCAAATACAACCGTTCGCTCATTGAACGTTCCGTACCCAACGACTGGAAAGTTGCACAGCTCACTCCAATTTTCAAGAGAAGCAATAGGAGTGAACTACAAAATTACAGGCCTATATCATTGACGTCGGTTTGCAGCAGGATTTTAAAACATGTACTTGTCTAACATATTATGAACTAGCACGAAGAGAGCGACCTATTGGTTCATAGTCAACACTGATTGAGAATGCATCGTTTTGTGAAACAAAGCTAGCTCTTTACTCGCATGATGTGATGAGTGCTATCGACAAGGGGAGGCAAAAAGATTTCGCTTTCCTACATTTGCAGAAGGCTTTTGACACTGTACCTCACATGCGTCTTATAATCAAATTACGTGTTTGTGGAATATCGTACAGTTGTGCGACTGGATTCGTGATTTCCTGTCAGAAAGGACACAGTACGTTAGAATTGACGGTAAGTCATTGCGTAGAAAAATATCTGGCGTTCCTCAGGGAAGTGTTATAGGATCCCTACTGTTCCTTATAAACGATTTATGCGACAAACTGAGTAGACTGTCAGCGGATAATGCTGTCATTTATCGATTAGTTAAGTTACCAAAAGATGAAGTGTAACTGCAGAATAATTCAGATAAGCTATCCTCATGGTGCAATAATTGGCAATTTACTCTTAATAATGACAAGCGTGAGGTCATTCATACGAAAATTAAAAGAGATCCGTTAAACTTCATTTATACTACAAAACAGTAAACTCTACAGGCCGTCAATTCCGGTAAAAACGTGTGAATAACAATTACGAGCAACTTAAATTGGAAAGAACACATAGAAAATAATGTAGGGAAAGCTAATCAAAGACTACGTTTAATTGGCAGAACACTTAGAAAATGAACAGTTCTACAAAATAAACTGCCTATACAACACTTGCGCTTCCCATTTTAGAGTAATGATGCCCTTAGTGGGAACTACAGCAGGTGGGACTGATTGACGATTTAGAGAAAGTTCGGAGAAGGGCAGCTCTTTTTGTATTATCGCGATATAGAGAAGCAGTGAACCCCGGAAAAAAGCACACCATGAAATGCTCAAATGTTTATAAAGCTTATGGGACTTAACTACGAGGTCATCAGTCCCTAATCTTACAAACTACTTATGAACTACTTACGAACTAAGACGGCACAAATATCCATGGCCGATGGGGGATTCGAACCCCCGACCGTAGTGGCCGTGCTGACCGTGACTGGAGCGCCTCAGTCACCGCGGCCACCGCGGCCGGCCACGCCATGAAAAAAAAGTAAATAAATAAAATAAAAAGTGTTTGTAAAGTATCAGTCTTCGTTTTGTTCTTGTATAAGAAGATTTTATATGCACATTCAAAGTTTTTTATTGCCTGAGAAACGTTTTACGTTGCGGAGACAGCACGTAAACGAATCGTAGCACGGCCGTCTAATATTGGCGGCAGTGGCCGCAGCGTTGCAATGCGCATAAGCGGCTGAGGTTCAAATTTTCTTCTGAACCCCCTGAAGGTAGCATATGGATTCTCACGCGGCAGGGAGGGGCGAGGGGAAACACCGTTTTTAACATTGGCGTTGGAGCTGGTAGAGACGCCAGCTCCTGGCTACCCGAGCTCTGGCGGTTACACACGAATGGTCCTGAAGCAAGACAATGGAGATACTGCGCACTTCGCCTTGTGCATGCGCAAATCCTCCATAAAGGCAACCACCCACTATTCATTATTTTTTCTTTGGCGCACTGAAGATTCCTAAAAGACACAACATATTTCGTAAAATATCTCTTAACGATAAATTAAAACTCATCAACTGTAAAAGCCTACAGAAAAGCCGATCATGTATAATAAAGAAGTTATTATTCACCACCTAGCAATAATAGCCGTGTGGTCAGCGGCATCACGCTGCGCTATCGAAGGTAGTGTGTTGGAGACCAAATGCAAGCAATTTTTTTAAACCCAATCTTTTCTTAACAGATACTGAAACAACAATGTGTTTTGTATTGTTACTTGCCTCATATCTTTGGACGTTTTTGCAAATGTGTCGCGATTTTGAGGGTAAATGACATTTATACTCTTGATTGTAACAATATTTAACTGTTTGAAAAGATGTGGAGAAGAGCAGTCTTTGCATATGAGGAAGGTTAGGAGAGGGTGCTGCTTAGAGTGTCACGTGACCCGAAGGTAGCTTGTCTCTTCATCGTAACAGATTCATTTTGTTACAGTCACTTAACAGTGTGATTAGTTACTGTGTTCTAGTGTTCATGTGGATATTCATATGTTCTTGGTGTTTTTTATCAAAGGAAAATGAAAAATATTCAATATCTTTTAGAAACAAGTTACTCAGCCTTAACTTGCAAGAAAAGTGTGAAACAAAGACGGCTGGTAGGCCGATGCCTCATCTAGAGATAAAGCAAGCGCAAACAAGCCGAGGTAAGACATTATGCAGATCTTTTAACGAAAATATATCTAAAGGGCAGGGGCGCTTTTCCTCGGCACGACTCGTACAGTTGCGCAAATTGTCTCTTTGGACGCCAAGCGGGTGGGGGGGGGGCTACTATAAAGAAAAGAAGTGAACCCCTGAAGCCCCGTTTATCTGAAGCACCACCAGCCGCCATTGTACATGAGGGAAGGTTACGAGTTGGGATGGAAATCCTTCGAGATCTGTTTTCGAAATTTCTTTCACCAACTTCCTGTTCGAATGTGGACATATTTTGTTAGCAACTACGTGCATAGGGAGTCATGATCATCATAATAAAATAAAAGAATACAGATCGGAAACAGAAAGATTTAGGTGTTCTTTTACCCAGAAGCTATTAGAGGATACACCTATAGAGAAATATCATAAAAATGGTTCCATGAACCCGGTGTCATGCACTTCAATGTGACTTGCAGAGTATCTTTGTGGATGTAAGGAACTATCCCGGTATTTGCCTGGACTTATTTAGGGAAATCATAGAATACCTAAATGTGGGATTGAACCGCCGTCCTCCCCAGTGTGAGTCCAGTGTGTTACGAGAGCAGTTCAAACAGTACGTTGCATTCCGTGTTAAGGCCATTTATTAAACCACCTACTGAAAAGCAACACGGCTATGACAACGTAAAATGTCACTTATCCACACGGTCTCAAAAAATGTAAATGTTCAAATGTTTGTAAAGCTTATTGGGACTTAACTGAGGGGTCATCAGTCCCTAAACTTAGAAACTACTTATGAACTAGCTTGAACAAAAGACGACACAAACATCCATGCCCGCCGGCCGCGGTGGCCGAGGGGACAAAGGCGCTCCAGTCACGGTCTGCACGGCCACTACGGTCGGGAGTTCGAATCCCCCCTCGGGCATGGATATTTGTGCTGTCCTAGTTCGTATGTAGTTCATAAGTAGTTTGTAAGTTTAGGGATTGATGACCCCGTAGATAAGTCCCATAGACTATACAAACATTTGATATGGAACATCCATGCCCGAGGGGGGTTTCGAACCCCCGACGGGGAACGGCCTCGCGCATCGTAGCTTAGCGCCGTAATGCGCTCGGCCGCTCCGCCGCGATACATAGTCTCCAAGAGACTGTAAACGTTTCTCGGAACGGCCAACGAACTTTTCGATTCCGTATGCGTAACAATCTGCTTCTGCGTTTTGCAACCACATGGAAACAGCGGCTTTCACCTTCTGGTCGTTTCGAAATCGTTGTCCACCGAGATCGTTTTGAGCTTTCCGAAAAGATGAAAGTCGCATGGCTCTAAGTCGGGACAGTGTGGAGGATGTAGCCACACCTCCCTCTTGAGTCGCTGCAGCAGTTCGCACGTTTGATGGGCCTTGTGAGGAGCGACTTTCATCTTTTCTAAATGACGATGAGGTGAAAGCGGCTGCCTTCGTGTGGTTACGAAAAGCCGGAGGAGATCTGTATGCATCCGGAATCGAAAAGTTGGTTGACCATTCCGAAAATTTTTTTGGAGACTATGCGGACTTACATTGTACATTTTCATAGCCGTGTTGTTTCTGTATAGGCGGTTTAATAAACAGCCATAACATGGAAGTGCAAATTACTTTTGAAGTGCCCTCGTATCACTACGACAGCTCAGTCGGTCTGAATATCAAATCCAAAACTGCATACGCACAACTCGCCAGAGGGGTGAGATAACGTTCAACAGAAATGCAAATCAAATCAAATTCGCCGCTGTTGAGTAGCCGAGCGGTTTAAAGCGTCTCGCTGCGGAGCGCGCGGTTGCTCGCCGTTGAGGTTCGAGTCCTCCCTAGGGCATGGGTGTGTGTGTTTGTCCGTAGATTAGTTTACCTAGGTTTAAGTAGTTTATAAGCTACGGACTGATGACCACGCAGTTTGGTCCGATAGAATTACAAACATTTAGAAACAAATCAAGTTCAATTGCTCAGAAGTACATCTACATAGACACTCGGCAAATCACGTTTAAGTCTCGGGCAGAGGGTTCATTAACCACTTTCATAACCTTTCTCTACCGTTCCATTCTCTAATAGCACGCGGGAAGAAAGAACACCTAAATCCTTCCCTTTTTCGATCTGATTTCTCTTATTTTATTGGGATGGTCATATCTCCCTATGTAAGAGGGTGCTAGCAAAATATCTTCACATTCAGAAGTAAAAGTCGGTGATTGAAATTTCGCAAACAGAACTCGCCGCAACGAATACCGTCATTCTTTTAATGATTTCCACCTCAAATCGTGCAACGTTTCCGTGACGCTTTCCCACTGTAACGAGATAACACGAGCTGCCCTTCTCTGAACCTTCTCAATGTCTTCCGCCAATCCAACCTGGTGAGGGTCTCACACTGGGCAACAGTACTCCAGGAGAGGACGCACAAGTGTGATGTAGGCAGTCTCTTTGGTGACGCTGTTGCATCTTCGAAGCGTTCTGCCAATGAAACGTAATCTTTGGTTCGCCTTCCTCACAATATTTTCTATGTGTTTTCTCCAGTCAAAGTTGTTCGTAATTGTAACTCCTAGGTATTTGGTAGAATTTACGACCTTAAGGTTTGACTGATTTATCATGTAATTGAAGTTCAGCAGATTTCTTTTAGTAGTCATGTGTATTACTTCACACTTTTCATTATTTAGCGTTAATTGCCAATTTTCGCACCTTGTAGAAATTTTGTCTGAATCGCTTTGCAGTTGCTTTTGATCCTCTGCCTTCACTAACAAATAAACGACAGTAAGTTTGAGGGAGCTATTCAGATTGTCTCCTAAATCGTTTATAAACACAAGGAAGATTAGGGGACCTATAACGCTTCCCTAGGGAACGCCAGATATCACTTCTGTTTTACTCGATGACTTAACGTCAGTTACAACGAACTGTGACCTTTCTGATAGGAAATCATGAATCCTATCGCATAATTGGGGCGATATTCCATAAGCACGCAATTTCATTAGAAGCCGCTTGTGAGGTAAATCTTATGGGACTTCTGTGGTTATGAGTCCCTAACCTTACAAACTGCTTAAACTAACTTAAACTCAAGAACAACACTTACATCCATGCCCCATGAAGGGCTCGAACCTCTGATGCCGGAGGAACTATGCGTTCCACAGCAAGGCGCGTAAGAGCGCTCGGCCACTCCACCGTGTCGGATGTAGGCCCCTAATGCCCGTACGGAAGACTGGTTACATTAGATTAGATTTGATTAGTACTTGTTCCACAGATCATGAATAGACATTTCGTAATGATGTGGAACGTGTCAGGGCTAGGGCTGTCGGCAGTGTCTGCGTTTCTTCAAATACCCTCTACTGTTCAACTGTTTGTAAGGCTTAAGGGACTTGAGTGCGGTGTCATCAGTCCCTAAACTTACAAACTACTTATGAAATACCTTATACTAAAGACCACACAATCATTCATGCCCGAGGGGGGATTCGAAACCCCGACGGCGGACTGCTGCGCGCACCACATCACCCTCGTTTTGCTGCATATCGCACAGAAAGCTATCTTTTCGACCGCAATCGGTGTGTAAATATACAATTGGGGCTAAAGGGTGGTTTCTATCGCGCCGCCTTTGCACATTTTTGAAACCATTCCAAGTTGATTATCAACGATGTCCGTCTGAAATGTCAAGGAAACCGAATTCTGAGGCGTCGCGGTTCTTCTACATTCGTGAGACAATAAAATCGCATTTCGGGGACAATGGTTCAAATCCATCTCCCAGTTTTTTGCGATTTTCATAAGCTATTGCAGCCAAATTTTGGGATGATTTCTTTGAAACGTCACGTTCGATTTTATTCCACATCGTTACCCAAAGAATCCTAGAGTGACTTCCGTCTCTTTAAAATGATGAAATGTATGTAAACCTATAGGGCTAAGCTGCTATGGTCATCAGCCCCCCCCCCCAGGGGGCTCACGGTTCTTGGTGAGTACGTGCGTGCGGAGCATCCGGCCCCGAGCTAATGCAGTCTTCCTTCTTTCTTTACTTTCCGGACTGAATTTCCTTTCCTCCTCTCCTCCTTTCCTATCTTCACTCCGTCCCCTCAGTAGTTTAGTCCCCTTATCCCAAACAAACAACCCTACCCAATCATCAGTCCCTAGATTTACAAACTTCTTAAACTAACTAAGGACAACACATACACACATGCCCCAGGGCGGACTCGAACCTCCGACGGCGAGCATCCGTGAGCTCCGTAGCGAGGCGCCTTGGAGAGCTCGGCCACTCCACCGCCGCGAGAGCATTTCCCATAATGAAGGTCGCCCCATCAGTCATCACGTCGAGTGTCAACTTAGTTGTCGCGGACAGTTTCCTTCCCTGAGAATACTTCCGAAAAAATGTTCAAATGTTTGTAAACCTATTGGACCAAACTGCTATGGTCATCAGTCCCTAAACTTGCAAACTACCTAAAGTACCTTGATATCCACCTTCAGGTTTTTTTTTTGTGATATTCATAAATTTCCTCGAAAGGGGAGAATGGTGGTTCAAATCCACCTCCAGCCATCCAGATTTAGGCTTTTCCTGATTTCTCTAAATCACTCCAGGCAAATGCCGGGATGGTTCCTTTGAAAGGGCACGACCGATTTCCTTCCACATCCTTACCTAACCTTCCGAGCGTAAGCTCCGTCTCTAATGACCACGCTGTTGACGGGACGTTAAACTCCAGACTTCCTTCTTTCTTTGAAAGGTAGCGGTCAAAAGCTCCGTCTCTTCAAAATGTTGAAATATATGTAAACCTAGTGGACCAAACTGCTATGGTAATCAGTCCGTAGACTTACAAACTACTTAAACTAACCTAAGGTCAACGCATACACCAACAACTCAGAGAGGTTCGAATGTATGTTAAGCTTAAGGGACTTAACTGCGGGGTCATCAGTCCCTAAACTTACAAACTACTTATGAACTACCTTACACTAAAGACGACACTAACATCCATGCCCGAGGGGAGAGGATTCGAACCTCCGACCCTAGCGACCTTGCAGACCGTGACGGACGCGCCGCAGACCGATCGGCCACTGCGGCCGGCCCCCAGAGAGGACTCGAACCTCCGACGGCGAGAAACCACGCGCTTCGCAGCAAGGCGCCTTAGAACGTTGTTTTTTTTTCCTGTTTTGGGGTAGTTCTATTTCTTATGGCCGCTGCTCATGTTTGTTCGTTGTTGTTCGACTTGTTCTTGGCTCAACTTTGTTATTACAGAGAACGTTGAGCCCTCTGCCCGGGCGCGCTGAGCCACGGCGCCCGGCAATGGTCGCCCATTCCACCGCAGCACCTCCGGCTCAAATGACAACGCTGTCGGCAGAATGTGAAACTCCTCCTACTCCTCTCCACAGGTGAGGTATCAACCTAAAGGCAGCTGACGATCTTCCTATCAAGTTGGACATCGTCGGTGGCGTTGAACCAAATTCGTGTAAAATTTTGCAGCCAATATGGCATCTTAACCCAACTTGTGCATTACATTTACTTTTAAGTCCTTCTTTGCGCATGGTTCCTCGTTACTTGTAGCGTCACTAAACCCGACCGTGAAAGTTCTAGGCGTGCCGCTTTTGCACGATTGCAGAGAAAGGTTGTAGGCACCTTTGAGTTACATTTCGAACTTCTGCTCTGTAATGAGGGATAATTAGGGGGTTTCCATAAAGAGGTCATACCTTTGGTATGTAATTTAGTAAATTATGATAAAATTTCTAGAGGTGACAAGATCAAGCACTGTCGAGTAACAGTTAAGGAAGCGAGAATAGAGTTTAACGTCCCGTCGACAGCGTAGTCGTTAGAGACGAAGCTCACGCTCGGATTCCTTCGTTAAGGCTGGAGGATGAAAGAGGCCGTGTCCTTTGAAAGGAATTACCTCGGCATTTGCATGGAGTGATTTAGGGGAAATCACCGGTGACAATTAAGTCATCTGGTCAAATACTCGTGGCTGTGCGGTTATCGGCGTAGATTGAAAGACGCTGAATTGTGTGCTCGTTCACACTTCAGCTCCATATAAGATAATTCAACACGTAATTACTTCCAAAATTCCAGTTTCCGTGGAGACAGTGAGCAGTGGGTTGAATAAGCCGTTAATTTAAACGAATGTCTCCCCCAGTGAAAGGCGAGTGGTTCCGACTATATAGCTTATAATTGGGTCCAGCGGTTTGTCATTAGAATTGCAAATCGTCTGGATATACCCCTGGAGCCAACAAGATCTCAATTACTGACGTAAAACTGACTTACCTCGTTTTGAATTAGTACCCTGTATTAGTTGTCGCGATGCATCAACTTTTGAAAGTAATCTGTGGCACGTGTCGCCCAATCGTTAACACAGTTCGCAGTGTAATTACTGAAAAGGAGATTTTAAGGCGTAGTACTTTTCCTAAGAATATAGCTACTTTCTCACACATAGGTCAGCCGGCCGCGGTGGCCGAGGAGACTGAGGCGCTCCAGTCACGGTCTGCACAGCCACTACGGTCGGGGGTTCGAATCCCCCCTCGGGCATGGATATTTGTGCCGTCTTTAGTATAAGGTAGTTGTTAAGTAGTTTGTAAGTTTAGGGACTGATGACCCCGTAGTTAAGTCCCATAAACTTAACAAACATTTGAACACACAGGTCAATACAAACTTTCGGTGAAAAGTATGCTCAGATTCTTTCACCTTGTTTCTTCTTTTTATGAGATTACTACATTCTCCATCGTTTCCGTTATATTCCGTGCTGAAGCACCTTTCCGCCAGGTTTCACCTGAATTTTTAGAACATCTTCAACTTTCTTCTTCTCTTGAACAATAGTCACTATTTTGTAAAGTGAAGATAAGAGTCGTCAAAATATAATTTATGTAAAGCAACAGTAATTATTCACATTCCCCGCAATAGTGGTCAACCTCAGCAATAGGAGTCAACATAAGAAACAATGGTCAACCTACAGCTTCGATAGCTAATTTAAATACTTATATAGTGGCAACAGTCTGTGGAGACACTACGTAATGGAATCTACTAATGTCGTTGATAGCACACGTTGTTGGCATACCTACCTTACCGCCGAGCAAATGGAATTGCCCGTCGCATGTCACCGGCGTGCGCACAATCGACGCAAAAATAGTCACTTGTGAGCGAGAGCTCTAGAGTAACGCATTACGTTCCTCCACAGTTGACCGTCATTGCACAGTATTACAGTTCGGTTTTGGAGCATCACCTGCGACCAGCGTTGCGAAAGAAATGCCACCACCTTCTGCACAACCCACCCACCATTTTGCACGACAATGCGCGGGCGCATACAGCACAAGTTGTGGCTGCTCTGTTCGGTGGGTGGGAGTGGGAAATACTAAACCATCCGCCATACTCCCCGGACTAAAGTCCTTGTGACGTTGACCCCCGAAGATGAAGGAACCAATTCGTGGCATTCGCTTCAGAACTGTTCCAGAGATTCGATAGGCAGTAGACCGTTCCTTTCGCACCATCCACTACACAGGATCTGTTAACGGTAGGCCTATACTACTTTTTCGACATCACTGGCAACTTTGCCGACTACTTTGAAGGACAATAACAGGCGCAAACATTTAACGCTCTTGTATCGGTTGTGAATAAATAGTTCCAACCTTCGTATTGATACTCCAACTGTTGAATTCACTTATTCCTGGGATGAACTTAACGGTTTCTGTCTAGCAACTATGTATGTCTTGTTCCCATGTTCATGTTTAACAGCAATGGAATTTTGACCCCATGGCAAAGGTTAAGATACAGAAGTTCTCTGCAGCTACAGAAGAATTCAAAGCGTTTTATTGGCAGAAACCAAAAAAGATGCAACAGAACTACTGAAGAAACTGCATACACTAGGTTTTTTTTTTTTTTTTTTTTTTTTTTTTTTTTTTTTTTTTTTTTTGGAGTATTGCTGCCCAGTGCGGGATCCTCATCAGCTGGGCTTGACGAAGGACATCGAAAGAGTCCAGAGAAGGGCAGCTCGTTTCGTATTGTCACGATACAGGGGAGACAGCGTTACGGAAATGATACATGATATGGGGTGGGTATCATTACAACAACGGCGCTTATCGCTGCGGCGTGGTCCACTTAGAAACTCCAATCGCCAACATTCTCCTTCGAATGCGAAAATATATTGTTGACTCCCACTTACATAGGTAGAAATGATCATCAGAATAAAATTCGAGAAATCAGAGCTCGAACGGAGAGATTCGGGTGTTCTTTCTTCCCGCGCGCTATATGAACCCTCTGCCAGGCACTTAAATGTGATTTGCAGAGTATCCCATGTAGATGTAGATGTAAAACTGGAAACACTATTCGGCGTACTGGGTCGATGAGAAGCATCAAAGAAGCAGAACAAACCATCAGATCAACAAGAACAACCATAGAGTAACGCAGTAACGCAACTTCACAAGGCAAAACCGAAGTAAACTACTGTGGTACACGTCTTCGCTTCAGGATCCGAATACCAGCGCTCACTGGATAAGCTTAGAGCCTATTTGCAATGGCAATAATCCAACAAGGAATACCCGACGCAAATCGTTCTACATTCGATTCATTTAGTCAGAACTGCGCACAACGGTCCATACAGCAGTCTGAGAAGGAGACCAAACGGGTATCGGATTTTAGAATTTTTGATATTTATGATACGTGAAATTCAGAAGGGAAATAACAATCTGCCAAAGCCATTCGAAACAACTCTGAAACATTCTCGAGACATTCGACTTTGAAGCTTTGCAAGTAAGCATAAGTGCCAATCGTTAAATAAATTGCAGCATCTGTCAGAGTAGCTTAGGTCAGTCAGAGGACTGAACGTCCTTTGTAATAAAAAAATTTTAGCCAAGAACACATGGAACAACAACGAACAAACAAGATCAGCAACCGCAAGGAACAGAAAACAGAACTACCCATACAGAGAGAGAGAGAGAGAGACAGAGAGAGAGAGAGAGAGAGAGAGAGAGAGAGAGAGAGAGAGAGAGAGAGAGAGAGAGAAGGTGGTACCGTTCTCGTCTTACAACCCTAGGGTCGGTGGTACGAATCCGGTCGTGGCAGATTTTTTTTCCATTTTGTTCGAGTACTTACGTAATTTAAATATCTAATGGTAATTTTTACGAAAAGTAGACGTATTTTTGTTTGTTCGTAATCTTCTATATTTTTAGAAGGTTGTTTGTAATGATAGTTTCAATCAAGAAACATAAGTTACATTTTTTACAATATTGGCTTCACTATTAGTTGACGACGGTAGACTCTGATTGTTCATTTGGTGAAGAACTACGACACTGTTATTGGAAAGCCGTCTCCATAGCTACTAATGGCTTTCCAAGCAACTAACCTACTCAACCATCGTTTTAGGCGATGACCAGAGTTTCAGCTCGTCTACATACACATAAACAAGAAATGGCACAACACGTGGAATTAGAGACCCCAAATTGTTTTATGTAGGTGAATTCGAAAACGAAGAAATTGCCTGTGACAGTGGGATTCGAACCACTGAGAGACCAGAACGCTTCTACCTGAGCTACACCGACAGATGCTGCATGTGTTTTAATTATTGCTACTTACGTGTACTTTGCAAAACATCGAAGCCGATTTTTTTTTCGAGAATTTGAGAGTTGCCTCGAATGACTTTGACTGGTTGTTATCAAAGTTATGAAATTTACATGCCATAAATATAAAGAAATTCTAAAATCTGATACGCATATGGTCTCCTTGTGAGAAAACTTGGAATGTAACTAAATTTATGAGAACGTGTTATACTGATCAGACAGCATATTAAGATTACGTACCTAATAGCCGGTAGGACCACTTTTGCAGACATGCATATTGCCGGACAAAGTAATGTGACCTTGGTAGGTCACTGCACGCAGTTCGAAGCACACCTGCACAAACAACCTGCGGCGTCGCCTCACATTTTTGCATCCATTTATTACGGACTTTTCCAAATTGATTTTTTTCGTTTGGCCAGCCGCTGGCAGCGGTGTATGCGCCTGGACCGTTGCCATGGTGACAGTTGGTCGACTACACCGTGGGAAAAGAAAAGGCTGCCGCGCTCTGCTCAACGTACGCAGAGCGGGATTTGGCTTTCTTTGTGTACGGCGCGATTACCGCCACAATATATATGCAAAGTTTAACTACTTATAATTTTTAACGCCAGTAATACTGGCCTGCATTTTCAAATGTTTGTAAAGCTTTAGGGACTTAACTGTGGGGTCATCAGTCCCTAAACTTACAAACTACTTATGAAGTACCTTATAGTAAAGACGACACAAACATCCATGCCCGAGCGGGGATTCGAACCCCCGACGGGAGGTGTTTTACAGCAACGGTTAGATTAAAGGTAACGTTTGGTAAATTGGAAGTGGAATGAAGGGATTGGAAAACATGTTCAGTAAACAGCAGAGATCAGACAGGTTATCGCGGCGTGCAGGGATAGTACCACCTGCTACAATCAGCTTTTGCTAGCTTGCAAGCTCAGCTAATCAAACTTTCGAGATAATCCTGCGAATGCGACGAAAAAGGGGATGCTTCGACGCAGGTGGGCGAATCCTAAAGACAGTTTTTGGGATAGATCATTTTCAGAAACATCATTGGGTAATTGTACCAACTGAAAAATGAAGGCAACTAGGAAGCAAATCACTTACTATTCGGATCTTTAGGTTAAAACATATTATTTTCCTGAGTTCCTACTCGCAAATAAACTTGTAACTAATTAAAACCGAAACCGCTATTTTTATAGAATCTAAAATTGCCTCCTTCTCTACTGGGCCCTCAGCATATGCAAGGTCAAAATATGACATTATTATATTATAGAAATCCAAGTTTGCTGCTAACAATATTTAGTCAGCTTGTGCAAATTGACTCCACTACAAGCTTGTTTCGGCTTACGCCATTTTCAAGTGGACCTGTCGATATATAATAAAATAATTACCTACGTTTACAATATACAATTTTGTGTAAAGATTTTAAAAAATTATTTCATTACAAATTCACTTACGTTTAAGTTGGACTGAAGTCCATAAAGCATAGGATAAGGTGGTACAATTTCGATCATTTCGGACAAATGTTATTATAACTGGAAATAAATTGAGAAAAGGAATAATTTTAACTGTGGCACTTGTTCTTGGATGTTTAATGAATATGTAACACAAATATTATACAGTTACAAATGTTGGTATAAACACAAAAAAAGGCTACGGAATTGAGAAAAATTGATCGAAAATGTACCACACTAGGTACAATTGTGATCACTTCCTCGTACAATTTTGATTACGGGCATCTTCCACATAAAAAGCACTTTTTCTGTCACGCACCAACGCATACTTCGTGGTACCAAACATTGCATTTTTGGCAGCGAATCCAGTCACCCATAACTAGTTGATTTATAAGAGCGCGTTAGACTAAGTAGCTTCACTTACCTCTTTAAAGGGAAAAAATTTATATCTCCTTACCGCAAAGCGGTGTATTATTGGAAAAGACAGGACGAGCTGTAGAAACCTGCTACTCTACAACGCGATACAACGAGACACTACGAGACAGAAAAATGGCGCGAAAACTTACGTTGATCGGAATTGTACCTATATCGAAATTGTACCACCTTACCCTATTCGAGTTAGTGTCTTTTTGTGACAAGATGGTATAGTCACGTTTTATCTCATTAATTTTTTTATTTGACAGATATAGACACTGTTAACTCTGTTGATGCTTTATGTTTACAGTAAAATATATCTGTGCCAGTCAGAGGGTATACTCGTGTCTCATTGATAATACAATAGCAGAGAAACACCGTTTCTTTTTTTTTGTGTGAAATTTTAATCCGTTTTCCTTTTCCAAAATTTCAATATAGTTCCCTAAAAAAAATTTATCCTTTAAATCTGTTTGTTCGTTAAGAATATCAAATGGGTATTTTTTCGTGTGTGTGAAAATTTCTAGTTGTTCCAGAATATTTAGAATATGGCTTTTAGTAACTGAGTGTAGAATTGTTAAAACAGTTTCGATGTTTTCAGCTGTGTGATTTTGGCTTTTTAGGTGTAAGTAAAAGTTCGACTGGTTGCTTTCATAGTCTCTTGTGTGTTCCTTCAATCGAATATTAAAGTTTCTTGCTGTTTGCCCAAACTTAGTGCAATCATTCCACGAAATTTAGTAAATTTGAAAATGGCATAAGCCGAAACAAGCTTCTTGTGGAGTCAATTTGCACAAGCAGACTAAATATTGTTAGCAGCAATCTTGGATTTCCATATTACTAAAATTACCTATTTCGACGTTTGCCGATTACAGGTTTGAAAACCTAAGTCCAGAGTGAAACTTTCACTCTGCAGCGGAGTGTGCGCTGACATGAAATTTCCTGGCATATTAAAATTGCGTTCAGTTCGTTCTAGGTTGTTCGTTGAATGTTTGGCTCAGCTTTTTAATTACAGAGGGCGTTTAGCCCCCTGACCGGGCGCGCTAAGCCACGCCGCCCGGTAAACACTGAGCTATCCCGACACGACTCGCGATCGTCCTCAAAACTTTACTTCCGCCAGTATCTCGCCTCGTCTCAGGTTCGAGTCCCGGTTCCGGCACACAATGTTAATGTGCCAGGAAGTTTCAAACTCTAAATCGTCTATTTCTTCTGTTTTCAAAATATTTGACTTGTTTCGCAGATCAAAAGTTACAGCACTGAAGTCAATAACAATATATATATATATATATATATATAAAGGTAATGGCTCAGCTGTTGAACGTTCCTAGTTGCGGGGCGGTCTTTGGAGTTTCGAGTCCTCCCAAGGACATGGGTGTGTTTTTTGCCCTTACCGTACGTTAAAGTAGTTTGTAAGCCTACGGACTGATGACCAGAGTTGTTAAGTCCCATTAATTTACAAACATTTGAAAATTTTTATTTACTTATGTGAACAAAGACACCTCTGATCAGTCTGTACAAATTATCTGGACTCAGCCAACACGGGTGCACTGATAAGAAACCGAAAATATATTGCGCAGTCTTCCGTACGGATTTCTGTACATTAAACACCAACAATATCAGGCAACACGTTGTAAATCTGATTTCTCGCACGTTGGACTGATGAGCGCCATCCAGAGATTGTTTAACTTGTTCGAAACTGTGGTGTCGCACAAGTCCAAAGTGCGCGCCACCGACTTTCGCCGCGCGCCGCCATGCACGCACGGTGCGGCGTTCTTACGACGTCAGCCACAAGCGCCCTCTACTACAACTCCGCTCGTGGCCACCACTGAACGATATCGTTCACTTGGGACTGAGATAGGAACCAGCTACCACTTCGGATTCAGATAGGCACCAATTAAGACTTGGCTATCGGATAGGCACTAGGCAGGCCTCTACCTCAACTATGTATTAGCATTCTGCAGTACTGAGCTATGTAAAAGTTAAGTATTACTAAGTCTCTAAGAAATGTATATCTCGTTCTAATTCACTCTAGTGTTTCTAGTTTCTGCTGTCCCACTGGCTGGTCACCTCCTACCTGCACAAGCGTGCATCCTTTATTCCTGTGTCGGTCTCTTTCTACTCGGCCACCGACACCTACGACGGAAACGAGACACAAAAGCGGCGACGAGGCTGGGACACAAAAAACTTGTTCGAAACAACTCCCAAAGACTAACGAACAAACAATCGCTTGGCACGTGATTAGCAGCAGCAGAATACTACAGTAAGCACCTCCCAGCTCTGATGAACGTCACTGAAAATATAACGAAGAATGCAGTCTCTGTAAGTTACGCACACAGTTACTCCAAGATCCTTCAGTCCAATGGAACTTCGCTTATATTAGAGCCAACATTACATTTATAGTGATAGTTACTTCCGGATTAGTAGGCTTATGTACACCTATCTCCGAGAACACAGCTTTGCTGGAGGAAGTGAAAAAGAATATTAATGAAGCGCTAAGTGAATGGAAGTAACAGTTCCAAAAGTACACCGGCTTGAAGGGCATTTGCGTGGCAGCATTATTACTTAGCAGAAAATCCAGTTCCACAGCATTCGTCTCCAAAATGTGCCGAAAATGATACGCCCCTGTCACATCCGTTGATGTCGGAGCGTTCATTCTCGGCATATGAATTAATACGGACCGACGAGCACCATGGCTTTTCTCTAGAAAATCTACAAAGATTTCAGTCATTTACTGTGGAGCCAATTATGTTCCGACTATTTGAAACCATTGGTTTATTCAGCGTTTGTTAAATTACACATTACTTGTATTTCAAGATGTGGTTTGTGATCTACATTATATTTTTGTTTTCGAACTACTATAAAGGTTTGGTGTCAGTTTGAACACTAATGTTCTTTGTTTTCTTTGTTGTTCAACTGGGTACCTTTTCATTTTCTTAGTTGTAAAGAAATAAATACTAGCTCATAAGTAAACACTAATTATTTCACATTATTCTTCATTTGTGTGACCATGACGTCCGTAATAGCTTATATAACTATAATGGGGATGTTTGTCCGTCTATGCAACTACAAATTAGAGGCGACTTTTTCTTACGAGACGCGTTTAATTTTAATGATAGTAAAACATCTTCAGTAGCCTATAATCATAGACATTTACGGTTTGTTATTGATATGTGGATCTGCACTGCATGAGGTGAGAACCAAGACCAAGAATGTCCGTAAGTAACCAAACTGTACTTTACATGTTTTGCTAACGAACTGTTTTAGATCCATATGTCAAAACAAACTATAAATATCTATGCTTACAGGTCACAGAAGATGTTTTACTACCATTAAAACGAAACGCGTCTGATTACAAAAAGCCGCGGTAGAGTAGCCGAGCGGTCTAAAGCGTCTCGCTGCGGATCGCACGGTTGCTCGCCGTGGAGGTTCGAGTCCTCCCTGTGGCATGAGTGTGTGTGTCCTTAGGTTAGTTTACCTAGGTTTAAGTAGTTTGTAAGCTACGGACTGATGACCACGCAGTTTGGTCCGATAGATTTACAAACATTTGAACTTTTTTTTTTCTTCATTACAAAAATTCGTCTCTTATTTGAAGTTGCATAGACGGACAAACATCCGCATAATAGTTACTTCACAATATGTTTATTTCTTCTCATGAATATTTTTGGAGCCTATTTTTGTTTTTAATTGGCCTAATTTAGGTAACGAATGAGACAATTTTAAGCGCCTAAAATGTTCATTTTACGACACAAAAATTCGCGGTGTAGTGATAAGTAATACCAGACAGCTAAGTACCGTGTCCACCGCTAGGGCACCTGTATATAGGCGGTAATGCACATCAACTTCTGCTGTAGCAGCAGCTTCCGACTCCATTTTTGTTGCAAGCGACAACGGCGTGAGCCTCTCAAACGCGCAGTTCTTCGTTGTTATTGCTTTGAAATATCGCTTGCGTCACTTGTAATACATATATCAAGAAGTAAATAAAGATTTTGCTTAAAAATTAATCTGGTCCTAATTATTTTAATACAGCTTGAAAAATCGTTAAATATATTTATTTTTAATTTGCTCCCTGGGTGTGTATACAGAGTAATTTTTTCGCTTTGGGCAACTCTGTTTCATTGGGTGCCAGTGCATTTCCATAGCTTCGCGATGAATCTACGTTTTCGAGTGTGATGTGAAAAATTTAATCCGAATACAAACCCAGGTCTGTGCTTTTCCTTCGGAATATTTTTCAAAATTCATATAAAATGCTTTTTCAATGCACAAGCTATGAAAGTACATTACCATGATAAAATAAGATGCAATAAAAGATCTATGAATAAGATAGGAATGGATCACTGAAAATAGTTGGTACTGCTGTCAAATTCAATTCTTTCAAACCATTCGCTCTATTTTTTCAAATTGGCTGTCTTCAAAATTAGACTAAAATTTAGTGTTTTAATAAGTTAATACGAAACAACGCTGATGTTTGAAAAGGTTTTCAGTCACGGCTTATAGCAAGAAGCACGTAACTAAGTCATTAAAAACCGCTTGCCTCCAATAAGCGAATAAGAAGGGTCCAATTTTTTTACTGCCAGAGAAGTACAACAGAGGCACACAGAAGTTCGTGCATTTTAACATTGCAGTAGTTTCGAACATGGCTTACAATTACGAGCCGTATGAGGCATAGTAATTAATTAAACCAATATGCACCTTTAAAATTAATTAAAATTGTTTTAGTCTATATGTTGCTACTGTTTGTTTCGCTAATATATGTATAAACAAACGTCGTAGGTTCATTCGTTAAAACAAGCGTTGAAACCTGCGTTTACAGATTGTTGAAATCGTGCGTAATTACAAATGATTTAATCCACTTCGCATGGTTTAAAGTTCTCATTGGTGTCTAATTGTTATGATGACAGTTTATTATCAATATACTTCACGGATTTCACGGTGCACGGAGAAACAAAACAATTTTCTGAAAAATTAGAACAATTCGAAGCTGCACAGACAACATGCTGAAAGCATACTGACTGCCCTTTGTTGCCGTCTCGTGACGATGCGAAGGAACAAAAATGGCGGATGCGCATGTCCGTCTATATCCTGGTGCCCTGCGCTACGTTAGTAAAAGTTTGCAGTAAAAAATAGAGGCTGCTATGATATTCCGTTTGGTGCATGTTGCGCCATATGTTACTGCGGATGAAACATTCCTAATGGATTAAGTTTAATTTTCGACTTAGGAGGAGATCTTTATCTTTCACTCATACCGTTAAACTTTATTTAGCGCACTCATTTCCGATGGAGATAAGGCCAGAAAGAATCATTGCGTATCGCATACACGGTTAGAGGTATCAAAACGTTCAAATGTTTGTAAATCTATCGGAGCAAACTGCGTGGTCATCAGCCCGTAGCTTACAAACTACTTAAACCTAGGTAAACTAACCTAGGGACAAACACACACACCCATGCCCCAGGGAGGACTCGAACCTCCACGGCGAGCAACCGTGCACTCCGCAGCGAGACGCTTTAGACCGCTCGGATACTCCGCCGCGGCTCAAAATGTTATTTTGACAAATAATAACATGCAAAGAGGAAAGTATTTTGCCACATAGTTACTACACAAAACTTCATTAACTGTCGCGTTATTCAAGGAAATATATAGTTGTAGAATGAAAAAGAGTAAAGTTAGTGATTTATTACTCAATTTGCAGATATTCCTTCGTCACTAACAAATGTTCATTTCTTTGCTTCTTGCCCAATGTGTTTCAGAACCACTACTCCCTTCCAAAACCTAATAAAAATTACATTTCTTTCAGTTTAACGCCTAGCAGTAACAGAACGGAAGTTACTAGATCTAATGAAGATTTTATGTGAGAATACTTGAAAATGACAGATAGCAAGGACTCTTCACTAGCTAACGAACTGACTTTTTCTAATATCCTCACATAATAACGCACTCTGTAATGAGATATTTACAATATCCTTTTCATATAACTGAAAAATTGAAATTGAATATTACATAGAGACACAGCACTTTTGTAGTTTGCAACTATTAAATTTCATGGGTTAAAAGAAGTCAGTACCAGTATCTTCAAGTATCAATGTTAAGCAGTAACAACATGTGCCTAATTATTAGCTCTAATATGGAAGACGTGTTCGACGGGCGGACGGATCCCAGTGCGTCATATTTAACTGACATTATCTCAAATCAAATTCATATGTTTGTATAGCTTATGGGACTTAACTACGGGGTCATCAGTCCCTATACTTACAAACTACTTATCAACTAGCTTATCCTAAGGACGGTACAAATATCCATGCTCTAGGGGGGATACGAACCCCCGACCATAGTGGCCGTGCAGACCGTGACTGGAGCGCCTCAGTCCCCTCGGCCACCGCGGCCGGCCATTATCTCAAGTTATACATTTCTCACAGAGTTGCTGTTTGGAGAGGATGAAAATTTTTTTGTATTTTGAACATTTCATTCGGTTAATGTGTTCACCTAACTTCAACAGAAAAAAAAACTTCGCATGTTGAAAATTACTTAAGTCGTCAGAAAGGGCAGGTTCTTAACCTATCAGTATAAGCTGTTTATAAATTATTGCCATAAATAAGACTGAAATGAAAATGTGGTGTACTTACTTCTTAACGAAGACATTGATGAAAATTCCACGTTCATACAGTGTTTGCGAGTACGAACGAGTTGAATGAAACGCTAGGTAACGCGTGAGCTACTCCGGAACGTGGCAACTCCTAGAGCTTGGGGAAGATATGGCGGACATTTCAGCTCGGGTTTATAGGAGTCTCAGCCACCACGTCTACGTCACATGTTAGGTATCGGCAGACACGGTGCATTGAGGTGTGAAGAGGGATAGTCTGGGGTGGTAATATATGCGCAGTTATTGATCGAAAAGTGCTAAGAAACTTGTCAGAAAGTAAAACAGATGCTGGTATCGAGACGGCGGAGTTGTAGAAGGCACCACTGCATGCGACTCGTGGCCACTTAACGCCGGTTCTGCTGGCACTGGAACAACTCAAGGACGGTCTGGAAAAAACTCCGGCCGAATTCCCGCCACCGTTAACACATTTCACAACAGAAAAGGATAAATGAATCGTTATCCACCCAATGTGACATGATTTCTGTTTAAAGTAGACAAGCGGGCACACATTTAGAAGTTCGCGTGAGGATCCCGCTCACTGGAAAAGGTTGTAGATTCGAATGCTTTGCACGACACACTTCTCCGGTATCTTGGGAGGCAACGCACAAATCAGTGCACCTGGAAGTACCGGAGACTGACAGACGCACCCACGCACTACTGTCTATACAGAAATTTTTGCAATGAATTCGGGATGCCTCACCTTCTGCCCACAAAGTCTCTGCATACAGATGCAACGTCTTGTGAGATTTTCTTATTTATTTCCTGAAAACCAGTCAATATTGTCCAAAGGATGTGTTAAGGGGCGACGGGGAATTTTTCAAACGTATAGGCTTGCACTTCCGTAGCCAGACCCATGACTATCATCTATGTTTGTTACGAATCGGGTCTATAAGGTGATACGCAGAGGAAGAAGTTACAGGGATAAGGACTAATAATTAAAGGAACAATGTACGACATACCAGGGCCCACTTTACGATTACCTGGATCAATAACAGGGACAGTTAGACTCTACGCTACTCACTTCCATGGACTAGAAGATCACATCGCTGCAGGGTCGCATATCCGCCGTCAGAAAGAAAGACGAACAATTATCATCAGGTCGTCTAACTGAGCCACTAGCACTTTTTGTACGAGGGTTGGAACTTAAATAGTGGCAACACCGCTGTGGAGACACTATGCAATGGAATCTATTATTCTGGCTGATAGTAGATGTTGTTGACATACCTACCATACCTCCGAGCAAATGGACTCGCCCGTCTCACATCATCGGCGTGCACACAATCGACGGGAACACAGTCACTTGTGAGCGAGCTGTTTAACGTAACGGTGTCACTATGTATTCGAAACAGAAACAACGGAGTTGCATCAACATTGAATGTGTCAGAGGTCGTACAGCACGACATTGTCATCAAGGTCTTCAAGAGGCGTGCGGAGAATCGGCATTGCCGTAGAGAACAGTGGCACGTTGGGTAAATCGTCCAACAAATATCGGCAAAATTTGGCAGACATGCATCGGCTAGGTCGTCCAAGCGTCTCTTAAGGAGGAGGAGTGCACACTGTTTCCGCGTCAGTGGACAGTGATAGACGCCAGACGATTCGTGAGCTCGCCTACGAAGCGCTTTACCGCATACGACTGCGCTCCGCATCCCGAAGGAACGCCAGGGCATGCGAAAAATTGCATCACGATGGGATCCGCATGAATGCAGAAAAGGATGCGTTACGACGCTGCTCAGACGCACTTTGAGATCTATGAGCGCGAAGGACAGGCTTTCTTACGATGCATCGTAACCCTGGATGAGACTTGGGCCACGTCGACAATCCAAAATTGAGAGGTCAGTCTAACGAATGGCGTCATTATGGGTCTGCGCGAAAGTGTGTCAGAGCCCCTGTATGGTGAAAGTTATGATTATTCTCGTGTACGACTGTGATATTGTTATCACAACACATTACGTTCCTCCACGGCAGTCCGTCAATGCACAGTATTAGTATTTGTTTTTAGAGCATCACCTGTAACCAGCTTTGCGAAAGAAGCGGGAATACTATCAGCGCACCACACCCATCAGTTTGCACGACAATGCGCGGGCGCATACAGCGCAATTTGTTGCTGCTCTGTTCGGTCGATGGGATGGGAAGTACTGTACCACCCACCATACTCCCCGTTCTAGTGACTTTGATTTGATTCCGAAGAAGAAGGAACGACGAGGTGGCATTTGCTTCAGAACTGCTCCGGAGATTTGACATGAAATAGACCTCTCCATTCGTACCATCAACAGAACAGGCCCTGCTAACGGTATACTACGCGCTCCATATCTCTGGCGATGGGTTCTAAACAACGCTAGTAACTACTTTGAAGGACAGAAATAGGTGTAAACATGTATCGCTTTTGAATCGGTTATGGATAAATAGTTACCACCACTTAAGTTTAGACCCTCAATATGCAATATCCGTCCAAGAGATTGATTTTCTATGTGCCACGAAGCTCGGCACGCAACAAAGCAATAAAAATGAGTCTTCAGGTCTTTTGACTGAGAGATTAATAAGTGGTTTAGTGGAAACAGCATGTAAATCACTGTGATATATCTAGATATGTTTTGGAGAGTAAATAAGGCTATGGAGATACCAGCGGAGAAAATGTTTATTATTTTTCTATTTTTTCGTGTAGGAAAAGAGTGTAAAAATAGTCAGGGTGAAAACCTGTTGGTGGGGCAGGTTTGGTACTGTATGACTTTAAGAAGGCATCACTGGAAGGAGACCTGATCAGATGATTTATCAACCGAGCCCCTTCTCGCCATAGTGGAAGGTTGAGGCAACTGCTCAAGATTTCAAGGCCCTCAGTTGCAGGGAAGGAAACTGTCCGCGACAACTAAGTTGACACTAAGTGTGATGACTGATGGAGGGACCTATAATGCGGGAAATGCTCTCGCGGCGGTGGAGTGTCCGATCGCTCTAAGTCCCCTTGCTGTCGAGCTCGCGGTTACTCAGCGTCGGAGGTTCCAGTCCTCCGTGGGAAATGGGTGTGTATGTTGTCCTTAGGTTAGTTTATGTAGTTTGAACGTCTAGCGACTGATGACCATAGCAATTTGTTCCAGTAGGTTTAAAAACATTTGAACATTTTTTTGGACAGTATGAATATTGGCCTACGATTTGAATGGTATGACAAACAGTAAAATAAAAACGAACAACAAATTTAAATGATTTTTACGTCACAATTCGTGCACGCTAAATAAGTCTAAAATTAATTTAGATTCGTAGTACTCTCTGTTACTTCTTCGTCCAAAGACGGTAAATTAAAAATATCTATGCAGAAATGTGCGTTTCGTTACGAGGAATAGAAAATGTGTGAAGTACCCATATAATTTCCTCATATCGATTGATTATAATATCAGGAAACTTAAAAAGTTCTAATCCAAATGTTGTAATGCTTGTAAATCTGTGGGACTTTACTATTGTGGTTATCAGTGCATAGGACAGCACACACGCACACACACACACACACACACACACACCAAATAGACTCGAACCTCCGACGGGGAGCAACTGCACGCTCTTCAGCAAGATGCGTTAGAGCGCTCGGCCATGCGACTGCGGCACTTACAAAGTAGAGGATAGTAAGATTGTGTCACTTAGTTTCTCACTTTCGGTTACTGTTTCATATTTGCTGGCACAATTTTCACGTATCTTTCACAATTATTTTTCGTCTCTAGTTTTTTGGATAGTTTCATCTGCCTTCCTTTGATATCATGGTTTTATCGTACTTTTTCCTCATCTATCTTGGACTTGATTCATTGTAATCTACAATTTTATTTCATTTTAGATGAAAATGCATTTGTGCAGCACCTGAGTAATTCACAGTTCCTGCTCCGCTCCACACCATCTCGGAGTAAGATCCTGAAGACAGATCTTCATTGGGTCAAAACTAGTCGATAATAAAAAGCCAGTTTTTCGCTCTAGACTGTTTTCATGTAAAAAATAAATAATTTATCATCTGAGCTTGTGACATTACAGATACAGGGGGAAGCTGATTGTTTCCATGTGAAAGACGGGTTTTGTCAGGCTGTTGGGTTACCCAACCGGTCGGCTAATAGTTTGGACCTAGTAAATGGAATACAGGTAGTTTGGATTTTCCTAATCTGCTCGGAAACTGGAAACGACGCTCTTGGCTGACCGAGGGCGGCTCTCCGAAATTGCAACTGAAATACAATATAGCCACACACATTATTCTAAAAATCCATAAAAAATCAAACAATGATCATACGACAAATATAATTATATGAATTGATTCAGGAGACTTGTGAGAATCAAACGCCGTAAATACAATTTCAATATTCATACAGATAAAAAACCGACAAATTTCAGTACTATAACAATAATGACTCATATTTATAATTATTGATACGTAGTGTTTATCAGTAACAGTTAAAGAAGCAAATGGGGAGCATTGCACCACGCTATTTATCTCAAAAGACGTATCACGTTATTTCCGTATTATTTCAACAAACTTTATTTTACTCTCTTGTTCTGCTTTTCGTTGAGGCAGTAATATTCTTGTGTCAGAACATAGATTCCACCACAGAAACACGAAACAAGAACCCAGGAAAGCGCATTACATTTATATGTGTATTTTATTGTATTTAATATTATTCTTAGTAACGTTCGTTTTATGTTGTGTGCTGCCACTTAAATATTTCATGGCCAACTAAAAATTGTAGATATGCAGAAGATAATTTAAATATAAACAATTCTATGTATTTGTGGGCAAGAACTGAATATATTTACATAAATAACCATAATAAATTAAATATAAATTGTGTAATTTTATTTCAACGGCGGCAGTATATTTGAACATTGAGACGCCACGCTTAATAGCTACCTGAGCAAAGACCTTTCAACCGTTGTTAGTATTGTTAAATACATAGTTGCTTGTTAAATGTAAACAACATTTGTAGGGAGGCGGTCAAAGCATTTAAATCTGTGATATTCAAATGAATAATATTTTGGAAGGAAAATTGTATTTTAAAGATGAGGCGTTAGGATACAATTTCGGGAGCAGGAGAGCATGCTTTCGAACGCTTGGGAAGGGACTTTAACTTGGACGCGGTGATGAAAGGATATGACGCTGGGCGGTCTGAAGCCGTGTTACGAACTTGTGATTTGAAGAGATAGGCATCTGTGGACTTATGGGACTGTGACTTATGGGACCTATGGGACTGTGACTGCAGAACTTAGTCTCTGGTGAAAAGTGGTAAACTATGCACGGTAGTAGGGCTGTGGAAGTGTGATAATGCAGTAATCTTGTACTCGCGTGATGACATACTGTGTTTCATAACAAATACTCTAATTAATCGCGGATTAATTTGGAACTGCAATGTTCGATGGTCTTCACCAATTTACGAGTGATAATTTGGAACTTTTACTCGGATGGAAGTAGGAATACATCCGAATTTTTCATGTCCAAAATGAGTAATAAACTTCATTTGTACATAATTACTTCGTGAGTGAATGACTTCTTTATCTTAGAATCCATTTTGTTGGTTATTCAGAGGTTTAATTCATGTTTGTTTAAATATATTTTCGCGTCATCATATGCAGATTGATATACTGGCTAAACTACAGATTAATTATTGACCTCGTTTAAACAGATTGGGTAGCTTTTAGGGCATAGAAGTTGAGATACATAATTCATCGCTATGAACAGAGACACCGAGCCATAAACCTTTTACTACCATGAATTATGTATTGCCGAATTCTTATTGGTGAGTATTAATGGGAAGGTCGCAAGCGGTTTTCTCACAAAGGAAACTAAAACTATTCCAAAATATCTAATATAACTGCAATTAACCAATTCATTTTCAACCAACAACAATCATACGGAGTCGAAATGAACGTTATTTCCATGTTAAGTCAAGGTGTATGCAATCTGTTATGAGATAACCGACGTTATATACAAAGTGCCAACCACTGATTCCTTGCAAATGACGGCTTTCAGTTTGGGAGTGCTACATCAGCGCCGGTGACTGGTCTAGTTACCTTTAGTATGTCTATGGTATCATTTTGTTTGTAACCTCAAAAATACATTTCAAGATAGAGAGTTCGCTTGAAATTTATTCATTAGTGAACAACATTCTGTTATTCGTTGTTTACTTGCTAAAGGCGAGAAACCAGTGGATGTATTCTGTAGAATGTCTAAAGTTTATGATGAAGGTAGTATGAATGGTAGAAATTTTTACATGTGGATAGAGCAGTTCAAAAATTGTCGCGATTCTCTGACTGACGAACACCGTTCTGGCCGACCAGTTGTAGTTTCAAGTCCTTCAATTCAAAGTCGATTTGATGACATCATTCGTTCCGAGTGCAGTGTCACTGTGGAAATGATAGTTGATAAGGTTCAAATTATTACTGGTACAGTTCATAACGTAATCCGTAACAAGCTGAAGTATCGTAAAACATGTGCAAGACGGGTCCCAAAGGAATGGACGCAGCTATACGAGGAAATAAGGTTAAGAGTGTGCACGAAGCTAAAGGAACGTTATGCAAGAGAAGGTCAGCACTACCTCAACAAAATTTCAGTTTTTGATGAAACTTGGGTTCACTAAATGAGCCAGAATTTAAAAGTTAAATCATGGAGTGGAAGCACACCAATCCCTCCCGTCAAGAAAAGATTCAAAACTCAAGCATCAACAGGAAATATGTTGACGGTGCTTTGGGCGGTCAATGTCCAGTTTTTCGAGATTATCTGAAAGAGTAGCGTGCAACAAACAGCCAATACTTCTCTTTGTTCTCTTTGTTCTTTTAACTAGGTGAAGCCAGCCATGAAATAGAAACTTCGAGGATCTCAGAGGAGAAGTGTGATTCTGAAGCAAGACAACGCACGTCCTCATATTGCTCAACTAACCCGCAAAAGCATCGTCAAAATGGATTGGTAAGTACTGCCTCATCCCCCTTACAGTCCTGATTCAGCACCTATTGATTTCCAGATGTTTGATGCACTTAATGAGGCATTAAGTGGGAAGAGGATATAGGATAACGAGGACGTGAAAACGTTTGTGGGAAATTGGTTCAAACATCAAGATAAAGAGTTCTTTGTAGTCGTAATGAAAAACCTTGTAGCCCGTTGGAACAAAGGCATAAATGGTCATGAGGATTATGTTTAAAAGTAGAGTAGTTTTCTCTAGACAAATTTGTCTTTCCAATTGTTGAATGACCATTGTACACTATTGTATAAATGAAGGAAAAAATTATATGTGTCGGGAACTGCTGTTCGCGCTCTATCTTCACTCTTCCGCAGCTAAAGAAAGCAAAACAACGCCCACAGCATTTGGTGTCAGACTGGTTCTGACGTCAGAAGAACTGCGAGCGGAGTAACCAAAGATGGCCTACCGGGAGGTGACGGCCAACGACGGACAGCATCAGTGAAATAAGCGAATGCCAAGCTTTATCTTTCTTCCTTTGGTTTTCCCTTCCTTGTGGACTTTTCATATACTTTTCTTTAGGTAGATAGAAATCATGTCGACAACCGAAGTATGAGCTGAAGCAGCAATCAATCATTGTGTAGGACAGGTAGGACAACTACAGGCTCTTCTGGAGAGCCTAATGGTAGCGAGAAGTAACTCTAGTCAGCCGCGGTGGAGTAGCCGAGCGGTCTAAAGCGTCTCGCTGCGGAGCGCGCGGTTGCTCGCCGTGGAGGTTCGAGTCCTCCCTGGGGCATGGGTGTGTGTGTTGTCCTCAGGTTAGTTTATCTAGGTATAAGTAGTTTGTAAGCTACGGACTGATGACCACGCAGTTTGGTCCGATAGGTATACAAACATTTGAACATTTAACTCTAGTCACCCTAAAGTACGTTAACGGCCGATAATACTGCCGAGACTTTCATTACTCCGTTTTCTGTGAAACCAGGTGAAGCTGTATTCGCATTCTTTGATAATTTGACTACAGCCGCGAAGGTGGGGAATTGGTAGAAAGAATATTGGTTATGTGTATCTGAGCTTAAATGGATGGGACACCCTAGAGCGTTTGCTATGTAATATGAGAATCTACGGAAGAAAAAGACTTTCGAGCAGTTTCAGGAAGGGTTAATAGGTTTCGGCATAAAAATACAAGGAGGTATTATCACGAAACACTGAACGGGATTTTTCGAAAACAAGGGGAATCGAGGGAAGTGTTTGTACACCTGGACCACGAGGTCGATATCGGCACTTAACATCTAATGCCAGGGTAAATGCAGCTATTTCACATGAGGCAGAGGAGAGTGCTCTCAATGCATTCCTGCAGGGGCACAACCGGAAACAACGAGAAAAGTACCTGAAAACTTTAAAGAAGGCACTTGGTGTATCTTTAGCACTGGAAGAAGTTGACGCGATGACTAAATCACGCGAAAGAAAGTGTTTAATACAGACGCAAAATGTTTTAGGTGCGGTCGTAAGGAGAAGCCGGAAATGTAAAGAACGACAGTGTAGACGATGTGGAAAATTTGGACATTTAGAGCCAGATTGCAGGAGTACTAATTGGCAGAATATTAAAAATAACTCTGTGGTTGGATTCCGCATTCAGCTGTTAAACGGGACGGAGAGCGGGGTGTACAATCTGCAAGGCTCTCAGTAAGAATTCAGTGTTGTAAATCTAAGGGACTTAACTACGTTGGCCATCAGTCCCTAGGCTTACCAAATACTTACGCTAAGTACAAAACAAACACCCATACCCGAAGGAACACTCGAATCTCTGACGGAGATCAACCGCGGCAGTAAGAGTTAACACATGAGGAAAATCAAAGGCCAACCTTTTTGTGACCGTGGGAAAAACAGTCGAACCTACAATGTCTGACATCTGCAACGATGGGTGGCTGTCCGACCCCTCGACGTTTGGGCGTAGTTTCACCTTGACTATGACACTTGTTGGAAACACTTACTACATCAATTCTCAAACTACCGATAAGTCTGGAGTTCCCGAAATGCTTGAGGTGAGTCTCTGGGTCATCACAATCAGCCTTCGGTCAAACGCAGACAGATCGTGCACCTTCCCGATTCTATAGAGGAACAGCACTCTGATACTACGTACATCATGTGTGCGTCTGTTAGCAGTAACTGCTTGTCCGCTACCGCTGCTATCATCTTTACGAGTTTTTTTTTATGGTACATAGGTAGGTGGTTTGACGTTAAGTCTAGTCGATGTAAGTCAAGTAGAACAGGCGGTCGGCTTACATTAAGTGTACATGAAAGTATGATGAGCTTCAAATATTTATTTCGAATGTGATGCTTTTTACATTGTCTGGTGAAACTTAAGCATTATAAAATCTTTGAACTCAAACCACAAAATATCAACACAATAATGCAATCATCCGATGAGTCATACAATATCCTGTGGACAGAGCGCAAACAATAAGAAAAATTCAAAATTCATGCTTCTGGTGAATCAACAATGTGACATATTTCGTATGTGGGTAAAGAATGTTACCGAAAACATCACGGATAATTATGCCCCAGCAGACTTCATCCCTGCTCTGAATAAGATTCTGGTGAGGCGGCCAGTCAACTTTCCTATCAAGAAATGACATGGCTTCCACAATTTCCTGTCAGCACTTGGTGAGGAACTCGGATAACATGCGCATTTTTCTTGCGGCAAAACTTTCATTCAAGTGTTCTAATGTTTGTAAATCTAAGGCACCAAACTGCTCTTGTAATCAGTTCCTAGGCTTACAAACTACTTAACCCGTTTGCGCTCGGTGGTGCGTTTGTGCACTACGTTGCACAACCTCTGACTTTTGCACCTTGGAAACAAAGGAAAGTAGATATATCTTTCTGCCCTTGTCTCAGTACAGCAAAAATACGGCACTACATTTACAGCATTGTTGTACTGCTGAATTGTTGAAGTGTGGGGTACTGTTCAGGGCTTAAACTGTTGGTTCGTTTCAGAGAGCGAAATGTTTGCACATCATCACAACAAAAGATAAATATATTGTAAAAAATCTTATATATTTCGGAAACTACTGTTTCAATTGCCTTTGGAGGACTGTATATTATATTTCTGTAAGATGGGATAATGTTATGCAAAATGCTGTGGCTGTAATTTCTACTGAAACTTAGTTGGTGCACTAACGCACCACCGGTCACATGGGTATACAATCGGCCGAAATGGCAACTCAGCTTTCTAGATCGAATTTTATGAATGATTATACTCATACCGTAATTTATACGTTGTTTTTCACACCACAAAGAGTTTATTATTGTGATTGTAGAGACCTAAGTGTGGAAGAGATCTTGTCTTTGCTAAAGGAGTGCGATATTGAAGATTTTGAAACAGCAAATTCTTTGGACCTGTGCTTTCCTCCCCCTGATGTCAGGGACGACACAGATGAAAACAGTGCAGATTAGAATTTACGTGGTGACATCAATAATTTGAATTGCCATCATGTGACAGCAGAATGTGAAGCAGTTGTACGAAAGGCTAACGATGATAAAATAATTGGTTTCTGTGACACTGAACGCGAACATCAAGGGACAAACACTCAAAAATTGACTACAAATGGTGAAGCAGTACCTGTAAGAAATACTAATGAAAACAAAACAGTTGGGTTCCAGTGAAAAAGAACAACTTCATCAACAGATGTACCTCATGTCACATAAACAAAGGACAAAAACAGTTGGCAGAAGATGATTGGCTTCTGAGTTGCCTGAAAGAAATCAAATGAAAAAGAAAGAGACTGAACTTCGTCACTTGTTTCATGGACCTAATCATGTTCAAAGACTCCTAACTCTTCTGGATATATTTGAATGGTTTTTCAGTGACGATTTTATTGCAGACATTGTGAAACAAGGTGTTTTGTATGTGGTACGGAAAGCTAGAATGAACTTCGCATTATCTGTTAAAGAATTGAAGGTTTTCTTTGGGATACTGCTGGTTAGTGGGTATGATGTTCTAACTCGAAAACGAATGTGTTTTTTAATTTATTTTAATACGTTCTTATGTGGCACATACTCCATACATTTCTTTTTCTACAAACGTGCAGCAGTGTTTCTTCGTATTTAAGTAACTATTGAGCTCATTGGCTTGACGTAAGAAAAATAGAAATAATGATAATAAAGTAATTCCATCAGCGCGATGGTTCCACTACTTCAGTTACTATTTCTGACCATCATTGTCATCCTCCGCCCGAAGGCGTCAACGGATGCGGTATGGAGGGAGACGTGGTCAGCACCCCGCACTCACAGCCGTTGTGTCAGTTTTCCAGACAGGAGCCGCCACTTCTACATCAAGAAGCTCCTCAGTAGGCCTCACAAGGGCTGAGTGCACCCCGCTTACCAACAGCACTCGGCAGACCCGGACGGTTATCCATCCAAGTGCTAACCAATCCCGACAGTGTTTTAACTTCTGTGATATAGGTCAGGGATCTCCAATTGACTAAGTCACGAAAGCCACACTTCAAGTTCCGAATCGCAGAGCGGGTCGGATAACATATTTGTGGATTACGGAAGAGGGGCCCCTACGGTCGGGGGTTCGAATCCCCCCTCGGGCATGGATATTTGTGCCGTCCTAGTTCGTAAGTAGTTCATAAGTAGTTTGTAAGTTTAGGGACTGATGACCCCGTAGTTAAGTCCCATAGACTATACAAACATTTGAACATTTTGAACTTATGAACTACTTACGAACTAGGACGGCACAAATAGCCACGCCCGAGCGGGGATTCGAACCCCCGACCGTAGTAGCCGTGCAGACCGTGACTGAAGCGCCTTAGTCTCCTCGGCCACTGCGGCCGGCATTTCGTAACTGAAACCGGCTTCTGATTAGAAGCGATTTACAGTACTTTTATTTTTGTCTTCGCTTTTAGTTTCAGTTTGGAAATTTATCCCGTGCTCTCGTGCATATTAGATTCAAATTCTCGTTTAAGAAACAGTGTAGCCTTCCTTTGAGTGGAATACAGAGCACTTCCGCTACTTGTAAGTGTAACCGGCCTCCTACTATAAGCGACATATTTTGACTGTTCTGTGTAGTTCTTGCTACTGTTTATTAAATTTCTCGTGAACTCGCGTGCATATTAGTTTCAGATTTGCGCAAAGTATCTGGTCAGTGTAGTCTTCCGCCAATTGAATCCTGACAGACGTCTGTCTTGTTTTGCATTGGATTAGTACCAGCTCTAGTCGTCTTAGTTTACCATAGTTACCTTTTTTCGGGTCTACAGTGTCCATCAAGTCGTTAGTTTTTCTGGGTCTTGTAATCATGATTATGGACAGTGAGTGCTGTGTGCTGATGCAGTCTGAGCTGGTGACACTTCGCTCCCAGCTTCAAGCTGTGTTAACCTCGGTTGTACAGCTTGAAGCTGTGGTCGGGGGCACCGTTTTGTTGGCCGGTCGTGAGAACCGAACGGATTTTCGTCGTCTCCACCGATCGGCCTGCGGCAGCAACATGCCCTTGATACAGCTAGCAGTGAGGCAGACACCCCATCCGTGGTTGCGTGGGAGGTCGCTCCAGTGAGTGGCAGGCGGCGCAAGATTCCGGGGAACCGACCGTGAGGCCTCCCCGGTTCGTCTTGCGAACAGGTTTGAGGCGCTGTCTCTTCAGGACACTGCCTTTTGGTGCGTCTCATCCTGAAGTCACCATGCAGCCTGCAAGTTCCGGGCTTTCAGAGAGGGTGGGTGTGCTTGTAGTTGATAACTCCAATGTTAGGCGGATAATGGAGCCACTTAGGTGGCTTCCAGAGATGGGAAGAAGGCCAAAGTGCACTCCGAGTGCATACCGGTTGGAGTCATTCCAGATGTGGAACGGGTCCTTCAGGAAGCCATGAAGGGTGTGAGGTGCAGCCAACTGCAGGTGGCGGCTCACATCGTTACCAATGATCTGAAGTGGTAAAGACTGCCAGTCCTGCTTGCAAGATGGAAGCATAGCTCACCATCTGCAGCATAGTCGACAGTACCGACTGTGGACCTCTGGTACAGAGCCGAGTGTAGGGTCTGAATCAGAGGCTCAGATGAACTGCAGATTCCTCGACAAGCGTCATCGGGTGAATAGGTCAGGAGTCCACTAAACGCAGGAAGCGGCTACACAGGTAGTGGGGGCTGTGTGGCGTCGACTGATTCGATTGCAGAAATGTTCTCGCGTTTGCCGATTTCGTGGGCAATTCTTAACCTTAGTTCTGTAGCGGCTTCAGTTTCATGAACGCGGTTCCTAAAAATGTTTTGTTCCAAACACAGTCTACGTTTTAATATTTCGAATATGTCCTCATGTAGATTGTCTTTGAAAGCATCAAACTGTGCACCATGCTTTGTTTCATAATGATGAAGCATATTGAAGTCCTTGAGCACAGCCATAAGGTCATTGCATATTAAACACGTGGCTTTGTTGCTTTTCTCTATGACGAAGTATTTCACGCCCCATGTTTTTTTGAATAGTCGACACTATACATCGACTTTTCTCTTTTTCGTTTCAACCGACTTACTGCATAGTGTACACTTATTCGGCACAAAAAACGTATAGATTTTACAAAAAAGAAAACTTTATGTAACAAGGGCCACGCTACGAACGAACGAAACAAGACGAATTCAATAAAGCAAAATATAGCCACGAGCCTACTTGAAATGGGTGCACGGGCCGGATAAAAGCCCTCTACGGGCCAGATCCGGCCCGCGGGCTGTATTTTGGAGACCCCTGATCTAGGTGTACTGGTGTATCCTCTGCGGCACGGCCGTTGCCTCTCTGACAATCATTGGCACGGTAAAACTATTCCAGTAGTTACCAGTTTTGCCAAGTTAGAACTTACAAAACTGCACAAATAACCTTGCCGGGCAGTATATGTGTCTACTTCTTACACGACCTTTCTGGAGCGCTGGAAATGGTGCAGAACTGTCACCAGTCTGTCACGCGACACTCTACTAGCGACGAACATTCAGACATGGAGGTGGTGTAAGCCGGCATTTATACGGCTGTGTGGCAGGACGCTGGATAGACTCGAAGATGTGACAACGAGGCAGAAACGAGCTGCCGAGCTGGGGTGTGGCCAGTTATCCACGCGTGCTGTTCAGTGCGTGTGCAAGGCACGGTCCAGCGGTCTCAACGTTGTTAACACAGCGTACGAACCGTGGTCAACAAAAGATCACAATCGCCAAGGACATGTCGTCGAGCGTCACTGCTTGTCAATTACTGGCCGTTTCGAACACGACAGGCACTCCTGCAACCTGTTTTCAAGCGAAAATTTCCAAGGACAGTACACGCAGTTGACAGTTTCTAAATCTGATACCTCGGGAAAGCTGACTGCTCACAGAGGCGGGCAACACCACCGATACTGGTGTGCGGCTGACTGGAGGCGTGTAGGACTGTCAGACGAATTGTTAGTTTGTCACTTTTAATTACACGCCAGGTTTCGAGTTGACCAACAGCCCGGTGCTACTTCGTACCTGCAGTGTGTGTAAAGTATACAAGTGGGTCTCCATGTCTGACATCTTCCTCATACCACCACGCGGGGCCACTCATTAAAGATACTGCGGACATGGACTTATCGACTTTGATATATATAATCCAAGAGACATTAAAAGATACAACAGCCAAAGTTAAAATAATGGGAGAAACATCAGAAGCATTTCATATCAATACCGGTGTCCGCAAAGGAGATGGACTCTCTCACCTTTTATTTAACATTGTTCTGGACAAAACTGTGAAGACATGGGAAAAGGAAATGAAGGGAATTCAACTCGGGATTAAAAAAGAGCAGAAATCTATTTGAAGTGTCTGGGTTTTGCAGACATCTTGCCATCCTAACCAACAACAGAGGAGAAGTCAAACTTGCACTGAAGTAGCTGCACGAAATGTCGCAGAAAACTGGTCTACAAATTCCTGTACTAAAACTAACACTTAAACTTTCAGATGTCAGACACTCACATTGGTACCAAACTTTTTCTATCGGTAGAGTATCAACCGAAACTTCTATATAATTCGTGCTATGTGCTACCGTCAAGGAGAACGTGTGTAAACTGTAATAATATGTAACGCCTAACCTACGGAGTACAGGAAAAGCATAACTTTGAGAGCTTATCATGTTGCGCTACCGTCGGCTAGTTGGTAGAGCGTTAGTTCATCCCACCCAGGGGGCTCATGGTTCTTTCGTCAGTATGTGCGTGGCGAGCACGGGGCCCCAAGCTAATGCAGTCTTCCTTCCTTCTTTACTTCCCGGACTGCATTTCCTTTCCCCTCTCCCCTCCTTTCCTATCTTCAGTCCTTCCCCTCCCCACCGGGGGACTGATAACCTCAGTATTTTAGTCCCGATATCCCAAACAAACAACCCAACCCAACCCGTTAGTTCATCGAGGGTGGTGGGTTCAAGCCTCGCCTAGAGTCCCCCCTCCTTTTCTTAACTGCAGTACGCTGAAAATTGTTAAAAGTGAATGTATATAACGTTCCACGGGTTCAGTTCGCAAAACAGCACTGTCAGCTGCAGCAGTAACAGTAGCGTGCGGACTGACAGCAACGTCAGCCCCACTTGATGGCAGTCTTCGTCGGGCAGCCATGCTTTGCGGACGTCTTGTTTACGTCCTCTCTATTTGACAGCCGAGCGGAGTTATACGGTGAGTGCGCGCTTTCAGCGTTTCATATTTACCTACTAGAATGTCTTGCACACGAACATAATGGATCGACCACAACGAAAAGACACGCTTAGACTGAGTTTCGACCCGAAATTTAATAGACCAAAATCATTTGAAGTTGAATTGTTTGTCAGAGATGTTATGAAGATTGCTATCGACGAACTGATAGGAATACACTTATCGATTGTCAGCAGTACAGTGTATTTAAAATTGATAAGCCCTGAAAAATGCAAGAAAATATTTGAATCCTGTGGAGGACGTTTACAATTTAAACATTCAGACGGCAATATTGGAGACGTTACAATATCACGAGCTGGCATGGGTATTAAAACTGTACGTATCTTCGAACTGTCTTTCGAAATTCCTTCTGAAGCAATTAACGAACAACTCAGGGAATACGGCATAGTCATAAGTAACATCGCGGAACGATGGTCAGACTCTCACATTTTCCCGGTTTTAAATGGTGTCAGGCAAGTAAAAATAGATATGATGAAGCACATGCCGTCTTACATTACAGTTTGTGGCCATAGAGCGATCGTAATTTACGACGGGCAACCGCGCACTTGCTCTGGGTGTGGTTCGACAGAACACTTTCGCGCGCAGTGTTTACAACGGCGCGTGACGCAGATACCGACCGGCGAGCGACAGAGGCCTGGCGTCATGTATGCGTTGCCTATTAGCTACGTAGCCGCCGCGCGAGGAAACATTGCCCCACAACGAAACCTAGACACGGCTCTGGAGGCTTACAACGACCTGAACGAACAGGAAATAGCAATGGACACGAGCACACAAGATTCTGTTGAAAATGTTTGTTAAGCTTAAGGGACTTAACTACGGGGTCACCAGTCCCTAAACTTACAAACTACTTATGAACTACCTACAACTAAGGACGGCACAAATATCCATGCCCGAGGGGGGATTCGAACCCCCGACCGTAGTGGCCGTGCAGACCGTGACTGAAGCGCCTCAGTCCCCACGGCCACCACGGCCGCCCACACACAAGATTCTCTTCCTTCTACTGCCCAGGCTGCGGAAGAAAGTAAACAGACAATCGTATGTGAAAACAGTAATAACGATCAAAGTATGGAACAAATAGCAAAAACAGACCTGACATATCCGTCATTACCAACTGAAACAAACGAATTAACTGACCATGAGTCTACGAAATCTCCCAAGAAACATAAAAAACGCCGTATTGCACACCAAGGTGCCGAAGAAAAAGCACGAATACTGCGCGAGAAAGCCGAGCAGATCCGCAAAACACTAACGGAAGGGACACCAAAAATCCCTCCGGGAAACCTTCCAGCGCAAAAGAAAACCCGAACGCATGAATCCGATTCTGACCAAATGCAAATAACGTCGAAAGAACATACAACAACCTATCAGGAAGGATATCTTGAACATGAAAAATACAGGAGAAATACGAACCCAAAAGCATGGTCAAATGACACAGTTGAGGACACTCGAGAGGAAGAGATGCCAGAGTTTCAGGAAAACACGGCAGGGGCGTCGTCTGATATTTGTAGAGGCAAACCAGAACAACAACAAAACACTGCTGCTGCATCGGGTGGAATAGACGATGATCCAGAATACTTTTAAGTCATTTGTCTTTAACAACAGTTAAGAGGAAGCATGACATCAAGTATGCCTGCACATGTGACATCGTTGCAAGCGTATCGGATTGCTACCGTTAATATTAATAAAATAAGCTGCACATTTAAATTAAAAAAACCTTCAAGACTTCTTGTACGCCGCTGTTATAGACATTGCGCTATTACAGGAAGTAACAGACATTAACCTGGAACGTATAACAGGATACAACACCTTAATTAATCCTGGTTACGGCAGTGAACTCGGGACAGCGATCATGACAAGAGAAGGAATCCTGGCCACGAACGTCGAGAGGCTCACGAACAGCAGAGGCATAGCTTGCACAGTACATAATACCAAGATCATTAATATTTACGCTCCTTCCGGAACGGGGAAAAACACCAGAGAGCGGAATTTTTCAAAGAAGAAATAGTGCCACTCTTTATGCGGCGTCCCGAACAAATCATATTTGCAGGCGACTTTAACTGTGCCATCAACTCTAAAGATCAGATACCAAATTTCAATAACTGTATCGAACTTGCGAATATCATCAGAGAGGTCAACCTAATAGACACATGGGAACTCAAACATGGTGATGAGGCCGGCTTTACCTACATCACCAACCATTCCGCTACCCGTATTGATAGAATTTACGTCACGCCGAATTTACACCATCACGTTCTGCAAGCAGAACTATGGCCGAATATATTTCCCGTACACGTGGCCTACATATGCACCGTTAATCTACAAAAGCAAGGAACGTACAGAGCAAAAGGACAATGGAAACTGAACGTCACACATCTGACCGATCCAGGATGCCACGAAACCTTCCAGAATACGTGGAGGGAATGCGAGAGGAAGTTTTCAAAGTACGACTCAGCCCTTAAGTGGGTGAAATGCGCAGAACCCGCGTTAGTAAAGGCCATGAAATATTACTCTTGGGAGGAAGGTGTTTGGACAAAGAATACAATAGAATTTTATTATCAGTGCCTCAGAGATCTATACAAACAAGATGCTACAATCATAGAAAATTATACACAGATCAAAAGAATAAAGGCCACAATTTTAAGCCTCAAGCGAAAGCAGTTAGAAGGCTGCATAGTAAGAACACGACTACAAAATACATTTCAACGAGAAACAACGTCCATGTATCATATAATACAAGAACGGAAAAGAACAAACCGGAAAATTGTAACAGAATTGAAAGCAGTAGACGGGAACATTTTGACAACACAACATGGCATACGAGAAGAAATCTATAAATATTTTACGACACTGTTAACTGACAAACCAGTGAATGAAGTGGCGCAACAAGCCATCATCGCAAGGCTAACCGCAAAATTAAATCCGGAAGAAGCGGCAAACCTGTCAGTAGATGTAACAGAAGAGGAAATGGCAGACGCCATTCGAAGAAGCGCGAAGAATAAGTCCCCCGGTCCTGACGGATTACCAGCAGAATTTTATCATACGTTTGAACAACAGCTAATCAGCAAGCTGACACTTATATGTAACGAAATTCTGAACACCGGTAGTGACATGTTACTAGAATTTTGTGAAGGTATAGTGGTGTTAGTCCCTAAAACGCCAGGAGGGAAGACCGTCAACAACCTGCGTCCAATAACACTACTCAATACCGACTACAAAATCTTCACCCGCATCATGACGCAAGGATTAACTTCGGTTATAACAACCATTACCGGGAAATATCAAACGAGTGTTGGGAAAAATAGAACCATTTACCAGTCACTGTGTGAAATCAGAGATATTATTGCAACAGCAGAAGCTCTGGACATTCCAAGTGCGATGGTATCTCTTGATTTAAAAAAAAAAAAAAAAAAAAAAAAAAAAAAAAAAGCCTTTGATAGAGTTAACCACTCATATCTTTTCCGGACCACGGAAGCAATGAACATCCCACAAAAAATTATCACTGCAACCAGAAACCTATTGAAGAGTTCCACCTCTCGAATATGTGTCAACGGCCAATTAACCCTAGAACGGTCGGGCTGGGTCTGTGAGACCCACTAGTTTTTGTTTCACTGATTTTATATTCTTATAATTGCTGATTTGACTCGAGCGGTCCGCTAGCTTCCTGAAACACCCGAGGGAAAGCGCTGACAGCTATAATGAGGTTTTTCATTGTTTAGTCATTGTTTGGCAGTCTTTCAAAAAGCGCGCGGGTCTTTCAGACCCAGCCCGACCGTCTACGTAACTAATTTCTGGCAGTGCGATCCCGCTTATATTTTGTTGTATCGTTGAGTTACCAGTTACTATGCGGTCTATTTATGATCTCCTAACACAATGCTATCAGTCAATAGTTTATAGTATAAAATGGCACGAGAAAGCCTCTAGTACAGTGAAATATACAAAGTTTTATATGACGATGACAGTGAAGTAAATGATTCTGATGCGGACCCAGACTTTGAAGTAAACAGTGACCATGAAAGCAATAGTGAAGTTAGTGGTGATGAAGAGGAAAATGTTCAGCCTTCTGCCAGCATTGATGCACCTACTGTTGTTGATTCAAGTACAGCTCATCTTTATAGCTCAGGTTCGTCACCTATAAGCTTTTACAAAGGAAGGAACGGAGCAACTAAATGGAGAAAAACTTGTTTCCCACAAAGCGTTCGTACAAGACGCCACAACATAGTTTCCATGCATTTGTCTGGAAGTATTCGAGCTGCGGTGGATGTACATTCACCGTTAGAATCATGGCAGTTATTTTTTAGTAAGTCATTGAATGAAACTGTTCTTAGATCGACCAATATCTACATTGATTCAGTTCGAGACTAGTACAATAGTGACCCAAACATGGCTAGGCCTACAAGTATTGATGAACTAATGGCATATTTTGGCCTTCTTTACTTAGCCGGAATGTTGCATGGCGGTAAAATGAATATTGGAGACTTCTGGAATACAGATGGGACAGGAATAGAAATCTTTCGAGCAAGTATGTCATTGAAAAGGTTCAGACTTTTGACTCGATGTATCAGGTTTGACAACATCCATACAAGGGAAGAAAGAAAAGCACAAGATAATCTTGCTGCCATAAGAACCATTCTTGATATGTTTGTCTCCAACTGCAATTCATATTATGCTCCATCAGAAAACGATACTTTGGACGAAATGCTCGTCCCCTACAGAGGCAAGTGCAGGTTCAGGATGTATATCCCAAATAAACCTGCGAAGTATGGGATCAAGGTTGTCATCCTGGCTTGTTCTAAATCGTACTATGTAAAACATTTGGAAGTCTATGCAGGTGCACAGCCAGAAGGACCGTACAAAGTCAGTAACAAGGCAGACGACGTTGTTTTGCGTCTTGTAGACCCAGTGAAAGGGTCTGGAAGAAATCTGAAATAAGCCTGAAATTCCGGTTGAGTTTTTACCCAAAAAGTCTAAAGAAGTGTACTCAAGTATGTTTGGATTTCAGGAATACATCACATTGCTTTCATATGTACCAAAACGGAACAAATCAGTATTGCTTTTGTCATCAATGCATAATGATTGTGAAATTGACAGTGACAGCGGCGGAAAGAAAAAGCCAAGTATAATAATGTACTACAATAAAACCAAGGGCGGCATAGACGTTGTTGATGCTGTGTGCGGTGAATACACAGTTGCCAGAGGAACAAGACGCTGGCCTCTCTGTCTCTTTTTTCAGATGTTGAACATTGCAGATCTGAATGGCTACATTGTGTCCAAAGCCAACGGAAATGTTTCATTTAGAAGAGAGTACCTGAGAACGCTAGGGAAGTCTCTCGTAACACCATATTTGAAAATGCGCGCAACCCAGGCAAACCTTCCGCGCCAAATTCGCAGGCTTGCTTGTAACCTCTCCGGCACCCAAGAACAAGGCAAAGTTGAAGGTCCACAACCAGGAAGAAGGGGAAGATGCTACGAATGCAAAGACAGCAAAACAAAATACTTTTGCAAAGTTTGCAAGGTGTGGTTATGCAGAAATAATTTGCGGTTAATGTTTTGAAAAGTGACGATTTTAGAGGCCTATACTTCACAAACTATTCATATGTTCACAATATCCATTTATGTAGTGGTAATTCAACATTTTTCTTCTTAGTTATTGTACTTATTCTCATTTATATTCATATTTCATTGAAATTTTCTTGTATATTCTGTTTACTAACATTTGGTACTACAAAGTTGTATGTTTTTCAGTTTTATTTTATTATAATTATTGTACAATTCAGACAGGTAAAATAATGTCACTGTATCATTTAGTACTATATGAATAAAATAAAAAATAGTCATTTTATGAAAATATATATTTCGTCACTTGTTAAAAGTGTGTCTCTCAGACCCAGCCCGACCGTTCATGAAACTTTTTTCGCCCGACCGTTCTAGGGTTAAGCAGACCGATCAGAATTATGAGTTTAGTGCGCCAGGGATGCCCAATGTCCCTGAGCTTGTTTGCGATAACAATTGAACCTCTGCTATGCTCCCTGACTCAGGACCTCGCAGGGCTGCATATACACGGCCGCAAAATAACGTGTCAAGCGTACGCAGACGACGTCAGTTTCATTATCACGGAAAGTGACGAACTACGGAAAGCGTTCCAAAATATAAAGACCTATGAAGTGGCGTCAGGAGCAAGATTAAACCGTAATAAATCGGGAATAATGAACATCGGCCGGGGAATAGAACATAGAGCAGACGAACAAATATATTACGTAAGTACTATCAAGACGCTTGGCATTGAATACACGCCAAATATCCGCCGCACGGCTGCCCTTAACTTAAAAAAATGGTGGCAAAACTACGAGCTGCCATACAGCAACACAATTTACGTAATCTAAATGCCATCCAAAAAGTGCAATCAGTAAACACTTACATAACTTCTAAAGTTAATTATGTCGCCCAAGTACTACCAACACCAAAGATAATAGCTCAACAAATGCTAGCAGCACTCGGCCACTTTGTCACCAGAGGACAAATTTTTAAGGTCCAGTATGAGACCTTAACGCTACCTTTCAGGAACGGAGGCTTACAGTTGACACATATTTACAGTAAATCACAGGCGCTGTTCGTCAGCAAGTTCTACAAACAGTGGAAACAATCGCCCGATACTCTTACAGCTCATCTTCTAAATTAAATGGCACCGATTAGTATGGACGCACCAGTAGACGTGCATCACATCCCCAACTCGTTCCATCATATCAGACATTTTCTTATAGAACTGATCTATATTCGACGAAATACTCCCGAGAAAGACCTATACAAAGTCAAAGAAGTATATCACAACATGACGAAAAACAAAACGAGAAACAGAATAGAGGAGAAGTACAAAGAATACATCTGGGAAAAGATCTAGGAAAACGTTCAAGACCCTTACTTACCGACTAACGTGCGGTCGACATGGTACATGGCAGTTAACAGGAAAATTCCCACAAATTCAAAGTTGCATGCAATTCATCTCGCAGAAACGCCTAATTGCATCACCTGTAACTTAGTTGACTCAGAGGAACACTGTTTTACATGCGACGCTGTAAAACACATCTGGACACTCTGTACAACGAAACTCGCGAGTGTACTGCGAACATCTCCCCGAACAATCACACCAGCTAGACTGCTCCACCCGGACGAAACAAAGAGCAATAAAATTTCAGAAAGGAACAAGACTAAAGAAGACTATTGGTTTTATCTCACGACAGAACACGAAAAAGTTACGAGAACTAAGAAATATAAAGACAAGTATGCGAATTTTCTGCTTAGAACCATAACATAGGAAAAGATGGGTAGCACCCATAGAAGTATTTTTAATTTTCTATATTTAAGTTTTAACTCTTTTTTCAGTGTCCTTAAAACTTCTGGGAGATCGTAAAGTAGTCCTGAGCTGTTGCTGGCCGATACTTCAAGGTATACTGAGAAGACAAACAAATAGAAAACGATAATTAGGAAACAAAGAAAACGAGTGAAACGGCATAAACTGCAGTAGCAGCCTTTACGTGAAGACAACTTTGAAGTACTCGGTAAGCCGAAACAGCGCATGTGCAACCATGAAAGTACAGAAGAAGAAAAGGAACATGAATTATAATTTTTTCAGTCTTTTATGGAAGATATATATATATATATATATATATATATATATATATATATATATATATATATATATATATATATATATATATAAAGAAGGTCCTTAATTTGGTTTCAAAGGAATTAAGTTTGTCACGTCTGTTGATGAAGAAGCCAACAAGACAATTTGATTATTTTCTAAGCGCCAGTTTCATTTCGTTATCAATAAGAAGTTTCCCATCATTTGTCAATGAACACACAAATATCATAGCTACAGAAGCTAGCCGGAGAAGGCTATTTTGGCTAGTGGAAGGACGGGTTGTAGGGCAGGAAGGAGACCCGAAAAAAAAAAAAAGATAGTGTGGGAAAACACACGTCAGTCTATCCACAACACGCACACCCGCTGAACGGCGGTGCTGCCTTTCTAGCAGTCATTTATTATTATTATTATTATCATTATTTTAATACTTTCCCACGTATTGTGCAAATGTTTCTTTCTTCTACGAATATACTATGTAGGTTTGATACTTTCAAATAAAACGAATCAGAAGCAAACTGACGATAAGTGTTATAAAATCCAACAGTCATTTTATTTTTTACATTTCAGGACCATGTTGTTCCATGTAACACTCGGTCTACGTTTTTCGACGCAGTATAATTTGCAACATCGCGCAGGAAAAAAAAAAAAAAAAAAAAAAAAAAAACGCGCCACCACGGTTTGAGCCGAGGACCCTCGTAACGACAAACATTCGGTCTATCAACTACCCCACGGCAGTTCAGCGCGGCAGAGCTCTACAGATACGCTTTTCCAGTGCTCCGTAGGACAAGTGTTACGTATTATTTCCCGTTTACGTACGTTCTCCTAGACGGCAGCATATAGCACGAATTATATAGTATTTTCGGTTGATACTTTATCGATATACAACGTTTGATACCGATCTGAGTGTCTGACATTTGAAGGTCTGGGTGTTAAGTACATGAAAAGCAAGGCAGCTAACAACCTACCTATTACAACCCAGTACGGGAAATAGGCACAAGTTACACACTTCAAATATCTACGAGAGGTCATCCAACCATCAAGACTGAACACTATAGCCAATCAAGAAAGAATATCCAAATTACAGAAAGGATACTTGCTCACTTGGAATTCATTAAAATAAATGATCTATTTCTGTCAAAGCAAAAATAAGACATTACAAAACAGTAGTTCTACCCGCCGCAGAAACTACGGTGATCCATGGTCACACAAAAATAAGAGAAATTGAAAAGCAGAAAAGGAAATTTCTAAGGAAATACTCGGACCAGTTTTTCGCGAAGGAATTTGTATAAAGAGACCGACAAGAAAGATTTACAAACACACAGACACAATAACCTACATCTTTAGGAAGAGAAGGTTGCAATTTTATGGACATATCAGCAAAATGGGCAAGAACAGGGCTACAAGACAAATCTTTGAGATCGTTAAAACTAGCAAAACCAAAACCAAATGGATAACTGAAACAAAAGAAGACATTAAAGAACTGGAAATCACACACGACAACATAAACAAACGAGAGCAGTTGAGAAACATAAATAAACATACATTTAAACAGGAACACACCGAAATAAAGAACAGGAAATGAATGGTCAGAAGAGCGCAAGAAAGAACACAGAGAGTGTATGAAGAGAATTATTTGGGAAGAAAGGAGGAAGAAGAAAAAATCATGACTACTCAAGTTCAATCGCTCTCTTAATGAGGAATAATCGATTATATATATATATATATATATATATATATATATATATATATATATATATATATATATATTGCTATGTGTTAGTTTCGCTAAAACTCGGAAATGGCTTGATCGGTTTCAACTTTCTTTGTTCGTTTTAATACAGAAGTGGTTTAGAAAAAAAAAAAAAATAATAATAATAATAATAATAATAATTAGGAAAATTCAAGAATACATTTACAAAATCGAAAAATTCTCCACTTCGGATTATATTGATACTTTATGCGCTGCCATTCCGTTCATCGGATTGAGATAAGCTTTTGCACATTTGATCTTCAAAATAAGAGGAACCGCATTGTCAATATAGTAAATCGTACGGTACGTGGCGGCAGGTATTTCATCACAGACTCCGACACCAATCCACAGCTTCATACAGAATTTGGTGCAGTTTTGCACAGCAATAGTTTGGTGCCATACACTTACGAACATTTGAACATTGTTTGAAATTATAGCAAATTGTTTTTCTGAAGTAACAATTAAGGTTCAAAGTGGAGACGTAATGGATTCTGATAGATTGCGCCCTTGTCGTTACGAAGAAGATGGTTGTCGTTGCGAAGAAGATGGAGGAGGAAACAAACACGCAGTGAAAGGAAACTGCTCGTCTTTAGATGCCTCTACAAAGGAAACTTCTTTCTGTGTCAATATCGACAAAATTTCGATATGAATCTGCGAAACCTGGAGTCGTCGTGACTCCTCGCCTTTCATAAATGGATGCCTTAATCACTCCTTTAACGTAGCAAATACTAACTGTCTTCATTTTGAATTAGGTTGGAAAGGTTAGAATCAATAATAAAACTGGAGAACATTAAGTAACTGGCCAAGTGCATCCCCGAAGAAGACGCTGAGATTTTTTATGAAGAGATATTGAAATGGCCGAGCACAAGTGAAAACGCATTGTAACACGAACTCTTGTGGAGGTAGAATTCTATGCATTAGCTGTTTTTATGTTCACTTTATGACAATATTACACTAATCACTCGATAAATTTCAGCTTCGGAACACAAATTTTGAATGGGTCTCTAACACGAGAATTACCAAATTTCTTTTTAGAGTGGAGAAAGGAACTGTGTTACAAATTTTCAATTTTTTTTATATACACCTTGGAGAATATGTGAAAAATATTTCATTTAGATTGTATAGAGTTAAAACGAAGGATATCTGTAAAATTTTAAAACATTCTGCTCTATGTTTTTAAAAATAAGAGCTTTTTGTCTCTCCTGAATGGTAAGAAAAAGTATTTAGTTTTCTTTTCCACCGATCTATTACTTATAGAGTGGTCCCATGCAGGGGCGCTCCGCCTATGTGGCTGGGGTAACAGTCGGAGCATTTTAATGAAGTGGAATATGTGGAAATGGCATAACTTGCCTATGCAGCTTATAAAATGTATGTAAGATGAGAAAAATGCAAAATACAGATATAGTTGCCGCAGAGTATGATAGGCGTTGCAGAATGTCACAGTGTTCTGTTGGAGCTAGGGAAAAGCAATAGAGTAAACCTATTGTGGGTCCCTGGCCACTCGGGGATCAGTGGCAACGAAAATGCCGACAGATTATCTAGGATGGGGGCAGAGATTCCATTTATTGGACCGGAACCTGTCCTGACAATCACCAAGGCAATGATCAAATTGGAGCTACGTAACTGGCTTAGAAGACAGCACGTAGAATATTGGACCAAAGTCTATCAACAAAAACATGGCAAGGTAATGATGCCAAAGCCATGTTTTAAAAGAAGCTCTGCAATTCTGGGCCTGAACAGGAGAGAGATTAGACTCATGGTTGGATTGCTGACAGGCCATGGGAATTTCAAAAAACACCTACATACAATGGGAATAACAGAAGAGGACCCTAAATGTAGGATCTGTGATGACGGTGATGAAACTGCATCACATCTAATCTTAGAATGCATTGCATTGGAGAGTAAAAGGCACAGAACATTTGGGACAACCAGACCCGAAGAAATTGTGTCTAATAAAGAACTGGTAAAGGGACTCCTTGTACTGTTCAAGGGCATTGGTTGGCTTTACTAGATATACAGGTAGCGATACCGCACAATAAACTTAGTTTCGGTGCGGGCAGTGGCGGGTTGGACCAAGACTGTTTTGGCTTCCGTAAGAAAATCAAATCAATCATGGGCGTCACCACCACTAAATTATTTGCCGGGGGGAGAGGCATGACTCAAAGGATATGATTAAATATCTGTATACACTATATATTTGTTCCATGCCGGCCGCGCTGGCCGAGTGGACTGAGGCGCTCCAGTCACGGTCTGTACGGCCACTACGGTCAGGGGTTTGAATACCCCCTCGGGCATGGATATTTGTGCCGTCCTTAGTATCACCTAGTTCATAAGTAGTTTGTAAGTTTAGGCACTGATGACCTCGTAGTTAAGTCCCATAAGCTCTATGAACATTTGAACATTTGTTCCACAACAATATTTTTTAACAATTTCTGCGTAATTATTACGCAACCGGTTGGCTGATATAAAAATTGTTAAAAAAATGGATTACGGCTGCTGTTAATAAGCCATGTTCAAAGTTGAATACTTATTTTGTTGTGAACTAGCTTTCGACTTCTTAGGCCATCTTCAGACAACTTTATTCTGCTGATTACCCACATGTGGATAATCTGCAGTATTAAGTTGTCCGAAGATGGCCTAAGAAGCCGAAATCTAGTTCACAACATAATAAATATTATCGTGGAACAAATATATAGTGATACAGTTATTTAATATGTCTATGTTCCATCAAAAACCGACGGAAGAGTCCATAAATATTTAAGGATATAATGTACCTCATATGCACGAATAAAAGGAAGTCCACACTATTGAAGGGGGGACAGATGCGCCCTCTCTCCTCGGTGCTGATGCACTAAATGTTCGCTTTACGATGATATTTATTTTACTGACAGGATAAGGACACATACAAGAACCTGTCAATCACAGTCAGCAAAAAATATTATTCCCTTTATTGTATGTGACTGTATTTCAAAGACCACCAACAGTCGTTGCCAACATAAGTATTCTGCGCCACCAGTGCCGTAAGCAAAATTTTGCAAGTCATTTTGAAGGTTCGATACCACGCGTCTGCTTTGACTAAAGTCGTCATATGTCATTCTATCACAGACCACTAAGTTGAGACCAAAGAGAACATAGAACTGCCGATGTCCCTATCTCTGTCATGTTGTGGTTCGTAACTAACATTTAATGTTTCTACCCCGAGTCAGATGAATAAGTTTAGCTGCAATCGAGCATTGACTTCTGGTATTCCTATTACACATGTTGTTTCTACAAAACTAGCAACATTAATGAGATTAATTTTAAGTGAAATGTTTTGACAGTTCTTTTTACAAGCAACAGAACTGCGGATGTTCACTGTTTGTGTTGCTATATGAATCTTTGCTTTTTTGAAATTACGAATGTGATTACCGAAAGCAAGGCTATTGTATCTGCTCTAAGTTTATATTTTACAGAATAATTCATTTGTGGCACAGAACTGCTTTTAATAGAAATATACGTGGCTAAATATGCATATATACTATTCATTATACCTGTGCAACAATTGCTGCTTATAGAGTGCACTGATAATATTTCCCTATCACATCATTTTAAAGGAAGAAACCAATATTTAGCTTGTTGTACTTCTTAGGAACACTAAATAAGAGAAAAGTCATAAAATATCAACGCTTTTCTTAAGTAAAAATCGGACATTATGGATACGAACAGTTTTTAGTTCTTACAAATGCATTACAAAACTTTTCTCACATATTTTGAGGAATCATAAGATCACTGATACTGTGTGTCAAACTGATATTTCATCTTCCACTCCTGCTGAAGTTTCAGACTAAAAGATTCACGGTGAAATAAAAGTATTTACCTCAAAACTGCAATTCTGTTGCTTGCAAAAAGAACATAGGCACATGCCAAACCGTAATTTTCACATGAATATTTGTTATTGCAGAAAAATAACGTCAACTCTACTATCTAAATGTGAAATGAGAATATCAAGAAACGTGTTATTGTTAAAATGTATGCTTGATTACAGCTATAAATGCAAAAAACAACTTTCAGCTCCTCTTCACATTCTTCGAAATAACAAAAGCAGCTCCCTGCTACCAGTCACGTGACGTAAATGTTTGTTTCAGTATAATGACGCCATGCGCTGTCTATGTGAAATTTGGTCTATGATTATCACTCCTATTCGATCATACTCACAGACATGTATTACTAGACTGGTAATGCCGTATGCAGTAGCATTGGTGTCACTGAAGTCGCTCGCCGCCATATTTCTATACTACAAACGTACGGGAGGTCGTATATGTATTTACAGAAAACAGTCATAAAATACGGATAATCTCACATAACTACGATGTCTTTAGAGTTGAGAGTTAGTGGTAATTTCGCGTGTTATATATAGCTGTAATTTTTCCTACAACAAATAGAAGATAGTGATATATACAGTTATGAGTTCATTGATTTGGCGTTTTTATCAATCTGTTACCAATTTCATTCCACTTCGCCTTTTCTATCAGAAGTCGGTGCCGATTGCCGCCGTCCGTTGACATCGTCCCATGGTGGAAGACTTACATTTCAATAGGATGGAGGAGGGCATGAAACTAAATGAAATCTGAATTCCGGTTTTGAAGAAGAAAAGTAACAGTCTTCCACCATGGGACGATGTTAACAGACGGCGGCAATCAGCAACGACAAATTGCGCGCGCACATCAAAAACATCTGACGTCACACCTCTGCGCGCGAACCCTTGTAAATGTTCAAATGTTTGTTAAGCTTATGGGACTTAACTACGGGGTCATCAGTCCCTAAACTTACAAACTACTTATGAACTACTTACGAACTAGGACGTCACAAATATCCATGCCCGAGGGGGGATTCGAACCCCCGACCGTAGTGGCCGTGCTGACCGTGACTGGAGCGCCTCAGTCACCTCGGCCACCGCGGCCGGCCCTTGTAAATGTAGTTTGGCTTCAGTCAGTAGCGAGCCAGGGTGTGCATCGGACATTCAAAGGTGCCACGATCCCCCTTGAAAATGTCCTCCGCAGTCGGGGACGAAACGTTGGGTTTCTATAATAAATCCACTAGTCCACGCCATAGTAGCCCGGAAATTTTTAGTAATTTTGACCATTCCGGCCGTGAAAGTTTACTTCTTACTCACTTTCTCGCGGTAGTCGCGTCAAGTTCTATGAACATTGTTTATAATGCATAATTGAACTCGTACCACATTTCAATCCTTTTGCACGGCAATTTACTCATTACGGAGATATTCTCTGTTGTTCTTTTATAAACGTAATGTTTCTAAATTTCAATGTAAGTATTTTTAATTAAAATCATACAAACATTCGCATATTCCGAAGTAAAAAAAAAGTTTTTTTCCTTTACTTTCAATTGTTTATTGAAATTGATTTTAAGAATAAAACGCTTCTCCTATTTCTATTTACACAAATAGTAGCCAAGGTAACGTAATTTCTCTGTATTACTAATACGAATGCGGTGATGATCGTTTTTACATGTGCCCACGTGAAAACTATTGTCACTTATTTTTACAAGAAACAGAATTACATATCCTTGAGCTTCATTATAAATATTTTACTTTCTGCAATTTATTAATGTGATTATCGATGAGAACATTATTCAAGCTGCTCTTGACCGTGTTTATATGCCAGCAAGTAAGTCTCTTCTTGTGCAAATCTGCTTTCAATAAAGTTGCACAAAGCTAAAAATTCTCTACGACTATAAAACCACTTCTTGTGAGTGCATCGATGATGTTTCCTCAGCGCATTATTATTTAATGTAAACAGTCACTATTTTGCTTATTTAGTTTTGGTCATCACTGTTTGTAGGAAAAGTTTCAATATATGAACGGCTGTATTGTTTTAAAACTGGACATTACGCATTTAACACGGATTTCAGTTCTTATAGAAGTACAACAAAATATGTCACATGTATTGTTGACCGATAGTAATAAAACCGATTCTACTTGAAAAACTGATATTTAGTCTTCAACTCCTGTATATACTACAAATTTAAAGACTCGCGGTACATCAAAAATTGTCATTCCCTTAAAATCTGAGGTCCTATTGCTTGTAAAAAGAACAAACAATACATATCGTCTAGTCACATGTCAAACTGTACCTAACCCAATAATAATTTCAACTGCTGACAACTAAGGCAAACTGTACTACTAAAGGTGTAATAAGAATGCGCCGGCCGCGGTGGCTGAGGGGACTGAGGCGCTCCAGTCACGGTCTGCACGGCCACTACGGTCGGGGGTTCGAATCCCCCTCGGGCATGGATATTTGTGCCGTCCTAATTCGTAAGTAGTTCATAAGTAGTTTGTAAGTTTAGGGACTGATGACCCCGTAGTTAAGTCCCATAGACAAACATTAAGAAAAAAGAATGCCATAAGAGGTCTTATTGTTAAAAAGCTGCGCTTAATTTTCGCTGAAAAGGATAATAACTGCATCTTTTAGCTCCATTTCCCGTTACTCGTAAAAATAAAAACGGTTTTCTGCCCCAAGTCATGTGACGTAGATGTTGGTTTCAGTCAAGAAGGTTAAAATAAAGGGAAATTGCGTTATCTCTGCCAGGCACATATATCAGTTGAAGCCTGTCAGCCATTTTCGTGAGTTGTTATTATTGCCTGTTAATTGCCTAAGTAAAAAAAAAAAATACTGAAAAACACATTCGTTAATTTGTCTGATGGTCAGTATTTCGTAGATGAGCGAGTGTATTCTGTTGACAGAGCATATTACGAATTCCTTTCACTGATAACCCAAATTTAAAACTTTGTAGTTATGTTTGTACAGATCACTTTACCTACAGCGATAATTAATATTGGTCTGTCTATATGTATAAAACAGCGTGTCCGTGTGTTTCTGCACATGACTTACATACAAATCTACAGTTTTCTTCCAATCTTGATAAAATTTTGCATTCGTGACCTTCAAACCAAAAGAAAGATCGCTGTGAGTGTAAGGATCACATGCAATACGTAGTTCATGAGATATAACGTTATAAAAAATGCACGAAAAAGATCTGCAACATGTGGCAGTGTTTGCACATCGCCTCCTGAATCATTGGACCGATTTGAACCAAATTTGATTGATATATTGCTTACCGTGAGTTAACAATAGTTGTGCAAATAACAACCTACAACACATAGTTCCGGAGATATGACGCAAATGGTGCGTGGAGGAGGGTATTTACATACAGGCCTTGATAAAATCTTGATATGCGTTTGCACCTTAACCTTCAAAGTAAGGTCTATATAAAATTTGGTATGATGTATGACGGAGTGTGCTTTACATAAGAATCTCGAAAATTCCTCAGTTTTGCTACAAAGTTGACAATATTTTTCACGCTTATCCTTCAAAGCAACTGGCAGATCACTGTCTATGTAAAATTTCATATGACGCATGGCGAAGGATACTTTACTTACGGACTTCGCCAAAATCTACAGGTTCTTTTCCATTGTAGATTTTACTCACGGCTTCTCCAGCGTTGATGTGTTTGCATCAGTGTGAAAGACTATAGTTATGACCAGGAGTAGCGGAGTAAGGCCGACACCACCCCACCACAGAATAAGGAGTATACAGAAAGGAAACTCGCGCTGCAGTCTGTCATCCAAAATTTAGTGCGCATGTGCGGAATCGGTCATCTTGAAAAGCAGTAAACGTGTGATCACTCCCTACTCTGTGGCGTGGTAATGCGCCGTCTTTGTTTGTTAATTGTGTATTTTAGCTGCCTGAATCGCATAAAAGTAAACAAGTATTTAGTGCAGTGCAGTGAAAAGAAAGAACTGTGTGTCAGTAGTTGAAGCTGTTCCTGTGGTGTCGCACAAGTACAAAGTGCGCGCCACCTACTTTCGCCGCGCGCCGCCATGCACACACGGCGCGGCGTTCTCACGACAGCCACGAGCGCCCTCTGCTGCAACCCCGCTCGTGGCCACCACGGAAAGACATCGGGCACTTGGGACGGAGATAGCAACCAGTTAGGACCTTCGTAATCAGATAGCACCACTGAAGACTTTGCTATCGTACAGGCACTAGGCAGGCCTCTAACAACTATGTATCAACATTCTGCAGTACTATGTAAAAGTTAAGTATTGTTACATTCTGTGCAATATATATCTCTTTCTAATTTACTCTAGTGTTTATAGTTTCTGGCTGCTCCCCTCCGTACCTGCACCAGCGTGCTATTTTTGTTCCTGTGTCGGTCTCATTCCACTCGGCCACCGACACCTACGACGAGGCTGGGACACAAAAGCGGCGACGAAGTTAGGACACAAAAGTGGCGACGAGGATGGGATAGAAGAACCGTGGACCAGCCCGCTTACAGCAGCCAGACAGCAGCAGTTGGAGCACGCAGAAATTGCTCCCGCCCACCCAACCTTATTATAAGATTTTTGGGGGAACATTTTCAGTTACGTGTTTGTGAACTTTTTTGTTGCAGAGCGTCCTCTTTCATATTGCATTTGTGTTTTGTTATAAGTTACTTGTATACGCGGCGCCTAATCGGTCAGCATGGCCACTACCCCGAACCCAAACTTAATGGAAATTATTCAGTTACAGGCGGCGCAAATCACTCAACTACTGCAGGCCGTGTCGCAGTTGACGGCACAGGCTGCTCACCAACAACAACAGCCGTCACATCAGCAGCCCACACCTGCCGCTGCACCGCTTCCTACATTTCGCCAGTACAACGAACGTGAGGAAGAATGGAGCGACTATTTCGCACAGTTTCAAGAACTCGTCGCGGCTCATCAAATAATTACAGGTCAGAGAGTGAAGAACCTTTTCTTAACTATTGTGGGCCCCCAGACCTTCGTACTATTGCAAAAACTTATCCCTCTCGCATCTCCTCGTGATGTAGACTTTGAACAAATTGTAGATGCACTGAATGCTCATTATGAGAGAAAAGTTCTTGTAGCCGCTGCACGATACCGATTTTTCAGACTTAAAAAATTACCGCAGCAGTCACACCAAGAGTGGATTACGGAATTGAAGGGCTTAACCCGCAAATGTAAATTTACTTGCTCTTGTGGACTTTCGTATAGTGACGTGATGTTGAGGGATGCGATTACGCAGAACATTCAGGACCCCAGAATTAGAGCAGCAATTCTGAAACAGTCTGACCCCTCATTAGACAGTGTACTGCAGCTTATAGATGCGCATGATACTTTTGACTTAGCAGATGTAGAAATGCAAAGCCACAGTGTTAATTCAGTGCGCCGTAACGGACGCTTTCCTAGCCGTAGTTCTCAGTGTAGCACTAGTGATTCTTACAATAGTACAGGCCGTGCTGAACAGACAGTGAACAGTAGCCAGTGTAAACGTGCGACACAAAGGTCGCCCCGTCGTGTTAGACACAGTGATTTGAATAACGGGCGCCAACGCTCATTTCAGAAAAATGTACGTAAATCTTGCCCCCAGTGTGTGTCTCGCCACAAGCGTGCCCATTGCCCTAGTCGCAACGCAACCTGTTATCAATGTGGCAAATCAGGACATGTACAGTCTGTGTGTATGCAAATTAAAAACTCAAAGAACGGTACCGTTAGAAACAGTGCTTCGCGGAGTGCGAGAACAGTTTATTCTGTAAATGTTATACGGGCTGTGGAATTGAACAGTGCTTTCCTTGGATCTCAATTGCAAGAAAGTAGTTCTGCGCCTATGGCAAAACTATATAGTGCACCACGTAGCAAGCGCCGACGAGCGCGTAAAACAGTGCAACGGAAAAGGGTTCGGGACAAGCAAAATGACTATGAATAGTGCATTCCTGTAGTGAAAATAGTGCCTTCTGCAACTGCTCATTGTAAAAGTGCCCAGTACTGTGTAGATAGTGACAGTAGACATCAAGTAGCTACTCAAAAGTTTAGTGCAGTAGTTAGTGAATCTGCAGTAGCCTCGAATTGCGCGGACGCCGATCCGGCGGTAGTGCCATCTAATGACAGTGTTGTTAATCCGCTGCGTGCCGAGTCTGCGCCGCTTACTTCACTAAGCGGCCCGCGCAAGCGCAGTAAACAAACCGTAGCAGACGTTGCCCACATTCGCGCACCTGTCGAGCGCCGCAAAAACTTTTTGTGAATCTTTCCATTGACAATAAGACTGTGCAATTTCAGCTCGATACTGGTTCCGCTGTCACATTAATAAATAAAGATACTTATGAACTTCTGGGTTCGCCAAAATTGTCGCCGTCACAGCAAGTGTTAACAGCTTATACAGGTCAAAATATTCCCGTGCTAGGAACGTGTAGCCTGCCCGCCTCTTTTCAAGGTGTAACAAAAACAGTTGCTTTTGTAGTCCTTCAGGCCAAATCTACACAGAACATTTTTGGACTAGATGCTTTTGACTTGTTTGGTTTATCAATTCAAAGAGATGTGCTTCAGATTTCGTCAGTAGTGCCTCAGGATAAAATCAATGCATTGTGTGACAAATATAGTGACTTGTTTTCGCCGGAACTAGGTTGTGCAAAAGACTTCGTGGCACATGTAACTTTAAAAGAATCTGCAGTTCCAAAATTTCGTAAAGCTAGACCAGTGCCTATCGCCTTGCGTGATACAGTTGCCGAAGAACTTAAACGTTGGCAAGATAGTGGGGTGATTTCTCCTGTTTCTGCGAGTCAGTGGGCCTCGCCTATAGTAATTATACCCAAGCCGTCAGGAAAACTTCGTCTCTGTGCGGACTTCAAATCAACAGTGAACAGTCAAACAATTGTCGACACTTATCCCCTGCCCAGACCTGAGGAACTGATGGACAAATTAGGACAGTCTCGCTTCTTTTCCAAAATTGATTTAGCAGAGGCATACTTACAGATTCCACTTGATGACGAGTCAAAAAAGTTTTTCGTCATTAATACTCACATGGGCCTTTTTCAATTTCAACGCCTACCCTTTGGCAGTTCTTCCGCTCCCGCTATTTTTCAGCGTTTTTTGGAACAGCTGACAGTTTCTGTACCGTGTTGTTCGAACTATTTAGATGATATTGTGGTATCCGGACGTACAGTTGAAGAACATTTAGCAAACCTGGAGTGCCTTTTCAAAGTTTTGACTGCAGCAGGTCTACGTTGCAATAAAGCAAAGTGTTCGTTTTTTCAAACTGAAATAGAGTACCTAGGCCATGTGATTAATGCGCAAGGAATCCATCCCTTACAGTCACACCTTCGAGCAATCAAATACTTGCCTCCTCCTAAGAATGTGCATGAATTGCAAGCAGTGATGGGAAAGCTTAACTATTATTTCAGGTTTATTCCCAATGCCTCTCAGATTGCAGCTCCACTGCATCACTTACGTAGGAAGAATGTTCCTTTTGTATGGTCTAAAGATTGTCAGGTTGCCTTTGACAAACTAAAGTCTGCACTACTCAGTGATGCATGTTTGATTCCCTTTGACCCACAGAAGCCTGTAGTGTTAGCAGTTGACGCCTCGTCGTACGGTCTGGGTGCCGTTCTGTCGCATCGTATTGGATGTCACGATCGTCCTATTGCCTTTGCATCCAAGCTACTGACGCCGACGCAACAGAATTACAGTCAGATAGAAAAGGAGGCCTTAGCAATCATTTACGGCGTCACAAAGTTTCATCATTATCTCTATGGCAGAAAATTCTATTTGTTGACAGACCACAAGCCTCTCACGTCGTTGTTCTCACCCACAAAGCCGATTCCGCCACGTACGGCACAAAAGCTTCAGAGATGGTCCTTGATATTGTCTAATTATCAGTATGAGATTTTGTACCGACCTACCACTAAACATGCTAACGCGGACACACTTTCCCGACTTCCGGTTGGCCAGGATGTATCATCTGATTCTTCAGAAATGGCATGTTGTCAGATAGACTCCAGAGATGCTTCCGCTGTCGCAGACTTTCCTTTGAACTCTCGTCGGGTTGCACAGGAAACAGCTGCGGATGCAGACCTAAGTGTGGTAGCACGTTTTGTTCGCTCAGGGTGGCCTGCCAGAGCCAAAAACATTGATCGGCCTCTGGTTCGACGTTATTTTGCACAACGTCATGCATTATCTTTAAGTCAGGGTGTACTGTTGTTGCATACCGACAACGACCAAGCAAGAGTGATTGTTCCTCGTTCACTGCAACGAGAAGTGTTACGCCTCCTGCATCAAGGACATTGGGGCATTGTTAGGACAAAGCAACTGGCCAGACGTCATTGTACCTGGGTTGGTATGGACGCTCAGATAGAGAGCATGACATCACAGTGTACAGTTTGTGCGGAGCATCAGGCGGCTCCTCCACAGCGTTTCTCAGACTGGCCACGCCCCAAGGGACCATGGCAACGTTTACATATTGACTTTGCCGGACCTTTCTGGAATACGCGCTGGTTAATTGTTGTAGACGCTTTCAGCAATTTTCCTTTTGTGATTGCCATGAACTCAACGACAGCTTCTAGTACAATCAGTGCCTTAACATCAGTGTTTTGCATCGAAGGTTTGCCTGAAACTATCGTCAGTGACAATGGACCACAGTTTGTTAGTGCGGAATTTCAACAGTTTTGTCGTGCGAATGGCATTCAGCATATCACCACCGCACCTTTTCACCCTCAGTCCAATGGTGAAGCAGAACGTTTCGTTCGAACATTCAAGTCTCACATGGAGAAGATGAAAGGTCAGCACTCCAGGCAGCAAGCTCTTCAAATTTTCCTGTCTACGTATCGGTGCATGCCACGTGACGGCCCGTCTCCTGCCGAGCTGCTACCCGGCCGCCGTCACCGCACTCTCCTTCACCTGCTGCAGCCTCCCACGCACCGAGTCGGTTCGTATGGCGCTACGCGTTTTCAGGTTTCCACGCCGGTGCTGTACAGGGTGTTTGCTGGAAACAAGAAGAAACTATGGATGCCGGGCATCATTCAGCGCGTGCTCGGGCGCAATATGTATGTTGTACGTTCTTCCACAGGGTCGGAGCTGCGGCGCCACGCAAACCAATTGCGCCTGCATAGGCCGCGCGATCCTGTCTCCGGTTTCTTGATTCCAGACCCAGTTCACCGCCAGGGAGCACAGCCACATCGCTCGCCGCCGGGCCCAGCGTCCCCGGACTACGAGATCCCTATGGAGGTGGACGCGCCTCCTACGCAGTCCGCCTCTCCGCCTCCGTCGCCGCCGCAGCTGACAGCATCACCGAGAGGAACTCCGGGACCGTGCGGGCCCCCCCAGCTTGGGCCACGCACCTCAGAATAAGATGACCTGCTCAATCTGGGCGGCAGGGTGCGCCCTTCCCCAGGTTTCGGTGGGTTCCCTGGAGGATCGCAAGGCGGATGCCGGAGCGCGGACGGCGTCTCGATCCCAGCCTCAGCTACGACGCCCGTCCCACCAGTAACGCCCCCGCCCAGGCCCTCCTCCCAGTGCCGTCGCCGTGGCCCTCAGCCCTACGCCACGACGGCGCGGCGGTTTGGGGGGGAGGGGTGTGGTGTCGCACAAGTACAAAGTGCGCGCCACCTACTTTCGCCGCGCGCCGCCATGCACACACTGCGCGGCGTTCTCACGACAGCCCCGAGCGCCCTCTGCTGCAACCCCGCTCGTGGCCACCACGGAAAGACATCGGGCACTTGGGACGGAGATAGCAACCAGTTAGGACCTTCGTAATCAGATAGGCACCACTGAAGACTTTGCTATCGTACAGGCACTAGGCAGGCCTCTAACAACTATGTATCAACATTCTGCAGTACTATGTAAAAGTTAAGTATTGTTACATTCTGTGCAATATATATCTCTTTCTAATTTACTCTAGTGTTTATAGTTTCTGGCTGCTCCCCTCCGTACCTGCACCAGCGTGCTATTTTTGTTCCTGTGTCGGTCTCATTCCACTCGGCCACCGACACCTACGACGAGGCTGGGACACAAAAGCGGCGACGAAGTTGGGACACAAAAGTTCCGTTTTTATTATGAGCAGCAATAAAAGAAAAAGGCGGCTGATGGTGCTCAGCACCTAATTGCCGTAATAATACAAATAAGGATATAAGTTTCTTCACCTTCCCGAAAGATGTTGAGCAGTAAGAGAACGTCGCTATATGTGTACTGAAATTTAAATGTTATCAGTTTCGAATGAGAGCAATGTGTGCATAATTATTAAAAGTAGCCTTGCTTCTTCTCTTGACGATAACTCTCGCTGTTGCTGTTGCTGCAGCAGCTCAACAGCACCGAAATGTTGAAGTACATTTATATTTTATAAGTTTAACGCTGCAGGGAATTATATAAAATGAATGATAACGAATAGTGCGTAAGTAGGCAGGTAAAATTTTAGTTACGGCATTGGAGGCGTAGTGTGCTACTGTTGGCAACGAATACTCTTCTGATACTCAAACCAGTAGATTAAGGGAAATAATTATTTTATGCTGTTCCTGCTCTGTGCTTGACAGATTCCTCTATATCCCCTTCTTTGATCAGTAAATTAATGATACTCCTAAAGCAAATACAACTTTTATATATGCCCAGACGTCGTTAGTTCTGTGTAATCACGTTGTATTGCTAAGTCTGACTCAATATATTTTTTGCGAATTTTAGTCGTGTCAAATAAAACCTGGCTGTTGTAAAGTCACTTTCTTGTTTATAACTAATTTCCCAAAAATAACTCCGCGTTATTTGGGATTTTTCTAGAGATAAGCACCAAATAAAACGATCATCGATTCCACCGTACATTTTCGTAGTTGTATTAAAATGTAGGCCTATTTTTTTCGTTGGATTACAATTAGGTGCAAGAAGAGAGCGCAAAATAGATGAGAGCATAATAAAAAGCTGTTTCGTTTCGTAAAAGTCGGAGAGATTAGCTGCAGTTCGTAAAAAGTCCATTTCTAGCCAAAGTACCAAGTGGCTACAGTTCCGCGTTTACCGCTTTTCAATATGGCGTCGAGCGCAACGCTTGGTAACATACAGATCAAAGGCGCCGCCCCCAGCTTTCTCTTCTGTATGCTTCCTATTCTGTGACCCCACTGAGATTCGCCCGTCTTGTTTGTCATCGACGCCAATGACCGCCATCTTGCATGACGTCATCCAAGATGGCGTTCGCCGGGATTTTTTATTTTATTTTAATTTTTTTGCGGTAGCGTAACATTACTCATTCATACCTCTATGCACGTACTTGCCCAATGACCGCCCCCACAAATGCACACATGTGTAAGTGCTGCTCCCGATTACTTTTATTAAATTTGCATATCAAATTAACTTTGAACAACTTGGCCGACGTCTGGCCACAGCCGCTGCTGCCAGCCTAGCGCCACGCCCAACATATCCGCCAGACTGGCGCCACCTCTGACCGTCCCCGCCAGCTGACCGCCACACAAACACCGCCCCCAATTAATTTTATTAAACCTGTTGTTGTTATGTTATGGTCTTCAGTCCGAAGACTGGTTTGATGCAGCTCTCCACCCTACTCTATCGTGAGCAAGCCTTTTCATCTCGTCATAAGAACGGCAACCCACATCTACTTGAATCTGCGTACTATATGCGTCTCTTGGTCTCCCTCTGCGATTTTTACCCCACACACTTCACTCCAATGCCAAATTTACGATTCCTCGATGTCTAAGAATGTGTCCTACCAAGCGATCCCTTCTTTTAGTCAGGGTATGCCAAAGATTCCTTTTCTCACCAATTCTATTCAGTACCTCTTCATTAGTTATGCGATCTACCCACCTAATCTTCAGCATTCTTCTGTAGCACCACATTTCAAAAGCCTCTATTCTCTTCCTGTCTGCACTGCTTATCGTCTATGTTTCACTCCCGTACAAGGCAACAATCCACACAAATGCCTTCAGAAAAGACTTCCTTACACTTAAATTAATATTCGATGTTAGCAAATTTCTCTTTTTCAAAAATGCTTTCCTTCCCATTGCCATTCTGCATTTTATATCCTCTGTACTGCGACCATCGCATGTTATTTTACTACCCAAGTAACAAAACTCATCTACCACCTTCATTGTTTCGTTACCTAATCCAATTCCTTCAACATCGCCTGATTTTCTAAGACCGCATTCCATTATTTTTGTTTTGCTCTTGTTAATGTTCACTTTGTACGCTCTCTTCAACACACTGTCCATTCCATTCAACTGCTCTTCTAGGTCCTTTGCTGTCTCTGACAGAATTACAATGTCATCAGCAAAAGGCAATGTTTTTATTTCTTCCCCCTGAACTTTAATCCCTATTCCAAATTTTTCCTTGCTTTCCTCCACCGCCTGCTCGATGTACAAATTGAATAACATCGGAGAAAAGCTACAACCCTGTATTACTCCCTTCCCAACTGATGCTTCCCTTTCGTGCCCTTCGAGTCTAATAACTGCGGTCTGGCTTTTGTACAAGTTGTAAATAACTCTCCTTTCCCTGTATTTTACCCCTGCCGACTTCAGAATTTGAAAGATTGTATTCCAGTCAACATTGTCAAATCCTTTCTCCAAATCTACAAAAGCTAAGAATGTAGGTTTGCCTTTCCTTAATCTATCTTCTAAGATAAGACGTAATGTGAGTATTGCCTCCCGGGTTCCTACGTTCCTCCTGAATCCAAACTGATCTTCCTCGAGGTCAGCTTCTACCAGCTTTTCCATTCTCCCGTAGATAATTCGTGTTAAAATTTCGCAACCGTGACTTATCAAACTGATGGTTCTGTAATTTTCACACCTGTCTACGCCTGATTTCTTTGGAATGGGGATTATAACATTTTTCTTAAATTCTGAGGGTATTTCGCCTGTCTTATACATCCTACACACCAGTTTAAATAGTTTTGTCATGGCTGGCTCTCCCAGAGACTTTAGTAGCTCTGAGGGTATGTCATCTACTCCTGGGGCCTTGTTCCGACCTAAGTCTTTCAGGGCTCTGTCAAATTCATCTCTCAGTATAGTATCTCCTATTTCATTTTGATCTACTTCCTCTTCCCTTCCTACAACATCGTCTCTAAGTTCATTTCCTTTGTAGAGCTCCTCTATGTACTCTTCCCACCTTTCTGCTTTCCCTTCTTTGCTGAGAACCTACATATCAAATTAACTGCAACGACCGAACTACAAGACTAACCTACAACAAACGGATCTAACCATTACAGCTCTGTTTAAACGTTCAAATGGTTGTAAATCCAAGGGACTTAACTACGGTCGACATTAGTCCCTAAAGCTTGCAAACTACTTACACTAACATACATTAAGGACAACACACAAGCATCCATGCCCGAGAAAGGACTTGAACCCCCAACAGCGAACGGCATGGGCACCGCAGCTGGAGGCTTTAGTGCACAAGGCTGTTCTGTCATGACAGCTCTTTTCTAGTAAAGTTCTAAACTAACTAGCAAGTGACAATCTCGGTATCTCTGTGTCGTTGGTGGTTCTAACCGATTGATCATGCATCTCTTTGCATTGCATACTCCAACAGACAGTATTTCTGAAACGTTTTTTCAGAGACTGATGACCCCGTAGTTAAGTCCCATGTTCTACAAACATTTGAACATTTGAATTTTGAAACGTTTTCTATAAGTCACTGGAATACTCCCGATAAACATCTGTAACACACCCAATTATATCATAAAATGACTGACACACACGTAGAACAGCTAACAAGAAATTATCCAGTTCAATAAGCTCTTTTCTCATATATATCTAATCATTACAACTAACGACGCAAAATAGTCTACACCATTTTGAACTAATACAACACTCAAAAATTATGTCGAATGCCAAGAGCAATCCTTTACAGACTAAACGAATGATTAAACACGCATCCCAACTCAGGTACCTACCCAGCTTTAAATCACCTAACCATAGGGTTTATTGAAATCTTTACTTCTTGGCGAAAGAACAACTATTTACCACCGCAAGCGTCTCTGCTTCGCCACTGAGAGGCATCCATTCGTAAAACAAACACCACTAAAAGATGGGATAAATACTCCACAGCCCTAACACGTAAACACACTACTAGGTATCAATTTACAGCCCACAAATGTAGAACAGCTCTAGATTGCAACGAACCATATGACTAAACGGATCGAATCGGTATTCGGCACAAGCCAAAATACATTGTACGCACCAGATTACGAATACACAAGGTCTAATTTTACGAAGATAGAATATTACATCGCTTCTGTCAACAGCCAAAAGAATAGAAAACGAGCGGTTTGTCACAGCTATACCATTGCTCTTAATGATCCCTCAACACACATCTCTAACTAACATCTACAGGTCATAGAGAGACATCCGTGCACAATCATATTACCAAGAAATACTGCAACACTTCTATGGATCATTTCCTTGCAGGTGTCACAAACGAGGTAATTATCATATGAGTTGACTACAACAGCCGGAGTAACTAGCATGATGAAGATATAGTTAGCGATACACAAAAACAGTCGGATGAGCATTAAATTGCAATGTAAAGTCAAACTCCAGTCCATACACCAACATGTCGCACAACATCAATTTAAACGAACACTTGGCTTAGCTTTAGACTAGAACAGCATATAAGTACATCTCTGATAACTGTCCAACTAATAGATACTCCATCAATCAAAGCACTTCTCTTCTGACAAGTAGCCTGTCTTCCAGTATTTTCTTCTAGATCCATAGACCTGTAAAACCGAAACATTCTACACGAAAAGCTATAAGTCTTAACAAGAAACAGCTATTGCAGATGCAAACTATTACGTATTTTAGATAATCATATCGACATTGGAGTCTCCTCAGCGCACTTGATCCCCCTAAAGATCTTATGATCTACAATAAAAATCTCGTAACGTTGGTCTACATACAACATAGAAGAGTAAAAGGCGTCTTCCATAGTGGAAGAAACCTAGAATGCATCTAACTCGATTCCCACATCACGGAAAAGATACTATGCTACAACAGCTTACAACACAGTACATCCAACTCTAACCCTTTATAGGGCAAAGCAGCCCACAGATCGATGATTTGTGTGGCGGGCGTGGCGTCAGGCTGGTGGTAGCGGCTGGGGGTAGACGTCGGTCAAGATGTTCAAAATTAATTTGATATGCAAATTTAATAAAATTAATTGGGGGGTAGCACCCGCACAAGTGATCATTTTTGGGGGTGGCGGTGCGGGTGGTCGTTGGTCAAGTACGTGCGTAGGGGTGGGAAGGAGTAACGGTACGCTCCCGCCAAAAAAAAAAGGGTTATTGCTCATAATATTCAAAGAAATTTCAAAATTCAAATTTCCCATGGGACGCCATCTTGGATGACATCATCCAAGATGGCGGCCAGTGGCGTCGATGACAAACAAAAGATGGGCAGATCTCAGTGGGGTGGCGTCGGCTTTACCCTGCTACTACCAGGATCATCAGGATAAAAGAAAAGTTTCCAATTTTCTGGTATAAATATAACGATGTACAGGATGAAGGTAAACCTTGTCCTTATTTATCGAGATGAAAATAAATTTCTATACTTATAAGACGCATTTGTTGTCTGTTTGTCTGTTCTCTTATAACTCAAGATCCAGACAACCAAATAACGTGAAATCTGGTGACCTACACAAAATTTCATGGGGAAGGTACATAAACAGGTTTCGTTCCATTTTTTGGTAAACAATCCGGAAAATTTTTGAAAAAGTGAAAGTGCGTTTTCATTGTGTCCGTGTAAATCTGTATCTTCGCACTAATCCTTATGAAATTTTGCACAATTGACCGTCAAAACAAGAGGAAGGGCACTGTCTACATAAAATTTCGTTCAGTGCATGGTGGAGGGTACTTACGGATATCGCAAAAATCCACAGTTTTGCTCCGATCTTGATGAAATTTTGTACACTTGACCTTGAAAAAAGCTGGAGGTTATTGTCTACATAAAATTTTGTTCGGTGCATCTGGGAGAGTACTTTACTTACAGACTTCAATTGCAATCTCTATACTCTCCCTTAGACTGTTCGCCGATGATGCTGTTGTTTATCGGTTAGTGAAGTCAAGAGAGGGTCAAAAGTAACTGCAAAGCGATTTAGACAAAATTTCTACATGGTGCGAAAATTGGCAATTGACACTAAATAAAGAAAAGTGTGAAGTAATACACATGACCACTAAAAGAAATCCGCTGAACTTCAATTACGCGATAAATCAGTCAAACCTTAAGTTCGTAAATTCTACTAAATACCTAGGAGTTACAATTACGAACAACTTTGACTGGAGAGAACACATAGAAAATATTGTGGGGAAGGCGAACCAAAGGTTATGTTTCATTGGCAGAACGCTTCGAAGATGCACCAGCTCCACCAAAGAGACTGCCTACATCACACTTGTGCGTCCTCTGCTGGAGTACTGTTGCCCCTTGTGGGACCCTCACCAGGTAGGACTGACGGAAGACATTGAGAAGGTTCAGAGAAGGGCAGCTCGTTTTGTTTTATCACGTTACGGGGGGGAGGGGAGGGGTGGAAGCGTCACTGAAATGTTGCGCGAATTGGGGTGGAAATCATTAAAAGAAAGACGTTATTCATTGCGGCGTGATCTGTTTGCGAAGTTTCAATCATCGACTTTTACTTCTGAATGTGAAGATATTTTGCTAGCACCCACCTACTTAGGGAGACATGACCATCCCAATAAAATAAGAGAAATCAGATCGAAAATGGAACAATTTAGGTGTTCTTTCTTCCCGCGCGCTATTAGAGAATGGAACGGTAGAGAAAAGTTATGAAAGTGGTTAATGAACCCTCTGCCAGGCACTTAAATGTGATTTGCAGAGTATCTATGTAGATGTAGATATAAGACGCATTTGTTGTCTGTTTGGCCAAAAATGTTGTTTATCACATTGCTTTAACATAAATGTACCCTTTTATTACATGAAAATAAACGGTTTCGTAGGTTTCTACAGAAAACCTTATTTTAAACCTGGGCAAAGCCGGGTACTTTCAGCTAGTATAATATAAAATAACTCTTTCTTACATCGTAACTAAATCAAGGACTAAAGAAGCTATACGTTATACAAGTTGTAAATTATGCAGGATTCAAATGTCATCTTCATCTACATAAATTCTCAGCAAGTCACACTGAAATGCATGACAGAGGTTTCATCGAATCATTTTTATGCTATTTCACTTCAGTTCCATTCCCTAATAGTTGACGGGAACTTTGCGTTTTCGATCTGATTTCTCTTACTTTTAATTATAACAATGTCTCCCTATGTATGTGAAAATATGCATTCGGTAGAGAAAGTTGGTGAAAGAAATTTCGCAAATTGATCTCGTCACAACGAGTAATGCCTTTCTCTTAATGATCCGGTGCATCATGTCCGCGTCACTATAATAATAAAAAACGACCTGCCCTTCTCTGATCTTTCTCCAAATCGTCTATCAATGTGCGACAATATTGCAAGGAAGGATGTAGTGTAGGGAGTTCCTTTAGTAGAACTGTTGCATCTTCTAAGTGCTCTGCCAATGAAAAGTAGCCTTTAGTTCGCCTTGCCGACAATATTTTTTGTGTTCTTTCCAATTTAAGCTGTTCGAAATTGTTACTCCTAGGTATTTAGTAGAATTTACAGCCTGTAGATTTGACTGATTTATCGTGTAAATTGAACTTCACTGCTTTCTTTTAGTAGTCATATAGATGACTTTACACTTATCGTCATTAAGGATAAATTGCCAATTTTTGCATCACGTTGAAATCTTATCTAAATCTATTTGTAGTTGATTTTGATCTTTTTGTGTCTTTACTAGTCGATAAATGGTAGCATCATCAGCGAGCAGTCTCAGAGAGCTACTTAGGTTGTCTTCTAAATTGATTACAGAAGTAAGGAACAGCGGGGCCACATAATATTTCCCTGAAGAAGGCCGGATATCACTTCTGTTCTACTCGATGACCTTTCATCAATTACAACATACTGTGTCCTTTCTGACAGGAAATCACGAATCCAATCGCACAACTGTGAAAATATTCCATAAGCATGCAATTTTATTAAAAGACGCTTGTGAGATACAGTTTCAAAAGCTTTCTGAAATTCTAGAAACACAGACTCCACTTTACACCCCTTGTCGATAGCACTTGTCGGTATCAGCGTAATTTGAACTAATCGACTATATAAAATAAATAAATTCGGCGCGAGAGGTTTACTGGTAACACAACTCTTTATTAGACAACAGAAGGAACTGACTGAAAAACAAAAGCTGTCAGAGAGTAAACTGCAGAGAGAGTAACATAAAAAATCATAGAGTATACATCGCGTATGTAATATACTAGAACACGTAAAAAATATACAGCGCTCCTGGCGGCTGGACGCTGAACTACGATTAACAGCCTCGATTCATTTATTACATCCGCGATAGTAGTGTGCCTCTGGTGGCCGGTACGGAACTAATTATAAACGCGGTTCACTTGATTCAGCCGCTACACTGCACTGCACTTTCAACACTGAACTTCGCGCTGACGCGTGGCGGCTGGCAAAACAGAGCGCCACACTCATCGCATCATGTGAGTAAAGAACTAGCTGAATCCGCGTTGACTAGCGGTTAATAGTTGGTTCTCTTCCAGGTAGTCCATAATATATGAGGAAAATATATGTTCTAAAATCCTACTGCAAACCGACGTCAGTGATATGGGCTTCTATTCAAAATCGAATCAGCGGTTTGACGACGTTGACGTCTTGTGTAAGCATCGTATCAATTACGTGGAATCATATTACGCACAAGACATCATCCATTGAAAGTATTTAAATAAATATGGTACATTTAAAAAGTCAGAGAGTAAGTAGATTTTCCAAGGAGTCTTCAAGAATCTCTGAAGCTATAAGAGAAACGTTGACCTCAACTGTTCCATAAAAGCAATAAATATCTCGATTTAGTAGCTTCTAAGATATCCTATGATCTTCTTCAGCGTTCAAGCTATCTCCAATACCCTGTACGCAGCAATACGCAATTACATCGAGCTCGGTTAAGCGGTTTAGTCGTGAAACAGTAACAGAGCTTCTTTCGCATTTATAATGTTAGTATGGAATGATGAAATTTAGTAGCTTGACATTCAGTAACTTACCGTATCGTGCATGGCAGAGGGAAGATTGCAAAACGTTTTTAAACTGTTTACTGTTTACCAAGGAAGTCGGTTTATACTTGTGACTTTTCATAGAGCGCGTAGGAAGACGGAGGAAGAGCATCCGGCAACCCCTTACAATTAGCCATGCAAATTTTATAGTCAACCACACCGAACATGCGCAACCGACAAAAAACGCGAGAAAAAGAGAACAAGAAGAGGGACGGAAGAGCTGAAATAAGGAGGTGCAGTTGAACAGTAGCAGGCGGAGGTGATGAACAGAGTAAAGAGTGAAGAGAGAGAGGGACAGGAGTGGGACAGAGCGAGGGGAGGAGAAGGGGTGGACAAGGGAAGAGGAGGGGAGAGGAAACAGAAGAGCGTCTAATAAAAAAATACCCTGACAACGCCGGGTTTTCAGATAGTATATAATACATCTGGGTTTTTACATTGATTTACTGCCATTTGCGTTTTGTATATCAATTCTCCCATAACGAATGTAGCCAAGATCGCCTTTTTTGTTTGGTCATCTGCCTATAGCTTGTCAGTTCGTTACCTACCGCTGCAGCTGTAACACGAATATTTTTAAAATTTTAATTTGCCATTATGACGTCGTGCAATGTTTGCACATAAAGATTTTAATGTTATTCTTAACATGTGTAAGCGTAGACCAACATTTTGTTGATAATTGATCTGATGATGATGAACATATTGCACTGAAACCGGTTGTCAAAACAAAAAAGGACAACAAAGAAAGCGATCTTGGCTATATTCCGTTATGGGAGTTTTTGATTAACGTAACTGGATCGCCTCCATTCTGAAATGTCAGGTAATGATTGTACTTTGTATGTTGAAATGTGTTTAAACCTGTTGGACTGTACTATGTTCATTAGTCCCTAGACTGACAATCTACGTAAAGTAACTTACACTAACGACAACACACATACACACACACACACACACACACACACATATATATATATATATATATATATATATATATATCCATGTCCGAAGGGAGAGTCGAATCTCCGGTAGGAATGGCCGCCCAATCCGCAGCATGACGCCTTAGCCCACGCGGCCATTTAGTATGTTTTGTTGCCAATTACTTGTCTTTCCCTGTAAAGCACCCCCAATATTTCGAACACCAGTAAGCAAAGTCAGAAATAGTTTATTAGTCACGTAAATTTTCCAGAAAACTAGCACCGAGGGAGGTGGCGCAGTGGTAACGCACTGTACTCTCATTCGTGAGGACGTTGTCAAATCCACCTCCGGCCATCCAAATTTAGGTTTTCCCTGTTTTTCCAAAATCTAATCCAGGCAAATGGTTCCTTTCAAAGGGAACAGCCGATTTCCTTCCCCATCCGTATCCAAAACTCCTAGCGTTAGTTCCGTCTCTAATGATCAAGCTGTCGACGGGACATTAAACCCTAAGCTTCCTTCCTCCCCTCCTTTACAAACCAAAATGATATCCGTGCTTCGATTTGTAACCTTCAGCATTTACTGCCATCAGGACGGTTCAAGTAGGCGCTACAAGTACCGAAGCATATACATATATTCACACAGCCAGGCAGTCCTGAAATCACTGGCAGCTCCTGCAAGAAGATCAAAATCAAATGTTTGTAGAGCTTATGGGACTTAACTACGGGGTCATCAGTCCCTAAACTTAAAAACTACTTATGAACTAGCTAATACTAAGGACGGCACAAATATCCATGCCCAAGGGCGGATTCGAACCCCCGACCGTAGTGACCGTGCAGACCGTGACTGGCGCGCCGCAGACGCCTCGTCCGCCGCGGCCGGCGCAAGAAGATCAAAGTTTGCTACAGAATGTCACAGGGTTCTGGTAGAGCTAGGGGTAAGCAATAGGTAAACTTACTGTGGGTCTGTTGCCCTTCGAGGCTCAGTGACAATGAACAAGCCGACAGATTGGCCCGGATGGGACAGAGGCTCCATTTATTGGACCGCAACCTGTCCTGACAATCACCAAGGCAATGATCAAACTGGAGCTACGTAACTGGCTTAGAATACAGCATGTAGAATATTGGACCAAGGTCTATAAACAAAGACATGGTAAGCTGATGATGTCGAAGTCCTGTTTTAAAAGAAGCTTTGTAATCTTGGGCTTGAACAGGAAAGAGATTAAACTCATTGCTGGATGACACCTACATACAATGGGCATAAGGGAAGATGACCCTTAGTGGGATGATGCTGAGGAAACTACGTCACTCCTAATCTTCGAATGCATTGCGTTGGACAACAGGACACACAGAACATTCGGGACAACCAGACCCGAAGAAATTGTGTATATTAAAGAACTGGTAAAGGGACTTCTAGCACTGTCTAACGGCACTGGTTGGCTTTACTACATATAAAGGGAGCGATATTGCACAAGAAAATCTGTTTCGGTGCGGGAAATGGCGGGTTGGACCAAAACTGTTTTGGCTTCTCTGTTAAAATCAAATCATCAAATCAATGTTCAGCATTATTCTCAAGAAATCATTAGCGTTGGGCGTCAGTCTCACAGTCTGATATTTAGCTTTCTTAAAAGCAAGACTATTTTTTCCTACGCCGCTGTATCATTCCTCTGAATGCTTGTTATCGAAGGGTTGCTAGATTAAGTTCACAGACGTCGTTATGAAGGATGTGAGTGGGAATGTAAGGAGAAATTATTTCTTGTGCACAGATGCAATGCCAGATGAAATAGGAGGCAGTGGTCGACCACCCACGTGAGTTGCTACTGCCATCCTATTTTCATGCGATAGGCGGACAAGTTGGCTGCCGCAGTTCTCGCCAGGCCCTCGTAAAGCGTCGACTTGCTCGAGCAGCGCCGCACCCTACAACTCGTGTCACCCAGACCGGTAGGTCCGGCGCAGTTTACTACCTGGAAAATACTGGCTGGCAGCGATTTCACCTGGCTCAGTCACAGCAAATTACTTCTACATATCGATCATTTATCCACGTTCAGATGCTAGGGTGTTCTAAGTAATGTAATAATTTGTAAACAACTTGGCTAGTAGGAATGCAACACTAGTCGTTGAATGTGCAGCAATATGCAGGCGACATTAAACCATACTGGCATGCAAAAACATGCAAATGAGTAGCATTTGAGCACAAACTACCGTAGGTAAGAGTGGCGACAGCTATGCTCGCTGTAAAAAGACAGATTTTGTTGCGGGCTTTCGATTCACATTTTAATATTACTTTACAAATTCTTAACTTCTGCATTAGGTTACCATTAATTAGACTTCAAATAATTTGATATGTTACCATGCAATGTTCAGCAAAGGAAATGCAAAGTCGCAGAGTGGTAGAGTACAAGACTATGAATCCGAAGGTCGCGTTTCGATACCTGATCAGTCCTAGGATTTTTAACTGCTACTTTTCACTTCTTTCACCTTTTACAGTGTTCTTAATCTGTTTATATCTATAAAAATCGATGAGTATGTGTACGTGTGTATGCTCTCTATAGACTCCAAGACGACTGGAGAAATGTTGATGAAATCTCCAGGACATTTTCAGGTTAGCCCAGCGGGTTATCGTGTGATGTTTGGTAGCGACAAGATAAAGATAATGATTGATCTGGAGAATATAACCCGAAATATGGAACAATAATTATTCTTTGGAACAGCTATTTATTCTTTGATTTTCATCTTTACCACATTTCAGAAAATGCTGTTATTGGTGGTTATGTTCCACGTAAAATAATTCATTACAATACAAACCAGGCTAATACAATCCGCAGCATGATTAATCCATATTTACATACTAATATCAAAATCGAACGTAGAAGTAAAAGTTTATGTCTGACAGTTGGTACGACGGTAGTGTCCGTACCGGAGAAAGAGCCATAGGAGCGGCAATATCAACAGTCACGTGGTCTTTGTCCTTAGATGATTTGAGTATACCCCAAAAGGGCGAAACGCGTTATAAGTAATAAAAAGCATATTCACAAATGCGACTGCACGCTTTAAATAGTGCATTTTTATGGAGGACAATGAGCCATATCATCAGCCAACAATTGTCCACGATTGGTTTGAACAACTTTTGGGCACTTATACAACATAATTAATTTCACGGGTATCACGGACGTAACGTGTCACGATAATGCGTGACGTCGATGTTCAAAAGTTTGTTAAGCTTAAGGGACTTAAATGTTCAAATGTTTGTAGAGCGTATGGGACTTAACTACGAGGTCATCAGTCCCTAAACTTAGAAACTACTTATGAACTAGCTAATACTAAGGACGACACAAATATCCATGCCCAAGGGGGGATTCGAGACCCCGACCGTAGTGGCCGTGCAGAACGTGACTGGCGCGCCGCAGACCGCTCGGCCACTGCGGCCGGCTTAAGTGACTCAACTACGGTGTCATTAGTCTCTAAACTTACAAACTACTTATGAGCTACCTCATACTAAAGACGAACCAAACATCCATGCCCGAGGAGGGATTCGAGCCCCCGAGCGTAGCGAGCGTGCAGACTATGACTGGCGCGCCGCAGACCGCTCGGGCACCGCGGCCGGCTGACGTCGATGTCCAAAGCCGACTGGTGGTATCGGAAGTTCAAGTGTTACCAGTTTTACCGCAAAAGGCATTCAGTTCTGCGACAGCCATGTTGCGTCGGCACATTATGTTCTGAATCTAATGGAACATGTTTGCACTCAAGGAGATCAAATCACTGTGGCACTATTCTAAGTTTAAAATTAAGCCTGCCTACGCCATATTACAGAGTCTTGAATATGTGTTCATATTGCAATGCTGCTCTGTGATGTTACTTAAAGGAGGAATAAAATGTTCGGTCATATTGCCGTGATGCAGAATATGCTCTATGAATGTAAAATGGCATTGAAAATTAAGATTACATACGTCTGATCATGAATATTCTTCCACTAACGTATATTAATTTGGAAATGCATTTGTATGTTAATATGGAAGAGCATTTTCAGATCTGACTCTAAATTCAAGTCGGGGGTTCGAATCCCCCCTCGGGCATGGATATTTGTGCCGTCCTTAGTTGTAGGTAGTTCATAAGTAGTTTGTAAGTTTAGGGACTGATGACCCCGTAGTTAAGTCCCTTAAGCTTCACAAACATTTGAAACATTTTTCTAAATTCAACGCATTTACGCTAAGAGCGTAAGGTTAAATTAGCATAAATGGAAAACCGGTCCCCAACTTGGCGGTTAGGCTTCAATTGCGTTCAGCATAGATAACGCCATCTTCTTTTAATTTTAACCTCCTTGCTTGCACGTAATTTTGCTTTCCAGTAATCATTATCAGTCGCAGTCGTAATAAAATGACTTAATTGGCTGGGTTAAAAAAAATTCTTTGAAAACATGTTATTTATTTTCCAGAATGAAACTTCCTCTCTGCAGCTGAGCGTGCGCTGATATGAAACTTCCTGGCATATTAAAATTGCCCGCGAAAGGCAAAGGTCCCAGGTTCGAGTCCCGGTTCCGGCACACAATTTTAATCTGCAAGGAAGTTTCATTCTTTAATTTTTCTGGTAGATGAGCGAGCATATTTTTATTCAAAGGCATGTTCTGAATTCCTTTCACTGATAACCCAAATTTAAAACCTCGTAGTAATGTTTGTATTGATACATTTTACCTACAGATATATAATCAATATTGCAATATTGGTATCTCTCTCTCTCTCTCTCTCTCTCTCTCTCTCTCTCTCTCTCTCTCTCGGGCCGGCCGCGGTGGCCGAGGGGATTGAGGCGCTCAAGTCATGGTGTGCACGGCCACTACGGTCGGGGGTTCGAATCCCCCCTCGGGCATGGATATTAGTGCTGTCCTTAGTATTAGCTTGTTCATAAGTAGTTTGTAAGTTTACGTACTGATAACCCCGTAGTTAAGTCCCACAAGCTATACAAACATTTGAACATTTTTGTCTGTTCGGTATGCGTTTATCAAGTCTGAACAACAAGACATAAAGAGCTAAAAATTTATACAGTTACTAATGTCTACCCGGGGAAGGCTTTAGGCACGGTTTTACGGCGATCGGATAGCTATTTATCTTTATATATTAATGTGAATGCCTCTTGCCGCGGTGGAGTAGCCGAGCGGTCTAATGCACCTCGCTGCGGAGCGCACGGTTGCACGCCGTGGAGGTTCGAGTCCTCCCTGGGGCATGGGTGTGTGTGTTTGTCCGTAGGTTAGTTTACCTAGGTTTAAATAGTTTGTAAGCTATGGACTGATGACCTCGCAGTTTGGTCCGATAGATTTAAAGGCATTTGAACATTTGAATGTCTCTTCGTTGTACGCTTATCACGTCCGAACAACGAGACGCATAGACTTTAATATTTGTACAGTTACTAATTTATACCTGAGTAAGATTTTAGGCACGGTTTTATAGCGATCTGATAGATATTTAGTAATTGGAAGAATATAACGCGAAATGCTGAACAATAATTACTCATTGGAAATTATATTTACTCCTTGAAAATGGTTTTATTGGTTGCATTGTTGCTTGAGGGTTGATAATGATAAAAGAATGGAGAATACTGAGATGCAAGGTCATCGGTATATATAAAACTCTACGTGTGTGTGTGTGTGTGTGTGTTTATATTGCGGTCTGCAGCGAAAAGTTCAGAACACGAACGAATGGTCTGTGTCTAATTGTTGTCCGAAATCTCCCGTTGTAAACCGTATCATATATGTGAATGTCTATTCGGTGTACGTTTATCACGACTGAACCACAAGACATAAAGAGCTAAAAATTTGTACAGTTACTAATGCCTACCCGGGGAAGGCTTTAGGCACGGTTTTATGGCTATCGGATAACTATTTATCTATGTATATTAATTTGAATGTCTGTTCGGTTATAACAAAAATTGGACTGAAGGCCAGCGATGACGTTTGTGACTCTATAGCAAGGAGGTTACAGCGAAACGTGCCGCGGTGGAGTAGCCGAGCGGTCTAAGGCGCCTCCCTGCGGAGGGCGCGGTTGCTCGCCGTCGGAGGTTCGAATGCTCCCTAGGGCGTGGGTGTGTGTGTGTGTGTGTTGTCCTTAGGTTAGTTTACTTTAGTTGAAGTAGTTTGTAAGCTACGGACTGATGACCACGCAGTTTGCTCCGATAGAATAACAAACACTCGAACATTTTGAAGCGAAACGTGATGCCACAGATCATATCTTTGGTCTATGCGTGCTACAATGTCTTCAGCTCTTTCTCTGTAAGGATAAGCATATGACTAAGGAAATATAAGAATAAATTAATAAACCAGTGAATATAAATTTCTTTTAATACATCTCTTTAAAAAGAATCGATTTGACATTTCGCGATTACATCAAGTGATCGATCTGTGATATTACAATCATTATTGTTGAATTTCGTGATTGGATTCTTCGAAACGAGTGCATTTTTACGTGTGATTTGATCTCATAGCACACTACTGAAACATAGCTTATCTATCATAATCAACCAACACGCGAGCGGAGACGCGGGTTTGAGCTAGTATAATATATTTGTCCAATGAATACTCGTTTATTATCTGCATTTCTTCTTGATTGGACAGTACTGTATTTAAATAAACACAACATCAAATTATGCATAAAAATCCATATTTTCATAATTTTAATAACAGTAAAAATGTGAAATTTTGTCATTTTAGACGGTATGACTCCCCATAAGAGGAAGAAAATGAATCTGATCGAGAGGAATCTTTGATAGCCGGCCGCGGTGGCCGAGGGGACTTAGGCGCTTCAGTCACGGTCTGCACGGCCACTACGGTCGGGGATTCGAATCCCGCCCCCCCCCTCGGGCATGGATATTTGTGCCGTCCTTAGTCTTAGTTAGTTCATAAGTAGTTTGTAAGTTTAGGGACTGATGACCCCGTAGTTAAGTCCAATAGACTATACAAACATTTGAACATTTGATTTGAATCTTTGATAAGTGATAGACGACAGGTATTGTACACTCAAATAAGTGCGTTCCACTGTTTCAGATACAAAGTTGCACGGAAAACGTGCTCTAATCAGTGAGAACGTCAAACCACAGATAACGTGTCCGCCGGCCGCGGTGGCCGAGGAGACTGAGGCGCTCCAGTCACGGTCTGCACGCCCACTACGGTCGGGGGTTCGAATCCCCCCTCGGGCATGGATATTTGTGCCGTCCTAGTTCGTAAGTAGTTCATAAGTAGTTTGTAAGTTACGGACTGATGACCCCGTAGTTAAGTCCCATAGACTATACAAACATTTGAACATTTGATAACGTGTCCCGTTAATAGGCGAAAAAGGCGGTAACCTGAGAACGACTTGTCACAAGACCGAAAGCGGGACTCACCAGATGAACGGTGCAGGTGAACCCGTGAGACAGGTCCTGTCTTTCACGGCTTGTCAGCTCCGAAACTCGTTGACGGGGATAACTGCGCCACTCCTAACACGCCCGCTTCAGGGACCTGCTCCGCGGCTACCGACTGCCCTGACATGGCGGAGTCTGGGCGTGCCGTGTTAGCGAACGCAGGCGAAATCTGGGGTGTAAACAAGAAATACACGACTGCTAATCATACTACAGACCGCACACGCTCGCCTTGACAGGAACATATGTGATGCCATTTATAAACAACTATTCCCTGCAACTAAAATAAACTCGTCGTACGTGTGTAATTTATTCCTCGAGGAAAAAGCCGCAGAATTCTTTTTTGCTCTTAAACCATAGTATTTACTGCAGAGCTAGTTAAAATGTCGATGGGGAACTCGTTCTCGGGGAGCGGTACTCATAACGAGACTCATTATTTGCGCCATTTCTCGTTACATGAAAATCGATTTATTTGCAGAGGAAAAAAAGAGAGACTGACTGGTTCCGTTTTCGGTTATTAGTTTACTTTTTTAAAAACAGATAGATGGTAATTGGCGTGGACGTCTCGCTTGTACCTAGACAGGGCGGGCGCAACCATTTCGCATGTGCCGTTAGGTGGGGGTTACGTAAGGACATCATTGGGAGTTCGGCGTGTAGCCTGTCACGAGAGCGGCGTAACAGGTAGCTTTCTCCCAAAATAAATAGGCAGAAACGCCTGAAGCCAACACCGCGGAAAGTTCCACACACGCCAGTCTTCCTTCTGTAACCGGGCTGATTTTCCACACGTAACATAAAAAAAATAGGTAAGTTAAAACAGTCACAATCCGAAGAGAGGTTAGAAACGCAGCGCGCTGCTAGGCATAGTCCTGTTCGGAGGTGGTATACCGTTGCCTCCTCCGACGTTAACTTACTTACCGAGGCGGTCATAGTAGAATATACAGTTAAATGTGGATTTCGAACCAGGTTGTAGCGGATTTTTCACATAAGCAACCTTCAGAGGTGAAAGAAGGAAAGAGTGATAGATAAAAATCTTTGTCTTAACTGGGGATCGAACCCGCAGCCTGCGGACTCTTAGTCTGGCATTTGACCACTCTCGTAGCAAGCTACATTTTTTAAAATGTAAATAATGTATTTAGATCACTGTCAGTCAAACCCACAACCTAATTATTGCTCCGATTCTTTACACATACAACAGTCTTCTACTGAACATGATTAATTTATTGTTTTGCCGTAACATCGTGTCTTGCTGCAAATGATTGAACCATCGTCAAAAATATACGTAAGTTCCTTTTCTTGAAATATCAGATTAGACATTATATAGTACAACAGATAGTAATACAGCTTTTCTACTAATGATAGATAATTTGAAACAAAAATTGTGAGGTATGCCAAAATGTTATTCAGTTCCTTCCCTCCAAGGAGTCCCATTTGAGTTTGTGAAACATCTCTATAATACTCATACATTGCCGAACCTACTGGATATCACCTCCATCATTTTCACCTTGGAGTTCTAAAAGAGCCAATGAGACTAATAAGGCTTATATGTCTCAATCCAGCTACCAAATTGCACAAGCCACTTCAAAACACGGGCAATCCATTAAATGAATGTAGCAAACAGCATATTCCATCCACTGTCTTACACAAGTTTCTTCCTCTGTTTTTTTCCTAGGATTGAATTATTTGGTTTCTTGGCTAATGACAATGTTATCAGTTCATTGGGAGTATTCCAATGTTCAGATCCGAGGCACTAATCGTTACGAGGCGTCTGCGGCGCGCCAGTCACGGTCTGCACGGCCACTACGGTCGGGGGTTCGAATCCCCCCTCGGGCATGGATATTTGTGCCGTCCTTAGTCTTAGTTAGTTCATAAGTAGCTTGTAAGTTTAGGGACTCATGACCCCGTAGTTAAGTACCATAAGCTCTAAAACATTTGAACTTTTTTTTTTTTTTTTTTTTTTTTTTTTTCGATTCCGTGTGGCAGTTTTGGTCGGTAGACACCAGTTGGAATTGGGTTCGTCCTGCCTGGTGCAAGTCTTTAGACGACGCCAATGGACCGACTTGCATGGCGATGATGATGAAATGATGACGAGGACAACACCCAGTCCCCGAGTGGAGAAAATCTCCGACCGAGAATCGAACCTAGGGAACCCACCACGTTGTCCACTGGCCACCCTACATGAAACAACTGTCCGAACACATATTAATGGACATTAATGTCCACTCATGGTTATTGTGCAACCCCTAGATCTGTTGGGGAAACTTTGTTTGTGATATCTGAATATCTGTTGACAGGTGGTATCTAGAGGTTTGCGTGTTGCAGATTTTCCTGCTCTACTGCGCCGAGTCTTGTTGGAACGGGCAGACTGTGCTCAAAATGTTCAAATGTTTGTAAAGTTATGGGACTTAACTGCAGGGTCATCAGTCCCTAAACTTACAAACTACTTGTGAAATAGCTTATACTAAAGAGGCTCAAACATCCATGCCAGAGAGGGAATTCGAACTCCCGACGGGGAATGGCCTCGCGCTTGTAGCATAGCGCCTCAATGCGCTCGGCCGTTCCGCCGCGGCAGGCTGTGCTCCTTAGAGGCCATTTATTTATGTTGATATTTCTGATGATCCGCAACTAAATGTCATGGAACAAGTCAGTACGTCGAATTGCAAATAATGAGTATCAATAGATAGAGTGAAACGCACAGCAATCCTGTGCGCGCTATAGGCCAGCCCAGGCTGCGAGCGTTGTGACTAGTCAGTGGAACGTGCGGATTGGGTGGTGACTCACCTAACGTATCAAGCCTAACTGGGTGCCGGTGTTTCTCAACGCCATAACCACAACTGTCGGGTTCGCTCATAAAGCAGGGCCGGCACGGGAATGCGCCGAGATAGTGGAGGTTAGCCACACTGCTAGAAGGACAAGGTCAGCGAAAGCCGATGGGGCAGGGCCCCCAATGCGGGAGGTCAACCCGCGTTCACCTACGCCAGAACGGTAAATTACGGCAGAGTTAGACAGCACGAATAGGCAGCCCAAAGACACTGTTGTTCAACACCAAATCTCACAAGAACGGAACCATAAAGTGACGGAAGAATTATGTTCACAGTTAAAACGAGATCACAAAGACAAGATAAGAGAAATTAGGGCTCGTACGGAGGCATATAGGCATTCTTTTTTTCCTCGTTCAATTTGGGAGTGGAATAGGAAAGGAAATGCCTAGTAGTGGTACAGTGTACCCTCCGCCACACACCTTACGGTGAATTGCGGAGTATGTATGTAGATGTAGGTGTAAATGTAGAAGATAAATAAACTGCGACAAGACGGAGATAAGCGAGCACGAAAAGCCTCCATAATAAAGAGGATTAAGAAAATCTTTAACAGACAGCGAAGCTTCTGGATATGGAAATGGCAAAAGCGCTTAACTGATGATCACAGGCCGTGGAGTGCGACCCACACCAAACAGCGTCTGACCTTGCTTTCCCGCAAACTAAGACCAAGGAACGTAACCCGTGGTGGTGTGGCTGAGCGCTCTAAGGCGCCTTGCTACGGAGCGCGCGGTTGCTCGTCATCGGAGGTTCGAGTTCTCCCTCGGGAATAAGGTAGTTAAGTTAGTTTAAGTATTCCATCATCTTTCGGGAGTGAAACCGGGACAGTGACAATTCTTCGTCCGATATTTCGGCTGCAAACCTTATTGCCATCTTCAAGGCGAGTCCAAGACTGAGTTCTCAGCGTCTGCGCGTGCCTATTTATACGGTAAATCATTTGATGCAAAGCTACTGAGGAACAGAGTGTGCATATTCGAAAATGTCACATTCGTAACTGCTGCGCTAGTCATATATGAATATATAAAGATAAACCTGTGAGCGCTGAGTGAAAACATAAACAGAGCTGTTACGTATCCACAGTGGTTACAAATGGATAATTAATCAATGAAAGTGGTAACATCAATCGGGAGTGAAGACGCAGACATTCTTTCCGAACGAAGGCGTGATATAAGTGGCTTCCATGCATTGTCCAGATAAAATCCTTCGTCACGATTTAACAGGTTGTCTGCCAATTGTATGTGTACAGCTTACTTTACAAGTCAGTCACAGAAAGTAGAAGCTGTGGTTAAAATCTTTACTTCTTTGTAATCCATGGAATGGTCAGTAGAAATGCAATGTTCGGATACTGCAGACTTGTTGGACTAAAGAAGGCCTGTATACCGCTGGCGTTCAACGCATCGTTCCTGTACAGTGCGCGTGGTTTGACCTATGTGACGCTTGCCACACTCACAAGGGATTTCATAAGCCCCCACCTTTCGCAATAATAGATTATCTTTGACGGATCCCAAAAAAGCTGAAGTCTTAGCTGGTGGGCGGAAGATCACACCCACTTTATGTTTCTTCATGATTCTGGCTATTTTTGAAGAGATATTACCCACGTATGGGAGAAAGGCTGTAGATTTCACTTCCCTTTCCTCTTCATCTTTCTCCTGTGATTTTTCTGGTGTTTTTATTTGCAAGACTTAGTTTATGTAGTTTGTTAGCCTAGGGACTGATAACCGCAGCAGTTAAGTCCCTTAGATTTACAAACAACTGAACATTAGAACTTTAAAGAAACGTAAACAACAAAGAGAAGAAGCGGAGAAAAGCAAGAAAACTGAGGCACGAAGTAGCTACATGGTGTAAGGCATCATACTACAGACTGGACGGCCGCTCCCGCCTGAGTTTCGAGTCCTCTCTCGTTCTCGGGTGTATGTGTTGTCCTTAGTGTATGTTAGTTTAATTAGTTTGTAAGACTTGGGACTGATGATCATAGCAGTTTGGTCAATAGGTTTAGAAGCGTTTTAACATTTGAGCGAGAAGACTCCTCAGACTCCAACAAAACACAGATCTGAAGCTCTCCAGTACCGTCAGAAGGGGTGAAGTCGATCACAAAATTCAGTTTTTCTGTTGTTTTCGAGGGAACCTCTGGAAGAATCGTTTCAAAATCCTTAGGATTTCGACATTATATCTAATGTTGAATATAGAAATAGCCTAGTGTGCTTTTGAAATTCTTTTAATTTAAACGTTGATCGGCTTCACTCCACCCAGTGGGGTGAAGCCGATCACTCATTTTTTGAAGACCTATAACGGCCTCACCCAGACAATGGGGTGAAACCGATCGTCTTTTACATTGAAATATCTCCCAAGGTTTGGTAGGCTATGTTTATATGAAGTTTTAAATAGTAGTGAGTGTTTCTTAGGCACCAAACATTATTAAAATTAACAAATAGACTATTTTATGGTTAGAAAATTGTATTTTCTTTAAAAAATTAATCACTGTACGTAAAATAATCTTGCATCATAAAGAATTTTCACTCAATGTTTGAAATGTCAAAATCTGGGAAACTGTAGCGCCCACGACCAATGCCCTTAGGCTGCATTTTTGTTACAATTTGTCTGAAGGGAGTCTTTTGTACATCAGGAATATTTGGAAATACACTTGATCAATCCATGAACTAAACATTTTTCGTCTACAGAACTAAGAACAGGCTGCCCACCCTTTTACGTTGTATAGGGCACACCGTATCACTCAGATGCTTTACGAATACTCAACGTCCCTTTTTTCACTTCTTGAATGGCATTTTCCAGATATAATGGATTGTAGTAACTCTTTCCCTCTCTTCCCACCTTCTTCACGTATGTTCGCGACATGATCGACTTCACCCTACAAAATACGACAACTCAATTTTTAGATCACTACTCGTCCAAAGAACAAACGTTTGCTTTTGCAAATACATAAATCAAATGACAATGAGTTCGTTTACCGACTAACAGTCCGAAAACAGCAGAATTACATGACTATAAGGTCGTATTGTGAAAGGTTTAGTCTTGCTTCATTCACAGGCCACCAAAATGCATTTGTTTATATCCCACAATCCCGCTGAAGGGATACTCAGAGAGAAAATTCTACAGGTAAACACTACTCTGCAACTCATTGGCTTCCAACAAGTATTTGTAGCGTGAAGTTCCCGGATGTACCGTCAGGTGGAAGTAGTATAAATTATAATTCTGTATTGCCGGTCGACTTCCCCCCACCTGATCGACTTCACCCCTTTTGACGGTATATCGAAACCAACGTTCAAACTGCATAAGTACAGCAACTGAGGACATGAACAGGAACAACGACAAAGCCGCCGCCCAAACCGAAGGTACCGGCTGTAACAGTTAATTACACAGGCCAGTAACTGAAATTAATGCACTACTGAAATTAATCGCAGGATCGCTTAATGCGCGGTATGTAAAAGAAATCAAGTCAAGTATCACTTTGAAAAGATGATACATTTCCGAGCAGCACTACAGCTCTTTCGAGAACATACCATTGTCTACTCACCAGCCATCATCAGGACGATAACTACATGTTGTTGTGAAGGGATTTCCGAAAGAAGTGACTGAAGAGAAAGTGGTGAGGGAAATATGACGACTGAATTTCAACGCCACAGCTGTGCACCAATTTAAGGAAAGGAAAGAGACCACAAGGAAACTGATTCCCAATCAGCTTACAACGTTACAATTACAAAAGGACAAAACACTGAAGCTATTTACGGAATCAAATATATATTTCACACGAGCGTAAAAGTCGAAGATCACCGAACAAATAGTGGAACAGCACAATGTTTTACCGTATGTAAAAGTTTTGTACGATGCCGGCAAAATGTGGTCACCACAATACAAAGGAATTCACTTGCCCAGATAGGTCGCCCAGATTCTTGAAGGAGATGCTCCGATGCTTTTAGGCAGTACCAACTGCAGACGACTACAAGTGAAAGGACGTCATATTAGGCACCCAAACAAATTTTATAATAAACGGTATAGATCTTCCCACAAATAACGACCAGGGATAACTACCAACCAAGACAACCGAAACATAGCAGAAGTAATACTACAGAGAAGCTTACAGAACAAGTGATCAACGATAGGAACACAGATCAGGAGGATTTACGCAGATACTCCAGGCAATCTCCGTGTTCACTTCATGGCTTACATTCTCCAAACAGAAGAATATCTTACAAATAATTGCAGAAACAGCACGGTAGTTCATTGACGTGCCAGGTCTTCTATCCAAGATTATGGAAGTGGGAGAAGGACTATACAGAAAACCTCACATTCGCATCATTAATGCTACAGGATTACGATATAAGAAAGCTGAGCTTACGGAATTCCTGGACAAACACAAAGATGTACTCCTCTTATTGGAAACAACCCTGGGATGCAGGACTTACGGTACCTCGTCCACAATGTAGAGACGTTACCAAATTTTAGAACCCTGGAAACTACAGCAGTGAAAATAATGACGGCGCAGGATAAAATAACCTTCGTTGCTGCAGACATCAGCGATATGGGTAACACATTCGAAGATGAAGTCCTTCTAGGAGACAACTTAATCTCCAAGTATATGGCTTGGAATTCCAGATGAGGTAACAGGAAAGGTGACAAATAATGCGAGATAGAGGTACGACTGCAAGCAATTACAGTCGCTCCGGCAGAACCAACTTACATCCCGCCGTTCAGGAATCAAATACCTGACGTTCTCGACATAGCAATGGCGAATAATGTCAATCACAAACGTAATTTAAACCCATTAACGATCTAACATCACAACTCAGTCTTGGAAAGAATGGCAAGAGTAACTGAACAGCCGCTACCAAAATCCAAAGTAGCTACATACTGGGATTATTATGGCAAATCGATAAACAATAATCTTCGCCCGACATACTGGAAGACATCGATCATGCCACTGAAAATCTCACTTCGCAGATTCGGAAGGCGACAATAATTTCGACAACGACAACATACTACTATTCCCTGTTATACAACGAACTGCCCGCTGCGCTGCTAGATCACAAGTACATGAAGAACAGGGAGAGGGAGACATGAGCCAGTGCAATGAACCATGAGTACTGAAGGGATATGAGTCGACTATCACGGGAACTGACGAGCGCGCACAAGAATGGCGTTCCGAAGTTTGGGAGAATTAGGTGAGTGGGGCGGCCTTAACAGTACGTGGGGTCTGTTCATTTGTCAGGAGCACCAGGAACAGTGCTGCAAGGAAAACTGGATTAATATTTGTCCCCCAGGAGGGAGCATAACTCAAAAATATTCAAATGTTTGTAAAGCTATGCGACCAAACTGCAATGATCATCAATACACAGACTAATAAAGTATATACACTAACCTATGTTAAGGACGATAGTTACACCCGTGCCCGAGGGAGGACCTCTGACGGAGAGCAGCCACCCACTCCGGAGCAAGACACCTAACCCCGCATCACACACAACAGTGATACGACAGTGCAGTGATTGCACCGGCCGTGCCGCCACAGTGACACCCTTTCACACCGGTCAATATTCCTTGCCGCGTTTGGCAGTGCACACGGCAGCCGGAATGGCTAAGTTTACGGACGAAGATCTCATGCCGATTGCTCTGATTTTGGACAAAGTAAAAAAAAAAAAAAAAAAAAAAAAAAAGAAAAAAAAAAAAAAAAAAAACGGAAGTGGGTTCATCAAACTTCCTGGCAGATTAAAATTGTGTGCCTGGACCGGGACTCGAACCTGGGACCTTTGCCTTTCGCAGGCAAGCGCTCTCCACTGAGCTATCCCTACACGACTCACGATGCCGCCTCACAACTTTACTTCCGCCAGTACCTCGCCTCCTACTTTCCAAACTTCATAGAAGCTCTCCTGCGAACCTTGCACTCCTGGAAGAAAGGATATAGAGGAGACAAAGGCAAAGGTCCCAGGTTTGAGTCCCGGTTCCGGCACAAAATTTTAATCTGCCAGGATGTTTCATATCAGCGCACACTCCGCTGCAGAGTGAAAGTTTCTTTCTGGGTTCAACAAACTTGGAGTAATAGAGCAACACAAGGGCAATTTTCAAATCTGCACAGGGAATTGTTGGACGATGGAGTAAAGTTTCATGAATATCTTATAATATATGAAAATGTAGTCAGTATACTATTGAACAAGATGAAACTTCACCTAACAAAGCGAAACACAGACTCAAGAAAGCCTTGAGTATTTTCAAATTCAAATTTTTGTGAATCTATCGGACTGAGCTGCTTGGTCACTAGTCCGTAGCTTAAAAACTACTTAAGCTAAGGTAAAGTAACCTAAGGACGTCACAAACACCCATGCCCGAGGGGGACTCGAAACCCTGACGACGAACGGCCACGCGCACCGCAGGACAGCGCTCCAATGCGCACGGTTAATCCGCCGCGGCTTGAGTATTTTGTTTTCTTTTGTTTCTACTTGATTGCTGGTAAGACTACGTAGACAATTTTCGTTTGTTATCTTGTTATCAATGTTAGATCTAGTCTCCCATTCTTCGAAGCACTTCCTCGAAAAGCTGAACTGTTCCGAATATTTGTACAGCTTCACAGGATTGTTCTTTTGATAACTCACAGATTTAGTTTTGTCCAAAGACTTCAAAATATAGGGAACGGAAGGTTATTTAGAACTTGTACAAAAACCAGACACCAGTATCAGAGATGAAGGGCGTGAAAGGGTTACAGATGTTGGGAAGGGTGTAAGACAGGGTTGTAGCATTTCCCCAATGTTATTCAATCTGTACATTGAACAAGCTATAAAGGAAAGCAAGGAGAAATTTGGAGTAGGAATTAAAGTTCAGGGAGAAGGAATAACAACCTTGCGTTTTGCTGATGATATTGTAATTCTGTCAGACAGCAAAGGACTTGGAGGAGCAATTGAACGGAATGGACTGTGTGGTGAAAGGAGCATATAAGATGAACATTAACAAGAGCAAAACAAGGGTAATGGAATGCAGCCTTAGATAATAAGGCGATGCTGAAGGAATTTGATTACGTAACGAATCAATAAAGGTGGTAAATGAGTTTTGTTACTTGGGCATTAAAATAACATGCGATGGTCGCAGTACAGAGGATATAAATTGCAGAATGGCAATGGGAAGAAAAGCGTTTTTGGAAAAGAGAAATTCGTTAAAATCGGATATTAATTTAAGTGTAAGGAAGTCCTTTCTGAAGGTATTTGTGTGGAGTGTTGCCTTGTATGGGAGTGAAACATAGACGATAAACAGTGCGGCCAGGAAGAGGACAGAGGCTTTTGAAATGTGGTGTTACAGAAGAATGCTGAAGATTAGGTGGGTGGATGAAGAGGTACTGAACAGAATTGGGGAGAAAAGGAATTTCAGGCATACCTTGACTACAAGAAGGGATCGATTGGTAGGACACATCCTTAGACATCAAGGAATTGTGAATTTAGCATTGAAGGGAAGTGTGTGGGGTAAAAATCGCAGAGGAAGATCAAGAGATGGCTACACTAAGCAAATTCATATTGATGTAGGTTGTTCTTATGAGGAGGTGAAGAAGCTTGCTCAGGGTAGAGTAGGGTGGAGAGCTGCATCAAACCAGTCTCCGGAATGAAGACCACAACAACAAAGACTTTTCTGAAGTTATCTCTAATATTTCCCCATATGGCTCTAAGGCGCCTTCCTGGGAAGCGCACGGTTGCTTGCCGTCGGAGGTTCGAGTCCTCCCTCGGACATGGGTGTCTGATTTGTCCTCAGCATAAGGTAGTTTAAGTTAGTCTATGTAGTTTTTAAGACTAGGAACTGAGGACCGCAACAGTTAAGTCCCTTAAATTTACGAACATTTGAATTTTGAAGAAACGTGAACGGCAAAGAGATGAAGCGGAGGAAAGCAAGACAATTGCCGCACGGGAGTAGCCACATAGTCTGAGGCAGCATGCTACGGACTGGGCGGCCGCTCCCGCCAGAGGTTCGAGTTCAAAATGTCTGTAAATTTACCGGGCCAAACTGCGTGGTCATCAGTCCGTAGCTTACAAACTACTTAAACCTAGGTAAACTAACCTAAGAACAACATACACACCCATGCCCCAGGGAGGACTCGAACCTCCACGGCGAGCAGCCGCGCGTTCCGCAGCGAGGTGCTTTAGGCCGCTCGGCTAGAGGTTCGAGTTCTTCCTCATTCATATATGTATGTATGTGTGTGTGTGTGTGTGTGTGTTGTCGTTAGTGTAAGTTAATTTAAGTAGTTTGTAAGTCTAGGAAATGATGATCATAGCAGTTTGCTCAACAGGTTTATAAACATTTCAACAATTGAGCAAGAAGACACCTCAGATTCCAACGAAAAACGGGAGCATGAATCATCGTTAATAGTTTTATGAACCGAGGTTATTTTTCCTATTATTATAGGATCTTTTCAGAAGATCATCGAATGACTATCTTTAAGTAAATAAAGACATATTCCATAACTTTTGTTTTCTCTTGCAGAAGTCAATGTAATTATATTACTATTAATGTCGGGCGTATGAAAAAAAAATTTCACATCTAACTCAATAATCTCTTACGTAGTTTATTGTACTAATTGATGTAAAATCAGAAAAATATATGTATGTAACTTTTCGCGTAATTTTAACAAAGACAAGATAAGAAAAATTAGGGCTCGTACGGAGGGGGGCATTCTTTTTTTTCCTCCTTCTATTTGGGAGTGGAATAGGAAAGAAAATGCCTAGTAGTGGTTCAGTGTACCGTCCGCCACGCACCTTACGGTGAATTGCGGAGTATGTATGTAGATGTAGATGTAGAACAGTTGTTTTTGTTTCTGCTCCTAGTTCATTACAGAGTGTATTCTTCAGCTCTGCGTCCATGTAATTTGGGTTGGAGAGACAGTGTAACAGAGGATAATATTCATAGAATATATGACATCAACTGCGATTGGGCAAAGCTGAAAATGTGTACCCAGCCGGGATTCGAACCCGAGTGTCCTGCTTTTTAGGTGCGGTGATCACTGTGTCCCCAGTGGTGTAGGGGTCAGCGCAACTGCCCAGAAAGCAGGAGACCCGGGTTCGAATCCCGGCTGGGTACACATTTTCAGCTTTGCCCAATCGCAGTTGATGTCATATATTCTATGAATATTAAATAATAACAAGTGCAGGATCAGAAGTGACGTCTGTTCTCTCGCAACAGACGCCACTTGTATATATATAACACAGGATAGTTGCGCACTAACTCAGCAAGTTTTTCGTCATTCACTTTTATGAAGATAATCTTCCACGCACGAACGCAACGGCTGATCGTGCCGCGGCCGTGAAGTGAGAAAATATCGGCAGCAGGAATTACGGAGATCAAGGCTCGGCCACTGCCACGGTCGAGTAGGAACGCTGCCCCCTTAATCCCCGGGATTATACCTGCCGGCATGCTGGCCGTGTGAGGCGACTGGCGTGGCACTGCGCCGTCAAGGACGAGTGGGGAGCAGCCTTTAGAGGACACGGCCGCTCCCGGTGGCTGAGCAGAACTATTCGTTTACACACACTAAACCCAAAATTACTTGGAATTCAATTATTAGTATGAAAATAAAGAGGAAGATAGACTAACGAGGGCCAAGGTAAAGCAGATGCGGAATAGACTTGCGCATAACAGTTCGCGATCGGGAGCGCTCACTTTAGTTCGCGACTCTGCTGCGAACTAGTTCGTTCTTTTAGTTCGTCCGCTCCTAGCGACGGCTGAGCGGCGTGGTCTGCGCTTGCAGGTGGAGGGAGAAGGCCCCCCACCTAGCGGCTTCATGCGCTTGCTGCTTGAGCCGCTAACGATATCACTCAAACCAAAAGAAACAGTTTGTGGATAATTTCTCGCGTTTAAGTTTAGAGTCATCTCTATATCTCGGCATTATGGAATTTATTAGTCAGATATTGCAGAGTGCAGAATACTTCAAAACAGAAATTTTGTGGCACTGAACTATGTAATCTAGCAGGCAGACGCTCAGCTCGAAATGGCTCTCATCAGCAGAAGGCAAACACGTAATTTTTAATTCTGCTGCGCGCCCTCTCGCTGTTGCCCGTCGGTCTTCAGAAAAGAATCCTACGAACTAAGAAGCGAGATACGTTTGGCATAATAGTTCGCGACCGGTAACGCATGTTTTAGTTCGCGAGCGATTGCACATATTGTAGTTCGCGACAGATCGCGCATATTTTAGTTCGCGACCGATCGCTCTCCTCTTATTTCGCAGCTCGACCGCGAAGTACGTCGCCCTTTTTAGTTCGTCTGCTCTTTTTGGCTTTTGCTATCGCTACTAAAAGAGCTATTTCTTTTGTTATGCCAGCTTTTTTACGTAATGATCAGTGTTGCCCAAGTGTGTGCTATTGCTCGTATTTTTGGGCAATTAGATATCAAATACTTAAGCAAATAAACCAGTTATTTACACTAAAGGGTGATACAATGGTATTAAACTACTTTGCATACAGAGTAATCATAGTATTTTATTTTTAAAATGGATTTATTTATTTATTTAATGGGTCATTGAAGGAACATTACCTACAACATATGGTAAATGCGTCTATTTTCATGAATAAAAATGCGCTTTTATAAATGAATTTTTAGACACTGCTGAATAACTTACAAAAGAAAATTTGTGTCAGTGAACTATGAAACTGCAGCTGAACTGCAGCTCAGCTCGAAATGACGGTAACTGGCAGAAGGGAATCACGCGATTCAGCGCGCTCTCGCGTCCTTTCGCTGTTCCTTGTCAGTCTTCGGAAAAGGGGCGGACGAACTAAGAGGCGAGGGATCAACGAACTTGTTCGCATAGTTCGCCTGTGGGAGCGCTCTTCCGAACTAGTTCGTTCGCGAACTACGCAAGACTAATGCGGAACACTAGTATCGAGGCCATCCAGATGAAACGATGTCGCGGGATGTTTTGTAGATACCGAGGAAACTCAGTTCCTACTCGGCCTCAGTATCAGATAAAATTACCAACGAGCGAGTTAAGAAATTCACCAGGCGAACTTTAGTGGTACTGACGAGGATTTACAATGCCTCTCTTCTCAAGGAACAGTTTTCAACAAAGTGGGTGTTGAGCAAAATTGTCCCACTTACGAAAGAAGGGAAAGACTTGAAAGACCCTAGAAACCATAGCCCCATCAATTTACTATAAACTTTGGGGAAAACATCTGAGACAGTTATCTTGACGAGAATCCAGCAAGCAAAAATTCAATTGTTCGGAAATCTATGGGACTTAACTACTCTGGTCATCCTCCCTTCGCTCACAAGCTACTTAAACTAACTTATGCTAAGGACAACAAATACATCCATACCCGAAGGAGGACTCGAGCTTCCGACGGCGAGCAGCGGTACTTTCCGCAGCTTGGCGCCTTAGAACGCTCGGCCACTCAACCGCGGCAGATACTCGTAGATAACGTCACCTGCCAAGGGCACTTTGGCATTCATTCTAAACTGTCGGCGGAGATACAAACTCTCCGAATATCGTAATTTGTAGCCTATATCATCAATGTGTTAAACTACCCGCCAGCTGTGTTCTTAGACATTGAAAGGGTCTATTGCAAGGCCTGGCGAGACAGGCTTATACCAAAAATTAATGACGACACTGACTCCCCGGAATGCTAGGCTGCGTCAAAGTTGTTGTCAGCTTTCTAACAGATCGCCGATTCTTCGTCTGCATCGATGGAAAAAGGATGGAGATAAAAACTCAAACAGAAGGTATACTACAGGGCTCGGTTTTGTCGTAGACCCTGTTTACAATCAATGTCAACGACATAACGAAAGCGTAGCACACTTTGGTGGCTCAATTTGAGGACGACATAGCTCTACTGACAATCTGCAGGCAATCAACATCTGCCATCAACAGAATGCAGTATTTGCTGGAGATTCAGATCTCAGCAGCAGCCAACAAAGTGAAGTTCAATTGTCAGAAGGAAGGCAATCTTGATTAAAAGGGAAAGGCCTCTCCTATATTGACGACTATCTGTCGGTAGCCAAGAACTCTACATGTATTAATGATCTGATGGACAAACTTGTAATTTCCGGCTGTTTGCTGATGATGCTGTGGTGTATAACAGCGTGTTGTCTTTAATTGACTATAATAGCATACAGGATGACTTAGACGAAATTTCTAGTTGGTGCAAGGAATGTCAGCTAGCTCTGAATGTAGAAAAATGTAAGGTGATACGCATGACTAGGAAAAATCCCATAATGTTCGAATACAGCATTAGTAGTGAGCTTCTTGATGCAGTCGCGTCGTTCAAATATCTAGGCGTAACATTGCAGAGCGATATGAACTGGAACGAACATGCAAGGACAGTTGTGAGCAAGGCGAACAGCCGACTTCGGTATATTGGGTGAATTTTGGGGAGATGTACTTCATCTGTAAAGGAGACCGCGTATAAAACGCTTTATGACCACGTCTTGAGTATTGCACAAGTGTTTGGGACCCGCAGCAGATCAGTTTAAAGGAAGACATAGAAGCAGTTCAGAGGCGAGCAGCTAGGTTTGTTACTGGTAGGTTCGACAAATGCGCGAATGTCACGGAAATGCTCCGGAAACTCAACTGGGGATCTCTGGGGGAAAGACGACGTTCTTTTCGTGAATTTCTGTTGAGGAAATTTAGAGGGCCGGAATTTGAAGCTGAGTGTAGTACGATCTTCCTGCCGCCTACTTACATTTCGCGTAGTAATCACCAAGAGAAGATAAGAGAAATTAGGGCTCCTACGGAGGTATATTGGTTTTTTTTCCTCGTTCCATTTTGGAGTGGAATAGGAAAGGAAATGCTTAGTAGTTGTACAGTGTACCCTCCGCCACGCACCTTACGATGGATTGCGGGGTATGTATGTAGATGTAGATGTACGCGACATCTGGGAGTCATTCTGGACAAACATCTAACCTTCCAGCTATACATCGCAGAAAAAAGAGAACTATTGATCAGGACAATGTATGGACTTTATACGATGTTTATCAGTCAGCACCTTTGTCTAACCACAAATTAACTATCCTGCTTGCAATGCATTACGCCTGTGCAACCTAGGTGACTACCATTGTTCCAGTGTGCCAGTTCTCCGGAACAGGTGGTTAAAGACCATCCTACACGCACCTAAGTGGTCTGGGAGCATAGTGTAAATGGGAAATGCTGTATCCGTTTTCCAACTAGCGGCAGTCAACAGACATATGCGTGGGATGTGAAGCTTACGAGGGCTCAGCCGGATACTGAAACAGTGAGACTAATGGGAGTACGCATACAGTCATCATCATCATCATTAGAGACTGATTATGCCTTTCAGCGTTCAGTCTGGAGCATAGTACCTCTAATAATATTCCTCCACGATCCCCTATTCAATGCTAACATGGATGCCTTGTCTGATGTTATGCCTTTTACTTCAAAATCATTCTGCACCGAATCTAAGTACTTTCTTCTTGGTCTGCATCATCTATGGTGTCCATTCCCAGTTTTTCCTTGATTTCCTCATTATGGACACCCTCCTGCCATTGTTCCCATCTATTAGTGCCTGCAATCATTCTTGCTACTTTCATATCTGTAACCTCTATCGTATGAATAAGGTAACCTCTATCCACCCAACTTTCACTCCCATACAACGAAGGTGGTCGAAAGATAGAGCGGTGCACCGCTAACTTAGTCTTGGTACTTACTTCCTTCTTGCAGAAGAGAGTAGATCTTAGCTGAGCACTCACTGCATTAGCTTTCCTGCACCTCGATTCCAGTTCTTTCACTATGTTGCCATCCTGTGAAAAAATACATCCTGGGTACTTGAAACTGTCTACCTGTTCTAACTTTGTTCTTCCTATTTGCAGTCAATCTGCTTAAATCTCTTTCCCACTGACATTAATTTCGTTTTGGAGATGCTGATCTTCATATCATAATCCTTGCACCTCTGATCGAGCTCTGAAATATTAGTTTGCAACCTTTCAATTGAATTGGCGATTACAACTAAGTCGTCCGCATATGCGAGACTGCTTATTTTGTTTTCACTTATTTTAATCCCGCCTTGCCAGTCTATTGTTTTCAACATATGATCCATGAATAGTATGAAGAGCAGTGGTGACAGGTTATACCCTTGTGTTACCCCTGAAACTACCCTGAACCATGAGCTTAATTTGCCATCTACTCTAACTGCTGCCTGACAGTCTACGTAAAGAAGTTTGCCTCCTATACGATAAGCTTGTAGAACTGACAGTAGCTTCCTCCTAGGGACACGGTTATAAGCCTTTTCTAGATCTATGAAACATATATGCAATTCCTTGTTCTACTCATAGCACTTTTCCATTACCTGCCGTAAGCTAAAGATCTGGCCCTGACAGCCTCTAAGGGGCCTAAACCCACACTGATTTTCATCTAACTTTTCCTCAGTTAATACTCGTACTTTCCTTTCAACAATACCTGAGAATATTTTGCCTACAACGCTAATTAAAGAGGTACCTCGATAATTGTTACAATATTTTCTGTTTCCATGTTTGAAAATTGGCGTGATTACCGCTTTCGTCCAGTCAGACGGAACCTGTCTAGATTCCCACGCCTTCTCAATTATCCTGTGTAACCATTTGAGACCTTATATTCCACTGTATTTGACGAGTTCCAGCTTAATTTCGTTCACTCCAGCCGCTTTATTGCACTGTAATCTACTGACCATTTTATCCACATCCTCAAATGAGATCCTGTTTCCATCGTCGTTCCTATCCCATTCTACCTGAAAATCTGACACATCATAGAACGTTTCACCTACATTCATCAGTTCTTCAAAATATTCCCTCTATCTGCTCAAGGCATCCACAGGATTGACTAGTAGCTGTCCTGACCTGTCCAAAAACACTTGTTAATTCCTTCTTCCCTCCTTTTCGAAGATTGCTAATTACGCTCCAGAATGGTTTTCCCGCGGCTTGACCCAGAGTTTCTAGCTTATTTCCAAAGCCATCCCATGATTTCTGCATGGAGTCTGCAATTATACGTTTGGCTTTGTTTCTTTCTTCAACATAACTTTCTCTGTCTGCCTGATTTCTAGTATGGAGCCATTTTTGAAATGCCTTCTTTTTCTTTTTACAGGCTGACTTGACTGTGTCATTCCACCAGGCTGTCTGCTTCTTCCTACCTTTACACACTACTGTTCCAAGACATTCTCTGGCTGCTTCCAGTAATGTGTCCCTGTACCTTGACCATTCCTCTTCCAGTGACTGTAAATCAATACAATCAACTAACTGGTACCTTTCCGAGATCATTGCTATGTATTTCTGCCTAATTTCCTTGTCTTGAAGCTTCTCCACTCTTATCCTTCTACACATGAACTTGACTTTCTGCTCTTTTGGCCTCACAAAACCAATTTCACTGCAGATTAAATAAAAATCAGTTTCATCAAAGAACCCCCTGAAAACACGTGTGTCCTTGACTGTCTTCCTGAATTCCTGGTCTGTTATTATATAGTCAATGACAGATCTGGTTCCCCTTCCTTCCCAAGTATAGCGGTGAATGTCCTTATGCTTAAAGAAGGAGTTTGTGATAAGTAAGCCCATACTGGAACAAAAATCCAAGAGCTGTTTTCTGTTCCTGTTGGCCTCCATATCCTCTCCAAACTTACCCATAACCTTTTCATCACCTTCTGTTCGATTTACTATCCTAGCGTTGAAAACACCCATGAGTAGAACACTATCCTTATCCTTCACTCTAACAACTACATCACTAAGTGCGTTGTAAAATCTGTCCATCTCATCTTGATTTGTCCCTTCACAGGGTGAATATACTGCCACAATCCTAATTTTCTTGCTGGAGATGGCCAAATCTATCCATATCAGTCGTTCATTTACATACCTTATTGAAATTATGCTGGGTTCGATTGCTTTCCTGATGTAGAACCCTACACCCCACTGTGCTCTTCCTACTTTGACTCCTGACAGGTAGACCTTGTATTCTCCGACTTCGTCCACTTTCTCTCCCCTTACTCTAACGTCACTAACAGCTAAGACATCTAACCCCATCTTACTTGAAGCCTCCGCCAGCTCTACCTTCTTCCCATTGTAATCCCCTTGATATTAATAGCTCCCCATCTAATTCCAGATCGTTTGCCAAGTCGTATCGGAGGAGTCCCTGGTCTGTCAATTAGAGGTGGGACTCCATCACCTCTAAAGGTCCGAGGCATTTTGCTCTGATTGTCGCCAGCATGATATTGAAGTACCTGGGAAGCAGGTTGCTAGCCTTACTTGCCCAGGGCCCCATTGGGTTTTACCCCTAACGGTTCACGGACTAACCGGTGCATATAGTAACTTCTAATATATAAAGCAGAGTGTCCGTATGTTTGTAAGTGTTGCATATAAATCTACAGTTTTGATCCAGTCTTTCTCAAATTTTATACAAGTAAGGTACGATCCATGAGAACGGTCGCCGTAAGTGTAAGAATCACGTACGATACATAGTTGACGAGATATGACGTCGTAAACAATGAGATGCGCGAAAAACTGCTACATTTTGCGACAAGGCTGCTCATTTTCTCCTAAACCATTGGACCGATTTCAACCAAATTTCGTACACACATTCCTTACAGTGAAGTTATAATTGATGCATGGTTAAGAATCACATACGGCACATGGTTCAAAAGATATTACGTCATAACCAATAGAAATCGCAAAAAATGCCATATAATGCAGCGAGACTTTCGAAATACACTGTATGAGAATGACAGTACTTAGCGACTTGCTACAAACTTTAAACATAATTTCAAAACTTTATTAAACTTTTTCTCGCTGACAACCAAAGTAAAAGGAAAAAAGTTTCTCGTTTACTACTTTTCCGCTGTTTATGGAGTAAAACTAGGGCTCTCGGTTTGACGTTACAATTTATAATTTGAACACTACAAATTGCAGCGACAGGAAATTTTACAGACAGTATATACATAAATAGTTGAATGTAGCTTCTAAATTGTATCACATTCCGACACGTAGTTCATGAGATATGAGCACGTAAACAGTAACGTTGATGGAAAACCGCCCCATCACGCACCAAGTATTAATCTATTACGTCTCTACTACTAATTGTATTCCCAAGAGATTTTACAGACATACAGCCATTATACAAATGAATATTTGTATGAAGTTACAATTTATAATTTGAACACTACAAATTGTAGCGACAGGAAATTTTAGAGACAGTATACACATAAATAGTTGAATATAGCTTCTAAATTGTATCACATTCCTACACGTAGTTCATGAGATATGAGCACGTAAACAGTAACGTTGATGGAAAACCGCCCCATCACGCACCAAGTATTCAAATGTTCAAATGTTTGTTAAGCATATGGGACTTAACTACGGGGTCATCAGTCCCTAAACTTACCAACTACTTATGAACTACTTACGAACTAGGACGGCACAAATATCCATGCCCGAGGGGGGATTCGAACCCCCGACCGTAGTGGCCGTGCTGACCGTGACTTGAGCGCCTCAGTCACCTTGGCCGCCGCGGCAGGCGCACCAAGTATTAATCTATTACGTCTTTACTACTAATTGTATTCCCAAGAGATTTTACAGACATACAGCCATTATACAAATGAATATATACCTGGAAAATGGCAGCAATAAATAAGTAAATAAATACCGGGGCAACGCCGGGTTTTCAGCTAGTTATTGACAACTTTGAAATGCCGAAGGAGGCGACCAATAAACAATACGTCATTGAATAATGTCTTAAAGACAACAGAGATTCACAAGAGGAACATAGACTTAGTAACAGTGTCCGTGGGGCGGTAATACACTTCCTTCTCTATTGCCCAGTTATAAAGTCCAAGCCCCAGAATGTGATAGCGAGGGCAACATCGGCTAGACTGCACTGTGCTCCACCGCTTGTCACCACTGCCGCGGTGCCCAATAACTGCCACGCGATTGCCCGACGACTGCCAGATGCCTCCCTTGTCTGCCCCTGGAGGGCGCTACTCTGTGACGTCGCTGGTGCCGACCTCCGGTGCGCCGCGACGGCAGTATTGATTCAGCGCCTCCTAGATGGGAGGACTCTACAGGAAAACTGTTACTTCTGACGGTTTCGGAACAAATGACACGGCACTGTGTGACATTTCCAAACAATGATTCGAAACCATGAAACAGCGTGTGTTTGTAATACACTACTGGCCATTAAAATTGCTACACCAACAATAAATGCAGATGATAAACGGGTATTCATTGGACAAATATATTATACTAGAACTGACTTGTGATTACATTTTCACGCAATTTGGGTGCATAGATCCGGAGGAATCAGTACCCACAACAACCACGTCTGGCCGTAATAACGGCCTTGATACGCCTGGGCATTGGGTCAAACAGAGATTGGATGGCGTGTACAGGTACAGATGCCCTTGCACCTTCAACACGTTACCACAGTTCATCAAGAGTAGTGATTGGCGTGTTGTGACGAGCAGGCTGCTCGACCACCATTGACCAGACGTTTTCAGTTGGTGAGAGAAGTGGAGAATGTGCTGACCACGGCAGCAGTCGAACATTGTCCGTATTCAGAAGGCCCTTACAGGACCTGCAACATGCGGTCGTGCATTATCCTGCTGAAATGTAGGGTTCCGCAGGGATCGAATGAAGGGTAGAGTCACGGGTCGTAACACATCCGAAATATAACGGCCACTGTTCAAAGTTCCGTCGATGCGAACAAGAGGTGCGACGTGTAACCAATGGCACCCCAAACCATCACGCCGGGTGATCGCCATTATGGCGATGACGAATACACGCTTCCAATGTGCGTTCAACGCCATGTCGCCAAACCCGGATGCGACCATCATCATGCTGTAAACAGAACCTGAATTCATACGAAAAATGACGTTTTGCCATCCGTGCAGCCACGTTCGTCGTTGCGTACACCATCGCAGGCTCTCCTGTCTGTGATGCAACGTCAAGGGTAACCGCAGCCATGGTCTGCGAGCTGGTAGTCCATGCTGCTGCAATCGTCGTCGAACTGTTCTTGCAGATGGTTGTTGTCTTGCTAACGTCCCCATCCGTTGTCTCAGGGATCGAGACGTGGATGCACACCTATGCGGATGAATGTCACCTCGACTGCTAGTGATCTAGCACGGCGTTCCGTATTGCCCTCCTGAACCCACCGATTCCATATTCTGCTAACAGTCACTGGATCGCTACAATAAGACCTTTATCAAACTCGGAAACGTGATGGTACGCCTTTCTACTCCTTACACGAGGCATCACAACAACGTTTCACCAGGCAGCGCCGGTCAACTGCTGTTTGTGTATGAGAAATCGGTTGGAAACTTCCCTCATATCAGCACGTTGTAGGTGTCGCCATCGGCGCCAACCTTGTGTGCATGGTCTGAAAAACTAACCATTTACATACCACAGCATCTTCTTCCTGTCTGTTGAATTTCGCGTCTGTAGCACGTCATCTTTGAGGTGTAGCAATTTTAATCGCCAGGAGTGTAGTTATCAATCATGTTTGTTACACACTGGAATTTTTTTGACAGGCCGAAGGTTTAGTTCTTTCCCATTTAATTTTATTTGCTAATTATCGACTATTCAACAAGCTATTCTTCTTTCCCTAAGAGCTGTCAAATACATGAAGAAAACGAACGGCTTTGCAATGAGAAGCAGTTTAGTTACCAAGTATTTTACTAAACTCATTTTTTCCTTAAACACTTTATATGAGAATCGTCTGCGAAGAAGAGGAACCAAGTAATTATATACTATTTATATAACCTGGGGTTGCAAATTATTACACCTTTCTTGTTTCTCACACCCGATTTCCCGTTTATCTAATATATAAAAATGAATGTTTGTGTGTTCGTATTTTATGCGTGGCCGTACCGTTCAACCGATTGTGATGAAATTTTGTCAACATATTGCTTGCACTTTCACGACGGTCATAGGCACCATGAAATGACTGTACGACAAACAGTTCAGGAGATATGACGTAATAAACCATGAGATCCGCGGAAAAGTGCTGCATCATGCGACGTCTGCTTCTAAACCACTGTAACGATTTCAACCAAATTTGGTACCTATATTCTGCTACTGTTTCATTCTGAAAAGAAAGGACAGATTCGAATGAAATTTAGATAGAAGGTAGCTTATATAGGTGAATTAACCCGCGAGGATTCGCGCGTGAGCATTTTGCTCACAGTAATTTTAAAACAATTGGCATTTTACCCATTTTAAATAGTCAAATATTTGTGTTTTCTTTTAAACGCAACTAGAAATACGTATTTAGACGTATTAAGTACATCACAAACTTTTCTTTCGGTGTCAGCAAAATGCTACATACGCGATCGATCGCATAACGTTTAAAGGGTTGAGTTCTCGCGGGTTAATATGTGGGCTACGTTCGTAAGCCACCGTATGGTGCGTCGCGGAGGGGTTAATACGTTTGTTTCCCTTCACTCTGAGACAGCTGGACGGATTTGAATGAAATGTGGAATGAAGATAGCTTATTCCCTGAATTAACGCAGAAGATACCTTTAGGAAGCCACCGTACGGTGCATGGAGGAGGGTACTTACAGTGGGTTAACACGTTTGTTACTCTTCATGATGAAACTGCTGGACGAAATTGAATAAAATGTGGAATTTAGATAACTTATACCCCGAGTTGCTACATTTCGTAGCATACGTAGGTGCATGGCGGAGGGTACGTTACAAAAAGCATTCAAATTGTCAGTACATAAATGTATAATTTCATGAGGAAGTTTTTATAATCTGCAAGCCAGTAAACTTAGCATAGCGAAGGCTGACTTGCGACTTTTAAACCGTTTGACCAGTCACCACGAGACTTGGCGCATATATTTATGTTTTCATATAGAGGAGGAAGAGTAGAGGAGGAGGAGACGGACGGAAAGGGAAAGGGGCGAATTTGATAGAGATGGTGACAGTCAGGTGAAAGGAGATGAACAGTGGAGGGGAAGAAGGAAATGGACAGAGAATGGGACAGAAGGAGACGGGGACAGTAGCAGGTGAGCAGAGAAAAGGGAAAAGAAGGAGATGGAAGTAAGTTGACGAAGTTTCATCGCAATCAGATAAACGTTATGGCAGCGCATGAAATACGAGTAAATATACAGGATGTTTCACTAAGTGTGTTTGCCTCTGTAACTTATAAAATAATAGGTGACAGGAAATTTTAATGCGGTAGGTCAACACAAGAAATTTTACACTTTCTGCGGAGCTATGAACATAGTTTATTGGTCATTTTCCAAAGAGTTACAGCACAAAGATATAAGTTTTTAAATGGAACAATAGTTTTTCAAATCGTGCATTGGAATCGTTGAAACCAGCTGCGTCCAAATCAATTCAAACTACATTCCTATCACTGTTAGTTTGGGAGCTACAACCCTTCAAAGTTTCAGGGGCAGATACCACACGCTGTACATAACACATGGCTGTTGGTGGGTGACGGATGTTATGGCGGTGGGAAGTTGATTTACATGAGATGTTCAAATGTGTGACCATGTTCCTCAATGCATAATGCAATGCGCCGTCGAAAGGATCTGCGGACGAGATGTAACATCGCCGGTTTGACGGAGCGACATGCGTCCTCGATGCGCCGTTTAGATCATCTGGGGATGTGGGCTCAGTGACATAAACACGATCCTTTAGATATCCCCACAAAAAGAAATCTTCTGGTGTTAAATCGGGCGACCTTGCGGGCCATGAATGAGGACCATGGCGCCCCAACCATCTTCCTGCAAACCTGTTGTTTAGTTCTTTCACAACAGCAAATCAAATGTTCAAATGTTTGTAAAGTCTATGGGACTTAACTACGGGGTCATCAGTCCCTAAACTTACAAACTACTTATGAACTAGCTAATCCTAAGGAAGGCACAAATATCCATGCCCGAGAAGGGATTCGAACCCCCGACCGTAGTGGCCGTGCAGACCGTGACTGGAGCGCCTCAGTCCCCTCGGCCACCGCGGCCGGCCCACAACAGCACGCGCAGAATGGGCTGGGTGACAATCGTGCTGCATCCACATATGGACTCTCGTGTGTAGATACACATGTTCAGCGAGACCACACAAACTGTAGGCTATAAATTCGCTATATAACTCACCTATCAGTGTACTTGGGAAATAGTGTGGACCGATGATTTCATGCCCAAGGATTCCACACCACACGTTAATAGACCACCTACGTTGACGGTCGACAGGTCATACCCGCCGAGGATTGTCTGCGGCCCAGTAGTGCATGTTATGGCGATTCACTGCACCATAATTAGTGAACCTGGGCTCATCAGAGAACATAACACTTTGTAAAGACTCCAGCGTGAAATTATGCATGGCCCGCTCATAGAATGTCACTGTTGCACGGAAATCGTTCCCATGCAGCTCCTGGGTCAGTGACAGGCGGTACGCGTGAAACCTGTGTCCGTGTACTATACGCCACACAGATGTGAGACTGACACCAACGACTGCAGCAACGGCTTGTAAGCTGACATGAAGATCGTGGTGTAGTGCAGCTAAAACAAACACCTCAGTCTCCTCAATTCTTGCAGGTCTTCGTCTGTTACTGTGGCGCATTACCAAGATGCCGGTTTCGCGAAGTCTTTGTTCGGCACGTAATGGCTGCCGGTGCTCTTCGCCTAGGATATCTCACGGCATACGCCGTGGCTGCTTCAGTGGCATCGTGTCGGCACTCGCCGAGCATCAGCAACATGTCAACGTACTCGTTGTTCGTGTATGCCATCGTCATCCGATATCAGTAACTGTCGTATATTGAGCCCCGGTTGTTTGTGTGGCTCCAACTGTCGGGTATACAGCCGTGTGCGGCGACAGTTGGCAGACTAACAGCACATAGAGGAAGCTTCTCTCTCCGTGACACCGGCGACGTTACAACTCGGCCGCACCACATTTAGAAGGCGCATTGCATTATGCGCACCGTTTGTGGTTTCTGCCCCTGAAACTTTGAAGGGTTGTAGCTCCCAAACTAACAGTGATAGGAATGTAGTTTAAATTGATTTGGACGCAGCTGGTTTCAACGAATCCAATGCACGATAGAAAAAAAACTATTGTTCTATTTAAAAAATTATATCTTTGCGCTGTAACTCTTTGGAAAATGATACAATAAACTATGTTCATAGCTCCGCAGAAAGTGTAACATTTCTTGTGTTGACCTACCGCATTAAAATTTCCCGTGAACTATTATTTTATAAGCTACAGAGGCAAACACACTTAGTGAAACATCCTGTATATTTATTCGTATTTCATGCACTGCCGTAACGTTCATCTGATTGCGATGAAACTTCGTCAACTTACTTCTTGCTCTTACGCGAAGGTTATGGACATAGTGCAGTTAAGTTACAATAGGTGGCACGCGTATCGTAGCGGAAAATGTGTGTGTTTGTTTTTTCTGAAGACGGAAAAAGAAAAAAAAATTGTCTATCCTAAAGCACTTGAATAATGAATTCAACAATGTGAAATGAACGTCATTCATACTTTCCTTTATGAATCGTTAAATTTCACTAAGTGTACTTATTATCTAATATATAAAGCAGTGTGTCCGTATATCTGTACGTGTTGCATACAAATCTAGAGTTTTGTTCCAATCTTTATGAAATTTTGTAAACGTAAGGTTCAATCCATGAGGACGGTCGCCGTAAGTGTAAGAATCACGTACGATATATAGTTCACGAGATATGACGTCATAAACAACGAGATGCGCGAAAAACTGCTGCATTTTGTGACAATCCTGCTCATTTTCTACTAAACCATTGGACCGAATCAACAAAATTTGGTACACACATTCCTTACCGTTAGGTAACAATTGCTGCATGGTTAAGAGTCACATACGGCACATGGTTCAAAAGATATTACGTCATAACCAATAGAAATCGCAAAAAATGCCATATAACGTGGCGAGACTTTCGAAATACACTGTATGAGAATGACAGTACTTAGCGACTTGCAACAAACTTTAAACATAATTTCAAACCTTTATTAAACATCTTCTTGCTGGTAACCATAGCAAAATGATGAAAGGAAAAATGTTTCTCGCTTACTACTTTTTCGCTGTTTATGGAGTAAAGCTACGGCTCTCGGTATGACGTTACAATTTATAATTTGAACACTACAAATTGTACTGACAGGAAATTTTACAGACAGTATACACATATATAGTTGAAAATTGTATCACAATCCGACACGTAGTTCATGAGATATGAGCACGTAAACAGTAACGTCCATGGAAAACCGTCCTATCACGCACCACGTTTTAATCTATTACTTCTTTACTACTAATTGTACTCCCAAGAGATTTTACATACGTACAGAGATTATACAAGTGACTGTATACCTGAAAAATTGCAAGAATAAATAAGTAAATACCCGGGCAACGCCGGGTTTTCAGCTAGTAGACCATAAAATGAATATATATTTCTATCATTCGTAAATAAACATGTTAACAGTTTCAAATATCAAACGTTATTTGACCAATTATTTCGTCTACGGCAGCAACGCGCCGGGTACTATCTAGTTACTAATATCTCATTAAAGGTTTTTACGTTACAGGCGTCTGTTTCCTATTAAATGAAACCAATAATTGTTTTGTGAGACATGTCGAATCTTGTTTTATTGGGGCAGCATCAGGGTCTTGAACTACAAATACCGAGCACGTTGGCTCAGTGGTAACATACTGGATTCACATTAAGAAGGGCGGTGGTTCAGATCCACCTCCGGTCATCCATATTTAGCTTTCCCGTAATTACCCATTGTAAAAATTACAATTAACTCTTGCAGCCACTGTACACGGCCTTTCTACCCTGCCTCGCAAGTGTTGCAACTGGTCCTTTGCGAAACTCGGCACGTGTAAGCGTAAAGTTCCCGAATTTCGACGTCGCCCAATTCAAACACGCTTAAGATGCAGTTTTGGTGATTAATATTGCGCAGTGGAATTAATAATGTGAACAAGATTGGTCCTGGGCAGGAAATCACACTCTGAATATTCAAAGTCATGAATAGCAAATTAGGAGGAACTAATTATCTGTAATGGAAAGTCAATTTAGTTTTCACGATTAGATTTATTATGTCTTTAAGAACAGATCGTTTGTCAATAACGTGAATCAATTTATGTTGTTCAACAATGAAACTGTGCGTGAAACAAAATTATGGCAAAAAAGCGATTCCGAAAGGAAATGCAGCTCATTGTAACTTCGTCCTCGTAATTTATTGCTAACGACTGCCTGAAAAGGTTGGATACTTGTCTAATGGAATATACATGAGTGAGTTAATGGCCTTCTTTGAAGTAGCGCTTGTCGTGTACTGGTAGTCGCACTGCTACACGACATTTGCTTATCATGCAGAAGCCGTCTATTTCTGACTGTGAAGACGATAGTAGCTGTGAATAAGCAAGGCAAAGTTGCTTCCTGCTTCTGTCATCACTGCTGTTGGGCGTCCTAGCTCCGCCTTTCTCTCCCTTCCTCACTTCCGGTTCCGGAGCCTGGATCCTCTATCCGTCTAATCTAGAGGACGAGTAATTCGAGCTTATTGCTACTGAGACTGCCTCCAAGCCGACTCGGACCAAAAGCAAACGACAGCTGTTCACATAAACATTGATTTATCTAGCCAATATGTAAGCGTCCACCTGTTGATTAAAGTCAAACGTCTTGGCTTCATAAAAAATGTTCCAGTCGCTTACGTCTGCTAGCACAACACATCCTAACTCCCTGGAGGCTCACGGTTCTTTCGTGAGTACGTGTGTGGCGAGCATGGGGCTCCGAGCTAATGCAGTCTTCCTTCCTTCTTTACTTCCCGGACTGCATTTTTCCCTCCCCCCATTCCAAAATCCCCTTCTTTCCTATCCCCACTCCTTCCCCGCCCCATCGGGGGCTGATAACCTTAGCACTTTAGTTCCCCTATCTCAATCAAACAACGCCCCCCACCCAAACAACGCATCCTAATAATTTCCCAGTCTACATCTACATCCATATTCCCCAACCAACCTCACTGTGTGTGCGGAGTGTACTTTGGGTTCCATTGACACTTCCTCCTATTCCAGTCGCGTTCGGTTCGTGAGTAACTCGAACGCCCATATGCCTCCGATGGGCATATACATAGGAGGGAGCGGTATATTGGTTGACCCTTCAGGAAACGTACGCTCTCTGAACTTTGAGAGGAGTCCGTACCGCGATTCAGAATGCCTCTCTTGAAGTGTCTGCGACTAGAGTTTCTCAATGATCTTCTGGACGCTTTCGCGTTTACTAAATGAGCCCGTAACGAAGCTTGCTGCTCTCTGTTCAATACTCTACATGTCTTCCATTCACTTTACGTGGTACGCGTCCCACAGGGACAAGTAATACCCAAGCGTTGGCCGAACAAGTAATTTGTAACTTTATTGACGCGCTGTACTTCCTGATGATTCCTTCAACGAATCTTAGTCAGGCATCTCTCTTACCCACAACTGATTTTATATGGTCGTTCCATTTAAAATAAACCTTTGCTTCTGTTCCCAGATATTTTATGGAAGTAATTGCTTCCATTGTCTATCTTGCTATTTCGTTATTATATAATAAAGAATGTTATTTGTATATAATCGTAGAACTGCGGCTGAATTGCCATTGCCAGCACCACACGTCAAATCGGTGCAGATCCTCCTGTATTTCGCAACCCGTTTTCATAGCTGCGACTTCTCGATAAACTACACCGCGGCGGAGTGGCCAATCACAGTGAGGCGCTATGCTCCGATGCGCGATTAGGCCTCTCCCCTTTGGGGGTTCGAATCCTCCATGGGGTATGGATGTTTGTGTTGTCTTTAGTATACGTTAGTTCATAAGGGACTGATGACCCCCGCAGTTAAGTCCCATAAGCTTATGAAACATTTGAACATCTCGATAAACTACATCATCATCTGCAAGAGCCTGATTGATCATTTCATGTTGTCTCAGAGGTCATTTATATTGTTGTGACCACGTGGCCTTCTGTTGTTTCCTCGTCCCTGACTAGTCGTCAGTAGAGGTACAAGTGCAGGAATTGATGTCAACTGTAACAACTATACACATTAATAATACAAGTTTTATGGACTGGAAATTATAATACTCAACTTTAGAACATATGTCTGTTTCTTCTCTCTTCTTGCTTCTCGCAGCATCATCCGTATGATGCTAGCTGCGCTGTGAACTATTTAGTGCTAAGTTCATAGCCGCTTTCTGACTTAGAACTGCCCTATTTCTGACTTCGTAGCTGCCTAGTAACTGCCTGAGTGCTGAACAGTAACTAACGAGTTCTCACTAGTAACTGACGGGCTTTCCAGACTTATGTCGGCCTAGATATAGTCGCTTGTAGAGGACGCGCATCTTCGGTTACTCCCTCCAGGATGCGCGGCGCCTGCTTGCGCTTGGCTTTCGGTCGATCGCTGCCTTCTCAACGATCGTTCTCTTACGTCTGGCCTGCGTCGCTGACTTTACGCCACAATATCCCTCCTTCCCCCCCCCCCCCCCCAAAAAAAAAAAAAAATGCCGAACCGTTGTGGTGTATGGAGCTCGACAAAGGGGGAGGAGGCAGGCTCGTGAACGTAGTGATGGACCGGAGTCTGTAGCTGCGGAGGATGCCAGACTACTATCTGATTATGCTGAAGAGATTACGCCTTTCTTAACAGCTATATACAACCGCCCTTTCTTCGAAGGATCTGTACCAAAAGATTGGAAAGTTGCACAGGTCACACCTGTATTCAAGAAAGGCAGTAGGAGTAACCCACTAAACTACAGGCCTATTTCATTGACGTCAATTGGCAGCAGGGTTTTGGAACATATCCTGTATTCAAATATTAAGAATTATCTCGAACAGAACGATCTATTGACCCAAGGTCAACACGGATTTAGAAAATATCGTTCATGCGAAGCACAACTAGCTCTTTATTCACACAAAGTGATGGGTGCTATGGACAAGGGTTCACAAATCGATCCCGTATTTCTTGATTTCCAGAAGGCTTTTGAGACCGTACCTCACAAACGGCATTTAATCAAATTGCGTGGTTATGGTATATCGCCCCAAATTTGCGATTGGATAGGGGATTTCCTGTCAGAGAGGACACAGTTCGTAGTAATCGACGGTAAGGCATCGACTAAAACAGAGGTGATATTGGGCGTTCCACAGGGTAGTTTTATTGGTCCTCTGCTGTTCCTCATTTACATAAACGATTTAGGGGAAAATCTAAGTAGCTCTCTTAGGTTGTTTGCAGATGACGCCGTCATTTACCGTCTAGTAAAATCATCTGAAGATCAAAACCAACTGTAGAACGATCTGAATAAGATGTTAGTAAGGTGTAAAAATTGGCAATTGACTCTAAATAATGAGATGTGTGAAGTCGTCCACATGAGTACGAAAAGGAATCCGTTAAACTTTGTTTACAAGATAAATCAATCGAAAGTGAAGGCCGTAAACTCCACAAAATACCTAGGAATTACTATTACTTCAGACTTAAATTGCAAAGAACACGTAGATAATGTCGTGGGAAAGGCGAACCGGAGACTGCGTTTTATTGGCAGAACCCTTAAAACATGCAACAGAACTACAAAAGAAACTGCATACACTATGCTTATCCGTCCATTTTTGGAGTATTGCAGCCCAGTGTGGGATCCTTATCAGGTGGGTTTGACGGAGGACATCGAAAGAGTCCGAAGAAGGTCAGCTCGTTTCGTATTGTCACGATACAGGGGAGACAGCGTTACGGAAACGATACAGGATCTGGGATAGGAATCATTACAACGGCGCTTATCGCTGCGGCGTCGTCCACTTGCGAAACTCCAAACGCCAACATTCTCCTCCTAATGTGAAAATATATTGTTGACTGCCACTTACATAGGTAGAAATGATCATCAGAATAAAATACGAGAAATCAGAGCTCGAACGGAGAGATTCAGGTGTTCATTCTCCCCGCGCGCTATTCGAGAATGGAATGGGAGGTAAAAAGTATAATGGTGGTTCGATGAACCCTCTGCCAGGCACTTAAATGTGATTTGCAGAGTATCCCATGTAGATGTAGATGTAGACTACCGACCGGGCCCCGCCAACCGGCCTGAGCTCGCCCACGACCTGTGGCCCAAGTGATGACGTAGACGGTGACGTCGGTGGCGACATCGGCGTCGGATGCTGCGAGGCGTGCTGCTCGATGTCTATGGGGATGTCCAGGTGAAGCGGAGGCTGTGAGGGCTCCGTCTCCATGACGTCGGGCCGCGGTGCCGTGTAGAGCTGCTGCAGGGGCGGCTGCCGAGGTAGCGCGAGCTGCGAAGGCCGCGCGGTCTGCGTGTGAGGTGAATCTGCCTAGAGAAACGCAGAAGGATCACAGGGTACATGACAAGGGCGAATTTCGTTGCGGTGTCTGCGAATGATGCCACCGGGATCTGGAAATTCAAACCTGTGAGCACCGCAATACTGGATTATTTCGCCCCGCTCCCACTAGACGTCTGCGACCGCTGAAAACTGTAAAAGACTGGGTTACGCGGAGCAGGGTGCGGTGGCGGCGGACGTGTAGAATCTCGGCCGGCGTCGAACCTTCTCGTGGATACGAGCGCTAGGAGTAGCAGAGCCGCCTCCCATGAGTGCTTCGAACGAAGTTTGGACATCTACTTGCTTAAATATCCGGATGAAGCGTTCCGCAACGCCGTTTGACTGCGGGTGAATCGGCGCACTGGTGAGATGCTTAATTCCATTGCGTTCACAAAATGAGCGAAATTCTTGCGATGTGGCCCTAGGGCCGTTGTCAGAGACTATCAGTTCAGGGAGACCTTCCAGACAAAAAATTGAAGACTACGCCCTACTCGTGCTACTAGAATTCGTAGAAGATATTGGCACTGCAAACGGGTAAACACTAAAAGCATCAACCACCATAAGCCACTTAGGGTCGGTTCGTCCATCTCTCGTTAATCTTCTCGTTAGTAAACGAGAAGATACCTTTCAGTCCAGTTAAATGTGCTCGTTAAGTGCATTGCATTAGTCATTGCCAGATACACCTCTCGTTTGCTAACCTTGAGAAAACAAGAAGGTACGATTAAGTTGGCAATAGAAACAAATGAAAGTGCCGTCTGAATAAACATCTGTTCTCCTTATTTAACAATCAGGGAATAGGTTAGCAGATAGTTGTTAATTTTCGTTACGCAAAACAAACGTCAAAGAAGCTCGAATTTCATAAGAAGTTAGTGCGAGTGTGTTGTGTCCTCAATAGAGAAATATTAGGGTGCATTGGTATGTATTAAAAAAAAAAAAAAAAAAAAAAAAAAAAAAAAAAAAAAAAAAAAAAAAAAACAGGTCGCTACGACATGGAAGGATAAGAAAAAAACTACGTGATCGCTTGTGGCAAATGAATTCAGTGCTTTCCACGGAAGAAGTAGGACAGTAAAAAAGGTTCGAGCGTAGTTCAATAACATGCCAAGTGTGTAGTATCTTAGTGCAACCTTGCACAGAGGCAAAAGTATACTGTTCCTGTACATCGGATGAAGGGATCACATTTTAGGCCTCACACAGGCGCAATAAGCATACGTAAATACTGGGTAATATTTTACGACGCTTCTCGCCGGGTTCCAGTGCTTATGTTGGCAACAGATAAAAAAATCAAGTGTAGGATTGTGTTAATATTTTTCACGAGCTACCGAGGAAATGTTATTGCTGCGAGTGAAACTATGGTTGACAGGTTCTTGTATATATCCTTGCCCGTTAAGAAAAAAAAATCATTTTAATTGAAGTTGTCACGAAAAAACATTTATTGGTCGTCTGAGTTGCCGTCATTACCATTGGTACCAACATAACCACTGCAGTCCGGCGAGAAGCGTGGTACTATTTAACCAAATACTGAATTAATAAGCTTGCAGGCATAAATAATGTATTGTATTTTCTATTATGACAGATAACATACAAAATAGGCAACTATCGGACTCTTGAGATGGTCGTGGAGTTTTTCATGTAGTTTCCAAGACGAAATAGCGTACCAAATTCTGCATCATCTTAGCCTTCAAAATGGCCTCTAGATCGTCTAAATTCTTGACGTCGTCTTCATTGTCAACCAAATCTCTTATTCCAACCATTTTCACCATACCGATTCTCACTGAATTAGTCATTACCCATAAGTTTGTATTTTGATATCGCAACAAAAATTTTAAGGTTATGTTGCGTACCTGCAATATATCAAACTCATCTGCAAGCTACTTACATGAATGGGGCGAGAAATATGACGATAAAATTTTTCAATTAAGCTGCTTTCCACACCAGTTTTTCATACATGTAGTGCTTTTTATTTTGTTCGATAAATCGGTCTTATCACGTGAATATATTGCGGTATTTTAGTGCTTTGGAATCTTTCTATTTTCATACAGATCCTCACTTAACTTATAGTTAGCCGTGTAACGAGCAGAATTCTACTCGTTAACTTAACGGCCAGTTTGAGGTACTTTAACGTCTGGTTAACTCATAACGAAACATTGACAAACGCAGTTCTCCGCTAACGACAAGTTAAAATCTTAACCGGAACTTAACGAGACATTGACAATCCGGGCCTTAGTGTTCCAGAATGAACCAACATAGTCTATATGCACTCGTTGCCAAGGTGAATCTGCTTTTGGCCACGCAAAATATTTCTGAGATGGGGGCGCACTGGTTGGTAGCGCACACTGACCACTGTGACGTCATCTGGTCTATTTGGGCGTCCATACCCTGCCAAGTACAATGTTTTCGCGCCAGTTGCTTAGTGAGAACCATTACCCAATGTTCTTGGTGCAGTAAGTTCAATACTTCGTTCTGCAACCGTTGCGGAATCAACACACGCGATTGCCCATTGTCAGTGGAAACTAGAATGACACCTCTATGCACTGCAAGTTCATTCCTCCTAGCAAAACAGCGACACACCAGTGAATTTTGAATGTCGCGTTGTGAACGAGGCCATTGTGTGCGAATGTAGCGCAGCAAAATATGTAAATCAGGATCTGTGTCTGTTGCCCGAACAATTTTCCTATAGTCCAACACGAAGGATTGCAACAAACTATCTTCCTGTGCATCTATCTGACAACAAGACATCACAGAAGCATCAAGCTCTTTATCATGGCTAACCGGAAGACGGGAAAGTGCGTTGGCATTTCCATGGCGACTGGTGGGTCTGTACACAATCTGAATACTGTGACAAAAGCAGTGCCCAACGTTGCAATTTGTGTGCCGTCGAGTAGGAACTCAAATGTTGAAATATTTGTAGAGCTTATGGGACTTAGCTACGGGGTCATCAGTACCTAAACTTACAAACTATTTATGAACTAGCTACAACTAAGGACGGCACAAATATCCATGTCCGAGGGGGGATTCGAACCCCCGACCGTAGTGGCCGTGAAGAGCGTGACTGAAGCGCCGAAGTCCCCTTGGTCACCGTGGCCGGCGAGTAGGAACTGGCTTGGCAGGATGAAACAATAACTGCAAAGGCTTGTGGTCAGTTATTAAATAAAATTTTCTCCTATGCAAATAGTGATGAATTTGGTAACAGCATACACGATCGCTAAAGCTTCCTTCTCAATCTGAGAATAACGGCACTGTGTGTCTGTCAAAAGTTTTGACGCAAATGCTATCGGACGGTCGGTATCCCCAGGTCTATGTGACAGTACTGCTTCTAGACCAAACGATGACGCGTTCACTTGCAAAAGAACTTTTTTTTTTTTTTTTTTTTTTTTTTTTTCCTGGATCGACGGGCACCAAACATATATCACTAAGCAAAGCATCTTTTAACTGCTGAAATGCGCTTTGGCATTCGTCTGTCCAAACAAAATGAACATTTTATGATATAAATTGCCGATTCATAAAGTAAGGTGTGAAATGTCAGCAAGAGGGGGTGGGAAGATCCTCCCACCGAGTAACAAGTCGGAGGTGGTATTGGGAAGAATTGTGGTGAAATATGATGACAGTGCGACGTCTTTCATAACCAATTCTGTGCCAAGGTCTCTATGTTCGCAAGTGCCGAAACACTTGTTGTCTGAGGCATCACTGAGTTCAAGGGCACCACGCTTTTGCAACATCATGAATAATAGTTTTACGAACTTGGAACCAAATTTCATGCTCTTGTGGAGAATATAAGACAAATTCGTGATTTATTAAATGTTTCCCGTTAATTTCTTTGCGTGTAGTAGGAGGGGAGTGTTCTCAGAAAAAAATGAGGATGCAATCAAGAAAACATTTTTTTTTCTTTTTCACTGCTGCCTGCATTTACACCCCGCGGTCTATACAAATATAGTGGGTCGGATTCGCCATAGTTGGTCTCTTAGCTGTCACACTGCTCCAGACATAAGGGTATAAGCTTAATTGAATTTTTGTTCAAGATCTTGTCTGATTATACAGGTGTTACAATAAAGGTACGGCCAAACTTTCAGGAAAAATTCCTCACACACAAAGAAAGAAAATATGTTATTTGAACATGTGTCCGTAAACGCTTAATTTTAATATTTCTCTTTAAATGTAAATTGAAATAATTCGTGCAGACAGTTGTCAAAATACCCAATTGTTTCGTTAGTATGTACTGTACTTCCTAGATTCACGTCATCAACACAGATTTTCTGTGAACGTTTGGGCAGGAATTGTTGGTGATGTCTTGATTGGGGCCGGCCGCGGTGGCCGAGGGGACTGAGGCGCTCCAGTCCATGGATATTTGTGTCGTCCTTAGTTGTAAGTAGTTCATAAGTAGTTTGTAAGTTTAGGGACTGATGACCCCGTAATTAGGACCCATAGACTCTACAACATTTGAACATTTGAATTTCTTGATTGGGCCGCATGTTCTTCCATCTACGCTCAGTGGAGCACGTTATCATGATTTCATACGGGATACTCTACCTGTGCTGCTAGAATATATGCCTTTACAAGTACGACACAACACGTGGTTCATGCACGATGGAGCTCCTGCACATTTCAGTCGACGTGTTCGTACGCTTCTCAACAACAGATTCGGTGACCGATGGATTGGTAGAGGCAGACCAATTCCATGGCCTCCACGCTCTCCTGACCTCAACACTCTTGACTTTCATGTATGGGGGCATTTGTAAGCTCTTGTCTACGCAAACCCGGTACCAAATGTAGAGACTCTTCGTGCTCGTATTGTGGACGACTGTGATACAATACGCCATTCTGCAGGGCTGCATCAGCGATTCCATGCGACGGAGGATGGATGCATGTATCCTCGCTAACGGAGGACATTTTGAACATTTCCTGTAAAAAAGTGTTTGAAGTCACGAAAAAAATTTTCAAATGTTTATTAAGCTCATGGGACTTAACTACGGGGTCATCAGTCCCTAAACTTACAAACTACTTATCAACTACCTTATACTAAGGACGGCACAAATATCCATGCCCGAGGGGGGATTCGAACCCCCGACCGTAGTGGCCGTGCAGATCGTGACTGGAGCGCCTCAGTCCCCTCGGCTATCTCGGTCAGCTTGAAGTCACGCTGGTACGTTCTGTTGCTGTGTGTTTCCATTCCATGATTAATAAGATTTGAAGAGTAGTAATAAAATGAGCTGTAACATGGAAATTAAGCGTTTCCGGACACATGTCCACATATTTTCTTTCTTTGTGTGTGAGGAATGTTTCCTGAACGTTTGGCCGTACCTTTTTGTAACACCCTGTATAATACCAACACAAATTTATATTATGGTGTAGCAGTGTGCCGTTGCCCGTGTCCCACCACGTGGAGGTGGGAAATCGGTAGTTACGTTTGCTATCGCAGCTTTATTAAATTTTAAAATAAGGATATAATTTTATGAAATAATAATTAATGAAAATAAAGTATAATTGCAGTTATAATAATAAAATGTATGTAATGTAGTTTATAAAAACTGCAATAGATATCCAGTTATACTACATCTCAATTATAGAACAAATATTTTTCAGCTTTTCTGGTTTTTAAACAGTCACAGGTACACTGCGGGCTTCATTGAAAGAATCATTACTTCTTGTGATCAGGTCGTGGGTCTTGCCAACTCTGCGACTGTTTGGTGTTACGGTCCCGCCGCCGCCTACAGTGTCTTTAACTTAACACTCACTGCACGTTGCCGCTCGTTTAATTTACGTCCTCTCCGGTGAGCACAGTTCCGTTAAGCTGGCAAACTGGTTGGTGCTGCACCTAGCAAGCAGTTAAGAAGATGACGGTTAAAAATGGCATGACTCCCTCCTCTCCGCCCCCTCTCGGCCACTCCAATTACATTTTCCTTTCACGCAGAACCGGTTGAACTGCAGTGCACCCGCCCCGTGGAAAGTCCAGCCGTATCATCATTTTTTCGATGGCACCACAGCTACTTTCGACCTATAAGATTGCATATTCAGTGGCCTAGAGGACATACTACAACTGCATATATTCTAAAGTTGTTGCTACTAATCTATAAATGTGAATGTCTGTTCGGTGTACGTTTATCATGTCTGAACCACAAGACATAAAGAGTTCAAAAATTGTACAGTTACTAATGTCTACCCGGGGAAGGCTTTAGGCACGGTTTTATGGCGATCGGATAGCTATTTATCTATATCTATTAATGTGAATGTCTGTTCGGTGTACGCTTATCATGTCCGAACGACTAGACGCAAAGACTTAAATATTTGTACAGTTACTAATTTATACCCGAGGAATGTTTTAGGCACGGTTTTACAGCGATGTGATAGATATTTAGTAATTCGAAGAAAATAACGCGAAATGCGGTACAATAATTACTCTTTGAAAATTATATTTACTCTTTGAAAATGGTTTTATTGGTTGCATTGTTGCTTGAGGGTTGATAATGATAAAAGGATGAAGTATATTGGGATGGAAAGTTATCGGTGTATACAAAATTCTACGCGCGTGTGTGTGTTAATATTTCGCTCTGCAGCAAAAACTACAGAACGCAAACGAATGGTCTGTGTGTAATTGTTGTCCAAAGTCTCCCGTTGTACACCATAGCAGTTCCACGCCGATAGCTACAATGGTTTGAAAATATGGAGGTTGAAAGTTGTCAAATTATTAAAAAATTCAGACTCTAGGTCAGCGATGACGTTTGCGACTCTACAGCAAGGAGGTTACATACAGCGAAACGTGATGCCACAGACCATATCTTTGGTCAATGCGTGCTACAATGTCTTCAGCTCTTTCTCTGTAAGGATAAGCATACGAATAAGGAAATATAAGAATAAATAAGTAAAGCAGTAAAAAAGAAATTTCTTTTAATACATCTCTTTAAAAAAATCGATTTGACGTTTCGTGCATTACATCAAGTGATCGATCTGTGATATTATTACAATCATTATTGTTGAATTTCATGATTGGATTATTCGAAACGAGTGTATTTTTATGTGTGATTTCTTATTTCTTATATATTCTCTGATAAGTGTAACATGTTTTTAGAAAAATGGAGATGGACAGAGAGAGAGAGAGAGAGTGTGGATAGGAAAAGTACTAAGTCAAGGCTCGAATAAATAAATAAATAAATACCCGGGCAACGCCGGGTTTTCAGCTAGTGTCTTATAAACTGAAGAGCCAAGAAACTGGTAGAGCCCTGCATATGCAAACATAGAGATGTATCAACACTCAGAGGGACGGCACCTCGTTCAGCGTCGCCTGTATAATACAACAGGTGTGATTCTTCAAATTTTCCCGGTGTAGTTCATATCGATATAATTCGCGGGTAAACTGTCGGGTTTCAGTGTCCAACGGGCACAATATTTCGGCAAACGACCACTTTGCTATTAGACAGTTCACCAGCGCACCTGATGATGGCAGTGTAGTCGCTTGCCGAAATATTTCGCCAGTTGGACAATGAAACCCGGCAGTTATCATCGAATTATTTCGATACGAAAACAGGTGTTCGTTGCAGCCGTTACATCGATTACTGCTGCTACAAAGACTGGTTATGACTCTTTATCGGAGTTTCAAAATTGTGTTATAGTGGGCGCAAAGACGCACGGGATATTGGACACAGCATCTTCGAGGTAGCGATGGGGTAGGAATTTTCCCGAACGAGACCATTTCACGAGTGGACTGTGAACATCAGGAATCCGTGTCCAACAACGTAAAAGTAATGTACAAAATCGGTACCAACGACTGAAGAGAATCGTCCAACGAACTAGAAGTTAAACCCTTCCGAAAATTACTGCGGAATTCAATGCTGGGGCATCGAAAAATGTCAGCGTCTGATCCATTCAACGAATCATCATCGGGCTTTCTGAGCCGACGGCCCGCTCATGTACTCTCGCTGAATGAGGAAGATGGATTAGGAAGGATAACTGCATTAGGCCACTAAAAATAATACAATGACGACATATGAAAATGCGAGCCCGGACGGGAATCGAACGCGGGTTTCCCGCTTCGGGGCAGCGGTCACCTTAACCACTTGGTTATTCTCGCGGCTCTGTAATGGTGTCACATGTGCAGTCGGAGTGACGTGGGACCCTTGATACGTCTAGATACGACTCTGACAGGTCACACGTACGTACGTGTCCAGGCTGATTACTTGTATCTATTCATGTCCTTTGTGCATCCAGACAGACTTGGGAAATTCCAGCAGGACAATGCGACACCCCACACAGCCGAATTACTGCATATGTGCTCCCGAAACACTCTTCTGAGTTAAAACACCTCCGCTTGCCACCAAACTCCCCAGACCTTACCATTATTGAGGATATCTAGGATGCCTTGCAACGTGCTGCTCAAAGACATCTCCATTCCTCGGCACTCTTGCGGATTAATAGGACAGCTCTGCAGGATTCGTGGCGCCAGTTCCTTTTAGCTCTACTTCAAATATTAGACGAGTTCTGTGAGCTCGTATGGGCCCTTCATGATATTAACTGTGTGTACCAGTTTCTTTCGGTCTTCAGTGTATGTTCCCGAGTGAAGTGAATGAAATGAAAGGCTCTTTTAGGCTATGGAAGGCCAGTTGGTGATTCTCAAACGCAGAATTCCGACCACAGAGTCACTTTTAGCAGCACTGCCGGCGTGGACACTACACACATATGAGCAGTTTCACACTAACAACAGCCACTGAACGATGGCGGTGCTGGCTGCGGCGATGTTCATTCGTCACTTAGGGCGAAAAAAAAAAAAAACTGCCTTCACTCGTCATTACGCAAGGAACGTTATGATACCGTTGAGACCACGTCCTCGCAAGACCACTATACAAATACGCAAGTAGAGCGATTAAAGCTTACGTTTATGAGCAAACACAGACAGCAAAAAATTGAGATACAGCGCTTAAAGCAAGCTGTAATTTCTCGCTATCATAGGTTGCCTGAAGAAGTCGTCACACTGGCTAGTGCAGTGTTTCTAACCAACCAGCAGCAATGCTTGACACTTAATTACAGGTTATTAACGAATGAATGATAGGATGAAAAAAAAAGAGCAAATGGAAAGGTCACCACTACTCTGAAAAAGACAACAAGGCACTAGAACCAAGAAAAATTAAGCAAAAACTAATTTATTAAAATAAATCAATGTGGATTTCATAAAGAAATTAAAATGGTCCCTCACGACGGTATTCGAACCCAAGATATTCCATACGATAGCTATACTGCACGACCACGTTGCTATAAAGGTCTAATTGACATAACGCATTCAGTAACGACTCAGAATTGTAACCTTCAAAGAGCACGGTTTCACGTAAATCGTACGAAGCTCATCTGATGAAAGATGATGTCTGTGACATTATACTTGTATATGTGAGGTTAAATCGTGGCTTTGAAGGGATAGAGTGGCGTGTGATTTCTGTTGTGTATTAGAATGTACTCCTTTAGCACAGTTGTCCATGTCTTGTTTGTCTGTATGGTTACTTTTGTGTCCCAGCCTCGTCGCCGCTTTTGTGTCTCGTTTCCGTCGTAGGTGTCGGTGGCCGAGTAGAAAAGTACCGACACAGGAATAAAGGAAGCACGCTTGTGCAGGTACGAAGGTGAGCAGCCAGTGGGACAGCAGAAACTAGAAACACTAGAGTAAATTAGAACGAGACATATATTGCACAGAATTTATACAATACTTAACTTTCACATAGCTCAGTACTGCAGAATGCTGATACATAGTTGAGCTAGAGGCCTGCCTAGTGCCTGTCCGATAGCCAAATCTTCACTGGTGCCTATCTGATTCCTATCTCAGTCCCAAGGGAACGATGTCGTTCAGTGGTGGCCACGAGCGGAGTTGTAGCAGAGGCCGCTCGTGGCTGACGTCGTAAGAACGCCGCGCCGTGCGTGCATGGCGGCGCGCGGCGAAAGTAGGTGGCGCGCACTTTGGACTTGTGCGACACCACACCCCTCCCCCCCAAACCGCCACACCGTGGTGGCGTAGAGCTGAGGGCCACGGCGACGGCACTGGGAGGAGGGCCTGGCCGGGGGCGTTACTGGTGGGACGGGCGTCGTAGCTGAGGCTGGGATTGAGACGCCGTCCGCGCCCCGGTATACACCTTGCGATCCCCCGGGAAACGCACCAAAACCAGGGGAAGGGCGCACCCCGCCGCCCAAAGGGAGCAGGTCATCTTCTTCTGAGGTGCGTGGCCCAGGCTGCGGGGGCACGCACGGTCCCAGAGTCCTACTCGATGACGCTGTCAGCCCCGGCGGCGACAGAGGCGCGTCGATCTCCATCGGGACGATCTCGTAGTCCGGGGACGCTGGACCCGTCGGCGGGCGATGTGGCTGTGCTCCCTGGCGGTGAACTGGGTCTGGAATCAAGAAACACGAGACAGGATCGCGCGGCCTGTGCAGGCGCAATTTGTTTGCGTGGCGCCGCAGCTCCGACCCTGTGGAAGAACGTACAACATACATATTTCGACCGAGCACGCGCTGTATGATGCCTGGCAACCATGTCTTCTTGTTGACAGCAAACACCCTGTACAGCACCGGCGCGGAAACCTGAAAACACGTAGAGCCATACCAACCGACTCGGTGCGTGGGAGGCTGCAGCAGGTGAAGGGGAGTGCGGTGACGGCGGCCGTGTAGCAGCTCGGCAGGAGACGGGCCGTCCCGTGGCATGCACTGATACGTAGACAAGAAAATTTGAAGAGCTTGCTGCCTGGAGTGCTGACCTTTCATCTTTTCCACGTGAGACTTGAATGTTCGAACGAAACGTTCTGCTTCACCATTGGACTGAGGGTGAAAAGGTGCGGTGGTGATATGCTGAATGCCATTCACACGATAAAACTGTTGAAATTCCGCACTAACAAACTGAGGTCCATTGTCACTGACGATAGTTTCAGGCAAACCCTCGATGCAAAACACTGATGTTAAGACACTGATTGTACTAGACGCCGTCGTTGAGTTCATGCCAATCACAAAAGGAAACTTGCTGAAAGCGTATACAACAATTAACCAGCGCGTATTCCAGAAAGGTCCGTCAAAGTCAATGTGTAAACGTTGCCATGGTCCCTTGTGGCGTGGCCAGTCTGAAAAACGTGGCGGAGGAGCCGCCTGATGTGCACTGTGACGTCATGTTCTCTATCTGAGCGTTCATACCAACACAGGTACAATAACGTCTGGCCAATTGCTTTATCCTAACAATACCCCAATGTCCTTGATGCAGGAGGCGTAAGACTTCACGTTGCAGAGAACGAGGAACAATCACTCTTGTTTGGTCGTTGGCGGTATGTAACAACAGAACACCCTGACTTAAAGACAATGCATGACGTTGTGCAAAATAACGTCGAACCAGAGGCCGATCAATGTCTTTGGCTCTGGCAGGCCACCATGATCGAACAAAACGTGCTATCACACTTAGGTCTGCATCCGCAGCTGTTTCCTGTGCAACCCGACGAGAGTTCAAAGGGAAATCTTCGACAGCGGAAGCATCTCTGGAGTCTATCTGACAACATGCCATTTCCGAAGAATCAAATGACACATCCTGGCCAACCGGAAGTCGAGAAAGTGTGTCCGCGTTGGCGTGTTTAGTGGTAGGTCGGTACAAAATCTCATACTTATAATTAGACAGTATTAAGGACCATCTCTGAAGCGTTTGTGCCGCTCGTGGCGGAATTGGCTTTGTGGGTGAGAACAAAGACGTGAGAGGCTTGTGGTCTGTCAACGAATAGAATTTTCTACCATAGAGATAATGATGAAACTTTGTGACGCCGTAAATGATTGCTAAGGCCTCCTTTTCTATCTGACTGTAATTCTGTTGCGTTGGCGTCAGTAGCTTGGATGCAAAGGCAATAGGACGATCGTGAGAACCAATACGATGTGACAATATTGCACCCAGACTGTACGACGAGGCATCAACTGCTAACACTACAGGCTTCTGTGGGTCAAAGGGAATCAAACATGCATCACTGAGTAGTGCAGACTTTAATTTGTCAAAGGCAACCTGGCAATCTTTAGACCACACAAAAGAAACATTCTTCCTATGTAAGCGATGCAGTGGAGCTGCAATCTGAGAGGCATTGGGAATAAATCTGAAATAATAGTTAAGTTTTCTACTGCTTGCTATTCGTGCACATTCTTAGGAGGCAAGTCTTTGATTGCTGGAAGATGTGACTGTAATGGATGAATTCCTTGGGCATTAATCACATGGCCTAGGTACTCTATTTCAGTTTGAAGAAACAAACACTTTGCTTTATTACAACGTAGACCTGCTGCAGTCAACACTTTGAATAGGCACTCCAGGTTTGATAAATGTTCCTTAACTGTACGTCCGGATACCACAATATCATCTAAATAGTTCGAGCAACACGGTACAGAAACTGTCAGCTGTTCCAAAAAAAAAACGCTGAAAAATAGCGGGGGCGGAAGAACTGCCAAAGGGTAGGCGTTGAAATTGAAAAAGGCCCATGTGAGTATTAATGACGAAAAACTTTTTTGACTCGTCATCAAGCGGAATCTGTAAGTATGCCTCTGCTAAATCAATCTTAGAAAAGAAGCGAGACTGTCCTAATTTGTCCATTAGTTCGTCCGGTCTGGGCAGGGGATAAGTGTCTACAATGTTTGACTGTTCGCTGTTGATTTGAAGTCCACACAGAGACGAGGTTTTCCCGACGGCTTGGGTACAATTACTAAAGGCGAGGCCCACTGACTCGCAGAAAAAGGAGAAATCACCCCACTATCTTGCCAACGTTTAAGTTCTTCGGCAACTGTATCACGCAAGGCGATAGGCACTGGTCTAGCTTTACGAAATTTTGGAACTGCAGATTCTTTTAAAGTTACATGTGCCACGAAGTCTTTTGCACAACCTAGTTCCGGCGAAAACAAGTCACTGTATTTTTCACACAATGCATTGATTTTGTCCTGAGGCACTATTGACAAAATTTGAAGCACATCTCGTTGAATTGATAAACCCAACAAGTCGAATGAATCGAGTCCAAAAATGTTCTGCGTAGATTTGGCCTGAAGAACAACAAAAGCAACTGTTTTTGTTACACCGTGGAAAGAGGTGGGCAGGCTACATGTACCTAGCACGGGAATATTTTGAAGGGTATAAGCTGTTAGCATTTGTTTAGACGGCGACAATTTTGGTGAGCCCAGAAGTTCATAAGTGTCTTTATTAATTAATGTAACAGCGGAACCAGTATCAAGCTGAAATTGCACAGTCTTATTTTCTATGCAAAGATTCACAAAAAGCTTTCGCTTGTGGTGCTCGACAGGTGCGTGAATGTGGGCAACATCTGACACCGGTTGTTTGCTGCACTTGCGCATGCGCGGGCTACGTACTGAAGGAAGCGGCGCAGGATCAGCACACAGCGGGTTAACAACACTGTCACTAGATGGCACTACCGCCAGATCGGCGTCCGCGCAATGCGAGGCTACTGCACTAAAATTAGTTTGAGTAGCTCCACCAAGTCTACTGTCACTAACTACACAGTACTGGGCACTTTTACAATTAGAAGTTGCAGAAGGCACTAAGTTCATTACAGGATTGCCCTGTACAGAGTCATTTTGCTTGTCCCCAACCCTTTTCCGTTGCACTGTTTTACGCGCTCACTACATAATTTTGCAGTAGGCGCAGAAGAACTTTCTTGCATTTGAGACTCAAGAGAAACACTGTCGAAATCTACAGCATGTATGACATAGACAGAATGAATTGTTCTCGCACTCTGCGAAGCACTATTCCTAACGGCATCGTTATTTGAATGTTTGTTTTGCATACACACTGACTGAACATGTCTCGATTTGCCACATTGATAACAGGTTGCGTTACGACTAGGGCAATGCGCACGTTTGTGGCGAGATACACACTGCTCTAACACGACGGGGCGACCTTTGTGTCGCACTTTTACACTGGCTACTGTTCACTGTCTGTTCAGCACGGCCGGTAGAATTTAAAGAATCACTAGGGCTAAAATGAGAACTACGGCTAGCAATGCGTCCGTTACGGTGCGCTGAATTTACACTGTGGCTTTGCATTTCTACATCTGCTAAGTCAAAGGATCATGCGCTTCAACAAACTGCAGTACATTGTCTAAGGAGGGGTCAGACTGTTTCAGAATTGCTGCTGTAATTATTCTGGGGTCCTGAATGTTTGCGTAATCGCATCTCTCAATATAACGTCACTATAAGAAAGTCCACAAGAGCAAGTAAATTTACATTTGCGGGTTAAACCCTTCAACTCAGTAATCCACTGCTGGTGTGACTACTCGGGTGATTTTTTTAGTCTGAAAAATCGGTACCGCGCCGCAACTACAAGAAAGAACTATTCTCTCATAATGAGCATTTAATGCCTCTACTATTTGTTCAAAGTCTACATCACGAGGAGGGGGGGGGGAAGTTTCTGCAGTAACACGAAAGTCTTGGTGCCAAATACAGCGAGAGAGAAATGTTTGACTGTCAGACCTGTTAGTTGATGAGCCGCGACGAGTTCTTGAAATTGAGCGAAGTAGTCACTCCATTCTTCCTCACGTTCGTTGTACTGGCGGAAGGTAGGGAGCGGTGCAGCGGCAGGTGTAGGCTGCTGATGCGGCGGCTGTTATTGAGTTGCCGTCAACTGCGCCACTGCTTGAAGCAGTTGCATGATTTGCGCCGTCTGTAACTGAATAATTTCCATTAAGTTTGGGTTCGGGGTAGTCACCATGCTGACCGATTAGGCGCCGCGCATACAAGTAAATTATAACAAAACACAAATGCAACAAAAAAAGTCCACAAAACACGAAACAAAATATCTTCCCCCAAAATTCTTATAATAAGGGTGGGTGGGAGGGAGCTATTTCTGTGTGCTCTGACTGCTGCTGTCTGGCTGCTGCAAGCGGGCTGGTGCATAGCTCTTCTATCACTCCTTGTCGCCACTTTTGTGTCCCAGTCTCGTCGCCTCTTTTGTGGCTCGTTTCCGTTGTAGGTGTCGGTGGCTGAGTAGAAAATTACTGACACAGGAATAAAGGAAGCACGCTTGTGCAGGTACGAAGGTGAGCAGCCAGTGGGACAGCAGAAACTAGAAACACTAGAGTAAATTAGAACGAGATATATATTGCACAGAATTTATACAATACTTAACTTTTACATAGCTCAGTTCTACAGAATGCTGATACATAGTTGAGCTAGAGGCGTGCCTAGTGCCTGTCCGATAGCCAAATCTTCACTGGTGCCTATCTGATTCTGAACTGTTAACTGGTTCCTATCTCAGTCCCAAGTGAACGATGTCGTTCAGTGGTGGCCACGAGCGGAGTTGTAGCAGAGGCCGCTCGTGGCTGACGTCGTAAGAACGCCGCGCCGTGCGTGCATGGCGGCGCGCGGTGAAAGTAGGTGGTGCGCACTTTGGACTTGTGTGACACCACAGTTACGATTAATTGATGAAATGCTAAATAAAAAAGGCCAGAACTATATATTGGGAACAAAACAAAGAAGAAAGTCAGACGAGATATTAGAAATGAATTGAGCAGGTATTGTGACAGTTTGCCAATGGGGAACGGTTCGGGCGTTACGTTGAGTGCTCTGTTTGAAGGAAATCAGCTGCAGCACATGAATGGTCAACTGTCACGTGATTTTAGTCGGGCTAGAGCAGTGGGACTCTGTACACGCTTGCCTCTAGCCCGTATTCCGCAGCATCGACGTGCTCGACTCGACTGGTGCCGTCAGAGGATCAGTTAGAAGGTGGAATGGTGGACTGTGGACTTCAGCGATGAAATCACATTCTGCCTGCACGCAGGCGACGCTTGTATGCACGCTCGACACAGACCTGGCGAGCGGTCCCATAGAGTGCATTTCTCAAAGATACATCACCCAACCCAGGTTTTATGTTTTGGTGTGAAATAAGCTACAACTATAGTTCACGTTTGGTGTTTGTGGAGGGAGCCCTGACCAGCGTTCGGATTTTGCAGATTGTTGTAAAACCTGTTTTTTGCCATTATATGAGTTAATCGTACTTCTCTGGCCATCTCGCAAATGCCCATGCTGTCAAGTAGACGTTATATCCTGATCGTCCTACTTTCTTCCTTAAGGCAACCTCTATCTCAATGGTTTTAAATCCAATCTGGAATATGCGGCACTATCGCAGCCAGTCTATAGCACCGTGGATTCTCGAGTAACCTAGAAAGTTATCAACATGTTTGTAACGAGAATAGCCCACGTCCCTGCAGATATATCCCCGGATACGACTGTACATGTCTCGAAGCGATAAAGGTCTGCATGTCAGGGATTATACTCGTTCGTACTCACTCAAGTACGGTGCGCTCTGGCTTGGCTAGTTATATTCTTTATCCTGGAAGCAGTGAGGTGGAAACCACCATTCGGTGTTTGGAATCTGATTCCACTTGGAGGATGGCCCCACCTACTACTGATAGAATGGTAGAAGCGGAGATCCGTCTGGGATACAGGGGGTGTCATTGTGGACCAACCATGCAGGATATTAGAAGGTATGGTACATAGTAAGGGGTCGGCTGGGGTGGCGGCGACCACTTTGTTAGATGTAAGTGGGAAAGCCTGGAGTGCCCCCTGAATCTATTCGTCTACTTGGAAGATGAGGATGTCCGAGGTATTCAATGATAGGTCCTCCCCTAGCGGTAAGCGGGAGAGGACATCAGCATTCGCATGATTGGATGTGGAGCGAAAATGTATGCTCAAAACAATTAGGGGTTTAGCCGAAACATCATACTTATGGTCACATATGTTATTCACATATTGGTTACAACTGTAATTTGTGTTTGATACAGTACCATATTTTGCTGTGAAAATCTTTACTTAAAGTTTAGGTGGCGTTTACTTAGAGCGAGGCACCATGGGGCTACCATAGTAGTGAAAAACTCATTTTCATTACTGTTCTGCAGACCTTCAGAGAACCTGAAAAGCCGTCATCCCAACGTACGCTGATGCGTTTCAGGCAACCTGTCTACCTGGCTAGGAGGAGGTAAATACAAACAAGACAACAACAACAACAACAACTTGTTTAGGAAAACCTTTTCTTGCAGATGGCTCGGGAGCACTCCACACAAGCGTATTCCTACTCCAGCTGCCATTGGTTGGTCGTCTTTATTTAAGAAGGCGCTATGATCCGATGCACGAGGCCGTTCCCCGCAGGGGGTTCGGATTCTCCCTCAGGCATGGATGTTAGTATATGTTAGTTCATAAGTAGTTTTTAATTTTACGGATTGATGAGCCCACACTGAGGTCCCATAAGCTTAACAAACATTTGAACAGCATCCACGCTCCATGCAGAGTACGTCCGCTCATGGATGCTTTACCAACAGTATGACTGACGTCTACAGCCTTCCGACGACGATCGAAGAAAAGAGACCACACCAGTGTGGTCTTAATTTTTGTGCGTTTAGACCCGTATTTCTCATTCAGTCACTTTGTGATCGTAAACCTTCTCGGACTTTGTGAAAAACCGTGTATTGAGCAGAAATGTTGAACTGTGGAATGAACGTTGTTTGAATCTTTATAGTAGTACATTTAGTAATTCGTGTGACAGTGATATTTCGAATATATAGTGACAGAGATATTCCCTAATATATTTCGTGTAGTGCTGTGAACTGTGGTGCTTAAGACTCTTTGTCAGAGATTGTTTTATGTTTGTTCTCTTGTTGTGGTTTACGAAGATATGTTGTGCCATGTTCTAAAACAGAATGTACGTTTGGTTAAGCAAAAACTATTATTATTATTTACGAAGCAACAATAAAAGAATATTAACCTGAAATTAATGAGAGTCTGCGAAGTCATTTTTTTTATATAAAGTATACAAACAACTTCAAACGACCACTTCAAGAATTTGATGAAGGTGAGATATAATCCAGAGTTCTGGATACTCTTATTTACTAATGAGATTGAAGCAAGTTACAGAAGACCTCGTCAGCAATGTGTCTGTGTGGCGCTGAACGAAGAGATCCACGAACCTGCATTAAACACGGCGACAAATATCTTTCAAAAATTGTTTACAAGTCATCCTATAAATTTACTTTTTTCTTTCAGCTTATAACAGAAGTGCAGACTGCTGGCATAAAACAAACTGGTTCTATTAATGTGTCTGTGTACATTACGACAACACATTTGACAAAATTCAATTAGAATGGTACTATTATAACTTGACCACTGTTCGCTTCAGTGGCGATGAGTGTGGATACGTACCAACGCACATCACGCTGGTCCAGGAGGCAAACCCCGGCCAGCAGCAATTCCAGAAAGTATATTTTCGAGAACTTGCAGCTGTCATTCAACATTCACTGGACTCGTAACAGCAAATACTAGCAGAAGTGCTCAAACTGCACCTGCTGTGGCCCTACCACCGTTTCCTGCATTGAACGAACATTTGGAGGAATGGAAACCTACGAAAACGCATGAAACAACATGTCATATTCCAGGTGAGCAAAGAAGCTGATTAACGCTCATATTTCTTATCTTAGAACCATTCCAAGCTCTATGTTCTCTTGGATAAATTGCAACCCCAATATCTGGTAGTACTCACTTTTTACCTGATTTGTGACACAAACACCGCCTACTATGGTCTACAGTTCCATGTCCTGGGTGCCCAAGTAGAATCTGCCGATGCCGCAGGATACCGGACCAGACATCGACGGTAGGGCAGCACAGGGCCTCAGTGGTCGTTGCAGTTTACAACCCTGCTGTTCAAGGAGTCCTACACCGTCGGCATGGTCCGGTATCATCTCATTCAAGCGGCCCCAAAGCCTGCCGACCACCATGACGCATTGAATCTGGAGGATCCCACGCTAGAAGAAGTAATGGACCATGCAGCGGAAAGCTCTGTTTAATACGTTCGTTACATATGGAGGCTATGTGTGGTCGCTTCATCTTATTACGATTAAACAGTATTAAATAGTTATTGATCATTCGTTGGTCTTAAACGTATTGTAATTTTTTTTTTAATTTTTTTAATGCTAGTTTCTGTATTACATACTTTTGGAAACATTTTTGTTTCACTTTTTGAAATAATATTATTTAAATTTTTGTATAAGGAACAGTCTTGAGTGCAACAATTTAATTATATTCAACTAGTTTATGTCTTTAAACTTGTATCCATTCTGGAAGTGTAGAGCCTGCGACTGTGTTGATTAAAGAAATCAGAAAATAACAGCAATCAGTCAACTTTCGTATGTATTTATTACCACAACCGGTTTCGAACTGCCTGGCAGTTCATCATCAGGCGGTGTACATGCTTTAGATGTTGCTTATAATAGTGTGGAACACGTTTGGCTGTGGTGAGATACAAAATTATTATGTGTGAGCTTTGTCATTGGCACTAATTTCAATATTTGCAAGTTTAAATTGTATTCCAAACAGCTACTTACAGTTGGTTCACATTTCTGATTGATGGTATGTGATTTTTCAAGCATTTTAGTGCTCAATAGATGCACATATAACACAACACTCGCTTTCTACATGTTTTACAAACATAAACAATTCAGAGATATGTACAGCTAACTTTCAAAGATCACAGTTGATGCATAGATATTATTTTAAACTAATTTACCAGTTACAGTTTTAATGGTTTAAGTGTTCATACATTTCTATTTACAATATTTTCTTACGGTGGTGGCTTCTTTATTTCTTATTACTGTAATGGTAGCACTATTGTTACATGTGAAGAAAAATCCATAGATTGCATTTATAAGATTAAACATCTGCGGTTGGAGTAGCATTTGGGAATGGCAAAGAGAGGGGGGGGGGTTAGGTGATACGTGATCTAAGTATGTGTATTATGTTTGGTTTCCTCAGGCTTAAAGAATCTTTAAACATTTTGTAGAAAGAGTTGTTTGCCAGTTCTGTTTGTTCATTTAAGATGGTGTGTGGTGCTTGTAAATAGAAATGTATGAACACTTAAACTATAATAATTTTGTATCTCACCACAGCCAAACGTGTTCCACAATATTATAAGCAACATCTAAAGCATGTACACCACCTGATGATGAACTGCCAGGCAGTTCGAAACCGGTTGTGGTAATAAATACATACGAAAGGTGACTGGTTGCTGTTATTTTCTGATTTCTTTAGTTTATGTCTTTCTTTGAGACCATCTTCAGGAATTGTAACTCTGAAATATATCATAGTTACAGTTAGAGGACCTTCAAGCAATTTACCTAAGTTAATAAAGAGAAATAAAATAAAACGATGTTATACCCATCGATGTCGTGGAGCCTGCAGGTAACTGGGAGCCTTCCAGTGCGTTATATTATATTTAGCCATACATTTCATATTTTTGGCTAAATTCATCTATGTAGTCTTTCCATTGGCTATCAAAGATGGGTGGAGCTGGCAGAGGGGCGGGGCCTCAGCTATTTAAGAGCAGTAAACCTCGTATTGCTCCAGCCAGCAGTGACGCACTGGAAGGCTCCCAGTTACCTGCCAGTACCACGAAATCGATGGATATAACAGTGTTTTATTTTATTTCTCTTTATTATCCAAGGTTAATTTTGACACTATTCTATATTGCTTGAAGGTCCGCTAAATGTAACTATGATATATTTCAGAGTTACAATTCCTGAAGATGGTCGCAAAGAAAGACCGAAATTAGTTGAATAAAATAAAATTGTTGCACTGTAGACTGTTCTTTATATAATAATTTCTGTATTGTTTGTTGGTGTGTTGTAGATTTATTCTGTGTCTGCATACGAATATGAAAAACTTGTAACGGAAATCCATGTCGCCAGAGATGTTCGTTGCTGCCACTGATGCGAGTGCAGCTCGTGTTGCTACCGTTTTTTATTTTTATTTGTTTATTTATTTATTGTAAAGATTTGGATTAAATACCGCTTATGGAATTGAATGAACTTTAGAATATCTGCAGGAATTAAATTTTTAAAGATGGTGTCATAACAGAGCATGGTTCATATTGCCATTAAAAAATAACGGTAGTTGTTGAAGTCAACACCTGAAAGCACAACTACAAAAGAAAGTCGCGCGAATAATTACCTTTACATTCAGGATGAGGCGTTGATAAGCATTGTTTTGACTCCTGGGAGTAGCCGAGAGGTCTGGAGCGCCACATTACGGATCGCCTGGCCTCCCGCGTCGGAGGTTCGAATCCTCCCTCGGGCTTGGATGTTTGTGTTGTCTTTAGTATAAGTTAGTTCCTAAGTAATTTGTAAGTTTAGGGACTGATGACCCAGCAGTTAAGTCCTGTAAGTTTTACAAACATTTGATTTCTTTTTTTGACATTGTTTTGTACTGGAATAGGGAATGAAGTTAAACTATCCGTCGTAAATCGATGCTTGGTTATCTTACGCTTCGCTTAACAAAGTTTCACCACAGCGTTAAGGTACTGATACAACAAGGAAATAAAATCATAGTGTATCGGACTTCGCCGGATAAAAACATTAATTGCAGGTTCTGGAAATCAAATCAGTATAAACTGAATGTAAGAAAGAGTTGAGTTTGAACGAAACTTACGCAATCGCGAAGCGAATCGTAATAATGACCCAGCATCTCTTTACGATTTACCGCAGCTTGTTGTAAATAATGAATAAAAAATTATTGGGACTAGGAGAGTGTCATTCTGAATTTAAAAAAATATTTATTTTAAATCAAACTGTTGGATGGATTATTGCAATAAGAAAGGTACAGAATCTCACACTTACTTAGTCTTCCTTGCAAAGAGTAAAATGAGTCGTCTCATCGGTACAATGTGCTTAACAGAAGGACGAAGAGCCCTTCCGTTCCCTCTCCAGGCCGGTTGAAAAAAATTGATAATAACCAAAAAGTTAGAGGTATACAAGCGACAAGCATCGCAGATATAATTTGAGTAAAAATATTTAATGTAATGCTACAATTTTGACTTCAGGAATCAGTATCGCAGAGGTTACGAAGAATTACCACTTTAGGGCAGCACACGGAAACACACAAACTAAAAGATTATTGTTACTGGAAAAGACATCATAAATGATATCGCTGTCTTAGGACAGCACCAGCATCAAGACGGTCGTTATGAGAGATGTATATGGAGAAATGGTGTGTTTATGTGAACATTTTGAACCGTACTCGCTACACGTTTGGAGCGCAGGCTGCCAGCGTGACGTCGTTAATGGTAATGCGGTGTGGTACTCTCACGTGGAGGGAAGTGTCTGCTACAAATAGTTTACAGCGTGATTTCTAGCGCCATCAAGTCCCTCGAATGACAGTAATAGGATGCTGATTCTTCTCAGACGGCACAGATGGTTGCTGTTCCTAAAAAAGAAAGGAACTTTACGACCACTAATCACAGGGACGAATGTAATAAGGAGCTGTAAATTGGCTCGCCTGACGTCGGGAACAGTGCGGCGGTAACACGCGGTTGGGTGGCGGGAGAATCACTTTCTGCAGTGGAACGACGGCGTCTTTGGCGTAAGGAGCGAGTAGTGCCCGCGGCGCTGTCTGTGAGATCTCGTACAAAGGAGCGTTACTGACAAATCAGCATCAACGTTCAGTAATGCGATGCGCTTCGTGGTACAGTCTTCTCAGATTGATGCGTGTGTAGCTTTCTACAACAAGATGGGCTTCGCGATGAAAGGGTTAAGCAGCGTGAGACGTGTAGGGGTACGGAATATTTCTGTAACGTTATGTTACGTTAGATATTTCGCTGCTGACTCGGTCGAAGTTTATCGCCTGATTTGCTTACTGATTTGAAACTTTATCGAAAGATTTATTATAAAATTGTATTCTTATAGTGTATTAATTATTTTAGTAAATATGTTGCATGTAAACTTTTGCTGTGAAATGTCCGGGAGTTACGTTCCGAAGCGGACTTCTGGGACTACCATTATAGCTGCTAGGAGTAATCCAGCGGTCACGGAAATCGGGGGAAAAAAACCGGTCGGCCGCGGTGGTAGAGGGGACTAAGGCGCTCCAGTCACGGTCTGCACGGTCCTACGGTCGGGGGTTCGAATTCCCCCTCGGGCATGGATATTTGTGCCGTCCATAGTATTAGCTAGTTCATAAGCAGTTTGTAAATTTAGGGACTGATGACCCCGTAGTTAAGTCCCATAAGCTATACAAAAACAAATAAAATAAAATAAATAAATACAAAAAACGATAAAAAAACGTATAATTATATTGATTGTTAATTATGAGTAGCTGAAGTCTGTCCGAGGCTACGTAGTGTATCTGTTGGGGAATACTTCAATCCATTTGGCTAAAACAAAGAGAGTACGTCATCCAAGTTACACTTCGTCTGGTTGTAATCCAACATTTGAGCCTGAGTTTCAGCGTACGTTCGTACTGAGTCGACACACACCTGGAGAGAATTCGCTAATGTGTTGGAGAGGTGCTATTTTATAAAAATAATGCTGATTATCCTATTGAGGTCTGATCGAGAGCCGATAGAAGTTTAACTGTCCATGTTGTTGTAATATTGTAGAAAAGAGGTAAAACAAATTATTCAAGGGTTCCTGTGTGCATCATATCGTAATTTGCTGTTGATGTGTAGAGTTTTTGTGAGAGGTGCAGTTGTTATTGGTACGCTTGTGGCTCTTATAAATTGGGGTATTGGTTGAAAGGATTCACAATACCGTCGGTTACTGACAAAGTTTCAGGCTGATACATATTTATAAAGGTACCTAAACGTTACAGTTTATTCGAGTGGTGCTGGAGTATGTCCAAAGGACCCTTGGATTTTGGTAAACTTCGATAAAATCTTGAAGAGGGACAGAGACTGGTATTGAAAGTTTGGAAAAAATGATTAGGTAAATCAACTGTGATGTGTGTGTACGACTGATTAGTTTCATTGTACTGATGGCTAGTATTTGAATCTCAAAATCAAATAAGACCTACTTTGAAAGATAGGTCCATTTAACTGAATTCAGGTACATAGGATGCTGCGTAGGTGAAGGATGACTTTAACTGCTCATAATCAGGGATATTAAATAATAGAGAATGTACTTGAGCAATTACAACGAATGCTTCCCCTTTTCTTTCTTCTCAAATATTGATGTTAAACCTGCTTGATATAAAAAGGATTATTTTGTATTGAAGTAGCCATGCCGTTGGTAGAGTTACCACAATTCGTAAGAAGTTCTTTTTCTATCATAATTCTTTCTATTACTGTTCTTTACAAAACCTCATTAGTTGATGCACGCTCAAGTTTAAAAAATAAAGAAGAAAGAATAAATGTTGTATACAAATCAGTCATAAATTATCCTGAAGGTAATATGCCCTTTTCTGGACACCCTGTATACGGCGTTTCACCCGGCGCTCGGCAGTGCGTGACGTGACACTACACAGTGGAATTGAATCAGTGTTCCGCTGCCAAGGCACTTATATCGTACTGTTCTAAAATCTCTTCTACTTGACGAAACGACGGATCTGACATTTTTAGAATCTGTTCCCTATGCCTACCGTGAGGAATATTATAGACTGAGGCTCCTATAACCTGAGCTGAACTATCGGCCATTTTTACCCCAATGAGCAGGACAGTTGTATGTGGGTATATACGAGTCGCGACCGGAAATGGAGTTTATAATCGAATTTACTGACGAATTTGTGAAAATATGGGTGGCTGCTCAGCTGTGAACTGCACAAATCACTGCAGCAAAGGAGTGCGCATGTTCAAATTTCCCAGCAATCCAGAACGAAGAAAAAGATGGGCTATAAATTGTCACAGAAGCAACTGGGAAACAGAACCTGGCGCTCAATTATATATTGTAAGTATATGTAATACATGTAGCTATAAACATGTCAGTTATGTACAATTGCATTACTTCTCCCTGTCAATGATGCTGGAGCAGTTTGTTGCAGAATATTTTTGACTTAATGAAGTTTATCGCAGTTTTCAAAGTGGATAGGAATATTTATTGTTGTGCATTTATACGTAGTTTTCAACATACTGAATAATACTTTACACAATTACTTATATATAATGTCGAAGCATCTCTTACGGTCTCATAACAGACTCCAAAATACGGCACTGAGTAAAATATTACGACGCTTCTCGCCGGGCTCCAGTGCTTATGTTGGCAGTGTTGGAAGTGTAGAATTGCGTTAATAGTTTTCACGAGCTACATAAAATGTTATTGCTGCTCGTTTCAATCGCAGCAAAATTAATACTGTACCCGCTCTATGGTTGACAGGTTCTTGTATGTACCCTTGTCCGTTTAGAAAAAAATAATTTTTCTTTAAATTGAAGTTGTCACGAAAAACCATTTATTGGTCATCTGAGTTGCCATGATTACCATTGGTGGCAACATAACCACTGCAGCCCGGCGAGAAGCTATATTATATTACCGGTACGTTACGATTTTCTGTTATATTAAAAGCGCATTCTAAATCTTTATAGGCCCATACACATTAGTTACTGTTCGGTACACTTAGTGTGTGCATTATTAAATAGTTTTGATTAGAAGTATTGTTGAAAACTGCGTGAATAGGTCAACCATCGCCAACATAAACATTGTCAGATGCGCCCATGTTGGGGCAAAAATGCCGGACGATTCAGCCTGGGTTTTTAGGAGCTCTATTATGGACAATTGCGTCACGCAACATGTCATCTGAATACAAAGTTCCACACGAACATTGAAATTTACACTTCCTAGTGAGAGCTTGAAAATTTGTTATCCACTGCCTGTATGTTTGATTCGGGTTTTTCATACATTTGAAGAACTGATACCTTGCAGCCACTACATTGATTTGCTATTCATAACATGCCGTGAGTGCTCCTATCATTGAATCGTGCGAATGTTCTGAAGGTTCCGCGGTGGGAAAGTTTTTTCTCAAGTCGGAACAATGGGGGGGGGGGGGGGCTACACACGACAGCAGAAAATGATATTTGACAGTACCTTGTATCCTGTGCACTGTGATGTAGGCTTCATACTGTTGGAGCCAGTCCGACCGGTCCTCTTCTTTTTCGTCATATTTTCTGAATGGTGGAGTTAATGGTGGTGGCTGCTGCAGCGGTACTTACGTAGTTTGAGACACAGCTTCGGCCAGAAGTTGTTGCACAGTGGGCAGCAGCGAGGCAATTTGCTGGCTCTGAAACTGAAACATTTGCATTAGCTGCTGTGCATCGAACGCAGGAAGCTGTTCTGCAGTGGCAGTGGCAGGGATACTTGTGTTAATAGGAACAGACATGATGCAAAAAGAACAGGCAAAAGTAAAGCAAAAATATAGAAAGTAACTAGTCCCTGTAATAGAAGTCACAAGATTATTTATTGGATTTGCAGAGACCTGTAATAAAGCAAAATTAATAGCGCAGCGTATTTTCATAGATTAATATTTCGTCGCATCTGGTTCTTCGCTGCCTCGTCGCCTTTTTGTTGATTATTCGTCCCGGTCTAGTAGTTAGGAAAGGGACTGGTGCAGGAATTGACGTAATCCGTAACAGCTTTTCAGATTAATAATACAAGTTTTATTGACTGAAACTGATAATACCTTAAGAACATTAGGCTGTTTCTTCTCTCTTCTTGCTTCTTGTGGCGTCATCCGTATGATACTAGTTGCGCGGTGACATAATTGCTGCTAAGTTCGTAGCGCATTCGCGCATTCTAGCTTAGTACTGTCCTATTTCTGGCTTCGTAGCTGCGTAGTAACTGTCCGAGTTCTCACTAGTAACTGACGTATTCCCGAATAGTAACTGACGTATTCCCGAATAGTAACTGACGTATTCCCGAATAATAATGTCCAGTTCTTCCTAGTAACTGACGAGGTTCATACTAGTAACTGTCCTATTCCTGAAAAGTAACTGTTCGTGTTCTCACTAGTAACTGCCACGTTCTCACTAGTAACTGCCATATTGCTGAATAGTAACGGATGGCTGTCCAGGCGTATGCCGGCCTAGATATAGCCTCTTATAGAGGGCGCGCATATTCGGTTACTCCCTTCAGGAGACATGAGAGGGAGGATGCGAATCTCCGACGCGGGAGGCCCCGCAGCGGCGGAGCGGCCGAACGCATTGAGGCGCTGTGTTCCGATGCGCGAGGCCGTTCCCCTTCGGGGGTTCGAATCCCCTCTCGGGCATGGATGTGTGTGCTGTCTTTAGTGTAAGTTAGTTCATAAGTAGTTTGTAAGTTTAGGGACTGATGACCACGCAATAAGGCTCATAAGCTTTACAAACATTTGCACATTTTTTTCGGGATGCCACGCGATCCGGAACTTGTACATCTACATCTACATCCATAATCCGCAAGCCACCCAATGGTATGTGGCGGAAGGTAACTTGAGTACCACAATCGTTCCTCCCTCCTATTCCAGTCACGTATTGTAGCGGAAAAAAGATTGTCGGTATACCTCTGAGTGGGCTCTAATCTCTATGATTTTATCTTCATGATCTCTTCGCGAGAAGCAATATACTGCTAGACTCCTCGGTAAAGGTATGTTCTCAAAACTTCGACAAAAGCCCGAACCGAGCGACAGAGCGTCTCTCCTGTAGGGTCTTCCACTGGAGTTTATCGATCATCTCCGTAACGCTTTCACGATGACCAAATGATGCTGTAACGAAGCGCGCTGCTCTCCGTTGGATCTTTTCTACTTCCTTTATCAACCCCACCTGGTACGGATCCCACACCGATGAGCAGTATTCAAGCTGTGGGCGAACAAGTGTACTGAAACTTCCTTTGTTTTAGGACTGCATTTCCTTAGGATTCTTCCAATGAATCTAAGTCTGGCTTCTGCTTTACCAACGATTGATTGGCGCTCCAAACCGCTCGGCTATTACCGCGCGGCTCTCAAGTTAACTTAGTTCCTTAAAAGAATTTCTTTACGAATCGGGAACTGATATAGCCCTTCTGCAAGAGATGGCAAATTCTAAAATTAACATTCTTTGTTTTATCGCAATATTAAACATTTCCCTAGAAACGAATGTGGGGACTGCCATTTTACTTATGGAAGAGATTCCAGTCACAAAAGCTAGATTCTGGTAGAGAGATAGGTGTCAATATCTATGGTATAACAATCATCAATCTATACGCACCATCCGGAAATTCTCATAGAGCTGCCAGAGCACGCTTTTTTTTTTTTTTTAGAGAAGATGTCATTTATTTATTACGACGAAACCCTTGTCAGCTTATAATAGGAGGTGATTTTAATTGGGTCTTGCCCCGAAAATATCAGGCTCCAAATGTTAATTACTCAGGAGAGTTACATCGTCTTGTCTCTGACCTCAAGCTACACGACTCTTGGGAAGTAAAGTACCATAAACTCGTTAGATTGACTTATATTACCTGCATCTCTTGCAGCAGGATTGGCAGGATCTATTTATCTGAAAATTAGCAAAACAAGCTAATAAAAGTAGAAACAGTTCCTACCATAGTCTCAGGTCATAGCAGGCTAATATCGTGAGTAAACTTCCAACAATGACACGCTGGTTTAAAAATCAATATTTCACTTTTAACTGAAACAGACTTAGAGGAGGCTGTGAGTCGTTCTTGGGAGCAGCGCCTACGCACCACTGCTAAATTTCACAGTGCCATCGATTGGTGGACGTACCATGCCAAACGTAAACTGTTTTTCATAGAGATGAAGAAATCAGGAAGACAGTGGGGTTTTATTACAGTATTTTAAGTGAACTATGTGACCGGGCCGACAGCGCCACTACGAGACTAGAAGACATAATGAAGATTAACCCTCTGGCGGGCGCACTGAGGTATAGAGAGAGTACCCCACGTCTTGTTTACCGTTAGTGTCAACGGTACCTTCCGTCAGCGATTACGTGTACGCTAAGTATTAGTCTCCTGTTGTCGCAGCTACCTACCGCTGCAATTAGTTTTACTGTGGAGCTTTCTGTGTGCCTGTGTGGTCATAACGCTACTGCTGTATAAATTACCTCGAGTGCCTGCTGCTGTAGTTAAATACATATTTCTTATGTACACACAAACGTTCATTTATTCATATCAGAACAGTACTTTAAAAAGCTGATTATCTTCTTACTTAACAGGGAAATGACGTCTGAGGAGATAGCCAGAAGTCTGGAGGAGTTCTCAGATTTGTCAGACGAATCTGATCACTAACTGTACAGCAATGACAGTGCTCAGGAAGAGGAAGTAATTCATGAAAGTGAGCATGGCAGTGATTTGGAACAAGACGTCCTGTCTGGTACTGAAGGTGACAGTTATTCGATCGCAAATGTGGCGTTTTTATAGGCAGAGATAACACCACAAAGTGGAGAAAACTCAATACGTCAAGCGGTGTAAAGTGAGAAGTAAGAACATAGTGAATGTCGTTCCTGGTCCTAGAAGCAGTGCAGATGACCTCATTACCGAACTTCCTGCATTTCATAAAATGATAGACGAAAGTATGGTAGATAATATTGGCACTCTCGTGATATAAATGCAAAGGAGACAACGCGGAGTGAAATACTGACTGTACTGGGATATGTATATCTAATTGAAGTAAAGAAAGGACACCACTGTAGCGCACGTGAGCTATGGGACTCAGACGGAACAGGACTGCAAGTTCTATGAGCATGTATGAGCTACAAACGATTTTTGTTTTTACTCCGATTTTTACGATTTGATGACAGGGACACACGAGCTGAAAGAAGAAAAATTGACAAATTAGCAGCCATTCGTCGTTCCTTGCAACCGTTTCTTCTCAACTGCAGAAATTCATACAACCTGGGACCCTACGTGACTACTGCTGAGAAACTGGAAGCTTTCCGTGGGCGCTGCAGTTTCATTCAATATATTCCAAATAAACCTGCAAAATTGATATGTGCGATTCAAAAACATTCTTTACAAGTAATTTGGAGGTATACAGTGGTAAACAAGAGGATAGTCCATATCAGAAGTCAAACACGCCAAGCGACATAGTGTTGCGCCTAATTCTTGACGTTGAAGGCAGCAATAGGAACATCTCATTTGATAATTGGTACACCAGTTACCCTTTGACGACGGATCTCCTAAAGAAAAAACTCACTTGTGTCGGAACACTGAGGAAGGACAAAAGAGAAATACCTGTTGAATTTCAGGCGGACAAAAATCGAATAGTTGGTTCTTCACTTTTTGGATTCCAAAAAGACGTCACTCTTGCGTCATACGTACCAAAGAAAAAAAAAATCCGTGATACTGCTGTCAACCATGTATGACCGACCGAAACTGGATGTTAAATCAAACAAGCGTGAAATAATAATGGACTACAACGTGACGGAAGGGGGTGCTGACACCGTGGACCAACTATGCAATGCCTACAATGTCTCGCGCATAACAAGAGGGTGGCCAAAGCGCGTCTTTTACTCGTTCATGAATGTAGCGGGAATCAATGCACAAATTTTGTATTCCTCAAATCCAAATAACCCACGTTATGCAAGAAGAATCTTTTTGAAGAATTTAGCAATGCCACTGATGAAACCCTATCTAATCGAAAGATCCTTAAATAATGTCTCTGCCTGGTAATATTTCAGCATTCTTGCGTAAATATCGAGAGTCTCTGGATAAGAACAACGTATAACCGCCTTCTTCTCAAAGGTCAGCAACTAAGAAACGTGGGAGGTGTGTAACGTGTGGCCGAGCAAAAGATGTATCAACAACCATTACGTGTAATGTATGCAAAAAGTTTGTAAGAAACATGGTTCAATGACGTGCAAGAATTGTAACCAGTAAGTCTTTGTTCAATTGTGGCGTATTTGGCGAGTCCTAAAATGTAAAGAACACATAATAAATTGAAAAATAAAGTTTGTAAACGTCTACTGAAACATTTTTTTTGTGCCTTTTTATGAAATATGTAAAATTTACCCTGAAACATCAAATAAAACTCATGTTTACAATTATTATGCTTTGTATGTGTATTCACAAAGTAAACGCCAGTTTTCCAAAGTTTGATATCGTATTATGAAATTTATGCTCTGGGGTATAAGGTACCCCGCGCGCCTATTCGACACTAGGAAATGCGGCGCGCCCGTTCGAGGGTTAAAGCCAAAGTAATTAGAGTTAAACAACAGCAGTTAGACGGCCTCTAGATAAGATCCAAAACCAAATCAACCATTGAGGCTGAAACAGCGTCACTGTACCACCTTGGGAAACGTGCAATGAACAGAAGACGGATGTTTTTGGACGAACTAATTCTTGAAAACGGAAGGACGGTTTATACTCAGAGAGATATACTTAGAGGAGTATTAAAATATTATGAAAACATCTACACGATTAGCGAAATACAGGAAGATAGTAATGATGAGCTCTTTGATGCCATCACCTCCAGCATAACGAGAGAAGAAAATGAAAGCATTTCTTCAGCCTTAAGTAATGACGACATCCTTCAAATAGTATACAGTTCCCTACTGAAAAAGTCCCCTGGCCCAGACGGTATTCCAGTCGAATTCTATAAACAGTATTGGAAAATATTTGGGGAGAAGATCACAAAAATAGTAAATGGAGCTCTTCACGGGAATCCCATTCCTCTAGATTTTAAGGCAAGTAAAATAGTTCATATCCCAAAATTCAAAGTAAGAAAAAAATCACACTAACGTGTGATTAATAAGAGCGTCTGAAACACTTTTAGGAAAAAAAATTAAGGTAGTGGCGGGTTTCGCACCACCGCGCTTTCGCGTCGCAGTGCAGCACCTTGCCCACTACGCTACGGCTATAAATCAAAACAGGAGTGCTTTAATCTCATACTATTGATGGCCGTTGTTAACTGATGTTAATATGGCATTTGTAGACATTATATTATCATTTATCGTACGAAGAACGATGTGTTTTTATTAATTCCTCAGTGTGCCGTTGGTTTGAAATGACAACGTGTAAGTTACAATAAGAAAATCATCAAATACGCGCGGAATGTCACGTGACATCTCCGAACGGCTGGTTTTCGTTAATTCAATGGAGGGTGTCAAATCTCCCTTATTTTGGAAAATATGTCTCAAACGATACGAGATATGAAAAAAACATAAGGCAGCTCAGTTGTAGAGAATTTTCTCCTCTACCAATTAGGTTATTCAATTTTCGTGTCAGATGAACGGTTCGTTTGCAATTACAATTATATTACAAACTGCTGTTTCTGTTTTACTACCGAAAAATTTGAAAAAGGGAGATTCTGGTCTCTGGCGGCCTATAATCATGTCTGTAAAATTTGGTGCTGATCGGTTGAACGGTTCATCTTAGAAACAGGGAACATGTTACGGACAGACAAACAGACATGCATCCCAAAATCGCCGTTATTTTTGCAAATATCTTTGAAACGCTACGAGATACGAAAAAACATAAGAGAGCAAAGTTGTAGAGAATTTTCTCGTCTACAAATTCGGGTGTTCAATTTTCGTCTCACATAAACAGTTAAGCCGTTATTTTCATTTAAATTTCGAGCTGTCAAAAGACGATCTCAAAGGCCCACTTTTAGTGTTACTACGGTAACCTAAAGTGGGCCAAAAAATCTTCGACCAATACCATTATTGAATTCTGATTACAAGAGTGTTGCTCGTGCAGTGAAAATGAAAGTATTGCACACTCAATGCAAAAGTACTTAGTAAACAACAGGCTTGTGCCTTCAAATGTTCAAATGTTTGTAAATCTTATGGGACTTAACTACTGGGTCATCAGTCCCTAAACTTACAAACTACTTATGAACTACTTACGAACTAGGACGGCACAAATATCCATGCCCGAGGGGGGATTCGAACCCCCGACCGTAGTGGCCGTGCAGACCGTGATTGAAGCGCCTCAGTCCCCTCGGCCACCGCGGCCGGCTTGTGCCTTCAGGAGACCATCTTATCGAGATGTCATTGCGCTGCTGGACGCCACCAACGCAAAGTGAACTCACATTGCAGACGCAAGAGCAACTTGAAACGCTGGGTGGCGTAATGTTCCTTTTCCGCAAAGCATTAGCATACCTACCAAGTTACACTGCCGTACGATAATTACAGTTCACTCCGTGTCTCGGAGAGTAAGTGCCCCTTAATTATAATGGCGACCCTTGGTCTTTTTTTGCTTCTGCACAAGCAGTGTGCTTGATGAAGAGACGCGGAGTAGTTGAGGCGTCGCGTCTGGGGGTTCCCACACCAGGTGCACACACGTGTCTGGGAGCACAGGTTGAGAGTTTCATACTTTTTCGTACTGTGCGCCGTTGCTGTACAAGGACGACCTGTATCGAACACCTGCGGAACTGGCCAGTGTAAATATAACTCAGACACCGAGATTATCATCTTGTATTCTGAATGTCGGTTGGACCTCAGAGCGTGAAAGGATCGCCGCAGCTGGCTTGGCTCCAGTCCTTGCCTGACGGCCCTTTTTATCTTCTGTCTCTGTTGAGCGCTTTAGTCCTGCCGGTGGTATTCACACCGCGCTACGCCTCACGGAGCAACCTGGTTTCCTTGTCTTCCAGAATACTTAGACAGGTTTTAGTAGTAATTCCGGCCACAGCGTCCGTGAAATGAAAAGCTCTTATGGAGTGAGAATCACGTATGACTGGCAGTATAAACTCATTTAACGTACGACAAGCTGACCCCTAGCCGTGGATGCCAGCTACGGACTTATTTGCATCTTTAATGTCAGACCACCCTGAATATGTTTCGTAAGCGAGTTTCCACATTTGTCTAGGAACGCCAGGATGATTCTTAATCCGAGCCTCAGACACACAACAAACAACAGCGAAGGTATGCATACACAATGAGGAAAGATTACAGCCGCGGTGGAGTAGCCGAGCGGTCTAAAGCTTCTCGCTGCGGGGCGCGCGGTTGCTCGCCGTGGAGGTTTGAGGCCTCCCTGGGGCATGGGTGTGTGTGACCACGCATTTTGGTCCGATAGATTTACAAACATTTAAAAAAAAAAAAGATTACACCGTTCACAGACAGCGTACATGCTTGAAGTTCTATCCGAATACAAAATAAACATGACAGCCAAAGGAAAGGAGGACAGTTATTAGTAGCCCGTGGATATTTTCCTGAGTTGGTAGTTGCCTATAAACTTACACGTATTTAAACTGGAACCGCTTACTTCATAGAACCTAAAACGACCTATTTCGACTTTACGCCTATTTTTGCCTATTACAGCTTTCCAAATTGTTTAAATGTTTGTGAAGCTTAAGGCACTTAACTGCGGGGTCATCAGTCCCAAAACTAACAAACTACTTATGAACTAATCTGCACAAACATCCATGCCCGAGGGGGATTCGAACACCAGACGGGGAACGGCCTCGCGCATTGGAGCATAGCGCCTCAATGCTCTCGGCCGCTCCGCCGCGGCATTACAGCTTTAAAAACAAAAGTCGTCTATTTCTTCTGTTTTCAAAAGATTTTAATTGCTTCTCAGATCAACAGCAGTAGCACTGAAGTCAATATTTAAAATAATAATAATAGTAATAGTAAAACACCTGCCATCGGTCTGTACTGTACCGGGACGGTGAACGTTGTGCAAAAATTATCTAAACTCATTCTAGACAGATGCACTGCAAAGAAACCGAAAATATATTACGGAGTCTTCCGTACGGAATTCTCTGGATGAAACACCGACAATATCAGGCGTCACATTGCAAATCTGATTTCTCGCAAGTTTGGACCCAGGAACTCCATCCAGAGATTGTTTAACTTGTTCGAAACAACTTCCAAAGCTTAACTAACAAACAATCGCTTGTTACGTGGTTAGCAGCAGCAGAACACTACAGTAAGCATCTCCCAGCTCTCATGAACGTAACTGAAAATATAACGAAGGATGCCATTTCTGTAAGTTACGCACACAGTTACTTCAAGGTCTTTCAGTTCAATAGAACTTCGCTCATATTAGAGCCAACTTTACATTTACGGTGATAGTTATTTCCGAATTAGTAGGCTCATGTACACCTATCTCCGAGAACACAGTTTTGCTGGAGGAAGTGAAAAAGAAAATTAATGAAGCGTTAAGTGAATGGAAGAAACAGTTCCAGAAGAACACCGGCTTGAAGAGCTTTTGTGTGGCAGTTTTCATACTTAGCGGAAAATAAAGTTCCACAGCATTTCTTGTCCAAAATTTGCCGAAAATGTTGCACGCCCTTGTCACATTCGTTGATGTCGGAATGTTCATTCTCGGCATATAAATTAATACGAACCGACGAGCGTCATGGCTTTTCTCTAGAAAATCTACAAATATTTCAGTCATTTACTGTAAAGCCAAATATGGTCTCAACGTTTGAAATCACTGCTTCGAAATATATCATAATCTACATGGGACACTCTGCAAATCATATTTAAGTGCCTGGCAGAGGGTTCATGGAACCACCTTTATACTACGTATTTATCTCCCATTCCATTCTCGAATAGCGCGCCGCGGCGGAGCGGTCGAGCGCATTAAGGGGCTATGTTCCAATGCGCGAGGCCGTTCCCCGTCGGGGGTTCGAGTCCCCCCCTCGGGCATGGATGTTTGTGTCGTGTTTAGTATCAGGTAGTTCATAAGTAGTTTGTAAGTCAGGGACTGATGACCCCGCACTTAAGTCCCGTAAGCTTTACAAACATTTGAACATTTCGAACAGCGCGCGGGAAGAAAGAACACCTGTATCTCTCTGTTCGAGCTCTGATTTCTTGTATTTTATTCTGATAATCTTTTCTTACCTATTTACCTGGCAGTCAACAATATATTTTCGCATTAGGAGGAGAATGTTGGCGATAGGTGTTTCGTAAGGAGCCAACGCCGCATCCATTAGCGCTGTCGTTGAAATCATTCCCATCCGAGATACTCTATCATTCCCGTAACGCTGTATCCCCTGTATCGTGACAATACAAAACGAGCTGCCCTTCTTTGGACTCTTTCGATCTCCTCCGTCAAACCCACCTGATAAGGATCCCACACTGGGCAGCAATACTCCAAAGAAGGACGGACAAGCGTAGTGTATGCAGTTTCTTTAGTAGTTCTGTTGAATCTTTAAAAGGTTCTGTCAATAAAAAGCAGTCTCTGGTTAGCCTTTCCCACGACATTATCTATGTGTTCTTTCCTATTTAAGTCTGAAGTAATAGTAATGCCTCGGTATTTTGTGGAGTTTACGGCCTTCACTTTGGATTGATTTATCTTGTAAACAAAGTTTAACGGATTTCTTTTCGTACTCATGGGGACGACTTCATAATTCTCATTATTTAGAGTCAATTGCCAATTTTTAAACCATAGAGATATCTTATTTAGATCGTTCTGCAGTTGCTTTTGATCTTCAGATGATTTTACTAGACGGTAAATGACGGCGTCAACTGCAAACAACCTAAGAGAGCTGCTTAGATTTTCTCCCAAATCGTTTATGTAAATACGGAATAGCAGAGGACTAATAACAATACCCTGTGGAACGCCCGATATTACCTTTGTTTTAGTCGATGCCTTACTATCGATTACAGTACTCGTATTTCATCGTATAGTTTGTCATCTGCATTACATTTTGATCTTCGAACTGCTATAAATGTTTGGTATTAGTTTGAACATTAATATTATTTGTTGTTGAACTGGATACCTTTTCATTCTTTAGTTGTAAAAAAGTAAACAGTAGCTCATACGTAAACACTTATTATTTCACATTATGTTTATTTCTTCTGCTGAATATTTTTGGGGCCTATTTTATATTTTATTTGGCCTAAATGGGGCAATAAAGAGCCTACTTTAGGCGACTAAATTCCTCTTTTTACGACCTAAAAATTCCGAGTTCTAGTTATTCGGCATTAGCCGATGTTCGCACAAGCAGTACAAAATAGTAACAAAACGGGTTTACAGAAAGTGGGAATTTGTGTGACCGTGCCCCTAGACTCGACCATACCGTCATTCTGCGAAAAGGGAAATTAATAATATTTTGCTCAACCGCTGGAATTTCAATTGGTAATAACAGCAATAGTACTGACGTGACACCACTTTAGAAACAGTTTTAAGAAAGGGTTTTAGACGTGATTGTGGCAGCTAGACGGGAGTGAAGACATTTTGAACTCGAATCGTAGTTGGAGCTATACGCGTGTGACGTTCCTTTTTTGAAGTCGATAGGGGATTCAGTATTAACGAGATCCACAGTGAAGTAACGGTACCGAGAATACCAGATTTCAGGCAGCATCGTTCATCACGGACCACCCTGTGACACACCGGTGAAAGGCGAGGTGTTACTGTAGTAACTCACTGGATACCATTCGTAAAGACGGCCATCCAGATTTTCATTTTCCATGATTTCCCTAAATCACTCCAGGCGAGTGACGGTGAAACGTGTCCCTAAAAAATATTTTTGTAAGAAAATGTGCCTCCTGTTTTGTGTCGAGTAACTTGTTTGCAAGAAAATGTATAATATTGCTTCTACTGTGTGCCAGCAAGTTGATTTGATTGTATTTGGAATATATATTGTATTTTTTATTACTGTCACCGCTGGAATGAAGGTAATTGCATTTAATGTCATTATAAAAGTTGTATTATGTAGGTAATGTAATGGTGATAATTAATGATAAGAAACAAAGTTGACCTTAAAAAAATAAAAAAAAATACTGATCTCTGTTACAAAATTTAGACGCATGGGACTTACACTACTGTGTGTATTGCTTGTAATTACCTCATTTCCTCAAAAGTATGATGAGATTAGTTAAACTACCTTTTGTAAAACTTTGTTTATGGTCATGTTTATTATTGTATTTTTTTCCACTTGTGTATTACTTCTAGCTGCCTCATTTTCTCGACTATGTCATTTGTCAAACTATGTTCTGTAAAATTCTATATATGCTTATCTTTACCATTATGTATATTTGTCATGTATTCCATTTATTGTGATGTTCTGCAAATTTTGACATTTGCTTATGCCTATCACATTTTGTACCACTCCATGCATTACTCTTGTGAGTACTCTTTTGTAAAATGGCATGTCTTTATGACTGTCACATTTTTCAATTTTTCTATGGATTCCATCTGTTGTTATAATCTTGAATATCTTGTATAAAAATGTTTATCAGGTTCTCATATTTTTCATGTAATATTTTGGATGTCATTAATGGATTTTTGGACTTGAAATTCAGTAATTTTGCTGGCTAGGCAATGCCATTGGCATCACACACCCTACAAATTTTTTAATAGGTAGGAGGGGGGTGATGGAACGTGTACATAAAAAAATATTTTTTGTAAGAAAATGTTCCTCCTGTTTTGTGTCGAGTAACTTGTTTGCAAGAAAATGTATAATATTGCTTCTACTGTGTGGATCGATATGGGTACTTAACTCTGTGAAGTTTCATCTTTGGCAAAGTCATGTATTGCATAGCATTGTAGCTTGGATGGGACTTGTGTTTTAGCTCGCTTAGAGAGCGGTTGAGTTGTGTGTATGGCTCCGATGTAGAGCAGAGGCTGCTGTGCCAGCAAGTTGATTTGATTGTATTTGGAATATATATTGTATTTTTATTACTATCACCGCTGGAATGAAGGTAATGGCATTTGATGTCATTAGGAAAAAGTTGTATTATGTAGGTAATGTAATGGTGATTATTAATAATAAGCAACAAGGCTGACCTTTCTTTCCTGTTTGATTTACGTAGTTAGAAGATTAACCTACTTCCTTCATTTGATAATTAGTTATTAGTGGATTTAAAGTGTAGCATTAATTTTGGTAATCTTGCTAAACAGATTTCATTATTTGTGCTATAGTAAATGATTGTTATGCAACACTGCAGTCAATTGATTAGGATACTGAATTTCAATAATCAGGTACTGATCTGCATAAAATTCTCGCAGTCAAACATTAACAAAGTGGTTTGTGGTTTTTTTAATATCTTCCTCGCAGTCAAAATTTTTGAGTATAGTCTGTGTCTGTTTCATGTGGTGACTTGCCACAGTTGTTTTGTTAAATATCCGTTGCGCACATAATCAGTTTAATGCACTGTTTCTTATTTAACAATATATATATATATCAATATCAGGGTCATAATTAAAACAAATTGCTGTGTTAATGAACAATTTGTTATCTGAATTAACGATAGGTTCAACAACATCCACAACACACACACACACACACAGCTTTTAACGGGATGGTTCTTCTCAAAGGGCACTGTCGATTTCCTTACCCATCCCTGACAAAAATTGTCCAAGCTTGTCTTCTCGCCTCATCAGCACGATGAAATTATAATGCTAATGCCTGTTTGAGTCTGGTTGGTTTACAGAAAATTTTTAATTCCAAGACTTTTAAAAGATCGTGAATAATATTAAAAATAAATTGTTGAACTATAAGTAGGACCTAAAACTTGTAACTGGTTAAAATTTGCTACATAATTTGAATATGAAGTTCGTAAATAAGTAGGCTTGTAGCAATAAAAATTATGAATGAAGTGACCTTATTTTTCTAAACCAGTGTTTTTTTAATCTATGGGTCGCGACCCCCAACGGAGTCGCAAAGTCTTCCTCCGGAGGTCGCCGTCACAGGAGAACAAACCAGGCACCAAAAATAACTAGGGGTTCAGTAACACAAAACTGTATGTCTAAGTGAAACATAATTAATATTAAAAGTACCATTCCCTTGTGTAACAATGATTAAGAATCATAAATTATTTTATTCCAAAACTAGCAAACCCGCAACGCTTCGCAGTCGCTAATCTGTATGGGGTATATAACCTAATCTCTTCTCTTCTTCTCCCGATGTCTATCCCTTGCTCCCTCCTCTACATCTCCGTCGCCTCCTCCCACCTTCCTTTGTCCATCTTCTCCTCCCTGTATCGTCATACCACTCCCCCTTACCCCCCACCATATCCATCTCCTTCCCCCTCCTATCACCCCCCCCTTTTTAAATCCATTTCAATCCACAATTATCTATCTCCTCCTCTCCCTCAGTCGTATCTTATTTATTATTATTGCAGTCGGGACCTGGATTGGGAATAGAAGTGAAAAAGGATGGGTAAAACAATTGGAACGGATTATTAGAGAGAACTTTCGAGCTGCTCTATCTGTGAGGTAAGTAGCTTTAATGTCCGTACTCTTAATGGTTTTATTGCACGAACATACATATCAACGGCGAACTGATGAAACAATCTGCGGCATTTCAGTATGTGATTGTCCTCGTTTCGGTGAATCATCAAACGGTAGGCATAAAAATTCATACAGGTTGACCTTCTTGTTAGTTACTTTACCTGTAAGTGAATAATGATCTCTTATTACATCTACATCTACATACATACTCCGCAATTCTCCGTAAGGTGCATGGCGGAGGGTGCACTATACCACTACTAGGCATTTCCTTTCCTATTCCACTCCCAAATTGAACGAAGAAAGAAAGAATGCCTATATGCCTCCGTACGAGCCCTAATTTCTCTTATCTTGTCTTTGTGATCTTTACGCGAAATGTAAGTAGGCGGCAGCAGGATCGTACTACACTCAGCTTCAAATTCCGGCCCTCTAAATTTACCTAACAGAAATTCACGAAAAGAACGTCGTCTTTCTTCCAGCGATCCCCAATTCAGTTGCCGGAGCATTTCCGTGACACTCGCGCATTGGTCGAACCTACCGGTAACAAATCTAGCTGCTCGTTTCTGAACCGCCTCTATGTCTTCCTTCAAACCGATCTGCTGCGGGTCCCAAACACTTGAGCAATACTCAAGACGTGGTCGTACAAGGGTCTTATCCGCGGTCTCCTTTACAGGTGAAGTACATCTTCCCAAAATTCTCCCAATAAACCGAAGTCGGCTGTCCGCCCTACTCACAACTGTCCTTACTGTCCTTACATCCTCGTTCCATTTCATATCGCTCTGCAATGTTACGCCTAGATATTTGAACGACGCGACAGCATCAAGAAGCTTACTACTAATGCTGTATTCGAACATTATGGGATTGTTTTTCTACTCATGCGCATCACCTTACATTTTTTCCAAATTGAGAGCTAGCTGCCAATCTTCGCACCAACTAGAAATTTTGTCTAAGTCATCCTGTATGCTATTACAGTCAGTTACAGACGACACCCTCCCATACACAACAGCATCATCAGCAAACAGCCGCATATTACAACTTACTCTGCCAATCAGATCATTTATATAGAAAGAAAATAATAGCGATCCTATCACACTCCCCTGGGGCACGCCTGACGATACACTCGTCTCTGATGAACACTCGCCGTCGATAACAACGTACTGCATTCTATTACTTAGGAAGTCTTCCAGCCAGTCACAAATCTGTGAACCTATTCCTATTACTATTCCTATTAGGAATCTAATTAAAACACAATTAACAACATTGCTACATACCGGTAAAATTTTACATTCCGCGACACAGGCAACAGCTGTTGGATCGTGGGAATGAAGCAGACCAATCGCGACAAAGCTTGAAAGTAGCCAAAGAAATTTTAGTTGGCGACAGTTGTTTTCTCTTCATACTAAACGATATTATTTTGAGAATCTGCATAATAATTTAGTTTCAGACACATTAAATTTACTGAGGTAGATGATGTTTTTCATGTATAAGAATGAAATGGACATCCCTTATGGAAACTGTCTTACAAATGCTAATCACTTATAACCACGAGAACAATCAATAGTGTTTCCATAACGAAAAACGTAGTACTGGTAAGGAATCGGCAAATCTCATTGGATATTGTATACTATCACCCGATTGGCTAACAGAGACGTAACGCAATTACCCGGAATCAACGGCTCTTGCCAACATTGCCCGCTAGGTCTGTGTAGCGGATTTAAAATTAAACCCTACATACTAGTTAATCCCTGGCTTCAAGCAATGCCGTCCCTTTCTTCTGACCTCCTTGGTGTATTTGTTTGCTCCATTAAGCGTATTTGGTCGCTAAGCGAGTAGCGAGTGAGTAAGCTGATTGTTGGAGAATCTAGAAAACGATCCGAGCTGGAAGCGTACATTCAGTTATTCTCTCAAATTCTAATATTATCCGGTAGATTTTCTAAAAAAATTTCTTTCATACAAACCTTGTACTGAGAATTACGAACAGAACAAAGAAAAGATTAGCCAAATTGGTGAAGCCATTCTCAAGTGATGCGCTTTATACAGGTGGCAATTCATTTTTATTAATATAGATAGATGTGTCACACATGAAATATTAAATAAATAGGTATCTAAAAACCTTCCTATATCTGTCTCCTTCTTCTAAGCTACCTCCCCATCAATTTCGAGCTAAATTGGTTCAGACGGTCTTTAGTTATAAAGAGTGTAACTAACACGAATTTCTTTTTTATATATAGATGTATCGATGATGAATAAGTGCCAAATCTGAAAACTGTTTTCGGGAACCAATCTTCAAGTAAAGTAACTTCATACAATAATTAATTTTGAAAACTACGCAAAAATTGTACTTCTTTACAAATTGTCTCTACGGTGTTATCTTTCTTAATTAGAATAATTCGCTTCTGAGTCTTCCCTGAAAAGCGAAACAAAATATATTTTTCTGTCGGAAATCATGTAAAAATTGGATAATGTGTTCCATTCCGAGAAATACACGAAATAATTTATCCAACAAATTAAAAGAAAGCCAAGGAAACGAAAGAATATTAAATTTGTTTCCTACATCTACATCTACATGGGATACTCTGCAAATCACATTTAAGTGCCTGGCAGAGGGTTCATTGAACCACAATTATACTATTTATCTCCCATTCCATTCTCGAATAGTGCGCGGGAAGAAAGAACACCTGAATCTCTCTGTTCGAGCTCTGATTTCTCTTATTTTATTCTGATGATCATTTCTACCTATGTAAGTGGGAGTCAACAATATATTTTCGCATTCGGAGGAGATAACATAGTTTTGTTATGGTTGGTGGGGAGGGAGGGTCACCGGAATATTTTTATTTTGAAGGGGGTGGCCAGAACATTTTCACTTGAAAGGGGGTCACAGATTCGAAAAGGTTGACAAACACTGTTCTAGACGATACTGCTTCTGCAACATTTGGTGTCGATTATGCTGTAAATTTAATCTCTTTTTATTGGTAACTTCTTCCTAGAGTGTATTGTATCATCCACAATAGCACCGCGTCGAAATGTTCGAGATCAAATCGTAACAACGGAAATTAGGAAAACATATTTTCATGAATACTTATCGGACTTCGGAAAGAAATTAAATTGAAGCAGAAAGGAATGATTGCAGGTTCTACCGGTATTGAAATGAGAAATAGGTAATTGCTGCCATTATTCACGAAGTATTATAACGGATTGTACGTGATACACCTCACCATAATGGCGTCCGAATCACCATAAGACTAAGCACTCAAACATTAACTACAATATTGGGAAAGAATATGACTGAAAAAAAAAAAAAATCATTTCAAAGGTAGTTTTAAGCGTAATTTATTCGCATTAATCTCGGAAACAGGCATATTCACATTAAAAATGAAGAATTTACAGGAGCAGGTGTATACACGTCCTTCCAATCCTACGGAACGAGCACAACAGACGACATTTGACCGTCTTTCTTCCGCAGAGAGGGAATGAAAGGAAGTGAAACAGCGAGGTATCTTTCGCGGCGGATAGAACGACGCTTTTGGATATCACAGGAGATACTAAATTTAATCGATGAAAGGAGAAAATATAAAAATGCAGTAAATGAAACAGGCAAAATGGAGTACAGACGACTAAGAAATGAGATTGACAGGAAATGCAAAATGGCTAAGCAGGAGTGGCTAGAAGGCAAATGCAAGGATGTAGAAGAATGTATAAATAGGGGAAAAATAGATACAGCCTACAGGAAAATAAAAGAAACATTTGGAGATAAGAAAAACAGCTCTATGAATATTAAGGACACTGATGGAAAACCTGTTCTCAGCAAGGAAGGGAAAGCTGAAAGGTGGAAAGAGTATATAGAGGGGCTCTACAAAGGAAATGCACTTCGAGACAATATTGTAGGAAGGGAAGAGGGTGTAGATGAAGATGAAATAGGAGATACTGTACTGAGAGAAGAATTTGACAGAGCCCTGAAAGACCTAAGTCGAAACAAGGCCCCTGGAGTAGATGATATTCCCTCAGAGCTACTGAAGTCTCTGGGAGAACCAGCCATGACAAAATTGTTTCACCTAGTGTGTAAGATGTATGAGACAGGTGAAGTACCCTCAGACTTTAAGAAAAATGTAATAATCCCCATTCCTAAGAAAGCAGGTGCAGACAGGTGTGAAAACTACAGAACCATCAGTTTAATAAGTCATGGCTGCAAAATATTAACGCGAATTATATACAGAAGGATGGAAAAGCTGGTAGAAGCCGACCTCGGGGAAGATCAATTTGGGTTCAGGAGAAGTGTAGGAACACGGGAGGCAATACTCACTTTACGGCTTATCCTAGAAGATAGATTAAGAAAAGGCAAACCTACATTTCTAGCTTTTGTAGATTTGGAGAAGGCTTTTGACAATGTTGATTGGAATAAACTCTTTCAAGTTCTGAAGCAAGCAGGAGTAAAATATAGGGAAAGGAGAGTTATTTACAACTTGTACAAAAGCCAGACTGCAGTTATTAGACTCGAAGGGCATGAAAGGGAAGCGTCAGTTGGGAAGGGAGTAAGACAGGGTTGTAGCCTTTCTCCAATGTTGTTCAATTTGTATATTGAGCAAGCTATAAAGGAAAGCAAGGAGAAATTTGGTGAAGGAATTAAAGTTCAGGGGGAAGAATTAAAAACATTGCGTTTTGCCGACGACATAGTAATTCTGTCAGATACAGCAAAGGACCTGGAAGAGCAATTGAACGGAATGGACAGTGTGCTGAGAGGTGCATATAAGATGAACATTAACAAGAGCAAAACTAGGGTAATGGAGTGCAGTGTAAGAAAATCAGGTGATGCTCAAGGAATTAGTTTGGGAAACGAAGCAATAAAAGAGGTAGATGAGTTTTGTTACTTGGGCAGTAAAATAACAAATGATGGTCGCAGTACAGAGGATATAAAATGCAGAATGGCAATGGGTAGAAAAGCGTTCTTGAAAAAGAGAAATTTGTTAACATCGAATATTGATTTAAACCTAAGGAAGTCCTTTCTGAAGGCATTTGTATGGAGTGTTGCCTTGTATGGGAGTGAGACATGGACGATAAACAGTGCGGACAGGAAGAGGATTGAGGCTTTTGAAATATGGTGCTACAGAAGAATGCTGAAGATTAGGTGGGTGGATCGCATAACTAATGAGGAGGTACTGAACAGAATTGGGGAGAAAAGAAATTTCTGACATACCTTGACTAAAAGAAGGGATAGATTGGTAGGACACATTCTTAGACATCAAGGAATGGTGAATTTAGCATTGGAGGGAAGTGTGTGGGGTAAAAATCGCAGAGGAAGACCAAAGGATGGATACAGTAAGCAGATTCAGACAGATGTAGGTTGTTGTTCTCATGTGGAGATGAAGAGGCTTGCTCAGGATAGGGTATTGTGGAGAGCTGCATCAAACCAGTCTCCGGACTGAAGACAACAACAACAACAACAGAACGACGCTTGATGTAGGTTTTCCGTGATTTACCTAAATCACCCCAGGTAACTTGTGGAGATGGTTCTGATGAATGACACAGCCGACCTCCTTCCTGACAAAAACAGTCCGAGCGTCTCTTCCGTCTCTAATCAGCACCACGTCGAACCGTAATCTTCGTTCCTTAATGACCGAGAGCAGTGTCGTTTGTGTATAGTCGTCAGTTCTAATAGACACGCAACACTGCGTGACATAAGCGTAGAAATAACAAGAGACGAACGACGAACATATCAGTTAAAACAGTTTAGATTAGATTAATATTTGTTCCATAGATCAACAATACGGCATTTCGCACTCATGGGGAACGCGTCAATTTAACAAATGGTGCCTACACATGACACTCAATGTTGTAAGGTTTTTAATTTTTTAGCTAAATTACTAACTTTTATCTAGAAATTCATCTAAAGTGTAGAAGGAGACCATTCAAACATTCTTTTAATTTTTTTTTACAGAATCTTTGGCTCTCTGTCACACTTTTGATGCTACTTGTTAAGTGACGAAAGCCTTTTCTAGCAGCATAGTGTAGTGCCTCAAGCACTATATGCTTTCACTAGCTAGACAGGATGACCAAATGGAATAGTATTGGGTATTTATGGAGGATTTTTTCTTGGCTTATTATGGTCCTGGGCTATTTCTTTCATAGGTGAATGCCCAGACAGGGACGTCCTACGTCTCATAGAAAACATATTTAAAGGACACTGTGCACTAGAATGAACTCTGTGGATACTCAGAGTAAAGAGATGTGAACGTGGAGATATTGATGGTGTTTTGTTTTGCATTTAGTTACTAGAGTTGACCTGAACTGTTAACATGTTCTAAGCTTGGTCTTAGGAATTTGTATAATTATATCTGGATATAAGAGTGTAAACCAGATGGTTGAGTTTACTGGTGATGTACGAAGAGTACAATAAACCCCTGTTATTGTTCAAATATAAACGAACTGTCTTCTCATTTAAGTAATGAGATAAAGTTGGACTGTGATACTTCATCTCTTCTAACTTACATAGAGAAGAAGTCTGATTGACCTCAGTTTTGGAAGTAACTGTTATAAGAGGCACTGAGTATCAGGACCTTTACCAATATCTACTACAAAAAGCAACACGTGAAGAAGATGATTAATTATGTGATGGGAGTCTGAAATAAATAGAATGAGACGGTCACATCGCAGTAGTTCACCCCTTTCTGTGACACAGTTAGATTTAACCTCGAATAGTGAAGATCACCCTTTCTACTAGTGTTGTATTTATACACACTGCTGTTACTTTTGAATTGGGTCGGATAGTTAATAATAAGTTTCATAAGTGAATATATACACTGTGAATCTACAGTGAGCATCGGTTGGTCGCAGTGGCCGAGCGGTCTGCTACGTGCCAGTCACGGTCTGCACGGCCGCTGCGCTGCGGTCGGTGGTTCGAACCCCCCCCCCCCCCCCCCCTTTGTGCCGTCTTTAGTATAAGCTAGTTCATAAGTAATTTGTAAGTTTAGGGACTGATGACCCGGTAGTTAAATCCCAAAGCTCTACAAACATTTGTAGCATTTTGAGTGAAGATCGCTAGATCCTTAAATAAATGTCTGCAGGATGATCTATATATTAAAAGAATCTACGAAAACTAGTCAGTCGGTCAGACGAAACTACCCGGCCGATTTCCATCATTTTTGTTTTAAACGAATGGTATTCATTCGCAGATATGTCATCGAGTATCAGAATTAACTTAAGTCTGTGCATCCATTATTTTTATTCAAACGCGGTCTCCTTCTGTCCTTGTATTGAATATTTTAAACTTTTTGTTTTACGATATCTTCGGTTCTAATTAAGGTACGCAGTTCCTCTTTGACCTAACACCACTCGTCGGATCAAGTTCTTTCATTTACGCTTTTAAACACTTGCCTTGATTGCTATGCGTGAACATTCAACTTTACGTCCATTTTTCCCAACTTTTTGTCATTCCGCTAACGGTGCGAAGTATTCGCACGGGTCCTTTAGTTATTCTAATTACTCACTTTTGTGCAATGAAAACTTTTTTACTCGTTGTTGAATTGGCCCGGAATATGATCCCACAACAAAGTAGAGAATGCAAATAGGCGTAGTAAGCTATTTTACTGAGATGTATATCACCAAACTTTGCAATGACCCTGATAGCATAAGTAGCTGAATTCAAACGTTCCGGCAGATCTGCAACTTTTTTCTTCTAATTTAATCCCTCATCAATGCAAACACTAAACATTTTTTGAACATTCTACCTTAGCTACTGATTTCTGTTCAAAATCTATATTTATTAATGGTGTCATGCCGTTTACTGTGTGAAACTGTATATACTGGGTTTTATCAAGGTTCAGTGGGAGTTCACTTGTAGAGAACCACTTAATAATTATCTGAAAGGCATCATTTACAATTTCATGAGTTAATTCCTTTGTGTCGTGCGTGATAGCTGTATTTGTATCGTCAGCAAAAATAACTAGCTTAGCATCTTCGTGAATATAGAATAGGAAGTTATTAATATACAATGAGGATAGCAAAGGACCCAAGACAGAACCTTGTGGAACCCCATTTTTGAAAGCTCCCCGACGCAATTTGGCGTGAGTGGACTATGGCAAAAGACGACCGACTCTAGAGACTGAGACAGGAAGATATCACCTGATTGTCCCTTCTGCACTCGCGACGATATCCAATGGGTTCTAGACTGTTAGTCAGATAATTCGTTGCAAGGTTTGATGATACTGTGGCGCACACCCCTCAAACCCATGGACCTATTTGTCAACAAGTCACTGTGCAAGATATTGGTGGCTCCATAACGCTGTGGGCTGTTTTTATATGGAATGGACTGGCTCTTCTGATCAATCTACGTCGATAATTGCCTGGAATTGGGTAAGTTCGTTCGGATACAGTTCACGACATTCATATTCCGGAACAAACGTTTGACTGTACGCAATGCCATCGGCTCACAATTGTTCGTGATGCGCTTAACGAACATTGGAAGACTAGAGTTTAACGTCCCATCGACAGCGTGGTCATTGGACACTAAGCTCACGTTCGGATTTTTGGGTGGCGATGGGGAAGGAAATCGGCCCTGTCCTTTCTTAGGCATTAACCCGGCATTTGTCTCGAATGATTTAGGGAAACCACGGAAAACCTAAATCTGGATGGTCGAAGGTGGATTTGAACATTCGTCTTCCCGATTGCGAGTCCAGTGTGCCACCTAGCTACGTTAACGAACATTGTGAACAGTTCCAGCAAATGATTTGGCCACCCAGATAGCCGGTTATGAATCCCTTTGAACGTTTATGGAGTATTTCGCGTACAAAATCCTGTTGCGACAACATCTTCGCAATTGTCAACGGCTGTACAAATAGCATGACTTAATATTACTGCAAAACTACTGATGTCATAAACGCCCAAGTCAGAACGTAATTAAACGCAAGATGATGTAAAGCGAAAGGGAAATAAAAGGAGAAGGCTCTTTGCAGTCATTCAGCTTTGTAAAAGGAAGAGGTGAAAACAAGGCAATTACTACGTAGATTTCTATTTACTGCAGGAACGTGACTGGATTCCACGGCTGGGGAATGTGAAATTTATACGTCATATTGCTACGGCGTATAAAACGTAAAACGCGATCTGCATACCGCGTGTCATCTGTTAAGATATCAGGCAACTTGGACGGAAAACACAGACTGTAGCGTAGATAGTTGAGGGGTCTAGTGAGAGAGGGGGCTATGCCACATGAAAAATTGAGAGCTGGTCATTTTCAGTATGCCCATGCCAACTTGCGTCAACCCTGTGAACCAGAACCATGTGGCATAGCTCCCGCTCTTTCTGGAGCAGGTGTTGTAAGTGCTTGAATGCGCCCCTGTGATCATTTTGAGTGAGAGGAGGAGCTATGCCACTTCATTGATGTTGTCCCCTATTTCAGCTGCAGACGTACCAATACAGAAGTGTTGCAGATTAGTTGGTCAGTGATAACCTAAGAACATATTGTTCAAAACTGTAATTGTTGCTTATTTATCCCTCTCCAAAAACAGGATCATCCTTATATGACTACGCTTCTTGAAGAAATAACACTGCTCTGTCTACGCAGAAGATCTATATCAGCCTTGTAGTTATAAGATCTCATGACACTTATGCCACATATTCCTCTAATTTTACATGGTCTCTATCTAAAACTGAAATCCACAGACAAAGTGGACATAGAGGTTACTCCAGAAGAGATATGATGTTATTAATACATTTTTTTACTGATTCTTTCGTCGCTTCTTGGTAGAACATAATCAAGTAGATTAAAAACCCAATTTTGTATGTGTTCTACAAGTTTATTTTTGATTACTTAACCGTCTTTCGGCTTATATGGCCATCTTCAGAGTATTGACTGCTGTGTCAAAGAGGTTACAATGTTTCGATACAGTATGGGAAGAGATGTAAATGTCTCCACTCAGCTCGACATACATAGTATAACACTTATTTGACATTGTGTTATTACAGTTATCAACTTAAAAAACTAAACAGTATTAAATGAATATACAATGTGTGGAGGATAAAACAAGGAATATATTTGAATATAACCTGGGAACTGGAACTACCTACTATTATAAACAAACTGATAATGCTGGTAAATAATTATATGTAAGTGCCTTGATAATAATTTTGTGCGATATATTATAGATGGTGTTACATATGACAGTTGTAAGGCCAGGTTTGGAGTGGCATCAAGAACTTAGAATGAATAGTTACTGCATTAGGTTAAACTAAAACAAATCTGTCTAATGAAATTGGTATTCTAAAAATTCAGGTAGCTGAAAATGAATATTATGTTGTAAGCTACACTGAGACCGAACTTTCAAAACTTAAAAATAAATCATCTTCTATACTAATAATAAATCTGTAAATGTAGGCCTGTCGCTATTCTCTTAAATCTTCAAAATTACTGGACGAATCTTCATACGGTTTTCACAGGAAACACGAGAAAAGTTTGAGTCAACATATAGGCATAATTTTATCAAAATCGGATCACGAAACAAAAAGATATCGTAATTTTAAGTGTTTTCAGTAACCGTCGTGTCTGTTTGCTCAAGTATTAAAAACCTCTTATCTCCGAAACTACTTCACAAATTTGCATGCGGTTTTCACAGGTAACTTGAGCGTAACTCTGGACAACATATAGACTCCGTTTCATAAACATCGGATCACGGAAGAAAAGAATACCGTAATTTGAAACTTTTTATCTATGACCGTCATGTCTGACTGTCTCTTCGAACACGTTTATCTCCAAAACTACTTGACAAATTTTCATGAGATTTTCACACGTAACTTGACCACATCGTGCGGTTACATAAAGGCTTCAATAATTGAAATCGAACCGGAGAAAAATAGATACCGTAATTTCATCATTTGTTTAAAAGCCATCGTGTATGTCTTTTGTTGAAGGTAATCTCCAAAAGTACTACACGAACTTTCATGGGTTTCCACAGGTAAATTCAGAATAGTTTGAAGAGTAACATAGGCTTAGTTTCATTAAGATCGGATCAGAGGAAGGAATGATATCGTAATTTTAAGTTTTCATGCTTATAAATATGGTGTAGTAGAGCAAATCTCCAAGAGTACTGTACGAACATTCATGGGGTTTAACAGGTCAACTGAGATTACCTTGGGGCAACATATAAGCTTCATTTCATCAAAATCGGATCAGGAGAAGAAAAGATATAGTAATTTGAAGTTTCTGGCATATGCTATGCTTGGATTGAAGTATAGTATAGCAAAGATCCGACAGAGGCGCCGTTACTTACACAGTATATCAAATAACCAATAAGGTATTCTAACCTCCTTGCAAATAACTAATAGATGGCGATGTTACGTTTTTATTCACATAAATAGTGTAATATAATGAAACAAGGGCTGAGATTTTCCTTACGTCAGCGGTGTAGTGTAATGATGTTGGCAACGACCGTTGAATCGTTTTTGAAAAATCAGTCACGTACAATGAGGGGAATAATTCTTTGTGTTGATAACGAAATAACGAATGTTATTCCTATCAGTAAATTAATGATCCCCTTAAAGCGAATATTTCGTTGCCAACGTTAAAATACTAAATCGCTGACACTTCAAGTAAAATAGTAAAATTTAACCCAGGTACGACAATTCCTTCCAATGCCATGGAAAGGGAAAAAAAGGGATTCCTTCCATGGGTATCATTTGAATTTATAAAATAATGACGTTCCTTCGCGTCTATCGATGTTTTTATTTACTAAGAATACTTTGCAAGGAAAACCGAATTTATGTTGTTTCATTTCTGATTTCGGTGCGTAATTATTACATCTTGAGTCCATTCTGTTTACGAATGCCTCGAAAACATCATAGTACTGGAAAGTACAAAGTGAGGCGACGTTAGTTACATGGTGCACCAAATAACTAATTAGGGCGTTGCTGAGTTTTTTTTTCATTTTCATAACTACGGTGTAATACACTACAAGAAGGGGTAAATTATACTTACGGCGGCGGAGTTGTGTGCTGATGTTGGTAACGGCCGTCGAATGCTTTTTCAAAAATCAGTCACGTAGAATAAGGGGAATAATTCTTTATGTTCACAATGAAATAAATAATTTATGCTATTCTTTCCAGTAAATTAATCATCATCATAAAGCGAATAGTTCGTTGCCAACTATAGCAAACTAAACTGCTGCCACTGCAAGTAAAATTTAACCTAGGTAGGACTCAATATTTTGTTTCCCTAGCTGTGTCATAAAAATCGGATCACGGAAAAAAGAATACCGTAATTTGAAATGTTACTCCAGAGATATTTATGCTCTGTGCCTGCCAATAGAGATAATATACACTCTCGGGCGACAAATTCATAAGAAAGTTCTCTGCTTTCATAACTGTTCAGTACAATATTGTGATTAAAATTTTTAATTACTTACTATTGGTGCGGACTACATTAAGGTAGATAAAAACGTCTTCTTTTGCAAAGCCAATGTACTTAGAGTTCTGAACGTGTAGTTCTATTACAGAAGGTCGTTTTCAACTTCGTGCTTTACGAAGTAATCACTGCAGGACGTGGGAACATGTATTAGTTGAAAGAGTGGCCGATGCTGCTAACACAGTCAAGACAATTCACTGGGAATACTGTATTTAATGGAAAGTTCTATACAGACGATCAGCTACCGCCATTCCTACAACGATTACCCAGACGTACTTTATCGCACATTGAAACCCACCATGAGTTCTTATTTAGTTAGACATGGACTCCTCTGTTGATTGAATTACCAGACTTTCGGCATTCGTCGAGTTTTTGATAATAGGTAGCACTGCATACATAATAACTACATTGTCCCCACTGCAACACTGCAACATAGTAATACTTCAGAATACACTTACTGTCAGAGATAAACAGTTTAGTACTACATCGTAGAACCAAACAAGGCGCTGTTATTGTTATTATTATTTCTCATCTCAGCGACAGAAGTGTCGTAAATAGTTTACGCCAAACAATTACACACCGCAGTATTAACTTTATGACCACAAACTAATATCTAATTTACATCGTTCCAGAGTACGGACATAAACTACTTTCACTTTTTGTATGAAAAACTTAATGAACATTCATCGTTTTCGACAATGACTTCTACTTAAATTTGACATCTTGGCTAGGAGAACTGAGTTTACTGACAGAGCGATTAAACAAGGATTCTGTTTTTGCTGACCTAGGTCTGGTACCCTAAAAACCATGATATACACAGGTCCCTTTTTAACAACCATTGCGAAGCACGGGCATGTAAGCTAGTAATAAATAAATACACAGGAGTTTGGGACTGTGGGGGTAAACAAGGAATCCAGTTTTTAGAATTAATATTGAAACTGTGATTGTCTGACTTTGATCTATTAGTTATAGAAATAAATAAAAGGCTAGGTCTAAATTTAGGTGTTTTATTTATTTATTTATTTATTTTTATTTTATTTTTATGGAGTAATGGAACAGCCAGTGTGTGTGGGAGATGATGGAAAACTTACATAACTGATTGTACTATGGGGAAACGTATGATGTATGAAGAGACTGGAACTGACAGGATAGGAGGTAATGTAACTCAGGGATGAATTAAGTGAAATCCAATAGGGGTGAACTGTTTAGTAGTATTTGATCATTTAATACTAAATAAGGGCTATGGGCTAGGTGTTTATTGATTTCAAGAGCTTCTAATAGGTTAAGTTTTTGGCCCTTGTTTGCCAACTGAAGAGCTTGAAACAGTGGGTGGTAGGTATGGCCCTCACTCGGTACATGCTCAGCAAATGTGGACTCCTGATTATGTTGTCTCCAGCTGCGTTCATGTTCAGCTAGTCTAGCTGCTATGCTTCGCCTGACTGACCAATATAAAACTAATCGCAATCTTGATAAGCAATTTTATATACTCCACTATTGTTTAGTAAAGGAGTATTGTCTTTGCTATTGAATAAAATCCGACACTGGGAGAGTGATGTTACAATTGTTTTCATTGAAGTAATTCCTAAAGAAGATCAGTCTAGATCACGTTAAAAACAAATTTTTTATTTCACAACTAGTTTCAGCAAAGCTTGTTGCCATATTCAAGTAAACACGAAATTGAGCACTGTTTCCATGTACATGTGCATTGTCGCTTATAAGTTTTTGTGCACTTCAAAATGGCAAGCTTTGCTAAAACTGGTTGTGAAAAAAAAAATTTTTTTACGTGATCTAGACTGACCTCCTTTAAGAAGTATTTCAATTGAAAAAAGATATGAAGTTGTTTATGGTTGTTTGTAGTTGGTGTGTAAGCCTGATAACATGATTTGCAATTGAATAACAGTATTTCAACCTTGATAAAACTTCTTGGTATGTGTATAAAATTTGTTTTTTTGTAGTAAAGCCTACAAGGTCATAACCATTGCTATTTACTTTGAAACTGATATTTTTCCTGTTGCATAATTTACATAACAATACGTTAAGACGAAAAAACGGACCCCTTTACTTTAAAAAAATGCCTTAATACATCTCTTTTGAGAACCTCGATTTATCTCCATTTCTCCTCATAGTGGCGTAGCTTCCTCTATCACTAGAGCCCTCAGTTAATAAATGGGCATCCAACCAGAAGGTGGCGTAGAGTCAGTTGTTGAGAACAGTAGGCACAAATAAGAGCAGAGTCGCCAATTACACTACTGGATATTAAAATTGCTACACCAAGGAGAAATACAGATGATAAACGGGTATTCATTGGAGAAATATATTATACTAGAACTGACATGTGATTACATTGTCACGCAATTTGGGTGCATAGATCCTGAGAAATCAGTGCCCAGACAAAAACCTCTGGCCGTAATAACGGCCTTGCTACACCTGGGCATTGACTCAAACGGAGCTTGGATGGCGTGTATAGGTACAGATGCCTATGCATCTGATCTGGAGATTGTGTTGGCCAGTCCAGCAGTCAAACATTTTCCGTATTCATAAAGGACCGTACAGGAACTGCAACATGCGGTCGTGCATTCTCCTGCTGAAATGTAGGGTTTCGCAGGTATCGAATGGAGGGTAGGGTCACAGGTCGTAACACATCTGAAATGTAACGGCCACTGTTGAAAGTGGCGTCGATGCGAACAAAAGGTAACCGACACGTGTAATCAATGACACCCAATACCATCACGCCGGTTCATACGCCAGTATGGCGATGACGAATACACGCTTCGAATGTGCGTTCACCACGATGTCGCCAAACACTGATGCGACCATCATGATGCTGTAAACAGAATCTGTATTCATCACCCAGGTTCGTCGTTGCGTACACCATTGCAGGTGCTCCTGTCTGTGATGCAGCCTCAAGGGCAACCGCAGCCATGGTCTCCGAGCTGACAGTCCATGCTGCTGCAAACGTCGTCGAACTGTTCTGCAGATGGTTGTTGTCTTGCAAACGTCCCCATCTGTTGACTCAGGGATCTATATGCGGCTGCACGATCCGTTACAGCCATGCGGATAAGGTGTCTGACATCTCGACTGCTAGTGATACGAGGCCGTTAGGATCTAGCACGGCGTTCCGTATTACCCTCCCGAACCCACAGATTCCATATGGTGCTAACAGTCATAGGATCGCGACCAACGCGAGCAGCAATGTCGCGATACGATAAACCGCAATCGTGATCGGCTACAATTCGACCTTTATCAAAATCGGAAACTTGATGGTAAGCATTTCTCCTTCTTACACGAGGCATCCTAACAACCTTTCACCAGGCAACGCCTGTCAACTGCTGTTTGTGTATGAGAAATCGGATGGAAACTTTTCTCATGTCAACACATTGTAGGTGTCGCCACCGGCGCCAACTTTGTGTGAGTGCTTTGAAAAGCTAATCATTGGCATACCACAGCATCTTCTTTCTCTCGGTTATGCTTCGCTTCTGTAGCACGTCACCTTCGTGGTGTAGGAATTTTAATGGCCAGGTGTGTAGTAAGTGGCAGTAGCTGAATCGACAGTGTCCTATAAGTAACCGGAAGAGAATAACCTCTTCGCGACGTAGGGGCAGAGGGGAGGTATAGAAAACATTTGGAAGAGGTTTCATGTCCCGGAGTTCTTTCCCTTCAAGGGAAGACCAATGTGAGTACCAGAGCGATATCACATGCCCAGTTACGCTGACGCTGTGGTCATCTGAGGGGACTGAATAGGCAGCAAACCGATGGGGGACGGCTGCATTATTTGCAGCAGGATGTGCCACCTCATTCCCAAACACAACGACGTGGCCAGGACCTCACAGGAACTCCACATTGGTACCACTCTCAATGAGTGAAGACACGCTTGGATTCGTTGCAGCAATGGATGTACGGCACACAGCAGGCAAAGGCTGTGGGGAGCACTCACAGAATCTGAGCTGGTAACGAACGCTATTCGAGAGCTGGTGTCGTCTGATGTACTGTATGGCCTGATAGAGGGCAAAGAGTTCCCAGTAATGATTGAGCACTAGTCAGGAAGACGATACTGAAAAGAATCGTCTCCGAGTAAGAAGGCACACCCAACACCATGGTAGGACTACCATCGGTGTAGAAAAAGATATTTCCCCAAGCCGTGTCCGAAGGGCATGACTCGATATTAGGAGATATCCCATTTTTGTCACCTCGTGCATACAGTGTTAGTACTGCAATTAAATTCGGAAATAAAACACTTCTGCATATGGGCTCAGCATAACAAGCCGAGAAGGTGAGGAAAGATCCAAATCAATCGTAATTACAAAGAGCGTTCACACTGCTTAACATACGGAGCGACACTTCCATTCTTCGTTTCGAGTACCACATAAAGCTAATTTTAAACTAGGCGGTTAAAACCGATAAAGGTATTTTAGTTCTGAGTAACCCAATTTTTCGGTATTTATTTGGTTGTAAACGATTTCTTTAATTATTGCCAATAAACAGGTAACAACAGTGGTATAACTACTTTACGTAGTGCTTCTAAATGTTTTTAATAATTAAAAAAGTTAAAAACTATTATTTAGTCCTAAAATTTCCCCATCCGTGAAATATTAGCTTATCGCAAAAACTGGAAAATGCGACCAGCGATAATTTAAGAATAATCCTGTGTCAGAAACTAGCAACAAACGCATGGTATGAGAATTGGTAGAGCTGTCGTTGATGCATCAGTGCAGCTGTTGCCTCGTGGCGTGGCCCATTCGACGACGCGTCTGCACATGCAGTGAGCGAGACTTTCTCCGTCTAGTCGTATGGCAGTTCCTCGCTGTAATCACCAGACATCGGGTGTTTTTCCAGCCTCTGGAAGTACTTTGTATTTGTCTGCCACTTCTATGAAATAAGTTTTGATAAATGATATTATGATAACAGTAATGCATTAGAAAGTTTGGAAAATTTTCTGTGTCTTCTTAAGTTCGTTTCAATAAGTATAACAGAATATTTTTTGCTGTTCAAAGTGGCAAGCGTGATGTAGCATTATCACAGTCAATATACATGTATAAAATCTGATATCGAAATACAGTATCAGCATTCACCTTACTTCCTTCGGAAATAAAAAGATGGTGAAATTCTGCAAATGCAACAAAGAAAGTGAGTGAGCATTGCGTGCAGTAAGGCACAATTAAACCTTGCACTTCATAGAAAGAATGTCTATAACAGAGTGTGCCTAGTTCAAGTGGTTTTAGAAAGTAGTTTTTATCAAATTTAATTCGAGGTTATTGCAAAACATAATTCATTGGACAAAGTAAGTTAGTTATCAACATCTGTGGAGGACTATGCTATAAGGACTGGAACAAATCAAAGTAGTACAGACAAGGAACGTGATCGGAAAAACGTAACGGAGAAAGAATATGTAAACATTGTCAGACTCTAAAATTCAGAATTGTAGCATGAAAAAATATTTATGTACTGTAAATAAAAATTGAAAATTGAGAATAAAATATTACTTTAAAATTAAATGATTAGGCCTACTCTGCTCGCCTAAATTTCTTTGCTAGTTTAAGAATAACTGGCTCAATGACACACGTGACGTTAGTCCTTCAGATCCTTGAAATGTCCCGCATTAAGTTTTGAAAAAGTTGGTTGCCTTATGGTTACCTACATCTCACTTTGGTTACAACGTAAACAGAAAAAGATTATCTGTTGTCTGTGTTTACATTACATGCCTGCACCTATCTCAGTTGAAAACGGACTGCGCGAGGCCGTTCCCCGTCGGAGGTTTGAATCCTCCCTTGGGCATGAATTTTTGTGTTATCTTTAGTATCAGTTAGTTTTAAGTTTAGGGACTCATGACCCCGCGGTTAAGTCCCATAACACTAACAAAAATTTGAACATATGAAAACGGACAACGTAACACGAAAAACAGAATTCGTCGACCTCAGTTTTCACCCTGTAGTGGTGAATATTCGCAGAGCCCAAAAGTGATGTGATGCTTGATTAGAACATGATTTGTCACCCCATATTCAGAATCAATAGGAAAAAAACTGTGTTGAACTTTTCAACGGCGCATTACTTTTCGATAAAAGCAACAAATTGTAGACGTACTAACTTTTTACAGTAAGGTTGAGCTAAAGACGAAAAAACAGTATAACTGAAAACCGATTGTTTTCGTTATAAACGCCAGCTCTATTTCAAAACTGTCGTTTTGAAAGAGGGACAGATTTCATCTGTCTGCCCGCAACACTGGTAACTGTGTCGGTCATCAGTCATCTAATACATAAAAATCCAAGTTTGCTTGATTGTCTTTTTTAATATTTTATGCACGGCCATACCGTACATCCGATTACGATAAAGCTTTGTCAACTCACTGCTTGCACTCGAACGAAGGTTATAGGCATACTAAAGTTAACGTGGTGCATGGCGAACGGAGCTTGACAATCAGTTAATTCGTTTTTTACGCATTCGTGCTAAAATGGCTTGACGGATACGATTGATATTTGGAACCGAGGAAGCTTATACCATGATAAATTACAAGGGCTATATTTCGAAAGCCACCGTATGGTTCGTGACGGACGGTATCTTACAATGTGTTAACACGTTTGTTTCTATTCACACTGAAACATCTGGACGGATTTAAATGAAATTTGGAATGCAGATAGCTCATACCCTGAATGAACGTAGGAGCTACCTTTAGGAATCCACTGCAAGGTGCGTAGCGGAGGATACCTTACAATGGTTGTAAACGGTTGGACGGAATTGAACGAAATGTGGAACGAACATAGCTTACACCCAGAATTAAAACAAGGCCTACCTTTCGCAACTCTCCGTACGTGCATGGCGAAGGATACGTTACAACAAACATCGAAATTGAAACTGCCTGGCAGATTAAAATTGTGTGCCGGAACCGGGACTCGAACCTGGAACCCTTGCCTTTCGCGGGAAAGCGCTCTACCGACTGTGCTATCCCGACACGACTCACGATGCCGCCTCACAACTTTACTTCCGCCAGTACCTCGCCTTCTACTTACTTGAAAGTTTCATTCTGGAAACGTCCCTTAGGCTGTGGCTAAGCCATGTCTCCACCATATACTTTCTTCCAGGAGTGCTAGTCTTGCATGGTTCGCAGGAGAGCTTCTGTGAAGTTTGGAAAGTAGGAGGCGAGGTACTGGCGGAAGTAAAGTTGTGAGGGGGCATCGTGAGTCGTGTAGGGATAGCACAGTCGGTAGTGCGCTTGCCCGCGAAAGGCAAAGGTCCCAGGTTCGAGTCCCGGTTCCGGCACACAATTTTAATCTGCCAGGAAGTTTCATATCAGCGCACACTGCGTTGCAGAGTGAAAGTTTCATTCTGGAAACATCCAAATTGTTTGACTGGTCACCATGAAATTCAGCACGTAAGTGTATGTTTTCATGAAGAAGATTTTTATAATTTGTAAGCCAGTCACCATGAAACTTGGTGCATATATGTTTGCTTTCATATATGGGAGGGAAAGAAGTAGGAGGAGAAGGGACAGAAAGAGGATGGTGACAGACAGGAGAAAGGAGAGGAACAGAGAGAGGGGGAGAAGGAAATGGGCAAAAAAGAATGAGACGAGGAGGAGCAGGTAAACTTCCTCTATATGGTCCGTCGGTACCAGGTGATTGGGATCTCCATGCACAGCAGTACTCAAGAAATGGACGGACAATTGTAGTGTAAGCAGTTTCTTTAGGTGAACTGTTGAATCAAGTGCTCTGCCAATGATACGTAGCCCCTGATTCACCTTCCCCACAACATTTTCTATTGAGTTCTTTCCAATTTAAGTTGTTTATAATTATTATTCTGAGGTATTTAGTTGAATTTACGTGCTGTAGATTAGAATGATTTATAGTGTAAATGAAGTTTAAACGATTTCTTTTAGTACTCTTATGGATGGCGTCACACATCATTATTTAGGGTCCACTGACAATATTCACAACATGCACATATCTAAATCATTTTGCAATAACTTACCCTTGATCTTCTGGTGACTTAAATAACCGATAAATGACAGCATCATCCGCGAAAAGTCTAAGAGAGCTGCTCAGACTGTTCCCTAAATCAAACATATAAAATAGAATGTTTGTTTGTGTTTGAGTGTTTATTCGTATTTTATGCGCTGCCGTACCGTTCATCTGATTTCGATCGAACCTTGCGCACATTATCACCAAAACACGAGGAAAGTGACGGGCTATGTACAGTACACGTTAGGTTACGAACTTCTAGAAAATCTACGGTTTTATTCCGATCTTGACGAGCGTTCACACACTCAACCTTCAAAACAAAAGATCACCGTGTACCTGAGATTTCATACGGTGCATGGCGAGGAGTATCTAGCAGTATACTTCATTGATCACCATGAAAGGCAACAGAGCTGTATAATGTGTAACAGATGGAATACACAATGGACTGAGGACAAGAGGAGGAGTTCGACAAACGCGGAGAGATTGACAGGGAAAGGGAAAAGAGAAGATGGGCAGAAATGGGTTGAAGGAGATGAACATAGAGAGGGAGGAGGAAGAGGAGAACATGGACAGAAAGAGAAGGAAAGAGGACAGAGAAAGAAAGGGAATGAGAGGTGGACTAGCTTAATACTAAAATTAATAAGTACCCGGGTGACGCCGGGTTTTCAGCTATTAAACTATGAAAATCGTCGTCGCCAATCTTTCAGGCAAAATGTTGTTTGCAGTTATCAAGGCAGAAACGATGAATATCATTGAGTACAGTTTTCTAATTCTCATATTAACCAACTATGATCACGTAACGACTTATTTTAATAGTGTTTATGTTTTGCTTTTTGTTTTCCACGTTCAAGCTCTTCAACTCCCGTCCTTGACATTTTTCTTCTTCCGCCCCTCTCCTTCTTATTTTCCTTTTCATTTTTCCTGTCAAGAAAGCCGTCATTGTTCTTATATTATTTATTCACTTCGTTAATATAAGATTTGCAACATTACGGTATCACTTTCGTAAACGCGCCCAAAGCAATAACTTTAGCTGTCTACACATAGCAATCCTGGTGCGTAGCTATTGACCTTAATGTGCTGAGAGGTTGCGAAATGACTCCGGACTGACTGCAAGCTATTAGTCAACGAGTTATTGCTAATCGTACACCTGCTGCTCACGTGGTGGCTCCATCAAAACTTTCACAAACAGTAAATATCTTCTCTTTGGAAACTGATCAAGCTTAAATGAGTTGTTCAAATGTGAAGGAAAAGGCGTGCCTTATTTTATGTTATATTATTGTACGATTTCTAATTAAATTTCTCATTTTTATCTATTTTTTAAACCACTACCATATTAAAATTGATATGAATAATAATGCATTCTGATAATGTTAGAGTGTCGCGGCAAGTAGGAGTGCAGCCATACTATGTGAACTGCAATGTATCATTGTTGTGAATTTCATTCTACCTAAAACATTGCTTCATAAAGCTAACCTGTAACCCCTGTTACGAGGTGAGATGTTTGTAAATCAAGGACTTAAATAGGTTGGTTATCAATACCTAGGCTTAAAAACGACTTAAACCAACTTATAGTAACTTTTGCTAAAGCAACAAAAACACCCACGCCCGAGGGACGACTCGAACCTCCGACGACGAGCAACCGCTCGGTCCACAGCAAGGCACCTTAGAACGCTCTGCCACTCCACCGCGGAGTGTTACGAGGTATTTTGAACTGCACAACCCTTAGACCGTTGATGTTCGACAACGTCTAACGTAATTACATTGAAACCAACATGTCGATTACCTAATCGAAAGGACATCCATTTGTAATTAGTGGCTTTTGATAATACTTTGGGGTGTTCACAAATACGAGGCCTGGAACTTAAATAGCGGCAACAGTGCTGTGCAGACACTACGCAATGAAATCTACTATTGTCACTCATAGAACAATTGTTGACATACCTACCTTACCTACGAGCACATGGACTCAGCTATCCCATGTAAGCGAGGTGTCTAATGTAACGGCGCCACTATTTTCGAAACAGGAACATCGGAGATGGGTCAAGATTGAATTAGCCAAAGGTCGTAAAGCACGACAGCGTTATCAAGAACTTCAAGAGGCGTGCGTGGAATCGGCATTGCCGGACAGAACAGTGGCACGTTGGATAAAAGAGTTCAACGGAAGAGAAGTAGGTCATATCGTACGAGACAAAACTGAAAAGCCAATCCTATGTATGGCGTCATTATGGGTCGCCGCAAAAGTCGGAAAGTGCGACAGAGCACCAGTGTGGTGATTTTCGTGTACTACTAAGATGGTGTTATTCTAACGCATTACGTTCCACCACGGTAGACCGTCAACGCAAAGAATTACTGTTCGTTTTTGGAGCATCTCCTGCGACCAGCTTTGCGAAAGAAGCGGCAACACTTTATGTGCAACCCACCCATCATTTTGCACGACAATGCGCGGACGCATACAGCGCAAGCTGTGGCTGCCCTGTTCAGTCGATGGTACTAGGAATTACTGTACCATCCACCATACCCCCCGGACTTAAGTCCTTGTGACTGATTTGATTCTGAAGACGAAGGAACCACTTCGTGGAATTCGCTTCAGTACTGTTCCACAGATTCGGCAGGCAGTAAACTGCTCCATTCGCACCATCAACTGAACAGGCTCTGCTAACGGTATACTATGCTTTCCACATCGCTGGCAAGGGATTCTACTCAAAATTGGTGACTACTTTGAAGGACAGTAACAGGTGCAAACACGTAACGCTTTTGTTTCGGTTGTTAATAAATAGTTGCCACTATTTAAGTTCCAACCCTCGTATTTAGATTCACATAAATATGGAAGTGCGAATAGCATCTGCTTTAGGAATAGTTAGGAACAAATTTATAGTATAGTAGCCTCTAGCAGTAATAATAATAGTAATATGCATAAGTTGTCTGACGAAAGAACAAATAGTTTTGTGGAATTTTGTTGTTTTGTATGTAATTACTAACAGTTTCGGCCAAGAAGGATAGACTGTGTAAACTGTCACTACTCTGCCAACGGATCTGCTCCACCGCCACTTTCTGATATTCTCTTTCGGCACATAAAAGCACGAATATCATTCCTTAATTTCGGACCGCGTATGAAAAATTAAAAAAAAAAATAAATAAATAAAATAATTTTAAAAAACCCTTACAGAAATCGACGCCAGCCGATATTTCGACAGTAGCCCACCCTGCCATTCGCAAGGCAATATTTCAACGAGGAAGCAATTTGTAACGACGCTTAAAATCTAGGTTTTCTATGACAGCGGCAAAGACAACACACACTGAGCAAGCATGCAAACAGCGCCTCACACGATCAAAGATGAAAACCGTCGTAAATACCGATAATAAACATCAGGTCTCAACGGGTGAGGGGACCTTCAGTTTGTTCCTCTGTTTTCACATGCAGAATTTAAGCAAAAACCTCTATCCCTGTTGATGCGGTTATCCATTAGTTTTATTTCAATCGCTTCCTTGGGAACTAATGAGGAAGTTCTCAACAGAGTTGGGGAAAAGGAGTTTAGGGAATTTTCTGGCATACCCTGACTAAGAGGTGAGTGGTACACATTCTGAGACACCAAGGGATCGTCTACTTAGAATGAAGTGTGTGGTTTAAAAATCGTAGAGGGAGACCGAGGGACGAATACAGTAAGCAGATTCAAAAGGATATAGCTTGCCGTTCTTATTCTCAGATGAATAGGCTTGCACAAGACAGGGTAACGTGGAGAGCTGCATCAAACCAGTCGGCGGAATGAAGACCACAAAAACAACAACCTTGGTAACACAGTCCCAGTATATCAAAAGTGTGCCAAAATTTCCGTTTTGTTGTATTCCATCGGGTGACCTGTGACCAAGCAGTGCGGCAACAGCTGACTCTTAGGTTGTTCAAAACGTGTGTGACATTTATGCTCAATACATCGATCCTCAATCGGTCCTCAATAGACCAATATTTGACATGCCACAGCTGTATGGCATACGATAGACACCCTACTTGCGCAAACCGAGGTCTTCGTTTACGAACCCTAAAAGCGCCTTAATTTTAGATGGTGATAGAAACATTTCACATAATATTTACCCCAAAAAACTGCCAGTCTTGTTGGAAATGTTGCCAACGTATAGTAGAAAGTCCATTGACTTAGATGCCACCTCTGTGCTTCTATCAGTAGGCCGTTGCACGTTAGATCGATAGCTCCATTCACTGTAACCATGCTAGTGAAAAGTGACCTCCAGATATGCCAGCTCAATAGACAAATCTTCCTGGTCTGAAATGACGTGAGTACTATGTACTGAGGTATGATAAACGCTTTCACACTGAGCTGGGTGGTGACAAATATGTGCCTAAAAAATCAGTGTGAGTTGGCTTCCCCAGACATCGTGTCCCAAAGTACTATCTACCTTCCTCCTGACCAACACATGTTTTGTTGGTATGAAGTGAATTTAGATTTTCCAAAAGAATTTAAGTTTTCACTACCATGAGACCAAAAAACATACGTTTTTGCAAAAAATTTTGGCATGCATTTCCTGCTATTGGGATTGTGCTAGCAATGAACCAATTGAAATAAAACTAGCGGCTAACCTTATGAATAGGGATGGAGATTTTTTTGCTTAAGTTCTGCAAGGCATCCCACTCATTTGTCAAACAACAGAGCGACGAAATTAATGCCACCTTGCCGTTGAAAACTGATGTTTATTATCGATATTTCTGATGGTTTTCACCTTTGGTCTTGAGATGGCGCTGTGTGCTTGCTTGCTCGGTGAGTGTTGTCTTTCCTTTAGTCACTGAAAGTCTAAGTATTAAACGTCGTTCCTCGTTGCTTCCTCGCTGTAGTATTGCCTTGAGAATGGAAGGCTAAGCTCTTTCCGAAATATAGACCTATGTCGATTTCTGTACTTGCCTGTATACCCATAAGTTTTATTGAATAAGCTAAAATTTTTGGTGAGCCCCGTCCGGCCACAAACTCTCCTGAATGATCTTACCAAACATCTCATCACTAGCCTCTATCCCCCCTTACTCCAATAAAGTTCGGTGAATAGTACTGTAACATTAACGTATCTACATCTACATGGATACTCTGCAAGTGACAATGAAATGCATGGCAGAGGGTTCATCGAACCGCTTTTATAATATTTCTCTATAGTTCCAGTCTCTAATAGCTCACGGGAAAAAGGAACATCTTAATCTTTCTGTTTTGAACTGATTTCTCTTATTTTATTATGATGGTCATGTCTCCCTATGTAGGTGGATGCTAACAATATAGGTTCGCATTATGAAAAGAAATTTGGTGAAAGAAATTTCACATATAGATCTCGACGCAACAAATAACGCCTTTCCCTTGATGATTTCCGCCCCAACTCGTCCATCATTTTCGTGACACTCTCTCTCTTTATGGCGGTATTACAAAACGAGCTGACTTTCTCTGAATTTCCTCTAAATCGGCCGTCAGTCCCACAATGCGCAGTAATACTCTAAGATAGGACACACTACCGTTGGCAGTTTCTTTATTAGAAGTGTTGTATCTTCTGAGTGTTCTGGCAATGAAATATAGTCTTTGGTTCACGTTTCCTACAATAATTTCTATGTGTTCCTTCCAATTTAAGTTGTTCCTAATTGTTACTCCTAGTTATTTAGCATAATTGACGGCCTGCGGTTTTGACTGATTTATCGTGTAACTGAAGTTTAACGGATTCACATATTTATCATGAACAACAGATACCTCACAATCCTTCAAACATACACCTCCCATAACTATGTACCGCTTAGTTCGGTGATTCAAGTCCTGGCAACTTTGCGCGAAGTCTTCCTTTGGCCGGCCGCGGTGGCCGAGCGGTCTGCGGCGCGCCAGTCACAGTCTGCACGGCCTCTACGGTCGGGGGTTCGAATACCCCCTCGGGCATAAGTGTTTGTGTCGTCTTTAGTATAAGGTAGTTCATAAGAAGTTTGTAAATTTAGGGACTGATGACCCCGCAGTTAAGTCCCTTAAGATTAACATACATTGAAACATTTTTCTTCCTTTGGAATGGTGTTCAAAAACTTCGTCACGTTTCGATGGATTTCAGGAATATCGTCACATCTCATTCCTTTCAAAGCGAGTTTGAGTCAAGGAAACAGGAAATAGTATGGAGTTGAGGTGTTGTCTTTATTTTGACGAGCGTTGGTGTGCAACCTGAATGTCCGCCAACCTTGACGGATCTCAATCTTCCATACTTCTTCCTATTCCCTGGAATCAAACTCGCTTTGAAAGGAGAGAGGCTCGACGATATTTCTGATATCCGTGACGGAGCGTTTGAACACTATATCATAGGAAGAAAAAAAATGTTCAAATGTTTGTTAAGCTTATGGGACTTAACTACGGGGTCATCAGTTCCTAAACTTACAAACTACTTACGAACTAGGACGGCACAAATATCCATGCCCGAGGGGGGATTCGAACCCCCGACCGTAGTGGCCGTACTGACCGTGACTGGAGCGCCTCAGTCACCTCGGCCACCGCGGCCGGCTCATAGGAAGACTTCGAGCAAAGTTTTCAGGACATGAATCGCAGAGCTCAACAGTGCATACTTACGGAAGGCGACTATTTCTAAGGACAGTAAGGTAACCGTAGTTCATGGATCAACTACGTTAATATTACAGGTCTACTGATCGAACTTTAATGTCAGAGGCTTTATCTACAAAGCCCGCCGCAGTGGCCGAGCGGTCTGCGACGCACCAGTCACGTTCTGCACAGCCACTACGGTTGGGGGTTCGAATCCCCCCTCGGGCTTGGATATTTGTGACGTCCTTAGTATTAGGTAGTTCATAAGTAGTTTGTAAGTATAGGGACTGATGACCCCGTAGTTAAGTCCCATAAGCTCTACAAACATTTGAACATTTGATTTAGTTCTTTCAAAACAACAACAACGAAAAATTTCTATAAGAAATATTGGGTTATCCCGAAATAGGAACACAGTATAATTTGAATATTGTGTATTTAATGGCGTCTAGGGATAAAAAAAAAGATTTTCATTATTTCGTGTGATTATTAACACTTTATCTTCAGATACGATATGTATAACGAGGATTATCGGTTACTATAGTTGTTCTGTTCATGCAGTGAAATTACAGCAGTGGGTATGAAGTTTTTATATGTTATTCATTACTACCAAATCTATTCGCAATTCTACATATAAGGGTGAAAATAGCTGCAAACGTATATCATCGTCTGTCATAATTTCAGGAAATATGACTGCATGAACATTGAAATTGAAAACCTTGTAATTTCTTCAAATACAGTGCTAATTTATCTGACTATATTCACCAGAGTTCCTTAATGCTAGCACGTATTGGCTTCCTTTCGCATGGTTAGCGTCAATTTTGACACATTAAGTCATTTGAAAGGTAATTAAACGTCTGAAGCTGCTTTATTTAGCGCATTTGTGTGTCCACCATGTCCACAGTTGCTGTATTTTCTGTCCGTCTTCGCAACTACAACCAGATGGTATCTTCTTCACCAGATTTATTTCGTTTTATTCAATATAGGACATCTTAAATGGTCTAAAAAGACAGATATCTACAATTCATTTTGTTTCCTTAGATCGAAAAACAGTTCGTTAGAAAATTAATAGAATAATGATTTTTTTAATTACGGGAATTTCATCAGAGGTTTTCGCCTCACATCATGAAGCGCCGACTTGTTGCACTTGTAAGCATAGTTTTTTCTTCCGGTACCAATATTTTCTCTTCTAGTTATGCATTTCACTGTAGCCATATACTCATTTACCACCCACATTTTCAATTTCATCGTTATCCCTTTATTCCGCTTAAATCACAAATAAATACCGAATAACATAATTAAAAAATAAATATGAAATAACGTAGAAAAAATTTCAACGATTTAATACACCAAGAAACAAACGGTATAGACTCAGCCATAAGATAGTTCTAAACTGGTTTCTTAAAAATCGAAGAAGACGCATAGTGCTACAGTGAAATGTAAATTCGAACAATAGACATTAGTTCAAGAAGAGAAACCTTCCATGATGCATGCAAGTGGTCGGCGTTTCATGATGTGCAGCGGAAATCTGAGAGGAAATTTCCGTAAGGAAAAATCAACATCGTGCACGTTTTTTAAAGAACAGTTTTTAGATGTAAGGAAAAAAAAAAGATGTAGAAATCTGTCATTGCAGATCACTGAAGATGAAACGCACCTGGCGAAAATGAACGCATGTTACTAGAGTTGCACATATGTACAAAAATACACTTATTTATAAAAGAAATGGAGATTCATTGGCAAATGGTAATTTCCTACAAAAGTGGTGAAACATAAAAAAAGGAAATAACCTATTTTATTTCTACAGATTGGACTGTCTTTATTGACATGCAGATGTACTATTGCATATAATTCATTGTTACATCTACATATATACTCTGCAAATCACATTTAAGTGTTAACGTTTCCGCCGGCCGCGGTGGCCGAGGGGACTGAGGCGCTCCAGTCACGGTCTCCACGGCCACTACGGTCGGGGGTTCGAATCCCCCCTCGGGCATGGATATTTGTGCCGTCCTTAGTCTTAGTTAGTTCATAAGTTGTTTGTAAGTTTAGGGACTGATGAGCCCGTAGTTAAGTCCCATAAGCTATACAAACATTTGAACATTTTTGTTAACGTTTCCGTTTGTTTTTACATGAGCATGGTTATTTTTACTAAAAATTGTCCGTCTATATTATTTAACTGAAACTGACAATAAATATAAAATTTCAATGCAAAAATTACTACTACTAACAAGAAGCAGCTACTTATCAATTTGTACGCAGTACACACACCTTACAACTAAAGTGGTAATGTTTTGCACTTACAAATGAATAGAAAGGTTCTAATACTCAGAAGTCACTGTTTCCATTCCTTTTTCAGAATTTCGTCATACTGTTTTTGAAATTTGTTGTCTGTCTATGTACTTCACATCCCATGACTATGGACAACATCAAGAAGTGCCCGTCAGTAAAACACCGTCATGAACGAAGAAGAACTGCACGGTTATGAGGAGAAACACCCACGCAAACGTCAATGCGGTATCGCGCTGGAGTCTGGCTGAACTTTCCACCGCGCAGACGTTGAGAAGCTGTGCAGCTGTTGTCTATTTTATTTTATTTATTTATTTGGTTATTTAACCTGACCAGATTCTGCGCAAACAGACGTGTGACAGTCGCTTCGCGCTTCTTACTCACTACGTAACGTATCACAATTTTGTAGACATTTCTGTAGCAACGCCTCACTGTTGTCACCGCTCTAAGACGGCTATTGTTCTCGTCTGCAGCATTTTGCCCTTCACAGTAGAAAACTAGGAAAAGTGCTGTCAGCTGCCAACGAATTTTGTATGTTGACTAGACTGTATAATATGTAGTGTCAGTGAGTAACAAGCTTCATACTAGGGCATTTTGATATTTTCATTGCGGTATATCGATATTTGAAAGAATCTATTATTAACGGCCCTCGATATATCGAAAAAGTATCGATATATCGAAACCAGTTTCAGACCTGCAAAATCAAAGATTCAATTATTATTAGATATTTTGTATATAAATAGGTAGAAGCCCGTCTGTTCGCCTTACAGCAAGAATTTAAAGAGGAACTTTTCATTTAAAAATTTGTACGATAGTAATGGACTTTTTTCAAATTAATTGTTTGTTACTTGTTGATCGTTAATCTGAAGATGTACCGTGTTAAGAGTGGTAGTGCATTAATATGCACTAAGTGTAAAATCAAAAACTATATAGAAAACCTGCATTAACGTATTACCTCACCAGCCTAAGTTTTCACGTTCGACGTAAGATTTGGAGCTGCTGGTATGGACTGAATAAACTCTTTGAGCTTTCATTTTGAGACCAAATCCGCTTCGACTGCAATTAACTTTATTTTAAAAAGCACTACCGGTTTCGCGTCTGGTAGATGCATCATCAGGTGGTCTGTAATGCACATAAATGAAAAACACATACAAGAGTGACTTTTGTAGTTAATATTCCTTAAAACCGTCTTGATTGCAATCAAGACGGTTTTAAGGAATATTTATTCGAACTGATTGCTGTTGTACACCATGGATTGGAAATCATTTTGTAGCTAATGGAAAATATACAATAAAATTGCTAACTGTAAAATAAAATTAAATAAACCGTAGAAAAGTACTCACTAACATTCCTTAGAAAAACATGTCTGCCATTTAGCCTTCCCCAGCGTTCGCGTAGAATTTAAAACAATTGAAAGCTTCCTAACTTTACGTCCTCGTTAAAAAAAATATAAAACTTGAACTCTGTTGCGTTAATCACAGCTTTAAAAATATACAGGGGGTTTTCTGCAGGACGATTGTTCCACTGCCGCTACTGCTGACTTTCCTATCCGTATTGTTTGACCGGCAAGTACGCACGGTGATGTTTGCTCTCCAAACGTGCCACATAGATTTGTTGTGTTTCCATGTTATATATTAAAATAATCTACGAAAACCAAAGTCAGTCGGCCGGACAAAATTATCCGACCGATTTCCTTCATTTTTGTTTCAAACGATAGCTATTCATTCACAGATTTAACATCAAGTCTCAGAATTTACACAACTCTCGTCTTCCTTTATTTATATTTATATTTTTTGATCTAACAACACTCAGCGGATCAAGCTCTTTCATTTACGCTTTTAAACACTTATATTGATTGATTCTGAAGACAGCTATGCGGGAACATTCAACTTTACTTGCAGTTTTACACAACTTTTTTGTCATTCCACTAACGGTGCGAAGTATTTGCACGGTTCCTCTAGTGATTTTCACATAAATGTGAAAAGGCACTTCTCAAGTCCAAACAATGGATGAATGAGCTACAGACGATACGATTACATTTTGCTAACAATATCAAACTTGTATCCATTCTGGAAGTGTGGAACCTGCGACTGTGTTGATTAAAGAAATCAGAAAATAACAGCAACCAGTCACCTTTCGTATGTATTTAATACCACAACCGGTTTCGAACTGCCTGGCAGTTCATCATCAGGCGGTGTACATGCTTTAGATGTTGCTTATAGCATTGTGGAACACGTTTGGATTTGGTTCACATTTCTGATTGATGGTATGTGATTTTTCAAGCATTTTAGTGCTCAATGGATGCACACATAACACAACACTCGATTTCCACATGTTTTACAAATATAAAACATATGTTTGTAAAACATGTGGAAAGCGAGTGTTGTGTTATGTGTGCAGCCATTAAGCACTAAAATGCTTGAAAAATCACATACCATCAATCAGAAAAGTGAACCAAATCCAAACGTGTTCCACAATGCTATAAGCAACATCTAAAGCATGTACACCGCCTGATGATGAACTGCCAGGCAGTTCGAAACCGGTTGTGGTATTAAATACATACGAAATGTGACTGGTTGATGTTATTTTCTGATTTCTCTAACAATATCAATGTTCTGGATGCCAAAACAAACACTCCTCGGCAGAAGCAATGACACCCTTTATTAAACTGACACTACCAAATACAGTATTATTGGTCTTCCTGTCACTTTAAACAACGTATCTACAATTATTTGTTTATGGATATTACAGTGATAAGAAATAGGGATAAATAGATATAATTATGCCACATTTAGAGTTTTGACGTAGAGGATAAATTTTACTTACGGCGTTGGCTTAGTGTGCAAATGTTGGCAACGAAATGTTCGCTTTATGAGGGGTTCAGAGAAGAACCTGTCAACTGCAGAACAGGAACAAAATTAATAATTTACCTCAAGGTTGACAGGAAAGACTATGCCTCTTATTGTACGTGAATGGTTTTCCGAAGTGTCTCAGTAGTCGTCGCTGCCAACTTCGGCACACTACGCCACCACTGACTGCTGTAAGTAAAATTCTATCGCATCAAAAATATGAAATGTAAAAAAATGGAAGTCTCGCGACGAATTCCTTCCACCATAAAAAGAGGTGAGATCTCATGGGAAACCAAGGCTGTTATTTTAGTTAGTGTTCATGGAAGTAAGTATTAAAAACATCGTCATATTTTTTTTATCTTATTAGTTACATCATCAGTAGTGACTATATCAAAAAAATGTTTGTATAGCTTATGGCACTTAACTACGGGGTCATCAGTCCCTAAAGTAACAAACTACTTATGAACTAGCTTATACTAAAGGCGGCACAAACGTCCATGCCCGAGGGGGGGATTCGAAACCCCGACCGCAGCGGCCGTGCAGGCCGTGACTGGCACGCCGCAGACCACTCGGCCACCGCGGCCGGCTGACTATAAAATTATACATCTTTATTTCTACTACAAATATAATTGACATCAAAATAAATATAGTGATCTGGCAATTGCACATCGTCATAATGACATAACAATTATTTATATTCCATTATGCAACCAATTTTAACCACATAACAGTGAAGTGCACTCAAATTGCATAAAGTTATTTAAATATTAGTTTTTGTTGCCTTGGGAAACAAAGTAGGTTATTTTAGTTATTGTGCATAGAATCACTTATTTGTTATTTAATTAGGAATCTAGCAACATTTATAGTGACTATACTATAGTCGGGCCGAAACACGATGATCCCTGGCTCCGCCTACTGGGCTGGGAGACCGTCCCACCCCTGGAAACACAATGCAACCATGTTACCAAATAGTTATAGTTCGCTGTCGAACAGAACTGGCAAAACTGCACAGCGCAGCCGGACGTGCACATGCGCAGAGCAAAGTTCGCGTTTGACTTCCTCCAATAGTCTTCTGCCACAGCCGGCGCTCAAAGACGATTGGTGCAAGCATCAGGTATCATCGTATTTCGGCTCTACCATAGTGTTATACATTTTTAATTCTATAGTACATAATCATAATGACTTCACTGTTGACCCATAATAGAATGACATCAGAATACATATAATGATCGGGGAATTACATATCTGTATATAATTTAAATTTCACTATGTAACCAAACGTAATGACATAGGAATGATATACCTCACATTGCATAAAGTATTTTAAATATTAATTTACGTTTCCGTGCGCTTGCCAAGTCATTATATTTATTATAGAAATAAGGTGTATAATTTTGATATAGTCACTACAGATGTTGGTAGATAACTAATTAGATAAAAAAAATATGATTAGGTGTTGAATAGTTGGTTCCATGAACACTAACTAAAATAACCGACTTAGTTTCCCATGAGATCTCACGACTTTTTATAGTGGAATGACTCCGTCACGAAACTTGTATTTTATGTTTTTGATGGGATTTGTGCACTTGTTTGTCCTCCTCACGAGTCGATCAACAGAAGATATTTATTCTGTTACTCGCACAGATTCATCACATCAGTTAAATATTTTCTTTGAACATGCTGTTTACAAGACTTTGAAGAAATGATGGTAACATTTGTATATTTTGCAGCGTACGGCATTTGTGTACGCATTGCCAAGGAGCACAAAAATATTTACAGCCGGGTGGAGTCCAACCCACGACCATTTCAATATGAATCCATGAATCCGATGTCTTACCGATGAGCCTGAACACCTACAGGGACAACTGATGAGCGCATAAAGTGACAGATCCGTATCAAAATTCCTCTTGTGTCGTAAACGTTTGGTCATTTGCAATATCCACTTGGGACACTTTCATGTCTCACCACGCTCTACTTGCAGGACTCTCGTAAAAAGTCGTGGCCCTTGCGCACAAACGCTTTTTCAAGTAGTGCGCAGAGCGGGTCAATTTTTTTTGTTTCTGAGAGGCGGAGGGCCAGTTGCCTGTTGCCTGCTGAATCATACGTTTCAGCCTGTCAGTCATCCGTTAACTGCTCCCCGCGACCAGTAGGCAACACGCAACTGAGGCGGCCGCCCCTCCAAAACAAAGGAATGGACTCGCCCACTCGCCCAGCACGCAAGTCGACCAAGCAGGGGCCACGGTTTCTTGCACGAACTCTAGAACTCTACCATAAATTTCGATGAATTCGGCGATGACGAGTGGGCGTGCTCTGCTTGTTAGAGGTGAATCGTTATTATCAGTTGTCGCGTAGAACCTAAATTAGTATGTGTGAATGTTACAAAGAGCAGCTGTAATTCCGTGTGTGGCGCAGTGTTTGCGTGTGGGTCCTAGCTGGACTGTTCACTGACCAAGGCCGCTACGTGGGCGAGTGGAGATTACACGGCCGCACCGGGTGGGACGGTTCTCGCGTGGGCGGGTCGGCAGTTGGACGCTGGTGGGCGCTGGTGGACTCACCGTTAAGCGCTGCCTTACACGTTATGCTCTATTTGTATTTGTGTAATGTTGTTTAATTTTTTTATTTCTGTCCCAAGCTTTAACTTTACTTCATGTGCTAATTGTTTCCAAGGATTATTGTTGAACTTATTTTTCTTTTATCTTCTGGGATTTTAGCGTTGGCTAATTCATTATTTTATATTGGTCCATGTGTTCAGTTGACATTCATAAGTAATTACTTGATGCTACTTTACAAAAGTAATGATCATTTTGGCAAAATTTGTAATTTCCTTAAGATTTCAAAGAAATGTATGTTATCGTTAACATAGTCTTGTAGGTTATTTATTACTGTAAATGTCTTGGCAAATGAGTTTCAATTACAATACGAGGGTTGGAACTTAAACAGCGGCAACTATTTATTCCGTCCACTGAATGTGTGGTAGTGTTCCATTTTGATTTATTCGTTAACCTGAAATGTTTTTGCACCATTAATGTTATCTATCTATGTGTTAATTATTTTATTCTTTTTATTAATGATCAGTATCCCATGTTTCTGTATGTTTGCCCCATATTTATATATATTTCCACCCATGTGATTGAACTTGTGTGTTCATGTGAATGTGGAAGATTGCCTTTAATACTGACTGACTGTAGCGCAATGTCTTACAACTGCCGTCTCGCGCTCTAGGCCTCGTTTTGCTGTAGTTAAGAATGCATGGTTCGTTTGTCGTCTGCACTACCGTCTGCTGGGTGGCCAGAGACAAGCTTACCTGGCAAGATGGCGAGGTGGCCATGTTGTTAGTGTGGTATCAACTTAATCTTGGACGAAAGAGTTGACAGGAAATCTCTCTGGAAGCGACTGTAGAGGGAATTGTCTTGGCCAGGTAGCAAGGCTTGGAAAAAACACTAGTCTCTGAACACGCTCTACGTCGCTTTTAGCGCGCTCAACATCCAGTGTGTGGCAGGAGGAGGTTTTTCTGTGGCCTTAGAGCTACACTCTTCACCTTTCATTATGTCTTTGATGGCTGTGAAAGTAAGTACTCCACTGAATCATGCTAAGGGGAAGGCATGCTGTTAGGACTTTGATTTTCTTGTGATCAGACAGTCTTGGTTTTTCAGTGATCGTTCTCTTGAGTAATTCTTTCGCTATGCGAGGCGAAGTGTTTCTTAATTTATGGAACTCGAGTAAATTCAGTGTAAATTTATTATCTGCATTTCCATTCTGGTGATGATTTTGTGTCCGGTTTTGCTCAACTTAGAATACACGTGTGTGGCCTTAAGCCTTTGTGTAAACCTAGTATGTTTGAATTTCCTTCGTGTTTTTAACTAAATTTTCATGTTGTGTCTGTATCCACGAGTATGCTAAATATTTATCAGATTTCTAGTTTGAGTCCGTCTTTCCTTTCTTGTATGATCGATTGCAACACGTGCTTTTCTAATGGTTGTTACTTCGGCCTTCAGCCATGCTTTTGTTAGTACTAGCTGTTGTTGTTGTTATGATCTTCAGTCCGGAGACTGGTTTGATGCAGCTCTCCACCCTACTCTATCCTGAGCAAGTCTTTTCATCTCCTCATAAGAACGACACTAGCTGTATTCTATACGAGTTCTTGCGTGTGCTTTACTCGCTTATTCTAAATTAATTTGTTTGTAAATGCTATGAAATTTGGCCGATGCTTCGTTTCGCCACTGCTTTTAAGTGTTCCCGGAGAGTAATGTACCACCACGCATTATGTGCGTGTCTGTGAATGAATGAATGAATGTTTTTTTCAGCTACCCATTGTGTGTTTCCAAATTTCCTCCCACGTTACCTTCATATTCATAAAGGGCAGAAACAATTTTATTACGGGCAGTAGTTCTATGATTTACTTCACTATTGTACAAGGTGTGTGCTTAATTTAATCTCCCCGCATTTATTTGCTTGTTTATTTTACTGAATAGATTATCATTTTAAAGTATCAAACTTCTGCTTTATGATTTCTTGCTCAACATACCATGTTTAATTATCTATACAGTTATCTTTTAACATTGATTTTGTGTTTGTTAAAATGTTTGCTGCTCCCTTAAGGAGTGAGCAATTAGATAAATTTCCATTGTGCACGTACTGCAGGCACTCATAAAGTAATTTAGAGCAGCAGGGAGCGTTTTAACTTACATTTGCAGATCTCAAGTGCCGAGATCTTACTTATTTTAATGACAGGCTGTAGAGGAATGTTATGCGTTAGGATAACATCATCACAGTCGTACACGAGAATCACCATAACCTTCACCATACTGGGGCTCTGATACATATTCGACATTCGGGGCGATCCATAATGACGCCATTTGTTGGGTTGACGTTTCAGTTTTGGCTTGTAAAATATGGCCCCCGTTTCATCCAGTGTTATGATACGGCGTTTTTATAGTGTTCTAAGTGCATCTTAGCAGTGTCATAATGCATTCATTTCTGCATTTCCGTCAGTCTATGCGGAACTCAACGTGATGCAAATTTTCAGTTAGTTTAAGTAGTTTGTAAGCCTAGGGACTAATGAACCAAACATTTTGTTCCTCACATTTACAAACATTTGTGCCGTTTTTTCCAAATTCCACCCCTTTAAATTTCTTCCACATTCTATCCAGCAACTCCCATTTGAGTTCCCAGAGCATTTCAGTAACACTTGTGCATTGACCGAACTTATGTGTAACAAACCTATGAATTGCTTCTATGTCTTCCTTTAAGACGATCTGGTGGGGAATCCAAACACTTAAGCAATACTGAAGATTGGGTCACACAAAACGAAAGAATTATGACAACCGCCAACGAAAGTCAACTTATTTTGTTTCCTTCGGTCACAGAGGACGATTCTCTCTAATAAGAAAAAGGTACGGTGACATACTTCTAAGTGCAGGAAATAAGGTGGTCGTGGCAATCTGAGGATGAAAAATATGTTATCGACATTTATTCGGAGCAGTAAAATGAAAGCAAAACACTCATTACAACGAGACCGTGGAATACTTTTGTTACTGGCCACCTGATATTGAAACAAGTTAACCATTAATAGGGGTCAACCTCACCAGGAACCAGTTATAAACTAATGCTAAACTATTGTGTAACTTAATGTTTACTTGTACTAAAGTATCAAGAAATTCAGTAATAATCACATTAATGTTTCAATTGATTTAATAAGCAGTAGCATGAACTAGGTGAAAGAATTTTGTAACTTTGGAGTAGACATACTAAAGAGCAAAGTCTATCAGTACCCAAGCATACACTCTATTATTAAATTAAGTTCGAAAATAATTAATTTATATTGCAAATTTTCTAATCAGTAAGTGAAAAATAGATCTCGCAATAATATGCACTGCTCCAAAGATGTGTACCTGAGATTTCATACGGTGCATGGCGAGGAGTATCTAGCAGTATACTTCATTGATCACCATGAAAGGCAACAGAGCTGTATAATGTGTAACAGATGGAATACACAATGGACTGAGGACAAGAGGAGGAGTTCGACAAACGCGGAGAGATTGACAGGGAAAGGGAAAAGAGAAGATGGGCAGAAATGGGTTGAAGGAGATGAACATAGAGAGGGAGGAGGAAGAGGAGAACATGGACAGAAAGAGAAGGAAAGAGGACAGAGAAAGAAAGGGAATGAGAGGTGGACTAGCTTAATACTAAAATTAATAAGTACCCGGGTGACGCCGGGTTTTCAGCTATTAAACTATGAAAATCGTCGTCGCCAATCTTTCAGGCAGAATGTTGTTTGCACTTATCGAGGCAGAAACGATGAATATCATTGAGTACAGTTTTCTAATTCTCATATTAACCAACTGTGATCACGTAACGACTTATTTTAATAGTGTTTATGTTTTGCTTTTTTGTTTTCCACGTTCAAGCTCTTCAACTCCCGTCCTTGACATTTTTCTTCTTCCGCCCCTCTCCTTCTTATTTTCCTTTCCATTTTTCCTGTCAAGAAAGCCGTCATTGTTCTTATATTATTTATTCACTTCGTTAATATAAGATTTGCAACGTCACGGTATCACTTTCGTAAACGCGCCCAAAGCAATAACTTTAGCTGTCTACACATAGCAATCCTGGTGCGTAGCTATTGACCTTGATGTGCTGAGAGGTTGCGAAATGACTCCGGACTGACTGCAAGCTATTAGTCAACGAGTTATTGCTAATCGTACACCTGCTGCTCACGTGGTGACTCCATCAAAACTTTCACAAACAGTAAATACCTTCTCTTTGGAAACTGATCAAGCTTAAATGAGTTGTTCAAATGTGAAGGATAAGGCGTGCCTTATTTTATGTTATATTATTGTACGATTTCTAATTAAATTTCTCATTTTTATCTATTTTTTTAAACCACTACCATATATAAATTGATATGAATAATAATGCATTCTGATAATGTTAGAGTGTCGCGGCAAGTAGGAGTGCAGCCATACTATGTGAACTGCAATGTATCATTGCTGTGAATTTCATTCTACCTAAAACATTGCTTCATCAAGCTAACCTGTAACCCCTGTTACGAGGTTAGATGTTTGTAAATCAAGGACTTAAATAGGTTGGTTATCAATACCTAGGCTTAAAAACGACTTAAACCAACTTATAGTAACTTTTGCTAAAGCAACAAAAACACCCACGCCCGAGGGACGACTCGAACCTCCGACGACGAGCAACCGCTCGGTCCACAGCAAGGCACCTTAGAACGCTCTGCCACTCCACCGCGGAGTGTTACGAGGTATTTTGAACTGCACAACCCTTAGACCGTTGATGTTCGACTACATCTAACGTAATTACATTGAAACCAACATGTCGATTACCTAATCGAAAGGACATCCATTTGTAATTAGTGGCTTTTGATAATACTTTGGGGTGTTCACAAATACGAGGCCTGGAACTTAAATAGTGGCAAAAGTGCTGTGCAGACACTACGCAATGAAATCTACTATTGTCACTCATAGAACAATTGTTGACATACCTACATTACTTACGAGCACATGGACTCAGCTATCCCATTTAAGCGAGGTGTCTAACGTAACGGCGCCACTATTTTCGAAACAGGAACATCGGAGATGGGTCAAGATTGAATTAGCCAAAGGTCGTACAGCACGACAGCGTTATCAAGAACTTCAAGAGGCGTGCGTGGAATCGGCATTGCCGGACAGAACAGTGGCACGTTGGATAAAAGCCTTCAACGGAAAAGAAGTGGGTCATATCGTACGAGACAAAACTGAAAAGCCAGTCCTATGTATGGCGTCATTATGGGTCGCCGCAAAAGTCGGAAAGTGCGACAGACCACCAGTGTGGTGATTTTCGTGTACTACTAAGATTATGTTTTTCTAACGCATTACGTTCCATCACTGCAGACCGTCAACACAAAGAATTACTGTTCGTTTTTGGAGCATCTACTGCGACCAGCTTTGCGAAAGAAGCGGCAACACTTTATGTGCAACCCACCCATCATTTTGCACGACAATGCGCGGACGCATACAGCGCAAGCTGTGACTGCCCTGTTCAGTTGATGGTACTAGGAATTACTGTACCATCCACCATACCCCTCGGACTTAAGTCCTTGTGACTTTGATTTGATTCCGAAGATGAAGGAACCACTTCGTGGAATTCGCTTTGCCGGCCGCGGTGGCCGAGGGGACTAAGGCGCTCTAGTCACGGTCTGCACGGCCACTACGGTCGGGGGTTCGAATCCCCCATCGGGCATGGATATTTGTGCCGTCCTTAGTCGTAGTTATTTCATAAGTAGTTTGTAAGTTTAGGGACTGATGACCCCGCAGTCAAGTCCCATAAGCTATACAAACATTTGAACATTTTTTTTTTTTTTGAATTCGCTTCAATACTGTTCCACAGATTCGGCAGGCAGTAAACTGCTCCATTCGCACCATCAACTGAACAGGCTCTGCTAACGGTATACTATGCTTTCCACATCTCTGGCAAGGGATTCTACTCAATATTGGTGACTACTTTGAAGGACAGTAACAGGTGCAAACACGTAACGCTTTTGTTTCGGTTGTTAATAAATAGTTGCCACTATTTAAGTTCCAACCCTCGTATTTAGATTCACATAAATATGGAAGTGCGAATAGCATCTGCTTTAGGAATAGTTAGGAACAAATTTATAGTATAGTAGCCTCTAGCAGTAATAATAATAGTAATATGCATAAGTTGTCTGACGAAAGAACAAATAGTTTTGTGGAATTTTGTTGTTTTGTATGTAATTACTAACAGTTTCGGCCAAGAAGGATAGACTGTGTAAACTGTCACTACTCTGCCAACGGATCTGCTCCACCGCCACTTTCTGATATTCTCTTTCGGCACATAAAAGCACGAATATCATTCCTTAATTTCGGACCGCGTATGAAAAATTAAAAAAAAAAAATAAATAAATAAAATAATTTAAAAAAAACCTTACAGAAATCGACGTCAGCCGATATTTCGACAGTAGCCCACCCTGACATTCTCAAGGAAATATTGTAAGGAGGAAGCAATGTGTAACGACGCTTAAAATCTAAGTTTTCTATGACAGCGGCAAAGACAACACACACTGAGCAAGTATGCGGACAGCGCCTCACACGATCAAAGATGAAAAACGTCGTAAATACCGATAATAAACATCAGGGTTCAACGGGTGAGGGGACCTTCAGTTTGTTCCTCTCTTTTGACATGCAGAATTTAAGCAAAAACGTCAATCCCCGTTGATGCGGTTATCCATTAGTTTTATTTCAATCGCTTCCTTGGGAACTAATGAGGAAGTTCTCAACAGAGTTGGGGGAAAAGGAGTTTATGGAATTTAAGCAAAAACCTCTATCCCTGTTGATGCGGTTATCCATTAGTTTTATTTCAATCGCTTCCTTGGGAACTAATGAGGAAGTTCTCAACAGAGTTGGGGGAAAAGGAGTTTAGGGAATTTTCTGGCATACCCTGACTAAGAGGTGAGTGGTACACATTCTGAGACACCAAGGGAGCGTCTACTTAGAATGAAGTGTGTGGGTTAAAAATCGTAGAGGGAGACCGAGGGACGAATACAGTAAGCAGATTCAAAAGGATGTAGGTTGCCGTTCTTATTCTCAGATGAATAGGCTTGCACAGGACAGGGTAACGTGGAGAGCTGCATCAAACCAGTCGGCGGAATGAAGACCACAAAAACAACAACCTTGGTAACACAGTCCCAATATATCAAAAGTGTGCCAAAATTTCCGTTTTGTTGTATTCCATCGGGTGACCTGTGACCAAGCAGTGCGGCAACAGCTGACTCTTAGGTTATTCAAAACGTGTGTGACATTTATGCTCAATACATCGATCCTTAATCGGTCCTCAATAGACCAATATTTGACATGCCACAGCTGTATGTCATACGATAGACACCCTACTTGCGCAAACCGAGGTCTTCGTTTACGAACCCTAAAAGCGCCTTAATTTTAGATGGTGATAGAAACATTTCACATAATATTTACCCCAAAAAACTGCCAGTCTTGTTGGAAATGTTGCCAACGTATAGTAGAAAGTCGATTGACTTGGATGCCACCTCTGTGCTTCTATCAGTAGCCCGTTGCACGTTAGATCGATAGCTCCATTCACTGTAACCATGCTAGTGAAAAGTGACCTCCAGATATGCCAGCTCAATAGACAAATCTTCCTGGTCTGAAATGACGTGAGTACTATGTACTGAGGTATGATAAACGCTTTCACACTGAGCTGGGTGGTGACAAATATGTGCCTGAAAAATCAGTGTGAGTTGGCTTCCCCCGACATCGTGTCCCAAAGTACTATCTACCTTCCTCCTGACCAACACATGTTTTGTTGGTATGAAGTGAATTTAGATTTTCCAAAAAAATTTAAGTTTTCACTACCATGAGGCCAAAAAACAAACTTTTTTGCAAAAAATTTTGGCATGCATTTCCTGCTATTGGGATTGTGCTAGCAATGAACCAATTGAAATAAAACTAGCGGCTAACCTTATGAATAGGGATGGAGATTTTTTGCTTAAATTCTGCAAGGCATCCCACTCATTTGTCAAACAACAGAGCGACGAAATTAATGCCACCTTGCCGTTGAAAACTGAAGTTTATTATCGATATTTCTGATGGTTTTCACCTTTGGTCTTGTGATGGCGCTGTGTGCTTGCTTGCTCGGTGAGTGTTGTCTTTCCTTTAGTCACTGAAAGTCTAGGTATTAAACGTCGTTCCTCGTTGCTTCCTCGCTGTAGTATTGCCTTGAGAATGGAAGGGTAAACTCTTTCCGAAATATAGACCTATGTCGATTTCTGTACTTGCCTGTATACCCATAAGTTTTATTGAATAAGCTAAAATTTTTGGTGAGCCCCGTCCGGCCACAAACTCTCCTGAATGATCTTACAAAACATCTCATCACTAGCCTCTTTCCCCCCTTTCTCCAATAAAGTTCGGTGAATAGTACTGTAACATTAACGTATCTACATCTACATGGGTACTCTGCAAGTGACAATGAAATGCTTGGCAGAGGGTTCATCGAACCGCTTTTATGATATTTCTCTATAGTTCCAGTCTCTAATAGCTCACGGGAAAAAGGAACATCTTAATCTTTATGTTTTGAACTGATTTCTCTTATTTTATGATGATGGTCATGTCTCCCTAAGTAGGTGGATGCTAACAATATAGGTTCGCATTATGAAAAGAAATTTGGTGAAAGAAATTTCACATATAGATCTCGACGCAACAAATAACGCCTTTCCCTTGATGATTTCCGCCCCAACTCGTCCATCATTTTCGTGACACTCTCTGTCTTTATGGCGGTATTACAAAACGAGATGACTTTCTCTGAATTTCCTCTAAATCGGCTGTCAGTCCCACAATGCGCAGTAATACTCTAAGATAGGACGCACTACCGTTGGCAGTTTCTTTATTAGAAGTGTTGTATCTTCTGAGTGTTCTGGCAATGAAATATAGTCTTTGGTTCACGTTTCCTACAATAATTTCTATGTCTTCCTTCCAATTTAAGTTGTTCCTAATTGTTACTCTTAGTTATTTAGCATAATTGACGGCCTGTGGTTATGACTGATTTATCGTGTAACTGAAGTTTAACGGATTCACATATTTATCATGAACAACAGATACCTGACAATCCTTCAAACATACACCTCCCATAACTATGTACCGCTTAGTTCGGTGATTCAAGTCCTGGCAACTTTGCGCGAAGTCTTCCTTTGGCCGGCCGCGGTGGCCGAGCGGTCTGCGGCGCGCCAGTCACAGTCTGCACGGCCTCTACGGTCGGGGGTTCGAATCCCCCCTCGGGCATAAGTGTTTGTGTCGTCTTTAGTATAAGGTAGTTCATAAGAAGTTTGTAAATTTAGGGACTGATGACCCCGCAGTTAAGTCCCTTAAGATTAACATACACTGAAACATTTTTCTTCCTTTGGAATGGTGTTCAAAAACTTCGTCACGTTTCGATGGATTTCAGGAATATCGTCACATCTCATTCCTTTCAAAGCGAGTTTGAGTCAAGGAAACAGGAAATAGTATGGAGTTGAGGTGTTGTCTCTATTTTGACGAGCTTTGGTGTGCAACCTGAATGTCCGCCAACCTTGACGGATCTCAATCTTCCATACTTCTTCCTATTCCCTGGAATCAAACTCGCTTTGAAAGGAGAGAGGCTCGACGATATTTCTGATATCCGTGACGGAGCGTTTGAATACTATATCATAGGAAGAAAAAAAAATGTTCAAATGTTTGTTAAGCTTATGGGACTTAACTACGGGGTCATCAGTCCCTAAACTTACAAACTACTTACGAACTAGGACGGCACAAATATCCATGCCCGAGGGGGGATTCGAACCCCCGACCGTAGTGGCCGTACTGACCGTGACTGGAGCGCCTCAGTCACCTCGGCCACCGCGGCCGGCTCATAGGAAGACTTCGAGCAAAGTTTTCAGGACATGAATCGCAGAGCTCAACAGTGCATACTTACGGAAGGCGACTATTTCTAAGGACAGTAAGGTAACCGTAGATCATGGATCAACTACGTTAATATTACAGGTCTACTGATCGAACTTTAATGTCAGAGGCTTTATCTACAAAGCCCGCCGCAGTGGCCAAGCGGTCTGCGACGCACCAGTCACGTTCTGCACAGCCACTACGGTTGGGGGTTCGAATCCCCCCTCGGGCTTGGATATTTGTGACGTCCTTAGTATTAGGTAGTTCATAAGTAGTTTGTAAGTATAGGGACTGATGACCCCGTAGTTAAGTCCCATAAGCTCTACAAACATTTGAACATTTGATTTAGTTCTTTCAAAACAACAACAACGAAAAAGTTCTATAAGAAATATTGGGTTATCCCGAAAGAGGAACACAGTATAATTTGAATATTGTGTATTTAATGGCGTCTAGGGATAAAAAAAAAGATTTTCATTATTTCGTGTGATTATTAACACTTTATCTTCAGATACGATATGTATAACGAGGATTATCGGTTACTATAGTTGTTCTGTTCATGCAGTGAAATTACAGCAGTGGGTATGAAGTTTTCATATGTTATTCATTACTACCAAATCTATTCGCAATTCTACATATAAGGGTGAAAATAGCTGCAAACGTATATCATCGTCTGTCATAATTTCAGGAAATATGACTACATGAACATTGAAATTGAAAACCTTGTAATTTCTTCAAATACAGTGCTAATTTATCTGACTATATTCACCAGAGTTCCTTAATGCTAGCACGTATTGGCTTCCTTTCGCATGGTTAGCGTCAATTTTGACACATTAAGTCATTTGAAAGGTAATTAAACGTCTGAAGCTGCTTTATTTAGCGCATTTGTGTGTCCACCATGTCCACAGTTGCTGTATTTTCTGTCCGTCTTCGCAACTACAACCAGATGGTATCTTCTTCACCAGATTTATTTCGTTTTATTCAATATAGGACATCTTAAATGGTCTAAAAAGACAGATATCTACAATTCATTTTGTTTCCTTAGATCGAAAAACAGTTCGTTAGAAAATTAATAGAATAATGATTTTTTTAATTACGGGAATTTCATCAGAGGTTTTCGCCTCACATCATGAAGCGCCGACTTGTTGCACTTGTAAGCATAGTTTTTTCTTCCGGTACCAATATTTTCTCTTCTAGTTATGCATTTCACTGTAGCCATATACTCATTTACCACCCACATTTTCAATTTCATCGTTATCCCTTTATTCCGCTTATATCACAAATAAATACCGAATAACATAATTAAGAAATAAATATGAAATAACGTAGAAAAAATTTCAACGATTTAATACACCAAGAAACAAACGGTATAGACTCAGCCATAAGATAGTTCTAAACTGGTTTCTTAAAAATCGAAGAAGACGCATAGTGCTACAGTGAAATGTAAATTCGAACAATAGACATTAGTTCAAGAAGAGAAACCTTCCATGATGCATGCAAGTGGTCGGCGTTTCATGATGTGCAGCGGAAATCTGAGAGGAAATTTCCGTAAGGAAAAATCAACATCGTGCACGTTTTTTAAAGAACAGTTTTTAGATGTAAGGAAAAAAAAAAGATGTAGAAATCTGTCATTGCAGATCACTGAAGATGAAACGCACCTGGCGAAAATGAACGCATGTTACTAGAGTTGCACATATGTATAAAAATACACTTATTTATAAAAGAAATGGAGATTCATTGGCAAATGGTAATTTCCTACAAAAGTGGTGAAACATAAAAAAAGGAAATAACCTATTTTATTTCTACAGATTGGACTGTCTTTATTGACATGCAGATGTACTATTGCATATAATTCATTGTTACATCTACATATATACTCTACAAATCACATTTAAGTGTTAACGTTTCCGCCGGCCGCGGTGGCCGAGGGGACTGAGGCGCTCCAGTCACGGTCTCCACGGCCACTACGGTCGGGGGTTCGAATCCCCCCCTCGGGCATGGTTATTTGTGCCGTCCTTAGTCTTAGTTAGTTCATAAGTTGTTTGTAAGTTTAGGGACTGATGAGCCCGTAGTTAAGTCCCATAAGCTATACAAACATTTGAACATTTTTGTTAACGTTTCCGTTTGTTTTTACATGAGCGTGGTTATTTTTACTAAAAATTGTCCGTCTATATTATTTAACTGAAACTGACAATAAATATAAAATTTCAATGCCAAAATTACTACTACTAACAAGAAGCAGCTACTTATCAATTTGTACGCAGTACACACACCTTACAACTAAAGTGGTAATGTTTTGCACTTACAAATGAATAGAAAGGTTCTAATACTCAGAAGTCACTGTTTCCATCCCTTTTTCATAATTTCGTCATACTGTTTTTGAAATTTGTTGTCTGGCTATGTACTTCACATCCCATGACTATGGACAACATCAAGAAGTGCCCGTCAGTAAAACACCGTCATGAACGAAGAAGAACTGCACGGTTATGAGGAGAAACACCCACGCAAACGTCAATGCGGTATCGCGCTGGAGTCTGGCTGAACTTTCCACCGCACAGACGTTGAGAAGCTGTACAGCTGTTGTCTATTCTGCGCAAACAAACGTGTGACAGTCGCTTCGCGCTTCTTACTCACTACGTAACGTATCACAATTTTGTAGACATTTCTGTAGCAACGCTTCACTGTTGTCACCGCTCTAAGACGGCTATTGTTCTCGTCTGCAGCATTTTGCCCTTCACAGTAGAAAACTAGGAAAAGTGCTGTCAGCTGCCAACGAATTTTGTATGTTGACTAGACTGTATAATATGTAGTGTCAGTGAGTAACAAGCTTCATACTAGGGCATTTTGATATTTTCATTGCGGTATATCGATATTTGAAAGAATCTATTATTAACGGCCCTCGATATATCGAAAAAGTATCGATATATCGAAACCAGTTTCAGACCTGCAAAATCAAAGATTCAATTATTATTAGATATTTTGTATATTAAATAGGTAGAAGCCCGTCTGTTCGCCTTACAGCAAGAATTTAAAGAGGAACTTTTCATTTAAAAATTTGTACGATAGTAATGGACTTTTTTCAAATTAATTGTTTGTTACTTGTTGATCGTTAATCTGAAGATGTACCGTGTTAAGAGTGGTAGTGCATTAATATGCACTAAGTGTAAAATCAAAAACTATATAGAAAACCTGCATTAACGTATTACCTCACCAGCCTAAGTTTTCACGTTCGACGTAAGATTTGGAGCTGCTGGTATGGACTGAATAAACTCTTTGAGCTTTCATTTTGAGACCAAATCCGCTTCGACTGCAATTAACTTTATTTTAAAAAGCACTACCGGTTTCGCGTCTTGTAGACGCATCATCAGGTGGTCTGTAATGCACATAAATGAAAAACACATACATGAGTGACTTTTGTAGTTAATATTCCTTAAAACCGTCTTGATTGCAATCAAGACGGTTTTAAGGAATATTTATTCGAACTGATTGCTGTTGTACACCATGGATTGGAAATCATTTTGTAGCTAATGGAAAATATACAATAAAATTGCTAACTGTAAAATAAAATTAAATAAACCGTAGAAAAGTACTCACTAACATTCCTTAGAAAAACATGTCTGCCATTTAGCCTTCCCCAGCGTTCGCGTAGAATTTAAAACATTTGAAAGCTTCCTAACTTTACGTCCTCGTTAAAAAAAATATAAAACTTGAACTCTGTTGCGTTAATCACAGCTTTAAAAATATACAGGGGGTTTTCTGCAGGACGATTGTTCCACTGCCGCTACTGCTGACTTTCCTATCCGTATTGTTTAACCGGCAAGTACGCACGGTGATGTTTGCTCTCCAAATGTGCCACATAGATTTGTTGTGTTTCTATGTTATATATTAAAATAATCTACGAAAACCAAAGTCAGTCGGCCGGACAAAATTATCCGACCGATTTCCTTCATTTTTGTTTCAAACGATAGCTATTCATTCACAGATTTAACATCAAGTCTCAGAATTTACACAACTCTCGTCTTCCTTTATTTATATTTATATTTTTTTATCTAACAACACTCAGCGGATCAAGCTCTTTCATTTACGCTTTTAAACACGTATATAGATTGATTCTGAAGACAGCTATGCGGGAACATTCAACTTTACTTGAAGTTTTACACAACTTTTTTGTCATTCCACTAACGGTGCGAAGTATTTGCACGGTTCCTCTAGTGATTTTCACATACATGTGAAAAGGCACTTCTAAGTCCAAACAATGGATGAATGAGGTACAGACGATACGATTACATTTTGCTAACAATATCAAACTTGTGTCCATTCTGGAAGTGTGGAACCTGCGACTGTGTTGATTAAAGAAATCAGAAAATAACAGCAACCAGTCACCTTTCGTATGTATTTAATACCACAACCGGTTTCGAACTGCCTGGCAGTTCATCATCAGGCGGTGTACATGCTTTAGATGTTGCTTATAGCATTGTGGAACACGTTTGGAGTTGGTTCACATTTCTGATTGATGGTATGTGATTTTTCAAGCATTTTAGTGCTCAATGGATGCACACATAACACAACACTCGATTTCCACATGTTTTACAAATATAAAACATATGTTTGTAAAACATGTGGAAAGCGAGTGTTGTGTTATGTGTGCATCCATTGAGCACCAAAATGCTTGAAAAATCACATACCATCAATCAGAAATGTGAACCAACTCCAAACGTGTTCCACAATGTTATAAGCAACATCTAAAGCATGTAAACCGCCTGATGATGAACTGCCAGGCAGTTCGAAACCGGTTGTGGTATTAAATACATACGAAAGGTGACTGGTTGATGTTATTTTCTGATTTCTCTAACAATATCAATGTTCTGGATGTCAAAACAAACACTCCTCGGCAGAAGCAATGACACCCTTTATTAAACTGACACTACCAAATACAGTATTATTGGTCTTCCTGTCACATTAAACAACGTATCTACAATTATTTGTTTATGGATATTAGAGTGATAAGAAATAGGGATAAATAGATTTAATTATGCCACATTTAGAGTTTTGACGTAAAGGATAAATTTTACTTACGGCGTTGGCGTAGTGTGCAAATGTTGGCAACGAAATGTTCGCTTTATGAGGAATTCATAGAAGAACCTGTCAACTGCAGAACAGGAACAAAATTAATAATTTACCTCAAGGTTGACAGGAAAGACTATGCCTCTTATTGTACGTGAATGGTTTTCCGAAGTGTCTCAGTAGTCGTCGCTGCCAACTTCAGCACACTACGCCACCACTGACTGCTGTAAGTAAAATTCTATCGCATCAAAAATATGAAATGTAAAAAAATGGAAATCTCGCAACGAATTCCTTCCACCATAAAAAGTGGTGAGATCTCATGGGAAACCAAGGCTGTTATTTTAGTTAGTGTTCATGGAAGTAAGTATTCGAAACATCGTCATATTTTTTTTATCTTATTAGTTACATCATCAGTAGTGACTATATCAAAAAATGTTTGTAGAGCTTATGGGACTTAACTACTGGGTCATCAGTCCATAAACTAACAAACTACTTATGAACTAGCTTATACTAAAGACGGAACAAATATCCATGCCCGAGGGGGGATTCGAAACCCCGACCGCAGCGGCCGTGCAGGCCGTGACTGGCACGCCGCAGACCACTCGGCCACCGCGGCCGGATGACTATGAAATTATACATCTTTATTTCTATTACAAATATAATGACTTGGAAATCTCATCAAAATTGACATCAAAATAAATATAATGATCTGGCAATTGCACATCGTCATAATGACATAACAATTATTTATATTCCATTATGCAACCAAATGTAACCACATAATAGTGAAGTACACTCAAAGTGCATAAAGTTTTTTAAATATTAGTTTTTATTCCCATGGGAAACAAAGTAGGTTATTTTAGTTATTGTTCATAGAATCACTTATTTGTTATTTAATTAGGAATCTAGCAACATTTATAGTGACTATACTATAGTCGGGCCGAAACACGATGATCACTGGCTCCGCCTACTGGGCTGGGAGACCGTCCCACCCCTGGAAACGCAATGCAACAATGTTGTCAAGTAGTTATAGTTCGCTGCCGGACAGAATTGGCAAAACTGCACAGCGCAGCGCAGCCGGACGTGCGCATGTGCAGAGCAAAGTTCGCGTTTGACTTACTCCAATAGTCTTCTGCCACAACCGGCGCTCAGAGCCGATTGGTGCAGGCATCAGGTATCATCGTATTTCGGCTCTACCATAGTGTTATACATTTTTAATTCTATAATACATAATCATAATGACTTCACTATTGAACCATAATAGAATGACATCAGAATACATATAATGATCGGGGAATTACATATCTGTATATAATTTAAATTTCACTATGTAACCAAACGTAATGACATAGGAATGATATACCTCACATTGCATAAAGTATTTTAAATATTAATTTACGTTTCCGTGCGCTTGCCAAGTCATTATATTTATTATAGAAATAAGGTGTATAATTTTGATATAGTCACTACAGATGTTGGTAGATAACTAATTAGATAAAAAAATGATTAGGTGTTGAATAGTTGGTTCCATGAACACTAACTAAAATAACCGACTTAGTTTCCCATGAGATCTCACGACTTTTTATAGTGGAATGACTCCGTCACGAGACTTGTATTTTATGTTTTTGATGGGATTTGTGCACTTGTTTGTCCTCCCCACGAGTCAATCAACAGAAGATATTTATTCTGTTACTCGCACAGATTCATCACAACAGTTAAATATTTTCATTGAACATGCTGTTTACAAGACTTTGAAGAAATGATGGTAACATTTGTATATTTTGCAGCGTACGGCATTTGTGTACGCATTGCCAAGAAGCACAAAAATATTTACAGCCGGGTGGAGTCCAACCCACGACCATTTCAATATGAATCCATGAATCCGATGTCTTACCGATGAGCCTGAACACCTACAGGGACAACTGATGAGCGCATAAAGTGACATATCCGTATCAAAATTCCTCTTGTGTCGTAAACGTTTGGTCATTTGCAATATCCACTTGGGACACTTTCATGTCTCACCACGCTCTACTTGCAGAACTCTCGTAAAAAGTCGTGGCCCTTGCGCACAAACACTTTTTCAAGTTGTGCGCAGAACGGGTCAATTTTTTTGTTTCTGAGAGGCGGAGGGCCAGTTGCTTGTTGCCTGCTGAATCATACGTTTCAGCCTGTCAGTCAGCCGTCAACTGCTCCCCGCGACCAATAGGCAACACGCAACTGAGGCGGCCGCCCCTCCAAAACAAAGGAATGGACTCGCCCACTCGCCCAGCACGCAAGTCGACCAAGCAGGGGCCACGGTTTCTTGCACTAACTCTAGAACTCTACCATAAATTTCGATGAATTCAGCGATGACGAGTGGGCGTGCTCTGCTTGTTGGAGGTGAATCGTTATTATCAGTTGTCGCGTACAACCTAAATTGGTATGTGTGACTGTTACAAAGAGCAGCTGTAATTCCGTGTGTGGCGCAGTGTCTGCGTGTGGGTCCTAGCTGGACTGTTCACTGACCAAGGCTGCTACGTGGGCGAGTGGAGATTACACGGCGGCACCGGATGGGACGGTTCTCGCGTGGGCGGGTCGGCAGTTGGACGCTGGTGGGCGCTGGTGGACTCACAGTTAAGCGCTGCCTTACACGTTATGCTCCATTTGTATTTGTGTAATGTTGTTTAATTTTTTCATTTCTGTCCCAAGCTTTAACGTTACTTCACGTGCTAATTGTTTCCAAGGCTTATTGTTGAACTTATTTTTCTTTTATCTTCTGGGATTTTAGCGTTGGCTAATTCATTATTTTATATTGGTCCATGTGTTCAGTTGGCATTTATAAGTAATTACTTGATGCTACTTTACAAAAGTAATGATTCTTTTGGCAAAATTTGTAATTTCCTTAAGATTTCAAAGAAATGTATGTTATCGTTAACATAGTCTTGTAGGTTATTTATTACTGTAAATGTCTTGGCAAATGAGTTTCAATTACAATACGAGGGTTGGAACTTAAACAGCGGCAACTATTTATTCTGTCCACTGAATGTGTGGTCGTGTTCCATTTTGATTTATTCGTTAACCTGAAATATTTTTGCACCATTAATGTTATCTATCTATGTGTTAATTATTTTATTCTTTTTATTAATGATCAGTATCCCATGTTTCTGTATGTTTGCCCCATATTTATATATATTTCCACCCATGTGATTGAACTTGTGTGTTCATGTGAATGTGGAAGATTGACTTTAATACTGACTGACTGCCGCGCAATGTCTTTCAATTGCCGCCTCGCACTCTAGGCCTCTTTTTGCTGTAGTTAAGAATGCATGGTTCATTTATTGTCTGCACTACCGTCTGCTGGGTGGCCAGAGACAAGCTTACCTGGCAAGACGGCGAGGTGGTCGTGTTGTTAGTGTGGTATCAACCTAATCTTGGACGAAAGAGTTGACAGGAAACCTCTTTGGAAGCGATTGTAGAAGGAATTGTCTTGGCCCGGTAACAAGGCTTGGTAAACACTAGTCTCTGAACGCGCTCTATGTCGCTTTTAGCGCGCTCAACATCCGGTGTGTGGCAGGAGGAGGTTTTTCTGTGGCCTTAGAGCTACACTCTTCGCCTTTCATTCTGTCTCTGATGGCTGTGAAAGTAAGTACGCCACTGAATCATGCTGAGAGCAAGGCATGCTGTTAGGACTTTGATTTCCTTGTGATCAGGCAGTCTTGGTTTTTCACTGATCGTTCTCTTGAGTAATTGTTTCGCTATGTGAGGCGAAGTGTTTCTTAATTTATGGAACTCGAGCAAATTCAGTGTAAATTTATTATCTGCATTTCCATTCCGGTGATAATTTTGTGTCCGGTTTTGCTCAACTTAGAATACACGTGTGTGGCCTTCAGCCTTTGTGTAAACTGTGGTGTCGCACAAGTACAAAGTGCGCGCCACTTACTTTCGCCGCGCGCCGCCATGCACGCACGGCGCGGCGTTCTCACGACGACAGCCACGAGCGCCCTCTGGGACAACTCCGCTCGTGGCCACCACTGAACGACATCGTCACTTGCCACTTGGGACTGAGTTAGCAACCAGTTAGGACCTTCGTAATCAGATAGGCACCAGTGAAGACTTTGCTATCGTACAGGCACTAGGCAGGCCTCCAACAACTACGTATCAACATTCTGCAGTACTATGTAAAAGTTAAGTATTGTTACATTCTGTGCAATATATATCTCTTTCTAATTTACTCGAGTGTTTATAGTTTCTGGCTGCTCCCCTCCGTACCTGCACCAGCGTGCTATTTTTGTTCCTGTGTCGGTCTCATTACACTCGGCCACCGACACCTACGACGAGGCTGGGACACAAAAGCGGCGACGAAGTTGGGACACAAAATAAACCTAATATGTTTTAATTTCCTTCGTGTTTTTAACTAAATTTTCATGTTGCGTCTGTATCCACGAGTATGCTAAATATATCTCAGATTTCTAGTTTGAGTCCATCTTTCCTTTCTTGTATGACTGATTGCACCACGTGCTTTTATAATGGTTGTTACTTCGGCCTTCAGCCACGCTTTTGTTAATACTAGCTTCCTTCTATACTAATTCTTGTGTATGCTTTACTCGCTTATTCTAAATTAATTTGTTTGTAAATGCTATTAAATTTGGCGTGGTCGCACACCATGTGGCACTTAAGAATAATGAGCTGCTGCCTAACTGAATATGAGTTCGTTTTGTGCACAGTGTACTTAGAATTAGATATCAAGACACCTGCCATCTCATCAAGATACTGCCGATACTTTGTTTCGCCACTGCCCTCACGTGTTCCTGGAGAGTAATGTACCGCCACTCATTATGTGCGTGTCTGTGAATGAATGAATGTTTTTTTCAGCTACCCATTGTGTGTTTCCGAATTTCCTCCCACATTATCTTCATATTCATAAAGGGCAGAAACAATTTTACTATGCGCAGTAGTTTTATAATTTAATTCACTATTTTACAAGGTGTGTGCTTAATTTGATCTCGCTGCAATTAATTTGCTTGTTTATTTTACTGAATAGATTATTATTTTAAAGTATCAAACTTCTGCTTTATGATTTCTTGCTCACCATACCATGTTTAATTATCTATACATTAATTTTTTAACATTGATTTTGTGTTTGTTAAAATGTTCACTGCTCCCTTAAGGAGTGAGCAATTAGATAAATTTCCATTGTGCACGTACTGTGGTCACTCATAAAGTAATTTAGAGCAGCAGGGAGCGTTTTAACTTACATTTGCAGATCTCAAGTGCCGAGATCTTGCTTATTTTAATAACAGGCTGTAGAGGAATGTTATGCATTAGGATAACATCATCACAGTCATACACGCGAATCACCATAACCTTCACTATAATGCGGCTCTGATACACATTCGACTTTCGGGGCGATCCATAATGACGCTATTTGTTGAGTTGACGTTTCAGTTTTGGCTTGTACAATATGGCCCCCGTCTCATCCAGTGTTATGATAAGGCGTTTTGATAGAGTTCTAAGTGCATCTGAGCAGTGTCGTAACGCATTCATTTCTGCATTTCCGTCAATCTATTCGGAACTCATCACGATGTAAATTTTCAATTAGTTTAAGTAGTTTGTAAGCCTAGGGACTAATGAAACAAACATTTTGTTCCTCGCATTTACAAACATTTGAGCCGTTTTTTTCTAAATTGCACCCCTTTAAATTTCTTCCACGTTCCCTCCAGCGACTCCCATTTGAGTTCCCAGAGCATTTCAGTAACACTTGTGCATTGACCGAACTTATGTGTAACAAACCTATGAATTGCTTCTATGTCTTCCTTTAAGCCGATCTGGTGGGGAACCCAAACACTTAAGCAATACTGAAGAATGAAAGAATTATGACAACCATCAACCAAAGTCAACTTATATTGTTTCCTTCGGTCACACAGGACGATTCTCTCTGATAAGAAAAACGTACGGTGACATACTTCTCGGTTCATGCTAAGAAGTAAGGTGGTCGTTGCAATCTGAGGATGAAAAATATGTTATCGACATTTATTCGGAGCAGTAAAATGAAAGCGAAACACTCATTACAACGAGACCATGGAATACCTTCGTTACTGGCTACCTGATATTGAAACAAGTTAACCCTACAACCTTTAATAGTGGTCAACCTCTCCAGGAACCAGTTACCGTCATGTTCGAAAGATAAGAATCATGGAAGGACTATTCAGAACACTGCTGTGGAGACACTATGCAACAGAATATACTATTGTCGCTGAAAGCACACATTGTTGATATAGCTACGCTACCTCCGAGCAAATGGACTCGCCCGTCCCATGCGTGCTCACAATTCAAATGTTCAAATGTTTGTAGAACTTATGGGACTTAATTACGGGGTCATCAGTCCCTAAGCTTACAAACTACTTATAAACTAGTTAAGACTAAAGACGGCACAAACAACCATGCCCGAGGGGGGTTCGAACCCCCGATCGTAGTGGCCGTGCAGACCGTGACTGGAGCGCCTCAGTCCCCTCGGCCACCGCGGCCGGCTGCGTGCTCACAATCGAAGGAAAACAGTCACTTGTGAGCCTGCGGTGTAATGTAATGGTGTCACTAAGTTTTCATACAGTAACAATGGAGTTGGATCAAGATTGAAGGTGCCACAGGTTATACAGCACGACAGTTTTATCAAGGTCTTCAACAGGCCTACGGGAAATCGGCATTGCCGTACAGAACAGTATGACGTTGGGTAAAAGCCTTCAACGAAGGTCAGCAAACAGTGGCAGACATGCATGGTGCAGGTCGTCTTAGCGTCTCTGAAGAAGTGCACACTGTTAGTGGACAGTGATCGACTCCAGATGACTTGTCCACGAAACGGGATTAGCACATACGACTGTGCTTTGCATCCTGAAGGATGTACTGTCAATGTTCCACCTACTACACTGTTACCAACCGCTTCCCAAAATTACACGAAGTTACTGAACAGTATCGCACCCTCCGAGAGGATTACCGTGTGCTTACTAACAGATAATGGCATCAAACGTTTTGTTTTGTCACTCGAAGACTTTGTACATAGGGAAACTTTATAAACTAATGCAAAACTGTTGTGTAACTTAATGTTTACTTGGACTAAAGTATCAAGAAATTTAGTAATAATCACATTAATGTTTCAATTGATTTAATAAGCAGTAGCATGAACTATGTGAAAGAATTTTGTAACTTTGGAGTAGACATACTAAAGAGCAAAGTCTGTCAGTACCCAAGCATACACCCTACTATTAAAGTAAGTTCGAAAATAATTAATTTATATTGCAAATTTTCTAATCAGTAAGTGAAAAATAGATCTCACAGTAATATGCACTGCTCCAAAGATGTTATACCAAGTATTTAACTGTCAGTCTAACACGTTTGTTAGAAATAACAAATATTGTACATTCTAGGCCTAAATTGGCTGCTTGCATAAATACTAGCAAACTTGTTAGTATTAATAGTATGATACGTATATTGTTTGATATAGGCGGTGTACCTTAGCAATAAAACACTTTCCTTACATTCGTACTGTACTTACGTGGGACAAAACTATTCAATTCATTCAAATAAAATAATTTCCAAGAAAAATAACTGTTGGAGTATAAGGCAGTAGTTATCTTTAGCTATTCTTACTGTTACCCTTCAGTAAACTCAAATGAATGGAATAATTAATTTAAAAAGCAGAAAAGTGGACACCAATATACAAAATCTGAACAGAGTTCAAAAATTATTCTCTTGTTCCCTTTCTGTTTTAAAAAATCTGAACTGACTAAACTATCTTCCGAATCAGTTAGCAGTAAAAATCACACTGTAGAAACTAAGTCACTGAATGGTCACAATCTAACAATGTCTTTGAATATTTTATGTAGCAATATTATTATGAAAAAATCACAAATTCTATCATCTAGTTTCGTAATTTGAATAAAAATCTGTTAAGGTGAACTTCTATCTAGACTGTCTAAGGAACTTCACACGTATTTTGTTTATAACACAATTATAAAAAATAATCATCAGTCGTTTTAAACAACAATGAATTAAAAGTTTAAGACACTCGTATAGTTTTTTAACTTATAAGGTTAGGACCCTACATTCGCCAGTGACTTAGAAAAAGGACGGATGGAACATAGGTTAAAATGAAATTAATTTGTTATTCATAACACACACAAATGTGAGCCTCAGGCTCAGTGGCGTAACTAGGACTTGGCTTTGGCGGGGGGGGGGGGGGGGGGGGATAGATCTGCTCGTAGTCAGTCTCCAGACAGACTGCCATCTACCATTCCCATTGAAGAAACTAATTCACTCCCATCCAATGAAAGCTTATGGTGAAACATCCCGAGTTTCCAATCTTTACCTTTACCAGATTGCTGTTATACGATTTCTTTCTTCTTTTTCTTTCTCTCTCTCTCTTTTTTTTCTCTCTCTCTCTCTCCCATTTTTTCCCTTTGGTTCTGGGGTGGGGGGGGGTTCTATCCCCCTCACCCCCCCCCATAGTTACGCCACTGTTCATGCTGTAGTGACAAAAGTAATACAGTTGGCATTGCCTGTGTTCGCAGAGAAGAGCAGGTGCGTGGTTCACTGTTGTGCAGTCGTACAATTGTGGGCTCATGCATTTCTGTGGCTTTTGCAATCTTCTTGGCGTCGGAAATTGAAAAGACTTAAGCTACTAATATTTCCGCCATTACCCACAATAGACAGCGTTCGTCATTCGAGGTCATTTCCGTAAACTCTTGCAATATTGGCCTTGATACAACACTGCCCCCACTGCACGCTGCTAACCCATGAATGCTCAGATACTACTCTGTTGAACTAGAACAGTGTTCTTCAACCTGTTAGAATATGCGACCGCCTTCCAAGTAAATCTGGCGACCTCGCCCCCCATCCTCACGAACCGTAACAAACTATGTTATCTCAAAGGAAACAAATTCTTCTTCTTTCTTTTGCTTTAGCTTTCTTTTAAATTGTTGGAGGAAATTTTTGTGTATTTTTCGAAATGTAACACATTGTCATATTTTTATATGATTTTCGACAGAAAAATTTATTTTGCTTCACGGCTGTTTCGCATTTGAGGAAAAACTCAGAAGCGAATTATGTTCAAATGTTTGTACAGCTTAAGGGACTTAACTATGGGGTCATCAGTCCCTAAAGTTACAAATTACGTATGGAGTAGCTTATACTAAAGACGGCACAAACATCCGTGTCAGAGGGGGGAGCGGTCTCGCGCATCGTAGCAATGCGCTCGGCCGCTCCGCCGCGGCAGCGAATTATGGTCATTAAGAAAGATCCTACTGCATAGACAAATTGTAAAGATCTAGATTTTTTAGAATTTTCCAGAATTACTGATTATATCTTTTACCTAAGGATTGTTTCCTGAAAATAGTGTTCATACTATGCGCTTATTCATCATTAAGACACTGTATTATAAACTTTCTGTGAGCTACTCAATTCATAATGCATGTTACACAAGGAACTCCGTAATTTTAGCAGTAAATAAATTTAACCTTGGCATACGTTTTTGGATCACTGTATCCCTCGTTATTTTATGCTGCAGGTAGTTCCTCCTGTGACGATGACACACCGACCAAGACTATGCGTCCCCCCTGGGGATCGCGACCCACAGTTTGAAAAACTTCAAACTAGAACCTTCGTATCGCGCAACAGCGCTTTTCTGGTGCGCTTTTCCACCTTTTCCCTTGACGGATCCTCTTTCCGTTTTTCAGTTCTCTATACAGGCTTTTACATTACACTAATATTTACAAAATCCCTAAGCCATATCCTCTACAAAGCTGTTACAATAAATTAATCACAACATTATTTACATTACACTCCACATAAGATTAAAATACACTTTTTTAAATACACCAATAAAAATATAAAAATTCTCAAAGATCTTATGGGTACAAAGATATCTCTATACAGGGTGAAAAGTATTTAAACCGACAAACTGTGGGATGTTGTAGGGGACATCAAAACAAATATTTTTCCCTAATGTCATTTTTTCTTATGAGGAGTATTTAAACCGGTAGAGGAAGATTTCTCTGGCAGCAAATTAATTAAACCAACAAACACTTTTCGAATTTTGTATTACCGGGAGACAATACATTAACACAATCCAATTTCAATTCCAGTAGATTTCCAAAAATGCTTCCATTGACAGGTAAACACAGGTTACACCGTCGGATCATGTTCTGTCTGACACGGGCCAAAACCCCAGGAGTATCCTCAATTGTTCCTGCCGCTGCTACTATCCGTGCAAGCAGATCCTCTTCTGATGCAACAGGAATTGCGTAAACAAGGCTGAACATCTCTCTCCACGCACAAAGTCCAGAGGGCAGAGCCGGCGCAAGGCACGTGCGAAACGTGCGGCCGCACGGGGCGGCACTTTCCAGGGGCGGCAAATCTGCCGCCCCACTTTTTTTCTGTAGTACAAACTCAACATTCATTGCTAAAAGTGGATTCGAAACCAAATCTCGGAGGGAGCGGCTTCGGGAACTGTGGCATGGCGTCTCGACAACATGCCGGCCGCCCCTGTTGAACAAGGGGAGGGAGGAGGGCTGATTTCTTCCTCGCCACTGTGGCAGCGCCGTCGAGTTTACGGGGGAAGGGAAGCAGTCTGGCGAACACGCCAGTATTCTTAGGAGTGGAGCGCTGCCAGCGTGTTACGCGCCGTGCATTTACTCACAACTAATGTTGCAGAAGACTAAGTCTAATTTGGAAATTCGAATGCAATGTTCGATACTGAGGTTACATGTTAAGCCTGAAGCAATTTTGCTAAGCCCTTCAATGGCAGTTTCTGAGTGTTTTATTCTTCCCGCGCTATGGAAAAAACAATTGTTGAACATGACTACAGTCGAACATGTTCAACACCCACAATGGTTATAAGTATTCCGAATGGGTAAATACGCTGCGAGTAATTACAAGGGATAAAGACATTGATAGTAAGCGTGGCATAAGTTGGGTTTCAACGTATTTTTGAAAATGTTTGCTATCCGTTTCTGAGTGATAGGCGGACGTTTTGGTTTTTGAATCCTGAAACACCTGTCTCTGCCTGCATGAACACATACTCTGACCAGCGCTTCTGTGTGACAATACTACTCACACACTATCACTTTGCCAACATTTATTTACTGTATAATGCGTGTGAATCCATTTTTCGTCTAAGTAAACTACTGGTCGCTTTGATTCTGATGAAAACCGGAGAAAGTATAGTCTTTTACCAACAATGCCTTCTCATTCAAGCAATACAAAACGTTAATTTTGACACCTTGTAAAACGAAAATCCATAGACAGAACATTGCTTCTAAGCGTTTCTTTGCTAGCTTTAAAGCTCATTGCTGTTTGACAAAAGTTGTGCAGTTTTCGCAAAGTTCGTATTTCTTTCTATTGTTCGTAATGCTATAAAAATTACTTCTTGATAATACATTTATCCATATCATCGGTCACATGCTTATTGTGGGCTTCTTGCTTAATCTTCTTGGAAGCTAGTTCAACCTTAGCCTCTCTGTACCTTGTCACGTGACCTAGTTGCTGGCACTGCCGCTTCACCACTTCGACTTTCCAGACAATAGTAGCCTAGTCAAATGGTGTTTTTTTTTTTTTTTTTTTTTTTTTTTTTTTTTTTTTTTTTTTTTCTCAACGATTTTGTATGTTTTCGGGGGCGCTGAATTCGAATTTCAGGTTTGCTGCCTTGTAGGAAGTCGGCTTCATACCGAAAAACTAAAAAAAAAAAAAAATAAATAAAAAAAAAATAAAAAAAAATAAAAAAAAATCTCGCACTTTTTTCAGGTTCTTGGTAATATCTCGAAAATTATGCGTTCCTCGAAGATGTTCATTCTGAGCGAAAGGAAGACAAAATTTCCTACAAAATGCACTACTCATGTTTGATTTTCTTAAAAGCAGTATAGGCGCTAGAACTCAATGAAAAAGAGCAAATTAATGGCCTTTCTGTGAAAACGTCCAAAACGCACACTTGCACGCCATACAACTCGGGAAATATACATGTTATCAACAAAATCCCTACACCACGTGAAAGTACATTAAATTTCCTACGAGGGACGTCTATATGCCGCGGTGGAGTAGCCGAGCGGTCTAAAGCGGAGCGCGCGGTTACTCGCCGTGGAGGTTCGAGTCCTCCCTGGGGCATGGCTGTGTGTGTTTGTCCTTAGGTTAGTTTACCTAGGTTTAAGTAGATTGTAAGCTATGGACTGATGACCACGCAGTTTGGTCCGATAGATTTACAAATATTTGATTTATTTGGACGTCTATGATATTCCATTTTCTGTTAATGGGGGGAAGCACCAAAAAGAAAATTACGAGCAATGCTTTCTGCGCCCTATAGTGTAACGCCCCCTCCCACCTGCCTATCTCTCGCCGGCGCTATATTTTCAGTGTGTTGCACTGAAAAGTGATGTTTTGAATGGATGAAAGAGAAAGTATGTTTGAAAAAAAAAACATTATCAAACTATATTTAGATCACATTAGGTACAGTACATGCCATTGAACAGAAAGGTGAAGTTACATATTAACATGAAGTACATGTCTCATGAAATGAGTGAATGACGCGTTCAGGATTGGTACATCTCTTCCTATAGGTTTTCCATCTGGAATAAAAGAGTGCCTTCAGTGTCACAATATGGTTACAAAAGACAAATGAGTTGTCTAGCGATACTTGTATGAAGAAATACACAGTTATTTTATTCGTCTCTATTTGAGTGTTTTCGTCACAGACAATGTTTCTTGGTCACATGAAGGTCCAGGTAAAGGATCTCGAGCAACGTAAGGTCCTGGTAAACTATCAGGGGCTTTGCAAAGTCCAGACTGAACAGTCAGTAGTTGATCTTCAAATGAAAAAATGTAATTAAATGATATATTATATGACATATAAAAATTGATTAATAAAGACGCATAGTGCTGCAAAATATTACATGATTTAATACCTTCTTTCACCTCAGCTGCTTCAGACAGTGGTGCTGCAAGTGGCTCGTCCAAGTCCTCTAGAAACCTTTCTGAAGCGGGGTATTCAGTCACATTGTATACTTGCAATCTTATGTCTTCCACAATTATGGCAGCAGCTATTTGAATTATGGCACGCTTTTTTTTTCTCTGGTAGCCTCAGAATATCTCGATACCAGGATTCATTAATGATTTTATGTCAACTGACTTTGAAACATGAAACGTAAGGTTTGCTTCTTGTACTTAAAATTTCGTCGCCATACTTCTGAAGCAGGTGTCTTCTGACAGTGCTCTGATGTCGACGGGAATCGCATTCAATCTGCTCCATCAATTCTTCCATGGTGATTTGACATTCCTCGTCGTTGTTTTCTAGAAAACAGTAAATTGCTTGCATAGCATTTTCCACCTCACCTCCATGAGGTCTGCCAATTCCATGAAGAGTCGGTGGAGCCTGGTGTACAGTTCCCATTCACTGGAAATGGTACTGCGCATCAGCTGCTACCAAATCAGTTAACTGGCTCTACACGTCGCACTATACTGCGCCCATACTTATTATTTAAGTTTCTCGCCCATTTTCTCTGACGGCTAATTTCTTCATAGGGTATACCAAATTACGTTTTGAGGGGGGCTTTTTTATTTGTATTTTGGCGTAGTCCAGAGACACCTCCTCTCCACATAAGAAACAGTGAGTTTTAAAGGCAAACTCAGGTATTATTGAACGTAACGGGTTTCTTAAGCCCTCTTTAAATAAGCACAAATAGTTACGAATAGCAGTGATTTTCCGTCTTTGCAACTACAATAAAAATGCGATTTTTTCACACCAGACGCGTTTCGTTTTATTGAATGTAAAACATCTTCAGTGGTGGAAATTGTGTCTTCTTTTTGCTTCACATCATGGAATGCCAGTCTGTTTAATGCAATACCGCCGGTTCTTCATGCTGTGTCGTTTTCTCACTACTCTCACTGTCACTGTTTCACTGTTCATAGTTGTTTTCCACAGATCAGAAGTGTTTGTTTTTGTTTCTAATCAGTAAAAACAAAAACAAACACTTCTGATCTGTGGAAAACAACTATGAACAGTGAAACAGTGACAGTGTGAGTAGTGAGAAAACGACACAGCATGAAGAACCGGCGGTATTGCATTAAACAGACTGGCATTCCATGATGTGAAGCAAAAAGAAGACACAATTTCCACCACTGAAGATGTTTTACATTCAATAAAACGAAACGCGTCTGGTGTGAAAAAATCGCATTTTTATTGTAGTTGCAAAGACGGAAAATCACTGCTATTCATAATTATGGATGCAACTACGGACATTATGGCCACACAAACGAAGAATTTTTAAGCACAAATAGGCTTTACTGTCACGTAATTCTTCCTACATATTTCATGAACCTCAATTTCAGTGTTCCTCTTAAATATTAGTAACTTACCATCCTGTCTGTTCTTACTGGCTTGAATGAAAGATTTCAAACCTTTTTCTCTCACAACACTCCTCTGTATCCCTTCTTCTAACAGTTCGTCACAAATTACACATTACGCATGCACATACAATTACAACTTGACACTGAAAAGTAAAAATATATTGCAGCTTTAAAGATTCGATCACAACACGTTGGCAACTCTGACCTGACTAAGCTACCTCAAGATAAGATCAGATGGGCTACTAGACGCTCGAAAGTGTCTGGAGGGGGAACCTATTAGCAGGGATGTGGCCAACAAAGGAATGGAAGGACCGTCCCGTTAGGGGGTGGGGACAGGATTCCACCACTTTGACTCGGCTGATGGACATTTAATGTATTTTCATGTGTTGTAGGATGTTTTGTTACAACATTTGATAACCCAATCCTGGGCTCGACACTCACTCATTTCAGAACACATGCTGATTTCATATTCAGTTTTCTGCTCAGTGTCATGTAACTAAAATATTCCAAATATAATTTGATAATGTTTTTTTCAAACATACTTTCTCTTTAATCCATTCAAAACATCATTTTTCAATGCAACACATCGAAAAATGTAGCGCCGGCGAGAGATAGGCAGGTGGGAGGGGGCGTTACACAATAGGGCGCAGAAAGCATTGCTCGTAATTTTCTTTTTGTGCTTTCCCCCATTACGAGAAAATGGAATATTATAGACGTCCCTTGTAGGAAATTTAATGCACTTTGTTGATAACATGTATATTTCTCGAGTTGTAGGGCGTGCAATTGTGAGTTTTTGACGTTTTCGCAGAAGAGCCAAAAATTTGCTCTTTTTCATTGAGTTCTAGCACCTATACTGCTCGTCAGGAAATCAAACATGAGTAGTTCATTTTGTAGGAGATTTTGTCTACTTTAAGTTTTCTCAGAACGAACATCTTCGGGAAACGCATAGTTTTCAAGATATAAGCAAGAAACTGAAAAAAAGTACGAGTTTTTCGTTGTGAAGCCGACCTCCTACAAGGCAGAAAACTTGAAATTCGAATTCAGCGCCCCCAAAAACATACAGAATCGTTGAGAAAAAAACTTTCGGAATTTTGTTACGTAATAGGCTGTTTTGAGCAGCAATTGACTGGGCTATAGGTATTGTTGCGTTCTCTACAGCGAAAACTACAGAAATCATTTCGATAGTTGGCCGAGAGAGTCAAGATTGGTCTGATGCAATTTTCGTTGCGTTTCACAAGAACAGAAGAATTGGTGCGTCCGAATTTCTTGCAACTTGGGATGTAATAGGTAGGTGCTTTTCATATAACGTACAATTAGTATTGCGCATGCACGTTACTCATAAGTTAGAAATTTTCTCCTTCAAGAATGCAGAATAGGACAATTTATTTTTCTTATGATCTGTTACTTAAGAATTTGGCAAGTCGGCACCCGTCGTCCCAATAGCTAGAATTAAAGCGCAGAAAAGTGACGTGATACGGCGATGACTAATTTGTTATCCCTTATCCCATAATCAGACACGACCGAACTGACACATGCAAATTACGACAGATAGCGAGTGTCAGATCTTTGAAATGAATAACCGCAGTGCAATAAGTTAATATATTTCTACTAGCATCAGTACCCGTCGATTCCCGAGTATGTCTTTATTGCATTATCATGTTACTCCATCTCCTTATTCTTCCTCTCTCCATTGTCTTCCGCCCCACTCTTTGGCCGTTTCAACTGTTTTTATTTTCCAGATCTTCATAGATTTCTGGCACACTATGGCTATTCTCAATGCTTTGAGTTTACATCTATACCGTCGTGCTTAACGTACCTGTCAACATGACGGTTTAGATGTAAGCACATATTAAAGGCTTTGACACTGGCCACTCAGTGGCCGAAACGTAGGTAGATCTGAAAAGTAAAAACAAAAATTGCGATTGATTTCTGACTTTTCCTGCAGATTTGTAGATTTGTTTAAATAAAAATTCACAAATGTTTTGTAAAAAAACACAAAATTCGTAGGGGGCGGCCATTTAGCAGCTCGCACGGGGCGGCACTTGGGCTTGCGCCGGCCCTGCCAGAGGGGATATATCTGGGGATTGAGCAGGCCATGGTACGGGACCACTTCTGCCAATCCACTTTTCTGGGAACCGTCGGTCCAGGAATCGATGCACACGACGAATGAAATGTGCCGGCGCCCCGCTCTAGAAACATTTGAACATTTGATTTTTTATCTCCTTGGTGTGGATCACCCGCACAGCTTTGTGGTGTGGCGCCCCATTTGAACACGTGGCTACCACCGAACGCGGATAGCAGACCATCTGCGTAAACGTGCAACGGGCCTTAGAGCGCTCGGCCACTCCACCACGGTCCGGAATTTGTAGCGAAGATTCTACTGCCGCCAACCTACATTTCGCGTAAAGATCGCAAAGATAAGATCAGAGAGATTAGGGCTCGTACAGATGCATACAAGCTCTATATTGGAGAGGAACAACAAAGGCCGGCCGCGGTGGCCGAGGAGACTGAGGCGCTTCAGTCACGGTCTGCACGGCCACTACGGTCGGGGGTCCGAATCCCCCCTCGGGCATGGATTCGTAAGTAGTTCATAAGTAGTTTGTAAGTTTAGGGACTGATGACCCCGTAGTTAAGTTCAAATTCAAATGTTTGTAAGTCTTATGGGACTTAACTACGGGGTCATCAATTCCTAAACTTACAAACTACTTATGAACTAGCTAATACTAAGGACAGCAGAAATATCCATGCCCGAGGGGGGATTCGAACCCCCGACCGCAGTGGACGTGCAGACCGTGACTGAAGCGCCTCAGTCTCCTCGGCCACCGCGGTTGGCCCGTAGTTAAGTCCCATAAGCTTTACAAACATTTGAACATTTTGAACAACAAAGCAAGTAAGCAGTAGTGGTGCTCGGTACCGTCAAACTTGGTGGTTTCGTACAGTTTTGAGATTCTTTTCACCATAAATTTCGTAGTTTTTGTCAGATTTCATTGTTTTCTTACGGAATTGGTGGGGTATATGTATAATCAATAAAATATCCCAGAGACAGAACGTCCATGTGCATCTACTTTTGCCTGAGACAGACAAATAAAGTGTCCGAAATCACTCCATGGAGTTGAGTGATTTGGAGCACGTGTATATTTTCAATCTCTGTCTGGTGTTTCGAAGGGTATGGGTTGATTTCGGGCACAAATTGACTTTCTTTTAATACTATTTTCTTTTCGTTGGATTCTAGTGACCTTTAACATATTTTAAGGACGACCATCATTAAAATAAGGGTAAGAACTGAGATAAGGAATTTTATTTATTAAAGGCTTTTTTGTAAGTTAATTTGGCACACTGAATATCTCGAACTGCTTTCTTAAAAATTTCTTGCTCATAATTAGTCCGATCTTGAACACGTTTCTTACTTTTATACGTTCTCGGCATTGTCCGAAATCATAACACAAAGTACACAATTTCGATAAAACTTCCGTTGCTTTGACTGTGGCGTAGCAATGTCACCAAGGGCCCCGGGGCAAAAATTACGTTGGGGCCATCTTTAAACTGAAAATATACAGATGCAAAACTACATCATCAGCTCCTTACCGCACACTGGAAGTCATAATAAGGCGCACGTAAATACTAAGTAAATTGTTATGTCAAGCAGCACATAACATTTAATATGATCCTCTAATATAATAACTGTGGAAGTTTCTTTGTTTGTTTCGCTTTAACGCAAAAATTACTGGATGGATTTGGATGAAATTTTGTAGAGGTATAGAGTTGGACCTGGGTAGGACAAATGAAACGACCCCATCGGATAGTTCCCAAAGTTGTCCCATACAAAGTGAATGAAGTCGCTGGCAAAAGTTCGTAAAAATAAATGAAATGTATTACCCAACCACAATACATGGCCCCCTCCCACGAAGCAAACCGGGAACAGTCAAGTCAGGACTAAGGCGTCCGTGGTGACAGCAGACGGACTGTTATCAGTGGCGACAACTCACTCTCGCTAAACTACTGCGCTGTTAGCTCACTGCTCTGTACCGAGCTGAGTAATTTCGTTGATAGCCCAGTCAAAGAAGGAAAACAGGGGAAATATTAGTGTAAGATGATTTCAGCAAAAGGAAGTTGCCGGATTGTTAATGAAACACTTTGTATTGTGCTGTGCCCAATAATTTAAGTCGACATATTCGCTTATTATCTACACTGTGGTGTAGAAGGCAGCGTACAGTATGCACACTTCACTATTGCGACAAAAAACCATATTTTCTCTTCTTCTTGAACTAATTTCAGAGTGCGTAGAGATCTATTCAAATGTTCAAATATTTGTAAAGCTTATGGGACTTTACTGCGTGGTCATCAGTCCCTAAACTTACAAACTAATTATGATGTAACTTATACTAAAGAGAGCAGAAACATCCATGCCCGTGGGGGGATTCGAATCCCCGACGGGCAACGGCCTCGTGCATCGCAGCATAGCGCCTCAATGCGCTCGGCCACTCCGCCGCAGCTTGGGATCTATGATTAATGTGCACTCCCTTGTGGGAATTCACTACACAAAAAGTTGAGTTACCATAATTATACCGTTTTGTAATACTACATGTAGAGACTTCATATTCAAATGTGGTCACACCGTGTATTGTCAAACACACTGCTAGTAATTCAGCGCCATTCACTATTATTTAGCAAAGATTGTGAGCCATGGCAACTCCGACTTCGACCGACAATACACTAACGGTGGCAGGGTCCACACGTCTTAGCGGACAAGCAAATACCTTGTTATGTTTAAATTCTGAGGTGGGAATAAGTTTTGGATTTCACTTCTTGCTTTTGAGGCAGAAATTACATTACACGATATAATTGGGGGACATGGATATTCGGAAAACCGATTATTCGGATAATCGCACTGTGCAATTCTATTTGCCAATAAGAAGTACTGTGCACTGAATGTATTTATACAGTATTTGGAGCCGCGTGATCTTTCACAATGCGCTGAGCGCCACGCTGCAACACTTGCAGCAACTTTCAAATGTTCAAATGTCTGTAAATCTATCGGACAAAACTGTGTGATCATCAGTCCGTAGATTACAACTACTTAAACCTAGGTGAACTAACCTACGGACAAACACACACACCCTTGCCCCAGGGAGGACTCGAATCTCCATGGCGAGCAACCGCGCTCTCCGCAGCGAGGTGCTTTAGACCGCTCGGCTACTCCGCCGCGGCTGCAGCAACTTTGATGCTGCCGCTACTTGTGCTGCTACGCCGACTGAAGTGTGCACATTGTTGTACACAGCGACTAGTCTCTTGGCCGGTCAGCAGCGCCACCGAATGGCGTCGTGTGAAGGGCCCATTAGAAACAATATTATTGCGGCTGTTGAGGGAATCATGGTTTGTTGGGAGAGAGAGATGATGGACGGTAGGGAAGGAGAGTAAAAAAACTAGAATTAAAACTTTCACGCTCTACTGTAACTTTTTCGAACGTCGTTCACTGAGGCCGAGGTGCCCCTTGAGCTCGGGAGCCCCTGGGCACTGCCCCGGCTTGCCCTATGATAGCTGCGCCACTGTTCACAGTGCCCCAGCCTACTAAAACACTTCTCCGCCAGTCGCAACAACATAAAGTTTTCGCTCCATAACGCAGCGAGAACTTTAGACAATGAGACTGTCCGACTGATTATTGCGTCGGTAAACAATCGATCCAAACGCGGGAGCGCGGGTCGCGGGATTTACAGTTCGCGCATAAAAAAAGCAGCTCGTAGAGGTGGAAGTTAGCGCTAATTCGTTGCTATGCAGCGAGAAACAGAATATGAACCATATCGTCCGAAATCACCCCTTTTGACGGTACTCTCCGACACGCACCTTTGGGTGGATTCCGCAGTACGTATGTAGCTGTTAGGACTCATGGAGTGCCAAAGTATGCGAAAAGATACAGGGTGGCGCAGGGAAACGGAAAATTTCAAAATAACATTTCCACGAATAAATTTATAAAAGTAGTAATTTATTAACGAAAGTGAATGTAGTCAGTATGCCATTATTCAGTATGTCTTTACAATCAAAATGTCCAAAAGTGTGCCGGCCGCGGTGGCCGAGCGTACTGCGGCGCGTCAGTCACAGTCTGTACGGCCACTAAGGTCGGGGGTTCGAATCCCCCCTCGGGCATGGATATTTGTGCCGTCCTTAGTAGTAGATAGTTCATAAGTAGTTTGTAAGTTTAGGGACTGATGACCTCGTAGTTAATTCCCATAAGCTCTACAAACATTTGAACATTTGATTCCAAAACTGTCTCTTTCCTTTTTAAAGATGACATAGGAAAGATGTGCTCCCAATCGGCGTTCACACTCTAACAGCCTATTATGAAAACTCTGGAATGCGCGGTGTAGCAAATCTTGGGGAATGGCAGTGATTTCGTTTTCAATGTTCTCCTTCATGGATTGTTGCAGGACGTGTACGGTACACCTTGCCTTTATGATATCCCCACAGGAAGAAGACGCACACACTAAGATCAGGGGATCTCGCAGACCATGCAATTTCACCGTTACGTGAAATAATGCGTCTTCCAAACAAGTGACGAACTGCTGCCATCGATTGTCGATCAGTGTGTGACGTGGCTCCGTCCTGGTGAAACACGTGTTTTGGACGTTAAGATTAAGCTCGCACCATCTCGGTGTAAAGAATGTTTGAAGCATTTCAACATATGGAGCGGATGTTACTGTCACTTCACTACCATACTCACGTTCAAAAAAATAAGGGCCAATAACACCCTGAGATGATACAGCACACCATATTGTGACCTTGGCGCTATGTAGTGGTCGCTGGTGAAACTCACAAGGATTGTCCTGTGCCCAATAAAGAAAATTCTGTTTGTTCACGAATCCGTTCAGGTGGAAATGGGCTTCGTCTGATATCCATAAGTTACCGAGGAAATTCGCGTCCTCGTTGATTTTAGCCAATATTTGGCTACTAAACTCCATACGTGACGCTGGGTCTCGTTCATGTAAGTGTTGCACAATCTGCAACTTATGGCGATGCAACTCTAATTCGTGCAGTATTCTTTGTAAGCTTCGTCGCTTAATCCCTAGTGAAGATGCATGCTGTCGAACGGAGCGGCGAGGACTTTTCTCGATTGCAGCTCTAGCAGCTGCAATGTTCTCTGGGGTACGTACAGTTGGAATGCCACATGGAGGTTTCTTTTTCAAGGCAGATCCTGTTTCTTCAAAATTACGCACCCACGTTGTAATCGCATGCGCAGATGGTACACGTCCATGACGTCCAAGCTTGTAATGTTGTCGAAATGTCCTCTGCGCGGCAGTCGCACTATCACCATTTTGCTAAAACGCTCTCACAGCTACTGCACGTTCCGCACCAGTCCATTTCTCCATAATTACTACATGGCAATGCGTTCACATCAGTTGTGCAAAGTTTCGAACATCTGCCGGCGCTACAGTGCTGCCAACTGTAACGTTTAAATTTTCCCGTTCCCCTGCGCCACCCTGTACTATGCCAAACATATCTCGCTTCTTAGTTCGTTGGATTCTTTCCCGAAGACCGACGGGCAATAGCGAGAGGGCGCGCAGCTCAATTAAAAATCACGTGTTTGACTTCTGCTGATGAGAGCCATTTCGAGGTGAGCGTCTGCCTGCTAGATTACGTAGTTCAGTGCTACAAAATCTCTGTTTTGAAGTATTCTGCACTCTGCAATATCTGACTAATAAATTCTATAATGCCAAGATATAGAGATAACTCTAAACTTAAACGCGAAAATTATCCACAAACTGTTTCTCTTGGTTTGCGTGATATCGTTAGCGGCTCAAGCAGCAAGCGCATGAAGCACCTAGGTGGGAAAACTTGTCCCTTGACCTGCATGCGCAGACCGCGCCGCTCAGCCGTCACTGGGAGCGGACGAACTAAAAGAACGAAATAGTTCGCTGCTCTACCGCGAACTAAAGTGAGCGCTCCCGATCGCGAAATATTATGCGCAAGTCTAGTTGCTTTCGGCCGCGCTACACTGCCCTTGCGCGTGGCTGCTTGTGATTTTCTACAGAGACCGCGGCGGGCAAAGTGGGGAAATAAACCGATAAACAGACTCTCTTTATGAGTTGCAACTGTATTTTTGTAAGATAAGCAACACTGATATTATAAAAATGTTATTACAGTGTGGGACACGTCCATGACGTCCTAGTTGGTAATGCTGTCGAAATGTTCTCTGTGCGGCAGTCGCACCATCACCATTTTTGTAAAACGCTCTGACAGCTACTGGACGTTCCGCACCAGTCCAATTCTCCATGATTACTAAATGGCAATGCGTTCATATCAATTGTACAAAGTTTCGAACATCTGCCGGCGCTACAGTGCTGCCAACTGTAACGTTCAAAATTTCCCGTTCCCCTGCGCCACCGTGTATTAGCCTTGGCTGGGAAATGTGAGTCCTTCGCCAGGCTTAAAATGGACCTTCCAATGTTATCGACAACGTATTGGCTCGGATTACTGTCGACATACGCGTCTGAGATTTGGTTCATTAACTCATTCTGAGGGGATCTCAGATTTAATTTGCATTACGCACGGTTTTCACCTTTAAGAGGGTCGTTGGGAACCTCGGATATCGTTCCAGTGCGAAAAAGACAAGCACGACGCCTGAGTTGGCAGCGGCGCCGTTTTAACCCTGGCCAGTGTCAGGTATCGCGCTGACACACGACGCGGAGCAGGTCGCCACGGCGGAATTTTCCTCTCCGTAATTAGCGTGTCGGCGCTCTCAGATTAAGCAGCCCGGCCGTAGGAATTAGTGGCGCTGCAGACGCTAAGAGCCGATACCGCGAAAGCTCACAGAAAAGGGTCCGCCATCTGCCTTCCACAGAAGCATACGGCCAACGATTGAGATAACCTTTTACTTTGCATAGCCCGAATGTTGCGGCACAGCCTTCCGGAAAGTAACTGTTATTATCTTTTTATTTATTATTTCAACTCCCATCGCCCGATATGGGTGAGAGAGTCTCCTGGTAGTGATAGAATCCTTCCGGTCTTCAGCTAATGAAGGGCAGCAGGCAGAATATATTGGCCCACTTCAGGTTACGGTAGTAACACTAAAAGTAGGCCTTTGCGATCGTCTTTTGACAGGTCGAAATTTAAATGAAGATAACGGCTTAACCATGCATCTGACACGAAAATTGAATAACCTAATTGGTAGAAGGAAACATTCTCTACAACTTCGCTCTATTGTGGTTTTTTTCATATCTTGCATCGTTGCAGAGATATTTGGAAAAATAACGGCGTTTTGATGATGTCTGTCTGGCTGTAACGTGTTCCCACTTTCTAGTCGAACCGTTCAACCGATCGGCACCAAATTTCACAGACATAACTGTTGGCTACCAGAGACCAGAACCTCGCTTTTTGAAAAATTTCGGACAAGAAATTCGATAGTAATACAAAAAATTGCAAATAAACCGTGCATCCATCTGACGTGAAAATTGAATAACCGAATTTGTAGAGGAGAAAATTCTCTACAACTTTGTTCCCTTTTTTTAAAATTTTTTTTTCATATCTCGTATCATTTGAGAAATATTTGCAAAAATAACGGAGATTTGACACCCTCCATTGAATTAACGAAAACTAGCCGTTCGGAGATGTCACGTGGTCACGTGACATTCCTCGCCCAGAACTATCTCTGGCATACGCCATCTTGCTTTGCGTATTTGATGATTTTCCTATTGTAACTTACACGTTGTCATTTCAAAGTAATGGCGCACTGAAGAATTAACGAGAAGACGTCGTTCTTCGTACGATAAATGATAATCTAGTGTCTACAAATGCCATATTAGCATCAGTTAACAACGGCTATCAATTGCATGAGATTAAGGAACTCAATTCCTGACTGTTAGCTGTACTGTAGTGGGCAATGTATTGGAATGTGACGCTGAAGGTCAGGGGTTCGGGACCCGCCAGTGCCTAAAGGTTTTTTTTTTTTTTTTTTAGATTATTATTTTGGTTCAAAATGTTTGCAAAAACTTATAAAACTACAAATCTAAAGTGGACTGTAAAACACATCAGCGTTTTTTTTTTCTCGATTTCAAAAAGGGATTTGAAGCGGTGCCACACTGCAGACTGCTAACGAAGATAGGAGTATATGGAATAGGTTCACAGTTTTGCGACTAGCTGGAAGACTTCCCAAGTTATAGAACGCAGTACGTTGTTCTAGACGGCGAGTGTTTATCAGAGGCGAGTGTACCGTCAGGCGTGCCCCAGGGGAGTGTGATAGGACCGCTATTACTTTCTATCTATATAAATGATCTGATGCACAGAGTAGCTTGTAACTTGCGACTATTTGATGATTACGTCGTGGTGTATGGGAGGGTGTCGTGTTGAATTGACTGTAATAGCATACGTTACGACTTAGAGAAAATTTCTAGTTGGTGTGTAAAGGATATTGCGTATAAAACGCTTGTCCGACCACGTCTTGAGTATTGCTCAAGTGTTTAGGACCCGCCAGGTTGGACCAATGCGCGAGTGTCGCGGAAATGCTCCGGGAACTGAAATGGGGATCGCTGGAGGAAAGACGACGTTCTTTTCGAGAAATTCTGTTCAGGAAATTTAGAGGGCCGGAATTGGAAGCTAAGTGTAGAACGAACTTCCTGCCGCTTACTTACATTTCGCGGAAAGATCTCAAAGGCAAGATAAGAGAAATTAGGTGTCGTACAGAGGCATATATTCTTTTTTCCCTCGTTCTATTTGGGAGTGGAATAGGAAATGAAATGCCTAGTAGTGGTACAATGTACTCTCGGCCACGCACCTTACGATGGATTGTGGAGTATATATGTAGATGTACACATGATAAAACAAAGAGCAACGCCAAATAATTACTGAAAATTTTAAAATATTGACGATACTGTCTTCGTGTGTAGTTTTAACGTATGTTATTCCTTCATTGGTATACTGCTCAGGAATAATCGAGTTCACAGTGTAATATTTCAATGTGAGCTTCCTTCAAGGTATTCGTGGGTTATTTGTTGTATATATTAATAATTTTTGTCTTCTGAATTTCATTTTTGTCTTTATAGTATTTTAAAGCTCTGAGACACCTCTAAAGTTTGGTCTTTTGTTTGCGGATTCACTAAAGTATTTATTATGTTTACATATATTTTATTATTCAGTTAACGTTCATTTAATTTTATTCTTGTTTTTCTATTGTCACTATAATCTCTTTTTAGTGGTTGGTACTTTTGGACAATATGAGTTTCCACTACTCCGTCTCTCTGATGAAAATACAACTGTTGTGAATGTCTTGTCACATCCAACAGATTTTACGTCTACTTCCATGAAATATGCGCAAGTGGGATAATAATCAAAACATTCTTCGCTAGTTATTTCCTTACCTTCCTTTCGTTCGTCCCACATGGAAACATCAGTTCATTGCTGAAATTTGGAAAACAGCTATATCACAGAAAATTTTTAGCTACTGCCATGGTGACAATTGTTCCTTATCTTTTACAACTTCAATTCAAAATATGCACAGCTGCATAAAATGAAACCAGTAATTGTCTCGCCATAAAATGTCGCCCATAGAGTGTGGTGTAGATCAATGCTGTTGCTCAGCATAAATCTTTACTGATAAGTATAAATGAGTTAAACTCGTATTCTTGACTTTACAGGGGACCAAAAAAACTTCAAAAATTCTGTAAAAATACGAGGGTTGGAAATTATATAGTGGCAACACTGCTGTGGAGTCTATGCAATGGAACCTACTATTGTCGCTGATAGCACACGTTGAAGACACACCTACATTACCTCCGAGCAAATGGACTCGCCTGTCCCACGTAACCTGGATGCGCACAATCGAGGAAAACACAATCACTTGTGAGCGAGCGGTCAAACGTAACGGTGTCACTATATTTTCGAAACAGGAACATTGGAGTTGGATCAATATTAAATATGCCAGAGGTTTTACAGCACAACAGTGTCATCAAGGTTTTCCAACAGTAGTGTGGGCAATCAGCATTGCCGTACAGAACAGTGGTACGTTGGGTAAAAGCCTTCAACGAAGGTCCGAAAACTGTGGCAGACGTCCTAGCGTCTCTGAAGAAGAAGTGCATACTTTTGCCGCCTTAGCGGAGAGTGATCGACGTCAGGCGATTTGTGAGCTTGTCCACGAAACCGAATGCGCAGTGGCATACAGCGCAGGCTTTGGCTATGTTCGGTCGATGGGACTGGGAAATAATGTACCACGGGTCAACAGCCGAATGCGCAGTCGTATGCCGCGTGAGACCTATGAGAAAGACAGGCCCCAGCGCAGTCGCCATGCCATGCAAGCAAGGTAGTTGGGAGCCGGCGCGATCGCTAGCCGATTGGCCGGCCGCTGGGGCACAGCCCACTGCGTCATAACGGGCAGCCACTGAGCTAGCGATCGCGCCGGTTGGGAACTACCTTGCTTACGTGGCATGGCGACTGCTCTGGGGCCTGTCTTTCTCGTAGGCCTCGTATGCCGCGACACTGACGTCACCAGGAGACCAGCACAGATTTCCCGCGTGACGATAGCGTTACTATTATGAATGTATCTCCACAGAAATGGTTTCTCACTAGCTCTTTATAGTATGTGTATGTATTAATTAGTTGTAAGTGATGAGTGATGGCTTATTAGTGAGGATGATGTGTTGTACTGTTGGGTGCTGTACGAAACACGGCAGACAGAAGAATGCGATATTTCACAGATTTCCGAGAGATAAAGTGGATAAACCCATGTAAGCGATTAGATGCTCTCAACCACGATACTGGTCGTGTATGTTCAGTACATTTTAAAGAGTCTGATTATGTTCGAGACTTGATAAATGAACTTTTAAATCTTCCATTGAACTGCATATTAAAGGCAGATGCGGTCCCTACTTAGAAGCTGCCTAAGTGCATCGACGCAGTCAAGACAGGTTCTTCTGAATGGCGTGAAGTCAGAGTACAAAGACGGAACAACCGAAAAGAAGTACCAATGTTATTGTTAACAACAAATGACAAGGATAACGGTGTAAATTGTATAAACAATTCCGTTGAGGATATCAGTAGGTCTACTAATTCCAAAACCCCCTCAGCGAGCACTTCCGTTGACAATCAGAATAATTGTAGCTGAATTAACCAAAGAAGTTGACCATTTAAGAAGTGAGAACAATAAACTAATACATGAGATAATTATTTACTTCGACATGTTCACAACGATGATACGCAGCAACATATGATCTAAAATGAATAATACGCAAAGTCTACGCAATGTGTTTTTACCTCTACAAAATCATAAAATTTATTGCAACCGTTTACTTGATTTATACAGCACAAAAAAGTATGCAGAATAATAAAAATAAATTCAGTTCTTCATCGAGCGGAGACGTCAAGTTGTAAGATGAAAAAAAAAAAAAAAAAAAAAAAAAAAAAAAAAAAAAAAATCAACCAATAGTTTTTCTGCAATCGTTTCATAAGTTTTTCGTGACGGCCGTTCGTGTCGGCTGTGCAACCTGGTGACGTCACAGTGCACGGGCTGTCCCACCCCCCACACCCCCCACCCCCCACCCCCAAATGCGCATGACGCCTACCGTATATTCTAGTACTCGTGAACTGTACCATCCACCATACTCCCCAGAATTAAGTTCTTGTGACTTTGGTTTGATTCCGAAGATGACGGAATCATTTAGTGACATTCGCTTTAGAGCTGTTCCAGAAATTCGACAGCCAGTAGTCCGCTCCATCAACAGAATAGGCTCTGCTAATGGTATACTACGCCTCCCACAGCGCTGACAACGGCCTCTACACAACGCTGGTGACGACTTTGAAAGAAAATAATGGGTGCAACTATTAACGCTCTTGTACCGGTTGCAAATAAATAATTGCCACTACTTAAGTTCCAACCCTCGTACTTGTCAATTGAATACGGTTTTAATCAGGATATTATCGGAATATACAATAAATTTATAACAATCGAGCATAATTTTTTCTGCGACCATGGACTTAACTCAAACTCGATACTTTTGGTCTTAATCCTTTATATTTATTAGCAAAGAAATATGCTTCCTAAAAGAACATTGTTTTTGTTTCACTATTAATTAAACAGATGATACTGAGATATCACAAAAGGGAGGTCATGGGATTGGTCTCACCGACTTACATCAAACTGTGCGAGTTGAAGAAAGTAGATGATTCTTTCACAATCCTAAAACTCATCTGATCGATCCACTGAAAAGAGAAAGTAGTCATGAAATAATTTTGATTACAGGGTAGGTCATTGTGACACAATCTTATTGGAGTTGGTGTCCTGCTCTTCCTTATGATTATTATACCTATCGGTGATAAGTCATAATTATGAATAAAGAAATATGAAAACATTTCAATATAAGATTAATATATTTTGTGTAACAATATAATGACGATAGTTTTTTCAGGTCACCAGAAGGTGCATGAAACAAACATTCATACACCCACAATGTGGCTATCGGTCGCAGCCTTTGTTAAAGCAGGGACTCATGCTCTCATTCATGAAATCACAAAGGCAGAAATCACATACGTACAACCGAAATACAGAGTGTTTCTACCCTGTCAAGGTAGATTGTTTATGGAACGAAAGAGAGTTATGGAGGGGAATAAGGCAGTAGTGGTGACGAGACGTTATAGAAACTGGAGTGGCTGTTGAAGAACAAAGGATGCTGTGAAACAGGTAAGAGGGATTAGGTGTGAATGAGAAGAGGACGGCGAGCGACATCTAGGGTGATTGGATGACTTCAGATTTGATTTACTGGGTATATGTTGGGGCGGGGTTCGTGGTCACGAAGAGGGAGAAAGTTGACAATTCTTTTGGGGGAGCATGTGAAAGGTCTATAGGTCCGTAGCCGTGGAAAAAGTGCAGTATCCGAAAGACGTAACGCTGAAGGATTGTTTGACTCGAGTTCACTGATGTTGTGGGTTACTGAGAGGTGCTCAGTGCCGGTAAGGAGAGCGAAAATTTGATGAGTTGCTAGAGATTCCTTGTGGAAAGTGTGTGGGTGCGGAAGGTGAGGCGGAGTGTATAGCGTTCAAGGATGTGAAAGGTGTGCTTCAATCTTGTAAGATTATTATCTCTTTTCTAGGTTGTTTAAAAATATATATAAATTGCTTTTCATATAATGAATGAACAATATTTACCGTCTGTACTTTGTATGCCAAAGTGATTGTAATCTGTGCAGATGTATATATCATATCTTTGGATGGTATACATTATTGCTGGTAAAAGACAGAGAGAGGGAGATAGCAGTATAGTATAGTTGTGAGTGGCAGATGTGTTTCAGAGAGTCTCTGTGGTAGCATGTCTTGAATGAGGAGGCTGCCCTACCAAGCAGTGGAGACGGTATTATTAATCAACTTTGTTTGTGATGAAGTTACGAACTACTTACGAGATTTTTCTGTTTATGAAAGAAACTTACAGATGTGGAAATATTAAAAGGTATCTGTAATATTAGTTAGTTCTGAAACTGTAGAGACACTGTGCACATGGTTAAACTAGTGTGCAAAAGAAGATTTAAATAATAATAATAATGTCACAAATCGTAGATTGTATTTTTTTTTTTTTTTTTTTTTTTTAGTAGCGAGTAGTATTTAATTCCCCATTTCGTAGAATTTTTATAAAATGGTTACTGTTACATTATTTCGTAGGTGTGTGACTGTGCTACATTGCACGTGGTAAGCACTATAAAGGAAATTAATTTACGATGTATTACTGGGAGTCATATTAGAGGCTATCTTCAAAGGAATTAATTGCATGACAAAACGAGCGTTTCCATGTGCACAGTCAGCCAAATTAAATTACTAATGACTAAGTTTAGATCATTGATAGACACCAGTATTCTTCAGATGCTGTTGCCCAAGTAAAATGTTATAAAAACATTTTTGTGTGACTCAGTAAAAGACTTTAATGCGAAGGTTATACTTTCTTTCTGTCATGCTGTTAATAAAGTACTGACGAGTAACAGTTCTTATGAAACAAAACGTTTTAGCACGCAGTCTGACATGACAAGTATTTAATGAACATTCACAGCTGTATAGCGCGATATCCTGACGCACATCTATTGTGTTTACGAAAAGCTAAAAATATGACGATTTCTGATGTACCTGGGGCACAATTTCAGATGTTGTGTGATTTATAGAATTCGGGTGCCACGAATGTCCATGGAACATCTGCGCAACAAATGATGGGGCGAATGAGAGATATGTAAGCATGATGGAAAGTGGAAGGGTTAGTTTCCAATTACTGGCAGTTAGTGTTTTTAGGTTCTTAATCTATTGCGGGCTTTGCGTTGAATGATGAGTAGGTGAGGATCCCATGTTGGACTGTCAGTCCAAAGTACTTTCGTGTACACAGTTATCTCTATCTACATTAGTAATACAACTGTGAAATCGTAGTATGTGAAAATTGTTTGAACATACATCTCCAAAGCGCAATTTTATGTCGTTTTCGCAGGTAAGTAGAGAGTATCTTTGTGCAACATATAGTCCTTATTAAATCAGAATAGGAACACATCAAAAGGCTACCGTAATTAAAAAAGTTTTCGGATCACCTACCCGGTTAGCGGCGCGGTGTAAGGCGCGACTTTCTGGGACGGGATATGTGCAGGGCTCGGTTTAAATCCGCTCAGTGGATTGACGACAACGGTCGGGTACCGGTTAGCCTGAATGTGGCTTTTAGGCGGTTATCCACATCACACTATGTCAGTACGTATCAAGCTGGTACCCAAGTTCCGCCTCAGATACGCAACTCGCAAAGATTTAAAAAACTTTCGCACACTTTCGCATGTGTAACACTGTACGTAGACATTTGGGGTACACTAATTTCATCCCGGGAGACGGGGCACGCTGTCAGCGTTGTGCAACATCGTGTGTTATTTTTTTTTATTTTTTTTTTTTTTTATTTTTTTTTTTTTTTTTTTGTATTTGTCTGTTTTATTGTTTTAAGTTTGACTATCCATCAGCGCCATATGTTTGTATATTTGACTATCCACCAGCACAATTTCAAAATAGTATGTGGAGCGCTTTAATAAGCAGATGGATGCAGAGTGTAGCAGAGACCGGGAGATGATACCCTTCAGTTTCTAATGAGGTTGCCTTGCGTAAAATATAAATACAAAATTAAATTTAAAAAAAATTAAAAAATTGCGATCTTAGTATTTATTATTATGTTATTGCGATAAGATCGCTACCTACGATGAATAAATTAAAAAATTGAGGCTGATTAGTTTAGCAAGTATTATATTGAAGTCCATAGTGTCGAAGAATTTGCTAAAGTCTAAGAAGCACATTATAGTCGCCTCTTATCTATCCACTCCAGATTCGGATCGTCTATTGCATTTAACAAAAATGATGTTATGCTGCGATATTTCCGTAAATCCGATTGGTCTTCGGGAAGGTTTCTTGAAGCCAAGTATCTGATTAGCTAGTCGTGAAGTACACGAAGTGTAGGTCGGTAGTCAGAGGGTGCTGTGGTAATGTCCTTTTTAATGTCCTTTTTAGGCAATGGCTTAACTAGTCCACGTTTCCCTGCCTCAGGGACAGCAGTTGTGCCTAAGGACATCTGCTATAATACGTAGTAGTGTGCCAATAGTCAGCTTAATCGTTTAGACTGTGATACCTTTGTCCCCAGTAGTTCCTGATCGAATACGCATAACAGAATTTTGACTGCTTGAGACGAAACTTATTGTCGTTACCGTCGTTTATCCTTATGAAGTGGCCAAGAAGTCTTTGTTTTTTTTGGTGATCAGTTGTAATAGGAGGTGATGTGAAGCGCTGATTCAGTTCCTCGATGGTTCAGTCAAGCTTTTACTTTGCCTATACCAAGACCGCGCAGGTTTTCCTAAAGGAGAGCTGGTCTGTTAATGAAAGGGCGTATCTGAGCTTGGCATTTGTCACGGCCTGACAGACTCTGTTACGTTTCCGCTTGTAAGCTGTATGTTTTACAGGTGCGGGAAGTAATTTGTATGTGCGATGTGCAATGTTTCTTGACATTCATCAGTTCACTAAGCTCGTCCGTTAGCCAGGGTGCGCGTTTCCTTCTCACTAAATTACTCTAGATGGGAGCATATTTATCATACACCTGATTAAGTTTATTTGTAATCTGGCCAAGTTTTCCGTTTACGTCCGGGAGGGCATCGCAAGTCGGCTCGTAAATTATTTCTTGCGAATCAGCTGCAAAGCCTTTACTGAGCACTTCTTTCTTGAAATATAACTTACTAGCTACATTATTAAACAATCTCGTAGATAAACGTAAAATTTGTACGTGTTGTTTAATGTTGAATCTATCGTTTAATCAGACAACGAAAGTAGTTTATTTTAAAGTTACTCATTCAAAACCTGATCTGGTTTTAGTTGCAGTCCAAATAGTTGTCATATATTGATGTTTAACAGTCAAGATCACTAACTCATCAGATAACTTCATCAAAATTTAACTAAACTCGTACATTGTTCATTAACATAGTAATTTGGTTTAATTATGGCCCTGAAATTGATGTATATACTTTTAAATGAGAAACAATGCATTACACTGATTATGTGCGCAACGGATCTTTTAACAAAACAACTGTGACAAGCAACCTGCATGAAACACACACTGACTCTACTCAAAAAGAAAGATATTAAAAAGACAAAACAGTTTCTTAATGTTCGACTACGAGAATTTTGTGCAGATCAGTACCTGATTATCAAAACTCAGTATCATACTCAATTAACTGCAGTGTTGCATAACAATCATTTACTACGGTACCAATAAAGAAATCTGTTCAACAAGATTACCGATATCAATACTGCACTTTAAACCCACAAATAACTAATTATCAAATAAAGGAAGTAGTCCAAATGAAACAGAAAAGAAAGGTCAACTTTGTTACTTATTATTAATAATAACCATTACATTACCTAAATGATACATAATTTCATAATTACATGAAATGCTATTACCTTCATTCCAGAAATGAAACAACCTTTTTCACAATTATATGAAATGCGATATATACTTGCTGGCACTGCAGCCTCTGCTCTACATCGGAACCATATACACAACTGCTCTCTAAGCGAGCTGAACCACAAGTCTGACTCTCTGTCTCTCTGCACGAGCTACATGCTATGCGATACATAATCTTTGCCAAAGAAGAAACTTCACAGATTTATGGACACATATCGATAGACACAGTACAAGCAATATTATACATTTTCTTGCAAGCAGGTTACTCGACACAAAACAGGAGGCACAATATTAGACATTTTCTTACAAGTTCAGCAATATACATTTTCTATGGACACATTTCAAACTTAATTCGTAAAACACACCCTGAAATTTATCATTTACTTATATTCTATGAAAAATAAGTAAGTTCTGAAGTGAAGTCTTTAAAAAAAGAGCAACAAGCTTAACGTAACTATCACTAATCAAGGAAATGTTGTTGTTGTTGTCTTCAGTCCACAGACCGGTTTAATGCAGCTCTCCACGCTACCCTGTGCTGAGCAACTCTCTTCATCTGAGAATACGTTCGGCAACCTACATCCTTTTGCATCTGCTTACTGTATTCAACCCACGGTCGCCCTCAACGATTTTTACCTCACACACTTCCTTCTAATGCTAAATTGACAATTCCTCGATGTCTCAGAATGTGTCCTACCGATCTATCCCTTCTCGTAGTCAGGATATGCCAGAAACTCCTTTCCTTCCCAATTCGATCAAGCACCTCTACCTCTACAATCTAATTTTCATCATTCGTCTGTAACTCCACATTTCAAAAGCTTCTATCATCTTTTTGTCTGAACTCCTTATCGTCCACGTTTCACTCCCATACTATGCTACACTCCAGACAAATGCTTTCAGAAGGACTTCCTAAAATTTAAACTAATGTCGGATGTTAAGATGTTTCGCTTCTTTAGAAACACTTCTCTTGCCATAGCCATTCTGCATTTTATATCTTCTCTACTTCGGTCTTCAGAAGTTATTTTGCTACCCAAATAACAACTAATGTCGGATGTTAACAAGTTTCGCTTCTTTAGAAACACTTCTCTTGCCATAACCATTCTGCATTTTATATCTTCTCTACTTCGGTCATCAGAAGTTATTTTGCTACCCAAATAACAAAACTCATCTATTACTTTTATTGTCTCATTACCTAATCTAATTCCTTCAGTGTCGCCTGATTTTCTGCAATTACACTCCATTACCCTCGTTTTACTCTTTTTAATTTTCTTCTTATATCAAGACACTATCCATTCCATTCAATTGCTCTTCCAGATCCTTTGCAGTCTCTGACAAAATTACTATGTCATACGCAAACTGCAAAGTTTTTATTTCTTCTCCTTCAACTTTCATTCCCTCTCCAAATTTCTCCTTCCATTCCTTCACTGCTTGCTCAGTGTACAGATTGAACAACATAGGGGAAAGGCTACAACCCTGTCTTACTCCCTTCCCAACCTCTGCGCCCCTTTCTTGCCTTTCGACTCTAATAACTGCTGTCAGGTTTTTGTATATGCTGAATATAGCTCTTCGCTCCCTATTTTTACTTCTGCTAAGAATCTGAAAGAATGTATTCCAGTCGACATTGTCAACAGCTTTCTCAAAATCTACAAACACTAAAAACGTAGGTTTGCCTTTCCTTAGTCTCCCGTGTTCCTACATTTCTCCTAAATCCAGACTGATCTTCCCCGAGGTCAGATTCCACAAGTTTTTTCATTCGTCTGTAAATAATTGGTGTTAATATTTTGCAACCATGAATTATTAAGATAATAGTTCTGTAATTTTCACATTTGTCTGCACTTGCTTTCTTTGGAATTGGAATTAAAATATTCTTCTTGAAGTCGGAGGGCATTTAATTATTATTTAATAATTTCATTATAATTTTGAAACAGCAAATATTATTAAATTGTCAATTAACGTGAAAATTTGAAGCTAGATGGAATTGAAATATCTCCGGGGTTATTTTGCTAGTAAATCCTTATGTACCGCGTTAAGATACGTCACTGGCTTTTAACGTGGACCAGAAGGCGAGATATGAAAGATTTTGCAGGGTGCGGGCGTTAAGAGTGTTCTCAGAGAGAATACGCGCCAGTCTCTCCCGCCCCCTTCCCTGTTTCCCTTTCTCAACGGCCGCTCACCCGCTCTAACTAAAGGCACTACGCGCCTCCACGTTTAACTTTAGTGATGCAACATATGCTACTATTTTTCTTACAAATATGAGTATTCAGTATTAAACTCAATTAAACGCCTCGTTATAAACTTCTCATTACCTACACTAGATTTTTTTTCTACGAAAAATATTTATTTTTGCTCCAGAATGTCATAGGACAATATTATCCTTTTCAAAATCTGTGGAAAAATGTCAGGAATTTATTTCTTTAACAGTTCCTTCCATAACGTAAAAATTTAAATAGTCAGTTGGAAATAGCCCAATAAAGTGTAAATTATGAAAACCATTCTTTAATACTTATGATTAAGAAATTCTAAAAAAATATTTTGTAGATCTATATTGCACTAGGACGATGCCCTGAGAAAATCTAACCATTTTTTTAAAGATAAAAAGAGCAATATTTACAAAAATATTAAATAGTAAATTTTCTTTACGTATCCCTTTCCATACTTATGATAAATAGTAATTTCAGAAACGTGGATATTGACGAGTCAGTAAAAGCAGTTGATACCTACCAAAAAAGCAGTCTACAACATTCTAATTTAACATTTTCCACTAGAATTATCTTTTTTTATTTACTTAAGAAAATCCGATTTTTGCTACTTTGCGAACTATTTTGCAGTGTTCCCTATCTTTGCTCATTTCACGACATAAAAACTCTCTAAATAATTTCCTATATGCTCATATTTCTTGTCTGCAGGTAATATTTTTTGCAAATTTGACATTCCGCCGTCACAGAATGGTTGGACTATATGGTCGGGCAATGATTCCCGAAGCTGCACGGAATGCAAGTTTTTATTTATTTATTTATTTATTTTATCAGTCAACATGGATGATACAGCTTTGATAACAGGGGTCGTATGTATGCTAGTTGCAACACGAAGGAGTTTCTGCACATCACACGACCATTGACTAAGTACCTCACTGAAAGGCGACTGATACACACGGCGGAGCGGCCGAGCGCATTGAGGCGCTATACTACGATGCGCGAGGCCGTTATCCCGTCGGGGTTTCGAATCCCCCCTCAGGCATGGATGTTTGTGCCGTCTTTAGTAGAAGGTAGTTCATAGGTAGTTTGTAGGTTTAGGGACCGAAGACCTCGTAGTTAAGTCCCTTAAGCTCTACAAACGTTTGAACCCATTTTTGAAAGGCGACTCCTAGGCATAGGACAGGTCGTCATGGCGTCATTTCTTCACAACCGACGTCGCCCGACGTTCTCCATAAGACTACTGTTTTAACAGGGGTCTTTCCGTCTCATCTGCTATTAGATGATGTAAACATCAACATGGATATACGAAAATTTGTGTTGGAGCCAGTACTGGAACCCGGGACCTCCTGCTTTCTAGGCAGTTGCGCCGAGTCTATGTCTCGCAGCAAAACAAGGGTTTAACAAACCTGCAAGGACTACGCTATCGTCACGTGCACTAATACTTCCACCATACAAGTCTTAGACATTGTTATGAACCCAAAACGAAATACCCATGCTGGGCCTTCTATTCCCGCCAGGAGTTAGGTCTCGGGCATCCACGATGAAGGAAGCATCAAATCTCGACAAGGGTAAGTCGAGAAATAAATCGCAAACGTGAGTGTGTCATATACCAGTTTACATTTCCTGCACAAGTTTCGCCAGCAGATGGCAGCATATGTGTGCTTGTCGTACGACATCTCGCAGGCACTCAGTCAGTGTGACGCTGTTATTGCACAATGGCTCATGTGATGCATGAAATTTTCAAATGTTTGTATAGCTTATGGGACTTAACTACGGGGTCATCAGTCCCTAAACTTACAAACTACTTATGAACTTACTAATACTAAGGACGACACAAATATCCATGCCCGAGGGGGGATCCGAACCCCCGACCGTAGTGGCCGTGCAGACCGTGACTGGAGCGCTTCAGTTCCCTCGGCCACCGCGGCCGGCGTGATGCATGAGTGCACACAAGAAGAACAGCGTGCAGTTCTACATCTACATGAGATACTCTGCTAATCACATTTAAGTGCCTGACAGAGGGTTCATCGAATCACCTTTATACTATTTAGCCGGCCGCAGAGGCCGACCGGTCTGCTGCGCGCCAGTCTGCACGGCCGCTACAGTCGAGGGTTCGAATCCCCCATCGGGCACGGATGTTTGGTCGTCTTTAGTATAAGCTAGTTCATAAGTAGTTTGTAATTTTAGGGACTGATGACCCCGCAGTTAAGTCACTTAAGCTTAACAAACATTTAAAAATTTTATACTATTTACCTTCCATTCCACTCTCGAAAAGCGCGCGGTAAGAAGGAACACCTGAATCTCTCAGTTCGAGCTCATATTTCTCGTATTTTATTCTAATGCTCTTTTCTACCTATGTAAGTGGCAGCCAACAATATATTTTCGCATTCGGAGTACATTGTAGGCGATTGTAGCTTCGTAAGTATCTCTCGCCGCAGCGATAAGCTCCGCTGTTGTAATGATTCCCATCCCAGATCCTGTATCATTTCCGTATCGCTGTCTACCCCGTATCGTGACAATACAAAACGAGCTGCCCTTCTTTGGACTCTATCGAAGTCCTCCGTCAAATCCACCTGATTAAGATCCCACAATGGGCAGCAATTCTCCAAAAAATGACGGGCAAGCATAGTGTATGCAGTCTCTTTAGTAGTTCTGTTGCATCTTTTAAGGGTTCTGCTAATAAAACGCAGTCTCTGGTTCGCCTTTCCCACGACATCATTTACGTGTTCTTTCCAGTTTAAGTCTGAATTAATATTAATTCCTAGGTATTTTGTGGAGTTTACGGCCTTCAATTTTGATTCATTTATCTTGTAAACAAAATTTAACGCATTTCTTTTCGTACTCATGTGAACGACTTTACACTACTCATTATTTAGAGTCAATTGCCAATTTTTACACCGTAGTGATATCTTATTTAGTTCGTTCTGCAGTTAGTTTTGATCTTCAGATGATTTTACTAGGCGGTCAATGAGAGCGTCATCTGCAAACAACCTAAGAATGCTGCTTAGATTTTATCCCAAATCGTTTATGTAAATAAGGAACAGTAGAGGACCAACAATACAACCTTGTGGAACGCTCCCTTTCACCTCTGTTTTAGTAGATGCCTTAACATCGATTACTACAAAACTGTGTCCTCTCTGACAGGAAATCCCCTAGTCAGTCTAAAATTTGGTGCAGTATACCGTACCCATGCAATTTGTTTAAAAGCCGTTGTGCGTTTTTTATGGGCCAAAGGACTGTTTACAGAAGACGTGCATCGTGAAATGCGTCACGTTTACGGTGACAAATGTCTCTCACTGGAAGCTGTGTTCATCTGGATCCAGAACTTTAACCGTGGACGGAAAACCACCAGCGATGTGGAGCGACCTAGTCGTCCTGGGAATGTATTCAACAGCAAGCACACTGCAGCGTGTGGATCAACTCATCCGTAATGACCGGCGTGTGACGATTGATAACATAGCGCGTGCTGCAGGCTGTTCACATGGCATCGTATGGAACATCCTGCAACATCAACCGCAGTTTCATAAAGTTTTTGCACAGTGGGTGTCCCGCCAATTGAATGAGCATCACTAACTGAAAAGAATGAGTCTGTCCTTGCAGCATCACACTCGGTACACAGAGGAAGGAGAAGAATTCATGGCACGGGAACTAGTGTTGGGTTCACCACTTTCAACCCGAATTCAAATGACCGTCTATGAAATGGAAACACACCGCCTCCTCCAAAAAAGGTTCAAGACGATTCCATTGGTCTGCGAGGTTGTGCTCACCGTGTTCTGGGCCTTGTGGCAAAACTGTGAATGCCGCGTCGTACAGCACCACTCTGTGGGTACGACGACAGGCCATCCGCCGCAAGCGACTAGGACTCCTGTCAAAGACTGTGACCCTTCTGAGTGACAATGCCCGCCCTTACACAGCATGACCAACACAGGAGCTCTTACGGACATTTAATTGAGATCGCTTGGAATTCCACCATACAGCCCTGCTTAGCGCCCAGTGATTTTCATCTGTTTGGGCCCCTAAAATATTATTTGTGTGGCCGTCATTTTGATAGAGATGATGACGTTATCTATGAGGATACACGATGGCCGCGACAGCGACCAAAGGACTTCTTTGTCATTGACGTTCAAGGGCTGTAAAGACATAAGTGTGTGAATGTACAGGGTAAATATATGGAAAAGTGAAATAAATGTCAGAAAGTTACTTTGATTGTTTTCCTCAGTTCAGTTTTGCGACTTACACTACTGGCCCTTAAAACTGCTACACCAAGAAGATATTCAGATCATAAACGGGTATTCATTGGACAAATATTTTATACTTGAACTGGCATGTAATTACATTTACAGGCAATTTGGGTGCATACATCCTGAGAAATCAGAACCCAGAACAACCACCTCTGGTCGTAATAACGGCCTTGATACGCCTGGGCATTTAGTCAAACAGAGCTTGGATGGCATGTACGGGTACAGATAGATGCCCATGCAGCTTCAACACGAAACCACAATTCATCAAGAGTAGTGACTGACGTATTTGAGACGATCCAGTTGCTTGGCCATCATTGACCAGAGGTTTTCAGTTGATGAGAGATCTGGAGAATATTCAGGCCAGGGCTGCAGTGAAATATTATCCTTACCCAAAAAGGCCCGTACAGAACCTGCAACATGCGGTCGTAAATTATCCTACTGAAATATAGGGATCCCCCGGGGATCGAATGAAGGATAGAGCGTCGGGTCGTAACACATCTGAAATCTAACGGCCACTGTTCAAAGTGCCGTCGATGCGAACAAGACGTGACCGAGACGTGTAACCAATAGCACCCCACACCATCATGCCGGGTGATACGTCAATATGGCGACGACAAATACACGCTTCCAATGTGCGTTCACCGCTATGTCGCCAAACACGAATGCGAGCATCATGATGCTGTAAACCGAACCTGGATTCATCCGGAAAAATGGCGTTCTGCCATTCGTGCACCCAGGTTCTTCGTTGCGTACACCATCGCAGACGCTCCTGTCTGGGATTCAGCGTCAAGGGTAACCGCAGCCATGATCTCCGATCTGACAGTCCATGCTGCTGCAAACGTCGTCGAACTGTTCGTGCAGATGGTTGTTGTCTTGCAAACGTCCCCATCTTTTGACTCAGGAATCGAGACGTGGCTGCACAATCCGTTACAGCCATGCGGATAAGATGCCTGTCATCTCGACTGCTAGTGATACGAGGCCGTTGCGATCCAGCACGACGTTCCGTATTGCCCTGCTGTAGCCACCGATTCCATATTCTGCTGACAGTCATTGGATCGCGCCCAACGCGCGCAGTAATCTCGCGATACGATAAAACCGCAATAGCGATAGGCTACAATCCGACCTTTATTAAAGTCGGAAACGTGATGGTACGCATTTTTTCTCCTTACACGACGCATCACAACAAAGTTCACCAGGCAAGCCGGTCAACTGCTGTTTGTGTATGAGAAATCGGTTGGAAACTTTCCTCATGTCAGCACGTTGTAGGTGTCGCCACCGTCGCCAACCTCGTGTGAATGCTCTGAAAAGCTAATCATTTGCATATCACAGCATCTTCTTCCTGTCGATTAGCTTTTGCGCCTGTAGGACGTCATCTACGTGGTGTAGCAGTTTTACTGGGCAGGAGTGTGTTTTATGACTATCCCTCGTATTACAGATTGCGGCATCTGTTCTTTCAGATGGGCACGAAAGAAAAAACACCGCTATTGATGCTGCAGGTGATGTAAATATAGATACTGGGTTTTTTTACTCTCAGTTGCTCGCAGGCGTTATAATCACTCAACAAGGACATACTAAAGGTTTTGACGAGGCCGGGACTCGGACCCGATGCCGCCTGCTTACTAGGCAGATGAACTAGGCCTCTGTGTCACCTTAGGCACATGGACATAACACAACTGCAATGACTATCTAAGCACGTACTCCATACGATCCAAACTTCCATATCACCTGTTTCATCGTAGTCCGTGGCTCGCAGCAGACTCCCAGGACTCCGGTCCTCGACTGCATATATATTTACAACAGCTCAAGAATCAGATAAAAGAGAGTGAATAAGTACCCCTTGTTACGTGTGCCTTTCATCCAAAGCGATGTACACGGTATCGGCGATAAGATCCCTACGGACCTGCTACATGAGTATGAGAGTAAACGCCGCTCCGGGCCTCAGTTATTGCAGTGTCCTGTAGGTAGCGCGATTGTGTCGTGTGGCGCGTGTAGTGCAGCGAGAGTGCGTCAGATTTCTCCTACGCCACGAGGCAGCCGTCGCTTGGCCACGTTGCTCGGCGCTGCCATTACGTAGAGCAGGGGCACCGCATGCGACGTAACGCGTAAGCAGTGCCGTTCTCCTTCTAGGTAACACTGTCTATGTTATAGCGGGTCTCAAACCTTTGGAAACAGGTGGGAGTGGATCCACTACCGATTACGTTGGGGCAGGGGACCATTGGCTGGGAGTTCAATTTACAATGAAGAGCCAAAGGTATATCTGCCCAATATCGTGTAGCGACGTCTCTAACGAGCAGAAGTGCCTCAACATTACGTGGCATGGATTCGAATAAATTATGAATAATTGCTGGAGGGAATTGACACCATGCATCGTGTAGCGCTGTCCGTATATATGTAAGAGTATAGAGATCTCTTCTGAACAACATGTTGCAAGGCTTCCATGTTCTGATAAAATGATAGTTTGTGGGAACTTTCGAGGCCAGCGGAGGTGTATGAACTCATAATCGTGTTCCTGACTCCACTCTGTAGAAATTATGAATGTGTGAGTCCTGCACCAACTGCCCAAGTCCGTTGGAATAAACGATGGACATGACTGGATACAAGCTATCAGCCAGGATGCAAAGAACGTGTCAGATGTCAGGTTTGTATCTAGATTTATCAGAAATCCCATATCCATCCAACTGCACACGCAACATAGGAGTACAGAGCCTCCAAAAATGTTTCAAATGTTTGTATAGCTTATGGGACTTAACTACGGGGTCATCAGTCCCTAATTTACAAACTACTTATGAACTAACTAAGACTAAGGACGGCACAAATATCCATGCCCGAGGGGGGATTCGAACCCCCGACCATAGTGGCCGTGCAGACCGTGACTGGAGCGCCTCAGTCCCCTCGGCCGGCACAGAGCCTCCACTAGGTTGATCAGTTCCTTGCTGGCATGCAATGCCCATGGACTCTTGAAGTTGTTTCCACATCCCTACACGTCTATGCACGCGATACAATCGGAAACAAGATTCGTCAGATCACATAACTGTCCCTCCGCACGGGAATGTCCATGCGCTCTAAGGTTCTTTGCTGAGGAGTGCGCGTGTGCTCCCCGTCGGAGGTTCGAGACATTCCTCGAGCACGTCTGTTGTCCTTAGCATAAGTTAGCTTAAGCATTTTGTAAGTGTAAGGACTGTTGACCACTGCAGTTTAGTCCCAGAGCTTTACAAACAATTGAATTCAACATTCCAATGGCAGTGTTTACGAGCCCAGACGTGTAGTCGGCAAGGGTCTTCAGCTCTTCGTTGTATTTGGTACAGATGTAAAGAGCGTGCACCGGACCACATCACAGTAGCTCATACCAATTGTGAAAAGCGACGACAACCAGTGTTAATACATTTTTTCCGTGTCTGGACTGAGGAAAGTGCCCACGCCAAGAACATCCATGGCTACCAGAAACTATTGTTTGTCAAGCTATGGACAGGCATTACCGAAGGCATTTTCTGCCTCTAGGTTTGACTTATCCACGTTCTGTGTTCATGCGGATTGAGCCAACACAGACCTTGGAGATGGTATCTCTTGTTCTCCACAAAAGGACGTGTTTCAACATGACAGTGTGCCAAGCGATTTAGACGTTGTCCAAACAACTTAGGCTATGCCGCAGGGTGACGTCGTCGACCATCGCGGATATTTCTACAGGAGGAGACCCTGCCATTATCGAGGCACAACTGCACTCAAGGAAGCAATGTGCAAGCGAATTTAATACCTCGGTTTGCAAAGAGTGCATGTCATTTATGATCCTGTAAGTATGTCAACTGAGTTGACCCATCTCGAGGTCGCCTTTCGTCAGAATGGTTATAGTGAGATGCAGATAAATATGCGTTGTGCTATCAGCCTGCTGTGCAACGGGTGAGTGACGATAGTAACGAAGTGGCACCTAAACCTATGGCCTTTTCTGCCTTACGCAGGAAGCATTTACAACATGATTGGTAGTATTTTGAGGAAATATGATGTGTATTTCGACCACCTTCTAAAATAAAGGCCCAGTTGAGGCCGTAAAGGATGATCCTGCTTTGCGTAAGGCTGGCGTCTATCGTATTGCTTGCAGTTGTGGCATGTCATATGTTGGTCAGACAATCACACAACTGTTGAAGACCGCTGTATTGAACAAAAGCGTCACACACGGTTATAACAGCCAAGCTGTTGCGGAACACTGACTTGGTATAGTTCATCCTATGGAATACAACACAGACACACTTCCACATACTGGGATAGTGACATTAAGGAAGCTGTTGAAATTAAACTTGCAAGCCACCTTATAAATAGAGATGGTGGAAGCAGCCGAATTCGACTCTGTATCTCGTCAGGTAAAAAAAAGCAATGTATTAAATTCTCTTGCACATTGTTTATTTGAGTGCATTTACCTTCAGAATGGCAGAGTGTGTGCCTGTAGAAATATCGGCGGTGGTCGACGCCGTCACTCGACAGCATACCATTAGAGTAGAATGGTGTAAGTCTGCGCAGCGGGTAAGACTACAAAATGCATATATCTCAGTTTTAAAGATCCAGCAGTTGGCTGCTCTGCAGGGCACGAAACACCTTTGTGCCTGACTCTTTGTTGCCATAGTTTGGTTGTTGTCGTAGTGCTAACGGAATGTTCAAATGTTCGTAAAGTCTATGGGACTTAACTACGGGGTCATCAGTCCCTAAACTTACAAACTACTTATGAACTACTTACGAACTAGGACGGCACAATTATCCATGCCCGAGGGGGGGATTCGAACCTCCGACCGTATTGGCCGTGCAGACCGTGACTGAAGCGCCTCAGTCCCCGCGGCCACCGCGGCCGGCTAGTACTAACGGCTGCGCAATGCGGCAAGAAATGTTTTACATTATTTTCATATAAAATTTTGTCTTGCGAAAATAAGCTCTACCTAAGACAGTAATGAGCTCCCGATGTTTAACTTTATATTATAGCGAACTACGATTTATTGTTAGTCTTGTGATACACCGAAACACAGAATTTTGTGCAACGCGTTTCATTGTGCAGACAAAAGCTGCAGTCCCGTATTTACGCTTTTTGGGTGAGGCAAAACTCCGCAGTGTGTAATCACACCCCATCAGATATAATTATTAATGTTTTCGTTGTTGTGAAGCTAGAGACGTTTATCAACATTACAGGTCGATATTGTACACTCATAGTAGTCTTAAAAGAGATAATTTCTTTCTATTGTAGCGTCTACAAAAGAAAAACTGAACGGAAGGCATGCACTCCAGAAATGCTGGAAGCTGCAAAAAGAGCATGAAAAACGGAAAGTCTGAACGACAACTAAGGAGGGAGTTTGGAATAAGTGATTCTGATCAAGCAAACGAAAAGAAAGGAAAGCAAAACTTAAATAAGTCGACGGAAAATCCTCGTACTTTTCACTGTCCCGCTTGTGCTGAAAAATACAATAATCCGTCAACAGTAGATTGGATTCAGTGTCTAAAATGTGAGTAATGGTGGCATGAGTCCTGTTCTTGTTATGAATGTTCTGGACACTTTATTTGTGACCTCTGTTAAACATTACCTCCAACTGAAATATTATCCTTCTTCAGGTTCTCTTTCACAAGCTCCACAATTGTTGATTTAAGCATATTTTGTACTAAAACTCATTATTATATGTCGAAAAACAAGGTGCATTATATTTATGGATACGATGAATTAAATGAAGAAACATGATTGAGTGACACTTGTGTTTTTATGATTTTAATAATAAGGCGCAAACTTACCTTATTGGAAACGCACTCTTACCCAACGGTTGGGTAAATCTGCGCATTTGTATTACTTTTTTTTTTATTAAATGCGAAACACAGATTATACATATGACTTTTGGACTCTGTTATTCAACAGGAAAAAGTCAGATGAATTGCCAGTTAAAATATGATTTTAATTTGTAAAGTTTTGCCATTATATATCTAATTAAACCTTAAGTGAACAGTCTTGCCCCACTTTAAGTTGTTTGAACATTCAGTACGCCCGGAAAAGTTAAGGTTTCATATTTCGATGTTAATGTACTTGTACCAAACGTACTCTGTTCATTCTGTAGCAATGAGAGGTTCTGTCCCCATTGCATGTGGTTACTTCATGGTGTATGCAACTCTCATAGAAGCGGATGAGGACATTTGTACTAGTGTCTAAGCTGTCTGTCTTATGGTTCAACAGACACTAAGCGATTTTGAGAGAGTGCGATAGAGATGTATGTGCCACTGCCGTGCATGTATTGAGATTGCTGGCTGTCACTTTGAATAGTTAGTATGATCTTGTTATGCGGTGGCCGCTGTTTATATCCGTGATTCAATCTACATGCATTTCTTATCTCATTATAATCGGTTGTGGTCACCTGTTTCAGTTTGATGTAAAAGATTGCAGGCCTATATACGCTTCACCTATTTTTAACACTTTACTTTTTGTATTACACCTTTAACATCAGTTGGTTCCTCTTAATCAGTTATACTGATAGCATTTTAAATTTTTCTACTTCTTCAATAATTTCATGAAATACTAGAGATTCAATTTTTGCTGTCCACGCTATGTGTAATGGGCAACTTACAAATGGTACCAATTCATGGTTTTACGTTTTCCGAAATGTAGATTGCTGAGAACATCCCACGACAAAGTGCTAAACTCTATATTTTCGTTCTCTGCTGTAAATCTTCTTTGAAAATCGTTGTACAGGTCTACTTTATGTTGTACTAGCTGAACCCCGCTGCTTCGCATGCGTAGGCTGGTTGGCCTGCACCAGTTCTCTTTAACCCTGATGAAGAATACATATCTTAAGTTTCGTAGTTAAAGCTTGAAATTTGAGTTAACAGCAACATACTTTTGAAAATCAATTTTTTCATCCCGTATTTTACCCCCTTATTAGTCTAATTTCCAAAAATACCGTAACACCTGTCTTTTAAATTCGAAACCCGAATCCAAATCCGAAAATTTGTAGTTCTAACTTCAAAATTGCCTAAATAGCAACAGATTTTCGAAAAACATCCCCTCTCCAATTTAACCCCCTTGATGGTTGAATTTCCAAAAATACCGAAACACGTATTTTTAAAATCATAACGAACAATACAAATACCAATTTTTGAAGCTATTGCTTCGAAATTGTCTTGACAACAATGTGTTTTCGAAAAGAATTTTTGATCCCCTCTTTTACCCCCTTAGTTTTTGAATTTCCAAAAATACCGAAACACGTGTCTTTTAAATTCTAACCCCGAATCCAAATCCGAAAATTTGTGGTTCTAACTTTAAAATTACCTAAATAGCAACAGATTTTCGAAAAACATCCCCTCTCCAATTTAACCCCCTTGATGGTTGAATTTCCAAAAATACCGAAACACGTATTTTTTAAATCATAACGAACAATACAAATACCAATTTTTGCAGCTTTAGCTCCAAAATTGTCTTGACAACAAACTGTTTTCGAAAAGAATTTTTGATCCCCTCTTTTACCCCCTTAGTTTTTGAATTTCCAAAAATACCGAAACACGTGTCTTTTTAATCATGATCAAGAGTCCATATCCTTAGTTTCGTAGTTATAGCTTGAAATTTGAGTTAACAGCAACATATTTTTGAAAATCAATTTTTGCGTCCTCTATTTAACCCCCTTATTGGTTGAATTTCAATAAAAGGCCGAAACACGTGTTTTTATTTTTTTTTTTAATTCGAACCGCGATTCCAAATCCGAAAATTTGTAGTTCTAACTTCAAAGTTGCCTAAATAACAACATATTTTCGAAAAACAACCCCTCTCCAATTTAACTCTGTTGATGGTTGAATTTCCAAAAATACCGAAACACGTATTTTTTAACGTCTAACCAACCATACACAGTTTTTGCAGCTCTAGCTCCATAATTGTATCAATAGCAACGTGTTTTCAAAAATAATTTTTGATTCTCTATTTAACCCTCTTACTTGTTGAATTTCCAAAAATACTAAAAATCATGGATTTTTAATTCTGACCAAGAATCCATATCCGAAGTTTCGTAGTTGTAGCTTAAAATTTGAGTTAACAGCAACATATTTTTGAAAATCAATTTTTGGCGTCACCTATTTTACCCCCTTATTTGTCGAATTTCAAAAAATGACGAAACACCTGTCTTTTAAATTCGAAACCCGAATCCAAATCCGAAAATTTGTAGTTCTAACTTCAAAATTGCCTAAATAGCAACAGATTTTCGAAAAACATCCCCTCTCCAATTTAACCCCCTTGATGGTTGAATTTCCAAAAATACCGAAACACGTATTTTTAAAATCATAACGAACAATACAAATACCAATTTTTGAAGCTATTGCTTCGAAATTGTCTTGACAACAATGTGTTTTCGAAAAGAATTTTTGATCCCCTCTTTTACCCCCTTAGTTTTTGAATTTCCAAAAATACCGAAACACGTGTCTTTTAAATTCTAACCCCGAATCCAAATCCGAAAATTTGTGGTTCTAACTTTAAAATTACCTAAATAGCAACAGATTTTCGAAAAACATCCCCTCTCCAATTTAACCCCCTTGATGGTTGAATTTCCAAAAATACCGAAACACGTATTTTTTAAATCATAACGAACAATACAAATACCAATTTTTGCAGCTTTAGCTCCAAAATTGTCTTGACAACAAACTGTTTTCGAAAAGAATTTTTGATCCCCTCTTTTACCCCCTTAGTTTTTGAATTTCCAAAAATACCGAAACACGTGTCTTTTTAATCATGATCAAGAGTCCATATCCTTAGTTTCGTAGTTATAGCTTGAAATTTGAGTTAACAGCAACATATTTTTGAAAATCAATTTTTGCGTCCTCTATTTAACCCCCTTATTGGTTGAATTTCAATAAAAGGCCGAAACACGTGTTTTTATTTTTTTTTTAATTCGAACCGCGATTCCAAATCCGAAAATTTGTAGTTCTAACTTCAAAGTTGCCTAAATAACAACATATTTTCGAAAAACAACCCCTCTCCAATTTAACTCTGTTGATGGTTGAATTTCCAAAAATACCGAAACACGTATTTTTTAACGTCTAACCAACCATACACAGTTTTTGCAGCTCTAGCTCCATAATTGTAGCAATAGCAACGTGTTTTCAAAAATAATTTTTGATTCTCTATTTAACCCTCTTACTTGTTGAATTTCCAAAAATACTAAAAATCATGGATTTTTAATCCTGACCAAGAATCCATATCCGAAGTTTCGTAGTTGTAGCTTAAAATTTGAGTTAACAGCAACATATTTTTGAAAATCAATTTTTGGCGTCACCTATTTTACCCCCTTATTTGTCGAATTTCAAAAAATGACGAATCACGTGTCTATTAAATTCGAACCCTGAATTAAAATCCGAAATTTTGTAGTTCTAGCTTCAAAATTGTCTAAATAGCTACGTACTTTCAAAAAAACGTTTCATCCCCTATTTCACCCCCTTACGGACGTAATATCGAAAAATCGCTTCTTAAATGACCCCTACAGAGTAAGATCAACACCCTCCACAAATTTCAAGTTTCTATCTTCAGTGGTTTGCGCTGGGCGATGATGAGTCAGTCAGTCAGTCAATCAGTCAGTCAGTCAATCGGGACACTTCCTTTTATATATAGAGATTACGCCATAAGGTTTTCAATGTCACATTTTACTGGCTACCTCTGAGGCCAAGAACCAGGCAATGAACTGTTGCCAGTTGTCGCATTAAGGTAGGGACATGCAGATAAACGAGTGTCTGAAAGGCTGCATAAGTAATGTAGCACAGAACGTTTTCCTCGATAGTGAGTGGGCATCAGAGAGAAGGGTGTCGTTAGCAAGGCCGTAGGGAACTGCGATACGACAGCTATTATTCTCTACGCGCATAAACGATCTGGCAGACGGGATGAGTAGCAATCTGCGCCTGTTTACGGATGATACTGTGGTGCATGGGTTGGTGTCGTCATTGTGCCTATAGTAGGATGCAAAACTTCATAGGTAAAATTTATAATTGGTGTGATGAATGACAGATAGCACAAAATGTAGATGAAGATGAACGATAAAAACACTCCCATAATGGCCGAGGGGTGTTCAGATGAAAAGGTACGAAACGACACTGTGGGTATAGTTGTAGTCTTTATTCAAAAGTAACGAGTTACAGGATTCCCTGTTCCCAGAATTCCTGTGGCTGTGACAAGAGACAGTGCTCTACTGTGTCCTTCAGTTCGTCGTCCGATTTGAGGTGCTGTCCTTTGAGGTGTTTTCTTAGCGGAAGGAACAGATGGAAATCACACTTGAACTTGGCCTGTAATCTTTATGTGATGGTTACTCCGTGCTCCACGGAAATAGACGGTGACCATCACCTTACGTTCTGATGGCACAAAACCTAGAATTTTTTAGTGGGAGATGACGACGCATGATTCGCGTCCCTAGATGTCTCACTATGTCATTCTAAAGCGCAATTTTAACCTGTTTGGCTGACGTAAGAAAGAAATTACTTTTTTTATATTGTCTTTGTAGAATTTATACTGTTGTAGCCACAAAATGCACTATGTTTTTTTTTTTTTTTTTTTTTTTTTTTTTTTTGTTTTTTTTTTTTTTGTTTTTTTTTTTTCCTTATTTTCAACTTTTTCTCACTGCCGGTACTCAGAAGTACGTGGGTTTGTTCGCCGTCAGAGGTTCGAGTCCTCCCTGGGGCATGGGTGTGTGTGTGTGTGTATTGTCCTTAGGTTAGTTTACCTAGTTTTAAGTAGTTTATAAGCTACGGACTGATGACCACGCAGTTTGGTCCGATAGATTTACAGACATTTGAACATTTGAACTCAGAAGTACCGTCAGGCTCCATGGACAGAATCACAACATGCACAGAAAAATGCTCCAATCTGTAAAACTTGTACATTATTCTACGTAAAAATTAAACATTTATATTAAAAAATAAATTAACAAAAGATATTTACGTTTTTTGTTGTTGTTGTAAATTTCACATTAAATTTTGCTTCTAGAGCAACTTTTTGACAGTATATGACTTTCACTTACGTATCACATATTTAGTGGTATTTCATGAAGTTGTAAGAAACAGTTATTTTTGTCGTTGCAACACAAATACACTTTACATGTATTACACTTTGAATGTGGTCTCGACTTAATTTTACTTTTTGCACACATTTCTCATCTTCCTATTTTATAAGTGAACACTACAAAATGGTTTTCTCGGTTGCCGAGGGGTATATCTTTAGAAACAGAAAAATTATCTTTCCTCCTCTGTAGGTGAGTTATTTCATCTTTATTAGAGTTTATCTTTTTGAGATTTGGCACTTGCTGCTCACTAGCTAGTGTCACAGCACGTCTGAATTCCAACATTGGCAACGCCCCATGTAAATCACTGAAAATGACATAAGCATTGACAAAAGCAATTTCAGTTGCTCCCCAGAAGAGATTGTGCCACCATTTCTTTGATCGCCTGTCAAAAGCGTAAGTTCATTGTTATCTGCCTACATGATCCACTTCACCCATGCTTTTATTGTAATCAACTGGACGTAGTATAGTCATACTAGTCCCATCTTTCTGCTTTCTTGACATTACACTCTGTTCAGTGGCTTGTAGGTGTGACAAAAACACACTACTTTATTGTCCCTCCATGTCAGTATCTTCCGAAATATCAGTCGGAATGTGCTCATACAAAATTGCTTCAATCTCGGCATCTGTCAAGAGGTCGACAATAGCCACCCGTTTTTCGATTTTCATCCATCTGTGTGATAAAAACTGTACAGAACAACTAGCTTTAACAATGTGTTCGTACAACCTGGCGGGATTAATAAGTCCATTTTATAATTTCCACTATATCTCACTTGCTTGTAATGTATTGCTTCAAACTATTATCAAAAAACAAAGAGGGTATGTACTAACATTGGAAAACGCAACGGAAGTTTCAATAAATTGCGCACAAAGCCAGGCAATAGCGTGGAAACAAACACACACAGTCTTCTGTTTTTACAGCAGCGCGCAAGAAACAATTACAAGCTCTGGCTGCCAGAGAGGTCGATATATCACGCTGTAACATCTCTGAAATCGTAGAGCAGAGGTACTGCTTTGTCCCGACAGGTTTCAGTCCACGAAACTGAACTGTAAGAAAATAATGAGAATCAAAACTTACTTGTGCTTTTAAATACCGTCAGGCAACAAAGGGTTAAGAGGTTTCGTACCTTTTTATTTGAACACTCCTTGTACGCATACGTTAGTATTGTACTGCTTGATACAGTCGCCTAGATTAAGTCTAGGCGTAGCCGTGTCGACCGATATGAAATGGAATGAGCAAGTAAGTATGGCGGCAAGGAAGGCGAACAGTCGCCTTCGATACCTTCGGTGAATTATAGAAAATTGTGGTTCATATCGTAAGCAGACAGCGTATGCAACACTAGTGCGGCTCTGTCTTGGGTACTGTTTGAGTGCACGAGTTCTCCATCCTGTCGGATTAAACTGATTTTCAGAGGTGTTCGTTTAGCATGCGAATATTACGGAGATGAAAGATATTGTCACACAGAACCGGAGTGTACGTTGATATGGAACTTCCCGGCGGACTAAAACTGTGCTCCGGAACCGGGACCCAAACCCGGGACCCCCTCTCCCCCCCCCCCCCCCCACGTAAAAGCGCTCCACCGTCCTCACAGCGCGCCGCGTGGCTCGGTTTGTGAAGCGCTTGTCCTTGATGGGAGAGTGTCCCGGGTTCGGGTCCCAGTTCAGGCGCACAGTGTTAGTCCGCCAGGAAATTTTGATTAGGGAGATGCTTTGAAAACTCAAATAGGAATCCCTCGAGGGACGCTGCGGCGGGAATTTACAAGTCTGACATTTTAAGGTAACTGCAGAATTATTTTACTGCCACCAACTGATATTTAGGGAAAAGTATTCATATATTTCTAAATCTTTGGGATCCAACTACTGTGGTCATCAGTCCTTAGGAACTGCTTACAGTATTTTAACTAAACTAAGGACAACACACACCAATGCCCGAGGGATGACTCGAACCTCACAGACGGGGAGCAGCCACGTAGTCCCTGACACGACACCTAGAACCACTCGCCTGTTCCCTAAATCAAATGTTTGTAAATCTATCGGACCAAACTGCGTTGTCATCAGTCCGTAGCTTACAAACTACTTAAACCTAGGTAAACTAACCTACGGACAAGCACACACACCCATGCCCCAGGGAGGACTCGAACCTCCACGGCGAGCAACCGCGCGCTCCGCAGCGAGACGCTTTAGACCGTTCGGCTACTCCACCGCGGCCCTGTTCCCGAATTATGACTCTTATGGCGCGTTATGGAGGATCGTTTGTCACTCGCACTGTTTGGGATTGGTACAATAAAGGCAGCGTCCAGTAGTGGAAAGAGTTCCCATCCGCAACGTACCCTGTGATGAATTGCGCAGTACATCCGTATATTTTAACGTAATCAGAATCTCAAATCCCACAGGAAAGAACAGTACTGGTACGGGTAGCTCACAGGAAACATTCACCACTCATTGGGCCCCAGAAACAATCGTTTCGAACAACAGCTGCTGCAGGACAGTCTGCTGTGTGGGGCATGAAACAAGGACGTACAAGAGGCTAGTAATGGGAAACCCAGTTAAATTGGCTCTATGACAGCAACCCTATATCAAGAGTTATTTATTGATTTTTAATGTAATCCAGCCAACCAGTTGCGAAAATTTCATGGTTCTTGTCCTGGTTTAGTCACCACTAAGGGTAACTTCATCAAAAGAGTAATACTTTTACATGATAAACCTGACGTTAGAATTAAATATTAAGAGCAAGGTTACTCTGGTTGAATAAGGTTAAATATAGTATTGTCAACAGTATTATGTACAGTATTCTGCTGCATCCATTTGCAATAAGCTGCCACAAGAACTAAAGAATCTTAGCACTAACACACTCACTTTTAAATCTAAATTGAAGAGTTACCTCATGGCTCACACCTTTTATTCTGTCGAGGAACTCCTAGAAAAGTTAAACAATTAGGCCTAAGCTAATTCGTTTTTTTTTATTGATTCTTTTCACTTTGTCTTAAGATAGTCGTGTGCATAGAACTACTTAAAAAATTTCTATTGCCATTCTTGTGTAAAAATTCATGACCGTGGAGCCTCTCTCCTCAACTGGGTCATATGGAACAGAAAACTGTATTTTTATTATTATTATATAAAAATATAAAACAGTAAAAATCACACCAGTGTGGTGTGCAGGGAATGTCCTTTTAAGAACCAGAGCGACCTTGATCGTAATATTTAATTCTAACGTCAGGTTTTTCATGTAAAATTCTTATCCTTTGATGAAGCTACACCTAGTGGTGACGAAACCAAATCAAGACCATAAAATTTGCGCAACTGGTTGACTGCATTCTGTGCGTTATGTTATTATAGCGTGGGAAAACTGTTGCTCGTATGGTAGGTGCTTCAGTAGGCAAGGTAGCCAACATTTATGGTGCACAACTGGCTTGGGCGGACGAGCATGACGAGCTTGACATATGACTGTTATTGAGCCATACTTTGGGAAGACATTTGCATGATAGTGGTTCACCTCCATCACTGATACCTGAGCTCTCCACTTTATTTATTTATTTTTTGCGTGTTATCGGGAGCGTATGTTCCTATCTGAAGAGACATACAGTGTTGTGATGGAAGTCATGGGGTATCTCTGGATATCGCATCGGACCTGTTATCCCAGAAGCAAAAACTGAACATGTCTTGGAGTAGGCAACTCTATGGAAGACCTCCGCAAGAGTAGTGAACACTGCTGCCACTACATCCGTCCATGAACTGCGGGAGTGTTGGCAGCGCAGGATTTTGTGCACCAATTGACCCTCGGTTATGTTCTATATACTTTCGACGGGATTTATGTCGGGACAACAGGGCGGCCAGATATCAGTATCTTCTCCAGAATAAAGGCGAAAAACTGTGGTTCAATGATAAGGTGCATTGTCATCCACAATAATTCCACCGTCGTTTAGGAACACATTTGCCAGTAAATCAAATGGTGCTCACCTGACGAACATAACCATTTACGATGAATGATCTGTTCAAGTGGACCAAAGATCCCAATCCACTCAATGTACGAGGGTTATTCAATAATTAAATAGACACATTGGTCTGTAGAAGACACCGTTTATGTTTTCAAAACAGAATTTTTTCTACTTTTCAAGATAATCCCGTTGAACGTTTGGAAATTTGTTCCACCGGGTTACAAGCATTTTTAATTATTCTTCAAGGAACTCTTTATCTTGATGCTTGAACCAATTCCCTACGAACGTTTACACGTCCTCCTTGCCCTGCAAACTCTTTCCACGTAATGCCTTCTTGAGTGCACCGAACAAGTTGAAATCACTCGATTATAAATCGGGGGATGAGGCAGTACATCCCAGACCATTTTGACGACGATATCACGAGCAATATGAGGCTGTGCATTGTCTTTCTGGAGAATGACAACTCTCCTTTGCTAATCCCCGGCGTTTCTGTCCCATGGCTGGCTTAACATTGATTAAAAGGAAACTCGTGTAGTAATGGCTGTTCAATTTTACGCTGCTCTTCGAGATAACCACAAGAAACTGAATTTTCAGTCTTGACTTTTCCTGCTGATGCTTGGATTTTGAATTTTTTTTACTGTCTGTGGTTATTTCACATATTTTCGCTTGTCTGTTGTCCTGATAACTGTACGCAATGCAGGCCGTTGTCCCCTGTGTTCACGGTGGTGTGATGAAATACGTGAAATATCTCACTCTCGGGACACTCCTGACAATGTCGGAATGTTGAATTCCCCAGCGATTTCGGAAATGAAACGTTCCATGCGTCCAGCTCGAATTACTACTCCCCGCTGAAAGTCTGCTAATTCCCACCATGCGACCGTAATCATGTCGAAAACTCGGAAAACCGTTTCCAGGTGAATACAAATGACACCTCTGTTCACATTACAACCTTTCACGCCTTGTGCATGCGATAGTACCCCCATATGTGTCTCTACACATCCCTACCACATCATTCTAATGCCTACTACTACGTTTAGAGGAAACCGAAGTGGCAAAGTCACAAAATAAATACGGCTTCATTACATTACATTGTGATATGTTTTAAGAGATATTATAATATGATCATCGCTGAACGAAACCGGTAATTTTAGGTTCGAAATGTTGAGATTGTAGACTGACATAAAAGGATTATTTCACACTTCCTGGACCACTGTTCCATTCGCGACTTTGTCGCAGCTTGTGGTTCTTCATATACGTAGCAAAATCAACAATGTGTGAAAATTGGAGACACTTGAACTGTTAATGAGGCTAACCAACAATCGTTCTTGTATGGATCCATTGGATTCTGGGCCAGGTAAAACATGGTGACACTCATTCACAAATTACCAGCTGACATTAGATATTGCTTCTGGTTAATGTAGAATGCTGCAGAATACTGTTCACCTTTCTGCACATGTGTCAAGGTGGTCTGATGCAAATGTAGATACGACTTCTGTCTAGTATTCACCGAGTGAAAACCAGCTCGTGGAGATAAGCTGATATTATTAACAATATACGACATTACAGATAAAACGATTGTGAAGCCAGTGTCAAAATTTCCAGAGTACTGAAAAGGGGTCGACATGACGTTCGTGAACTTACACCACATATTGCTCGAACCGCCCTTTTCTGAGCCAGTAATATCCTTTTGCATCAGGCGAGTTACCCCAAAAAATAATGCTGTACGTCATAAGTGAGTGAAAGTAAGCGTAATTGACTTTTCGTGTTGAAAAATCACTTATTTCAGATAATGTTCTAATGGTAAATATAGCAGAATTTAGTTTCGGAACAAGATCCTGAACATGGGCTTTCCACGACAGCTTACTATCTATCTGAACACCTAGAAATTTGAACTGTTCAGTCTCACTTACAATATGCCCATTATGTGTAATCAAAATGTCACCTTTCGTGTTAGAAATTGTAAAAACTAAGTTTTACTGTGTTTTAACATCAGCTTGTTTTCTACTAGCCATGAACTTATCTCTTGAACTGCATTATTTGATACTGTGTCAGTATTACGAACAACATCTTTCACTACCAAGCTGGTATCATCAACAAACAAAAATATTTACAATCACCTGTTATACTCGAAGGCATATCATTTATATAAATAAGAAACAGCAACGGTTCCGAAACAGACCCCTAGGGCACCCCACACGTAATTGTGCCCCATTGCGATTGTACGTCATTTTCCACACTGTGGAGAATTACCTTCTGTTGTCTATTATTAAAGTAAGAAGTGAACCAGTTGTGAGCTACTCCTCGTATTCCATAATGTTCCAACTTCCGCAACAATATTTTGTGATCAACACAATCAAACGCTTTTGTTAAATCAAAGAAGACGCCTAATGTCCGTAGCCTCTTATTTAACCCATCAATTGCCTCACAGAGAAACGAAAATATAGCATTTTCAGTCGTTAATTCACTTCTAAAACCAAATTGTACGTTTGACAACAAATTATATGAACTGAAATAATCAATAAATCTTGAATATAGAGCCTTTTCAATAACTTCAGAAAAAAACGATGGCATAGAAATAGGTCTATAGTTGTCCACATTATCCCTTTCTCCTTTTTTTATAACGTGGTTTCACTACGGAGTACTTAAATCTGCCATGAAACTGATCATTCTGAAAGGAAAAATTACAAATATGGCTTAGTACTGGGCTGACATATGGAGAACAGTATTTTAGAATTCTAATAGATATCCCATCATATCCACAAGAGTCCTTAGTCTTTAGTGATTTAATTATTGACTCAATCTCCCCTATGGAAGTATCATGAAGGACCATTTCAGGTAACAGCCTCGGAAAGGCTTTTTCTATATGATTACCTGTAGAAACTAGGGTTTTGTTTAGTTCACCTACTATATTCAGAAAGTGATTATTGAATATTACTCATAATCTAATTTGTCAGTAACAGAACCATTTCTACTAGGTACTGACGTTATATCTTCTACCTGCTGCTGCTAACGGGACACTTCCTTCACGACTGAACAGATAGTTTTAATTTTATCCCGAGAATTTGCTATACTTTTTGCATTCTTAATGACTTTTTCCAGAACCTTACAGTACTGTTTGTAATGAGCTACTGCATCTTTATTCTGCCTGCTTCTAACATTTTGATACAATTCCCGCTTTGTTCTACATGATACTCTTATCCCCTTTGTCAGTGTCCCTGGCTACCTGTTACTGGAAGTACCCTGTTTTGAGCGTTCTAACGGAAAGCAACTTTCAAACAGCATAAGAAATGTGTTCAGAAAAACATTACATTTATAATCTGCATTTTCAGCACTATAAACATCCTGCCATTCTTGTTCCTTAATTAGACTTTAAAAGGTCTCAATTGCAACTGGATTAACTTTTCTGAGTAGTTGATATTTACGTTCAACATTTATTTGAGAACAAATACTTTTTAGAATTAAAATTTGGGCATCGTGGTCTGATAGGCCACTTAGTATTCTTGTGACAGAGTACCCCTCTAATAATGAAGAATGAACAAAAATATTGTCAATGGTAGAACTGCTATTTCTTTGCACTCTCCCTGGAAAAAATACTGTTTGCATCATACTATAGGAATTAAATAGATCTAACAGCTGACTTCTTCTTGAGCTATCACCTACACAATTAATGTTGAAATCTCCTCACACAATTAAATTTTTATATTTCCTATCAAGTGAACCAATTCCAGCTTGGGCAGAAACATTTTAAAATCTGAGTTAAGGGACCTGTAAATAACAACAATTACTAGTTTAGTTCCATTAACATTAACAACTCCTGCACAACATTCAAATATCTTTTGTGTGCAGTGTGTAGAAAAATCGATTGACTCAGATGAAAAATCGTTTTTAACATACATGGCCACTCCCCCACACTGCAAGGACCTCCTAGAGAAGAAGACAGGTATCCTGTAACCTGGCAAAGGAAGTCTCTGAATTGTCACATCACATAGAAAGTGCTCTGAAATACCAATAATGTCAGAATCAATATCAGTCAGAAGTTCATTAACTTTATCTATGATACCCTGTATATTTTGATGTAAAATAGTAAGTCTCTTATTGCTTAGATTCTTAGACTCTCCGTCGGGGAGTCGAATCCCCCTCCGGCATGGATGTTTGCGCTGTCTTTGGTGTAAGTTAGTTGGAAAGTAGTTTATAAGTTTAGGGACTGATGACGCCACAGTTACGTCCCACAAGCTTAACAATTTTTGTACAAAAATCTGAGTGAGTTTCGTGACTAATGTTTGTGTTATTACTCCTCTTCCTAATATCTGCATTAATGTCTGAAGAAATTTACAGATAAAATTTATATCATTTAGTAGCAGGTTATACACCCTAAAATTTAAGGAAAAAATATTTATATACCTCCGTAATATTATAACCTTTAACGATAAGTAGCGCTGGCCGCGGTGGCCGAGGGGACTGATGCGCTTCAGTCACGGTGTGCAGGGCCACTACGGTCGGGGGTTCGAATCCCCCCTCGGGCATGGATATTTGTGCCGTCCTAGTTCGTAAGTAGTTGATAAGTAGTTTGTAAGTTTAGCGACTGATGACCCCGTAGTTAAGTCCCATAAGACTTACAAACATTTGAACATTTTGAACGATAAGTAGAGTTGTTTGGTACAGGTCTAACGTCACATGAATTACATCCGTTCCCGTAGACAGTTTATCCTGTGCCATAATTATGTGGATTTATCGTGGGCTCATAAAGACGAATACGTTATACATAACAAACTTTCGAATGGCAGTAACGAGAGCCAAGTAAGAAAAAGATGAAATCAACTAGATAGAGATAAGCATTCTGATGCCGAAATTAGAAGGTACTTCGTCCTTAGCAGGTCCAGCACCTGCTACAGACACATCCAGAAAAGTAAGAGTGAAAAAGAAAGAAGAGGATGCACCGCTGGAACGCCCCTGCCGTGTGATCATCCGCACTCGAGGCTGGGAGTGCTGCCCACGGCTGCGAGGTAAATTACGCACGTGGCACATTTCTGCCTGTCTGGGAGATAACAGTAGGCTGATGAAGGCGCCAAGGACGGCGGCCTCGCTCAGGATCGACACTCCCGAAGGACGACCGTTTGTGGTCGTTAGTTCGCCACGCTCTCGCTAGGGCTGCGTAATACCAAATTATCTCACGGAAGTAAACACGAAAAAAAAAAAAAAAAAAAAAAATCAAGTAAAATTAATGTTTGCCTAAGTAGCGTTGACTCACTCCAACACTTTTTTGTAGATTAGCCTTCCTCTCACGGTGCGAATTTGCAGCATGACAGACGCTTCAACCGAGTACACGTGTCTCGTGTTTAGAAACTGATGTAATTTATGCGATTAATACAAAATGCTTTACACCCACGCACGCCCCAATGATGGTGGCAAGCTTATTTTACTATGAGACTTTGACTGAAAAAATGTTACAGATATTTGCAAATGATTGGTAAAGGAAGGGAAGGAAGAAGGATAGGAAAGAAAGGATTGACGGTGGCCGCATTTGGGCATTGATATTAAGCCATGGCGACAAGTGAAAATGTGAGCCGGACCGGAAATCGAACCCAGGCCCTCCTCGGGACAGCGGTCGCCTTAACCACTTGGCCCCCGGTGACCTCCTCCCGACCGTCTCAGAATCTCACAATGCGCACGCTACGTTTGTAGCGCCCCTATCGTCCATGCCCTCTTACACTCGCCATTACCGGTTTCCCGTGCGAGGTCGGAGGTATGACCGCATCTGCGGTGAAATAACTGAAGCTAACGCCGTCGTCGCGTTTGAATACTTATAGTATTTCACCGCAGATGCGGTTTTACGTGCGACCTCGCACGGGAATCCGTAATGGCGAGTGTAAGAGGGCATGGACGATAGGGGCGCTACAAACGTAGCGTGCGACTTGTGAGAATCTGAGACGAACGGGAGGCGAGCACGGGTGTCCAAGTGGATGCCGGGCGCAGTGGTTCAGCGCACCCGGTCAGAGGGCTGAACGTCCTCTGCAATAAAAAAGCTGAGCCAAAGTCACATCGAACAAGAACGAACAATCACGAACAGTGTCCGCAACGAACTACCCATAGAGAGAGAGAGAGAGAGAGAGAGAGAGAGAGAGAGAGAGAGAGAGAGAGAAAGTGGTTAAGGCGACCGCTGGCCCGAAGCGGAATACCCGGGTTCGATTTCCGGTCCGGCTCCTATTTTCACTTGTCGCCATTGCTTAGTATCAATGCCCAAATGCGGCCGCTGTCAATCCTTTCTTTCCTATCCTTCTTCCTTCCCTACCTTTACCAATCATTTGCAAGTGTTATTTGGCTGCGAAGCAGGTGTGTGTCTACTATAAGTATTTACAGATATATTGTAAAAGTACCCTATTTACAGATTGTTGCACGAATCCGTAGAACATGTACGTTCACAGTTTTAGGAAGATTTTTCTTTTTCATTTCCCATTTCAAGTAATTTAATTTGAGACGAGTTATCTAGAACAATAAGAATAATTCCAGACTTTCCAAAATACTGCTGGGAGCCGAGCGATAGGTTACCAGCTTTATGTGAGGATGAGGCGAAGATACCTAGTGGAGCGCCTGAGGACGCTAGTAAAACATTATTAGTGTTTACAAGTTTATTCAGTTGTTAGAACATTTCGTGGTGTAGGCACTAACTCGGCAGGAGCTAGATCAGCAGGTGACGTCGCCTTCGGTCGCGTCAGCTCGTCGTCGTCTGCCATATACTGTTAGGACGGGCGGTATTCGCGCCGTTGCGTCTGGGAGACAAAAAATAGACCATACAGAAGTTGTGCTCGATCCCAACAAGCAGCTGCTTGTGAGACCAAACAAGGAAGCATTGGAGTCGGATGTCGCCGTGACCGATGAACTCTTATTAGCGGCTAGCAGGGTTGACAGGATCATTGGGATTTATGGACCCAACTAATGAAGTCTAAACTGGCCTCAAGCAGCACCCATACTCAGAGATGTGAAGCCGCTAGTATCTCGGTTCACCAACTTCTTTGGAGGATGATCAGTTCGAAGCGTAGTAGTTCCCCATCTCCTAGCCGCGAGTAGTGGTGCTATAATGTACTGCTTTATCTGAGACATAAGCTGAATACAGTGATTAGATCATTGGATCAATACGTACTCTCCTGAGCTGCTCGACTTCATGTGGGTTAAAATGTACATTTTTGCTATGCTGTTTATAATTGAAACATTTCAAGATACGGAGTTGTAGAGTGATTGTGAACACGATAGACACAGCACACACAGACTGTGTGTCCAAGATACAGAGGGTACACTTATTATTCCTGTCTGTGACCGTTGATATTTCCTTGATTTGTGTTCAACACGCAGTGACACTGTGCCTGTGTGGCCTGTGTGGCCGAGGGGACTGAGGCGCTCCAGTCACGGTCTGCACGACCACTACGGTCGGGGGTTCGAATCCCCCCTCGGGCATGGATATTTGTGCCGTCCTTAGTCTTACCTAGTTCATAAGTAGTTTGAAAGCTTAGGGACTGATAACCCCGTAGTTAAGTCCCATAAGTTCTACAAACATTTGAACATTTGATTTATCTATAAATGACTTCCTTTGTGATGCAAAGATCACAGTTTGACATGTGCTCGACTTAACGTAGGTACGATCTTTGACATTCTTGTCATATCAGTGAGATTTATTTTTGGTGCATGTTGTACACCTGGTGATGAAATATGTATGAGAAAAATGAAATGGTTATTTAGGACGCTCATAATGAATGCTACTATTGTATTTTCTACTATACATCTATGTGGATTATTGCTAGTGTACTTATTTGTTGTTGATGTTGTGGTTGTGGTCTTCAGTCTGTACACTGGTTTGATGCTGCTCTCCTCGCTACCCTATCCTGTGCAATCGTCTTCATCTGACAATACGTTCGACAACCTACATCCTTCTGAATTTGCATACTGTATTCGCCCCTCGGTCTCCCTCTACGATTTTTACCTGGCAAACTTCCTTCTAATGCTAAGTTGACGATTCCTTCAAGTCCCAGAATGCGTACCACCAACCTATCCTTTCTCTGAGTCAGGATATGCCAGAAACTCCTTTCCTCCCAAATTCTGTTGAGCACTTCCTCATTAGTTATGTGATCTACCCATCTAATCTTCATCATTAGTCTGTAGCACCACTTTCCAAAAGCTTCAAATCATATTTTTGTCTGAACTCCTGATAGTCCACGTTTTATTCGCATACAATGCTACACTCAAGACAAATGCTTTCAGAAAGGACTTCCAAACATTTAAATTAATATTGGATGTTAACAAGTTTCGCTTCTTTAGAAACGCTTTTTTCCCATTTTATATCTTCTCTACATCGGCCATCAGGAGTTATTTTGCTACCCAAATAACAAAACTCATATACTACTTTTATTGTCTCATTACCTAATCTAATTCCTGCAGCATCGCCTGAGTTTCTGACATTACATTCCATTACCCTCGTTTTACTCTTGTTAATGTTCATCTTATATTTTCCTTTCAAGATACTATCCATTCCATTCAATTGCTCTTCCAAATCCTTTGCAGTCTCTGACAAAATTACTGTGTCATCGGCAAACCGCAGTTTTTATTTCTTCTCCCTGAACTTTAAAGTCCCTCTCTAAATTTCTCCTTGCATTCCTTCACTGCTTGCACAGTGTACAGATTGAACAACATTGGGGAAAGGCTCAACCCTGTCTTACTCCCTTCCCAACCTCTGCGTTCCTTTCTTGCCCTTCGATTCTAACAGCTGTCTGGTTTTTGTATAGGTTGTATATCTCCCTATATTTTACCCATGCTACATTAAGAATTTAAAAGAGTGTATTCCAGTCGACATTGTCAAAAGCTTTCTTCAAATCGACAATCGCTAAAAACGTAGGTTTGCCTTTCCTTAGCCTCACGTGTTCCTACATTTCTCCTAAATCGAAACTGATCTTCCCCGATGTCGGATTCCACAAGTTTTCGTCTGTGAATAATTCGTGTTAATATTTTTCAACGATGACTTATTAAACTGATAGCTCTGTAATTTTCACATCTGTCTTAACTTTCTTTCTTTGGAATTGGAATTACAATATTCTTCTTCTTTGTCTCAACTCCTGATAGTCCAAGTTTTATTCACATACAATGTTACACTCAAGACAAATGCTTTCAGAAAGGAGTTCCTAACATTTAAACTAATATTGGATGTCAACAAATTTCGCTTCTTCAGATACGCTTTTCTTCCCATAGTCGTTTGTTATTATGATTTTTTTTATTTTTTTATTTTTTATTTATTTATTTATTTATTTTTAGTTTCACAACTAATGTTCAAATGTTTGTAGAACTTATGGGACTTAACTACGGGGTCATCAGTCGCTAAGCTTACAAACTACTTATGAAGTAGCTAAGACTAAGGACGGCACAAATATCCATGCCCGAGGGGGGATTAGAACCCCCGACCGTAGTGACCGTGCAGACCGTGACTGGAGCGCCTCAGTCCCCTCGGCCACCGCGGCCGGCATGAGATACACTGTCAGCAATTTCTGTTAGGATGAATGATGCAGGTATGTATTCATACATAAAAATTCTGATACATGGTAATGTCATTATTTTGTGATTAAGCAGTCCTTTTCTATGCACTTCGTACTTTTCTAGGACGGAAGATAATGCCTAAGTAGCATCTAAACGGGTTATCCAATTAAATAAATTAGCTATCTTGACTGAAAACCATTATTAAACCTTAACGTACTGATAAAAGTTTGCAGTATCCTACTAGGAGTGTGGGCCATCAGCGGGGGGTCTGTATGCGGTGACGTCGGTGTGCGTAAAACGACGCCTAGCGCAGTAGAGTCGTGCTGCCGGCCAGCCCAGGATGTGGGGCGCGCGAGCGCGTCGTGTAGCCACGCAGTGAGGCGGCTGGAAACGTGGCCAGAGGCCTGCAAGGCCGATGCTGGCTGGAAGGCTGCGCCGAACTAGGCTCTAGTTGCAGGCCTCCAGGTGAGAGTCCAGTAGCAAATGCAGCTGGCCTTCAGGGCAGCCGGCCAGGTGGAAGGTGCAGCTATCGCAGCATCAGACCTGCCGCAAGCAGCAGAACCGCGGTTGCGAGCACCAGAGCCTCGAGAAAAGAAAGGAACCAACATTAGGCTATCATCTCAGCATTGTCATTAGGGGTGGAGCACACGCTCTGATTTTTTGGGTAAGGTTGACGAGGACAAATGCAGAACCGTAGAAGATTGTATAACTAGAGGAAAGATAGATACTGCCTACAGGAAAATAAAAGAGATATTTGGAGACAAGAAAAGCAGTTGTATGGATATTAAGAACTTACAAGGAATGTACATGGGCTCGAACAAACATATTTGTATGGTTACAGGATTTCTACGTACACCTCAACGTGCTGGTGCGTGTCGTTTTTCTTCAAAGCTTTGCAACAATGCTCTAAATAGCACTGTAGATGTAATTGTAGACGCCATACGTAATGCAGATATCTTAACTATAACTTATGCAAGAATCGTCGTACATGTTCTCTAGCAAAAGCCGTGATGATAGTTGGAACTTCAACCTTCTTCCGGAAAGACTGTTGGTATTCACTGCCACTGCTTCCATCGCCTCTTCCCGTACTTACCGTAGCACTACCGCTTGCAATGAGTTGTTCGTCATTAACATCCCTATTATCATTGTTATGAGTTTGTAACGACAGTATCTAACTTATGCTCATATTTCTGTCCATAACATTTATGAGAAAGCATGCAAATGATTCATCTTCTACACTAATACCATCTTTACGAAGAAGTGTTCATCTCAACTAATCGCAATACATTAGCAGGATTGATTCGCAATCCCCGCCCCATCTGACGCTTCACCACACAAATAACATCACAAAACGCAACTTCGGAGGCACACTGCACCGTCCCTACTGGCGAACCGACAGGTCAAAGTACAATGCGGAATGGCACACGCAGAGGTCTCTAACGGACGACTGCAGAGTTTTGCAGATGCGGGAGTATCACTAGTGCAATAACGGATCTTTACATTATCTCTCATACGATGTTGGTGTATATGTGTTTGTTCGAGCCCAAGTACTTTCCTTGTTGGACAGAAAACCAGTACTAAATAGTAAACTTATGGGACTTAACTGCGGGGTCATAGTCCCTAAACTATCAAAGTTATACTAAAGACAGCACAAACATTCATGCCCGAGGGGAGATTCGAACCCCCGACGGGGAACGGCCTCACCCATCGGACCATAGCGGCCCAATGCGCTTGGCCACTCCGCCGCGGTAAAACCAGTACTAAGCAAAGAGGGGAAAGCTGAACTGTGGAATGAATATATAGAGGGCCTGTACAAAGGAAATAAACTTAAAGGCAGTATTCTAAAAATGGGAGACGAAGTGGAGGAAGATGACATTGGAGATATGATACTGCGAGAAGAATTTGACAGATCGCTGAAGGATTTGAGTCGAAATATGGTCCCTGAAGTAGATGATATTCCCTCTGAATTGCTGATATAATTAGGAGAGCCAGTCATGGAGAAATTGTTCCAACTGGTATGCAAGATATATGAGACAGGAGAAATATCCTCAGACTTCAAGAAGAATATTGTAGTTCCAATTCCAAAGAAAGCAGGTGCAGACAAATGTGAAAATTATAGAACTATCAGTAAATAAGTCATGCCTGCTAAATACTAACACGAATTATTTACAGACGAATGGAAAAATGTTGAAATGTCTGTAAATCTATCGGACCAAAATTGCGTGGTCATCAGTCCGTAGCTTACAAACTACTTAAACCTAGGTAAGCTAACCTACGGACAAACACACATACCCATGCCCCAGGGAGGACTCGAACCTCCACGGCGAGCAACTGCGCGCTTCGCAGCGAGGTGCTTTAGACCGCTAGGCTACTCCACCGCGGCGCGAATGGAAAAACTTGTGGAATCCGACCTCGGGGAAGATCAGTTTGGATTTAGGAGAAATGTAGGAACACGGGAGGCAATATTCACATTACGACGTATCTTAGAAGATAGGCTAAGGAATGGCAAACTTACATCTTTAGCGTTTGTAGATTTGGAGAAAGCTTTTGACAATGTCGACTGGAATACACTCTTCCAAATTCTGAAGGTATCAGGGGTAAAGAGTTTTATTCAACATATAAAAAAGCAGACAACAGTTATTAGAGTCGAAGGGCAAGAAAGGGACGCAGAGGTTGGGAAGGGAGTAAGACAGGGTTGTATTCTTTCCCCAATGTTGTTCAATCTGTACATTGAACAAGCAGTGAAGGAATGCAAGGACAAATGTGCAGAGGGAATTAAAGTTCAGGGAGATGAAATAAAAACTTAGCGGTTTGCCGATAACATAGTAATTTTATCAGAGATTGCAAAGGATCTGGGAGAGCAATTGAATGGAATGGACAGTGTCTTGATAGGAAGATATAAGGTGAACATTAACAAGAGTAAAACGAGAGTAATGGAATGAAATGTCAGAAAATCAGGCGATGCCGAAGGAATTAGATTAGGTAAAGAGACAATAAAAGTAGTAAATGAGTTTTCTTATTTTGGTAGCAAGATAACTTCTGATGACCGAAGTAGAGAAGATATAAAATGCAGAATGGCTATTGGAAGAAAAGCGTTTCTAAAGAAGCGAAACTTGTTTACATCCAATATTAATTTGAATGTTAGGATGACCTCTCTGAAAGCTTTGCAGATCGACATATTGACCATAGCTGTTTATTTTTTCTCAGTGCTACCGGTTTCCGTCAAGCGTTAGCAGAGATTAGCTAATAGCTTAACATCTCTGCTAACGTTTGATAATGGTAAATGACCGAAACCGGAAACAAATGAGGAGGTTCTTAACCGAATTGGGGAGAAAAGGAGTTTCTGGCATATCCTGATTAAGAGAAGGATATATTCTGAGACATCAAGGAATTGTCAACTTAGCATTAGAAGGAAGTGTGTGGGGTAACAATTGTAGAGGGAGACCGAGGGACGAATACGATAAACAGATTCAAACGGATGTAGGATGCCTAACGTATTCTCTGATGAAGAGAATTGCACAGGACAGGGTAGCGTGGAGAGCTGCATCAATCCAGTCTGCGGACTGAAGACCACAACAACAAACAGCATTCCGAAGACATTAGCTTGCAGTGATTGCTCATGCAATATCCTGATATGTAGCTATCATATACATCCACTCGCTCAGTGAAAGATCCGTACCCAAAGAATGGGACGTCGCCAGGTCACTTCAATGCTCAAGAAAGTTAATAGGAGCCGTCCGTAAAATTACATGCCTATATCACTGACGCCGGTTGTCAGCTGGAGTTTAGAACATTCGATTTCCTTAAAAATTACCAACTACTCATAGGAACATAGATTCAGATAGTATCATTTACTTACATGATATGATCTTCAAAAGGATATAAAATATTTCCGGAAGGCTTTAGACACTGTACCATACAAACGTCTTCTAATCAATTTGAATGTCTGTGGAATATCGTCTCAGTTGTGCAAATGGGTTCGTGATTTCCTGTCAGAAACGACACAATACGTTGTAATTAATTGACGGAAAGTCATCGAGTAAAACAGAAGTGATATCTGGCGCTCTCCAGGGAAGTGTTAAGGGGTCCCTAATCGTTCGTAATCTTCAAACGATTTAGCAGACAATGTTGCAGCTCTCTTAGTCTGTTCGCGGATGATGTTGCCATTTATTGGTTAGTAGTCACCAGAAGTCGAAAGCAACTGAAAAATGATTTAGATACGATATCTTCATGGTGCCAAAATTGGCAATTGACCCTTAATAATTTTTGAAAAAATCCAAATCATCTCTAAAAGATATCTGTTAAACTTCATTTGCACGATAAATGAATCAAATCTACAGGTCGTAAAATCAAGTTAATACCAAGGAATAACAGTTACGAACAACGTAAAGTGGAAAGAATACGAAAAATATTCTAGGGCACTCGAACAAAAGGCTACGATTCATTAGCAACCAACTAGCAAGACGAAACAGTTCTACTAAAGAAACTGCCCACACAATACTTGTATGTCCTATTTTGAAGTACTGCTGCGCATTGTGGGATTCATGTCAGGTGGTACTGACGAAACAGGCAGCTTGTTTTGTATTATCGCGATATAGGGGAGAGAGTGGCACGGAAAAGATGCACGAGTTGGGATGGAAATCATTAAAAGAAAGGCGCTAGTCGTTGTGGCGAGATTTATTTGCGATATTTCTTCACTAACTTTCTCTTCCGAATGCGAACATATTTTCTTAGCAGATCAAAAAGTGGAATGCCATGTATGTCAATGTGATTTCCAGAGTATTTATGTAGATCTAGTTTTTTTAATGAAATCGGGAATCCTAAATGTGGATGGCCTTAGTTAGATTCGAACCACCGTCCTTGCAAATGTGAGTCCAGTGGGATAACCACTGCGCCAGCTCGCTCTATAGGGTCTGGAGAGGGCGAATGGCTGGACCTTAGATACCGATAGACTGACAGACTCGTAAGTCTGAAGAATCTCCGACCACCTTCCCCCCCACTTCCCTCTCAGAGATACTTATACGCGGCAGACTGTGATATATTTGTTCAAAAAAAAGGAAAGTACAAATTGTACATCTGTTGTCGAAAGACACAAGGCACTTTCGAGCTAAATATTTCAAGCAGCCTGTCCACAAAACATTCATGAAGAGGGAAGCATAAGTGAAAAATATCTAAAGACTACATGAACATTCTCTAACTTAACTCTTTGGCAAACACGTAGCAAGTGGAAAGAACTTATTGCTGTGTGCTGGCTGATCAGGTTAGACAAATCGTACCATTGTGTATATGAAGCTTTTAAACGATAATGTTAAGCTGTACACATTGCCATTGAAAACAAAACAAAAATTGCTGGCTTCCTTGTATATACTTCTTTCGGCAATACTGGGTGGTTTTTTCCAACTCTAGGGATTGATCGAGGAGGGGATACGGAAAAAATCGCACCGGACTGTTTTATGGCCCACTCTAGATATGCCTGTAGTTTTATGATTTTGCAAATATTTCTGAAAAAAGAATTAAATTCTAAATAATAAAAATTATGGATGACACAACTGCGACTCAGCTATTGTGATAACATCAATACACACAACACGTAGTATTCTTTCAGTCCGTTTTTTTTAACAGCCAAAATTATTAGATATTCGAATTTAGCTTGGACAAACAGACTCTATTTTGAACTTTAACCTCTTTAAACTATCATTTTAATATCTCTCCCACATTTTCATGATCTTTTTCCATTAAAATATTGTCACCTGTCTTGCTCTGGGTGTTAGTTCTAACTTTATTTTCTTTGCCTGTACTGGTTACGAAAAACTATAATCTGGAAGGAACGTAGCGTACGTTTGCCGTTCAGACGAGTGGCTACATCCTGGAAGGAATACAGTGTACATTTGGCATTCGGAAATCAGAGTCCTCTTTCTCTAAAATGTGTATTTGTTCTATTTTGTTAACTTGCCATGAAATACAAACCAGCGAATTATAAACACAGACTTCTTTATCACATGTATATAAACTGGGGAGATACTGTAGCAATGACTGTTGTTTGTGACGTAATGTTATTAATAACTTTGTATATAGATTAAGTACTATAGATATGTTACCGCATTTATTCCCTTTGTTATTTTACCGTTTTCGCACTGTTTTTATTTTATTTTTATTTTTATTTATTTATTTTTGTCTTTTTGGATTAGTAGACCAGCGCCAGTGAGCGGTATAGTTACTATTAGTAAGTCTATGGTAAGCAGTTAGTGTTACGATACATGCAGTGCTCAAAACAATTAGGGGTGTGAGATATCACAAACAATGTACATATGTACATATTTAATTCAGGTATTGGTTACAGTTGTAATTTGTGTGTGACACAGTATGATATTTTGCTATCTCCACTCTTTACTTGAGTTTGACATGGCGTTTGCTTAGAGCGAGGCACAATCGCGCTACAACAGCAGTGAAAAAGTCATTGTCGTTGCCCTCTAATACGTTAAGTACATTTGCATATCTGATTAGCATGGAAACTATGAGATTACCAATCAGCTCATGAGGATAGTTTGCCATTCTTCCAAGAATGCATCCTTTGTGGGAGTTGCTGACTGCAATGCGTCCGCGAAGTGCATTGCACAAATGCTGAATCGAGTTCAAGTCCGATGACAAAGCTGGCCACACTATTCGTTCGATTCCCTCAGATTCAATTATGTTGTTCACCAGTGCAGCTCTATCGTGAAGAGCGTTATCGTCCACCAGAAGGAACCCGTCTCCTATGGCACCAGCGTAGGGCACAAGAAAAGGTCGAAGGATCTCGTCTCTTATAATTAAGAGTAGTCAAAGATTCGATCTGGACGACGGAGGTCTGCACGTCCGCCAGTACTGCCTGCTGCCCTCACCATTCGTCCACCACCATTGTGATGTATCCTGCACATAAGCAGGATTATTCCGAGTTCCACGTTCTCTCCATATGAGGAAACGGCACAACTTTGACTTATCTGTGAGGAGAACACGGCGCCATTCGTTAAGACCCCAATCCTGATGTTCCTCCACCCAGTTTCTGTGGGCTAAATCAACACCATCTGAAGAAAAAATCAAATGTTCAAATGTTTATATAGCTTATGGGACTTAACTACAGGGTCATCAGTCCCTAAACTTACAAACTACTTATGAACTAATTAAGACTAAAGACGGCACAAATATCCATGCCCGAGGGGGGATTCGAATCCCCGACCGTAGTGGCCGTGCAGACCGTCACTGGAGCGCCTCAGTCCCCTCGGCCACCGCGGGCGGCCCATCTGAAGAGAAGGCCTGCGCGCTGCCGTGCCACGTCACACAGAGTAGGTCGCGATCGCGTAGCTCACTGGCTGGCCGATGGGGCACGGCCCACTGCCTCGCATCGTCCAGCCAGTGAGCTAGGCGGTCGCGACCTACTCTGCGTGACGTGGCACTGCAGCGCGCAGGCCTTCTCTTCAGACAGTATTGGTGTTGTGACCTCGTCGCCTTTTGTTGTTTCATACTCGTTCCGATATAGTTGTCAGGAAAGGTTCTAGTGTAGGAATCGATGCCAAATGTAACAACTATTCAGATTAGTAATACAAGTTTTATTGACTGAAAACTATAATACTCAACTTTAGAACATGTGCCTGTTTCTTGTCTCTTCTTGCTTGTCGTGGCGTTGTCCGTATGATGCTAGCTGCGGTGTGACCTAGTTACTGCTAAGTTCAAAGTTGCGTCCTGACTTAGTATTGTTCTATTTCTGACTTTCTAGCTGACTAGTAACTGCCTGAGTTCTAACTAGTAACTTACGGGCTGTCCAGACGTATGTCGGCCTAGATATAGCCGCTTTTAGAGGGCGTGCATCTTCCGTTACTCCCTCCGAGATGCGCAGCGCCTACTTGCGTCTGGCTTTTGATCGATCGCTGACTTCTCCACGATTGTTCTCTTACGTCTGGCGTGTGGCTAAATGGAACACACGACATTGGCCTCCGTAAGTAGCGGCCACATTCCCGAAGTCGATTTGCGACTATTTGTGTTGATATCGCGCGTCCAGCTGCTGCCTGAGTTGCACTCTATCTGCTGTATCGACGGGCAGAGATGGCGGTCTTCTGTTGCTGGTGTTACCGGTGGACGACCTTGGCCTCTCCTTCTTTTACGGTTCCTGTTTTTCTGAAATCGCTTCCAGCTCTCGATTCCAACCTTCCTATGGCTCTCCATGCCACAGCCTCGGGTAATTCACGAACTGCTCACTATTCTATCTGAACCCAACTGCTTGTCTACTTTTTTGGTAGACTAAACACAAGTCAACACCATACCACCTGCAGCAACTTTACTTTATTACCACTATCTCGGTTAAAATGTCCAAATGTTTGTAAATCTACACTGCTGGCCATTAAAATTGCTACACCAAAAAGAAATGCAGTTGATAACGGGTATTCATTGGACCAATAGCACAAAGTAGAACTGACATGTGGTTACATTTTGACGCAATTTCGGTCCATAGATCCCGAGAAATCAGTACCCAGAACAACCATCTCCGACCGTAATAAAAGCCTTGATACGCCTGGGCATTTGGTCAAACAGAGCTTGGATGGCGTGTACAGGTACAAATGCCCATGCAGCTTCAACACGACACCACAGTTCATTCAGAGTAGTTCATGGCGTATTGTGACGAGCCAGTTTCTCGGACACCATTGACCAGACGTTTTCAGTTGATGAGAAAGCTGTACAATGTGCTGGCCAGGACACCAGACAAACATTTTCCGTATCCAGAAATGTCCGTATAGGACCTGCAACATGCTGTAGTGCATTATCCTGCTGAAATGTAGGGTTTCGCAGGGACCCAATGTCGGGTAGAGTCAACGGGTCGTAACACATCTGAAATGAAACCCCTACCGTTCAAAGTGCCGTCGATGTGAACAAGAGGTGACCGAGACGAGTAACCAATGGCACCGAATACCATCACGCCGGGTGATACACCAATACAGCGATGACGAATACACGCTTCCAATGTGCGTTCACCGCGATGTCGCCAAACACGGATGCGACCATCATTATGCTGTAAACAGAACCTGGGTACATCCGAAAAAATGACGTTTTCCCATTCGTGCACCCAGGTTAGTCGTTGGGTACACCATCGAAGGCGCTCCTGTCTGATAAGAAGCGTCAAGGGTAACCGCAGCCATGGTCTCCGAGCTGATAGTCCATGCTGCTGCTAGCGTCGTCGAACTGTTCGTGCAGATGGTTTTTGTCCTGTAGACGTCTCCATCTGTTGACTCAGAGACCGAGACGTGGCTGCACGATCCGTTACAGCCATGCGGATAAGATAACTGTGATCTAGACTGCTAGTGTTACGAGGCCATTGGGATCCAGCACGGCGTTCCGTATTGCCCTCCTGAACCCACCGATTCCATATTCTGCTAATAATCATTGGATCGCGACCAACGCGAGCGCAACGTCACGATACGATAAACCGCAATCGCGGTAGGTTACAATTCGACCTTTATCATAGTCGGAAACGTGATGGTACACATTTCTCCTCTTTACACGAGGCATCACAACAACGTTTCACCAGGCAACGCTGGTCAACTGCTGATTGTGTATGAGAAATCGGTTGGAAACTTTCCTCATGTCAGCACGTTGTAGGTGTCGCCATCGGCGCCAACCTTGTGTGAATGCTCTGAAAAGTTAATCATTTTCATACCACAGCATCTTCTTTCTGTCGGTTAAATTTCGCGTTAGTAGCACGTCATCTTCGTTGTGTAGCAATTTTAATGGCCAGGAGTGTAGATTAGATTGGATTAGTACTTGTTCCATAGATAATGAATACACTTCGTAATGCCGGCCGCGGTGGCCGAGGGGACTGAGGCGCTCCAGTCATGGTCTGCACAGCCACTACGGTCGGGGGTTCGAATCCCCCCTCGGGCATGGATATTTGTGCCGTCCTTAGTTGTAAGTAGTTCATAAGTAGTTTAGGGACTGATGACCCCGTAGTTAAGTCCCATAGACTCTACAAACATTTGACCACTTCGTAATGATGTGCAACGTGTCAGCTTAATGAAAGGTGTTTTTACAAATTATTACTTTGTACGAAATGATACATGAAACAATTTTTTATTTTTTTATTTTTTTATTTTTTATTTTATTGTTTTGTCGCTTTCTTATTTTACATCTAAAAATTCATTTATAGTGTGAAGGAGTTGCCATTCATAAATACTTTTAATTTATTTTTAATCGCTTGTTGGCTATCTGTCAGGTTTTTGATGGTGTTTGGTAGGTGACCAAAGACTTGTGGCAGCATAATTCGCCCCTTTCTGTGCCAAAGCTAGATTTAACCTTGAATATTGAAGATAATTCTTTCTCCTAGTGTTGTAGTTATGTACACTGCAACTGCTTTTGAATTCAGTGGGATGGGTAATAACAAATTTCATTAGTATAAGCCACTTCGAAGATCTCCAGCTCTAAGTGTATGCAGGGTGATCTTGGATGGGCTCCAGCAATTATTCTGATTACACGCTTTTGTGCAATGAATACTTTCTTACTCAATGATGAATTACCCTAGAAAATTATGCCATACGGAAGCAGAGAATGAAAATAGGCATACTAAGCTATCGGACTCAACTGATGGGTTATTAGTCCGTAACTTACAAACTACTTAAACTAAGGTAAACTAACCTAAAGACAACATAAACACCGATTCCCGAGGGAGTTTGGACTCGAACCCACGACTGCAAACGGCCGCGCACACCGCAGCACGGCGCCTCAGTGCGCACGGCTAGTCCCCCGCGGCTTCTATCTCGGTTACCGTAATGTTGTTGTCTCTACTCCGTAGAACCAACAGAAAAACGTCCAACAATTTTAAAATGTTTATGAAGCTTAAGGGACTTAGCCGCAAGGTCATCAGTCCTTAAATTTACAAACTACTTATAAACTATCTTATACTAAAGACAGCACAAACCTCCATGCCCGAGGGGGTATTCAAACCCCCGACAGGGAACGGCCTCGTACATCGCAGCATAGCTCCTCAATGCGCTCGGCCACTCCGCCGCGGCCAACAATTTTCGTTCATTGTGCTGATGAGAATACTTCATAACCCAACTGATTCCCTAATTGTTTTGACCAGTGTACGTATAACGGTAGGAAAAGTAATTCGAGACATTTTGTGTAGGCTGGTAGGAGAGATGAGGTAGAATTATGGAGTAGAATAACATGGAAGTGTCTCTAAGCTTATCACGTCGAGTTCATCTGCGTTAAGAAATAGACCTACGTAGATTGTAAGAAGTATGGCTTACGTAACACACGGTACCCTGCATTTCTCTAAACTGCTACTAGTAATCTCGTGAACATAACAACATACAAATGCTGTCCTGTATCTCTCGATAACCAGTCGGCTTGCAGATGTCACAATCTGAATCAGATACTAATTACTGTCGCAGATATAAATATTAGCCGGCAACACGGTGCGAAAAGTAGTCTGTAAAAGCTCTCCGATCTTTTACCGTTTCTACAACTGCTGTTTAGAGTTCCTAAGGGAGCGGGTTGCTTATGTAATATGAGCAGTTAAATAAATGGGAAGAAATCCAAAAAGCGACTGCACCACAAACAACCACTAGTGTCAGACGTAGTTAGTGACTCGATGCACTGGGATAGTTCCTCTTGCTGCTGTTAACCTTGCGGAGTGAAAACGTAAGTAGGCGGCGGGTGCTAAGAAAGAGGGTTTATGTGATTAAAATACGCCTGGGAACGTCCTTGCCTCGCCCACTGCGCAGATTCTATGCAATGATTACGCCCGGAGTACTAGAAAGTTCTGCACTGCACGTTTGGCGTGGTATGCAGAACTCGCATCCAGCTGACTTCGTCGGTAAAAAATATTAGGCACCCATGTGAAAGACATAACTGATCACGATGGGTAACGCATAACTGGTTCCAGCGGTGGTAGTTCATCGGTGACGTCATGGCGATAAATTGGTGTGCATATGGCAGGTCTGTGGTGTGGCATCGGCAAGGTACGCTGTGCAGGATCTTTCTACGTACTCATAACCAGGGACAAGAAACAAGCGTTTTACTTTATGGGCCGATATTTATTTATTTATTTTTGCAAATTCAGTGTTAGTTTGTTGGCAAAATCTATTCTATGAAATTTAACAGTTGTAGTGTACCACTTTTCATGTTTTGTTTCGTTTTCTATATAATTATTTTTTCATTTTCGCTGTCATTTGTTTCCAATTTCAGCGAAATTTCTTTTCCTATAACGCTGTTACTTTTTCCCCAAATACTGTGATATTTTTCCCCAAATGCGGTGATACTTTTTAGTGCTACATTGTTATTTTTGGAAATTACTCTGTAATCTCTATCAGACTTATTGTTTTATTATTATTATTATTATTTTATTTCAAAAAGGTTCAAATGTTTGTTAAGCTTATGGGACTTAACTGCGGGATCATCAGTCCCTAAACATACAAACTACTTATAAACTAACTTATACTAAAGATAACACAAACGTCCATGCCCGAGGTAGGATTCGCCACGCCCGCGGGAGAATTCGAACCACCGATGGGAACGGCCTTGCATTTCGGAGCATAGCGCCTCAAAGCGCCCCGCAAATATGCCGCGGCTTTCCAAATTTGTTTTCTGCTTTGTTGTTCTTAGCCAATTAAACTGTTACTCTCCGGCCATTTCTGTGCTATATTTTGGCCTATATGTACGTTACTTTTCGTCACATTCAGAGATTTCCATCATTAATTCTTCTTGCTATTCTTGGCGTTATATTTTACCTCATTTCCGAAATTCTTTTTTTTATTTAATAAAGTCTATGGTTTTCCACCTGCCATATGTGCTGTTATTTTTTGCCACTTTCAGTGTTTATAATCAGTATTCTTCACGATATTTTCCTGTCCCTATCTCTTTCCATTCCGTAGCAGAATAGAAACAGGAACAGTGAAGGTCGTCAGACACCGGAAACCTGTTACTGTTTCAGTAAATGTGACATATCCGATACTCACTCTAAATTCACATTTTCCGTATCTGCTTAAATTTGTTTACTTTACGCCACAAGTAATAAAAATAAATCTACAAATATTTGCAAGCCTACTGAACGGAAATGCTATCGTCACCAGTCCCAAAACTTAAAAACATGTTGTTTTTCCTGATAGACTGAAATATGCTATTGTTAACCCTCTACACAAAAAAGAGGATACGTCTGTGTCAAAACTACCGCCCAATCTCAATTCTGAGAGCCTTATCAAAGGCCAGACGATGTCGAACAGTTGGGTCGATGAAATATTGGAATTCACATTGTCATCCGGCGGCAAACCCGCGAAGTGTATTTACATCATATCCGCCGTGAAAGCTTGAAAAGTCACATCTTATCAAAATTTCTTGAAAAGGCCATGTAGTCTGTTCTAGAGTAGCATCACACAAATGTAAAAAATAAAGTTCTAACTAAATGTCAGTGTGATTTTCAGAAATGCTTTTTCAACAGACAGTTATATATATACTTTCAGCAATGAAATATTAAACGCTCAGAATAACCGGACATCACACCTTGGAATTTTTTGCGAACTCTCCAAGGCTATTGATTGTGTAAATCATGGAATTCTTCTAGATCAACAAAAGTATTGTGGTATGAATGTGACAGTGTGCAAATGGTTTAAATCATACCTAACAGGAAGAATGCAGAAAGTTAGCATAAGTAGTTCACATAATACGCAAAAGACAGCTGATTACTCAAATTGGGGATCAATCAAAAATGAGGTGCCAATAGGTTCGTCTTGGGCCCTTTGCTGTTCTTAATATATATTAATGACTTGCCATACTACATTCATTAAGATGCAAATCTGGTTCTTTTTGCTGATGATACAAGTATAGTTATCACACCTGACAGACAACTAAACTGAAGAAATTATAAACGACATCTTTCAGAAAATTATTAAGTAGTTCTCAGCAAATGGACTATCATTAAATTTTGATAAAACACAGTACATACAGTTCCATTCAGTAAACGGAGTGACGCCATTAATGAACATAGACTTTGATCAGAAATCTGTAGCAAAAATGTTTTAGGTGTATGCATTGATGAGGGGATGAACTGGAGAAAACACATTGAAGATCTGCTGACACGTTTAAGTGCAGTAATGGTAATTGCAAATTTTGGTGATATACATCACAGTAAGCTTATTATGCCTATTTTCATTCTCTGCTTTCGTATGGCATCATTTTCTGGGGTAATTCATCATTGAGTAAAAAAGATTCATTGCACAAAAGCGTGTAATCAGAATAATTGCTGGAGGCCATCCAAGATCATCCTGCAGACACTAATTTCAAGTAGGGATCTTCACAGTACCTTCACTTATGAAATTTTTTATTACTAATCCAAAAATCATATGTTCAAATGTTTGTAAATCTATAAGACTCAACAGCTTGGTTATTAGTCCCTAGCTTACAAACTACTTAACCTAAGGTAAACTAAACTAATGACTACACAAACACCCATGCCCGAGGGGGGAATCGAAACCCCGATGGCGGACGGCTGCGCGCACCGCAACACGGTGCTCCAGTACGCGTAGCTAATCCGCCGCGGCCATTACTAATCCCACTGAATTCAGAAGCAATAGCAGTGTACATACCTACAACACTAGAAGAATGAATGATCTTTACTATTCAAGGTTAAATCTAGCTTTGGCACAGAAAGGTGTTAATTATGCTGCCACAAAAGTCTTCGGTCGCCTACCAAATAGCATCAAAAGCCTGACAGATAGACCATTAGCATTTAAAAAGCAATTAAAAGAATTTCTGAATGGCAACTCCTTCACTGTAGGTGAATGTTTAGATATAAATTAGTAAATCTGCAAAAATAAATAAATAAAAGTAAATAAATATTCAATGAAAAAATAAATAAAGTAAAGAAAGATAAAATAATAATAAATTGTGTCAGGTAATATTTAGTACAAAGTAATAATTTGTGAAGACACTTTTCATTAACCTGACACGTTCCACATCATTACGAAGTGTCGTATTCATAATCTATGGAAGAAATACTAACCTAATCTAAACTTTAACTACCTAACATTAATGACAACACACATACCAGTGCGTGGTCAATCATTCCGTAGGATGATGCCTTAGACGACGCGATCATACCTCGTGTCCACAGATAATATACGAGATCTAATGTTCAAATCGCAGCGACAGCGACTAGATCCTAACAAGTGTGAGGCACAGGAACTATAAAACGTAAGAATATACTTATAAGATCTCAATGTTTTACAGCTCACGCTTATCTAAGAACGAAATACCAATTTCTTCACATTTCATCTCAATTCGCTAATATTTGTCTTTAAAAAAAGTATAAACGAGACCTTTGCGCGTTTTACAACGAAGGTTAAAACCACAAAAATAACGTAGCCTTTCAATAATGTATGCATTGAGGAGCAGAAGTGGATGAATGTTAATACGGGTGTTTGTGTCTCAGTGGTTACATGAGTATAGAATTAAGTAATAAGTGCCCTTTTTTTACGATTTGGAAGTCTCTGGAAAGAAAAAAAATGACGATATTTAGAATATTTTACCGAAATAGGTAGCCCTACTGCATATCGGAAGTACACAATCATATGCCGTAAAAATGTGACCCAATTACAGTACTAATATTGCTGCACATGTCATTTTTCTTTTATGTTCAATAATCATGAAAGTATTTAATTTGGAACCTATGTTTTCGTCAACCCACAATGAGTAACTGTGGTGTATCGTGTTTTACTACTGCTGTTTCATTCCGATGGTAAAAGTGCATCATAAACTTACCAGCAGCACAAACAACACATTTAGAGGTCGATGTACGATGGGAACGTAACGTGTTAGTATGTAGTATTAACGGTAAACCAACAAATTTGCAAAAAGTGGAAGGTAGCCGTAAAGGAAACAAGTTTTCCGACTGTGCATGTATGCTAAAACAGAAATCGAGCCAGAGGAACAATACCAATCACGATGTTCACTTCATAACTACACCTTTGACAGTTCGGCCTTGGAACTTGTACAGTTAACGAGCGAACCGGATATCTTCAGAGTTGTTTTTGCAATGAATCAAGTTGGTATTCGCCAAGTTCACACTAAGACTATTACAATAAATTATTGAGCGGAGATTGCGAGAAGACGCGGAGTATGAAGTCATTTTTGAATTTAGTTAAAGAGAATTACTTCTAGTAAATTGGCTCTCCGTTTAATAGAACGGAAAATTGACTATGCGTACACTAGTCATCTCCAGGAGTAGAACAGCCAATTAGCGCAGCTCGTAATTCTCAACACTGCGGCGGAACCGCTGCGCTAACGAGACACTTTCAGCCAGGGTGGAGTAGCGCGCGGTTGCTCGCCGTGGAGGTTCGAGTCCTCCCTGGGGCATGGGTGTGTGTGTTGTCCTTAGGTTAGTTTACCTAGGTTTAAGTAGTTTGTAAGCTACGGACTGATGACTACGCAGTTTGGTCCGATAGATTTACAAGCATTCTACATCTACGTACATCTACAACCATACTCCGCAAGCTACCCGACGGTGTGTGGCGGAGGGTACCTTGAGTACGACTATCGATTTTCCCTCCTATTCCAGTCACGTATTGTTCGCGGAAAGAAGGATTGTCGGTATGCATCTATCTGGGCTCTAATCTCTCTGATTTTACCCTCACGGGCTCTTCGCGAGATATACGTAGGAGGGAGCAATATACTGCTAGACTCCTAGATAAAGGCATGTTCTCCAAACTTCGACAAAAGCCCGTACCGAGCGACAGAGCATCTCTCCTGCAGGGTCTTCTACTAGAGTTTGTCGATCATCTACGTAACGCTTTCACGATTACCAAATGATCATGTAACGAAGCGCGCTGCTCTCCGTTGGATCTTCTCTACCTCCTCCATCAATCCCACCTGGTACGGATCCCACATCGGTGAGCAGTATTCAAGCTGTGGGCGAACAAGTGTACTGTAACCTACTTCCTTTGTTTTTGGACTGCATTTCCGTAGTATTCTTCCAATGAATCTAAGTCTGGCATCTGCTTTACCGACAACTGATTTTATATGGTCGTTCCATTTTAAATCCCTCCTAATGACCGCTCCCAAATACTTTATGGAATTAACTGCTTCCAGTTGCTGTCCTGCTATAGTGTAGCTAAATGATAAAGGATCTTTCTTTCTGTGTATTCGCAGCACATTACACTTGCCTACATTGAGATCTAACTGCCACTCCCCGCACCAGGCGTTAATTCTATGCAGATCCTCCTCCATCTCAATACAATTTCCCATTGTTACAACCTCTCTATATACTACAGCATCATCCGCAAAAAGCCCCAGTGAACTTCCGATGTTATCCACCAGGTCATTTATATATATCATGAACAGGAACGGACCCACGACACTCCCCTGTGGCACACCCGACATAACTCCTACTTCAGAAGACTTCTCTCCATTGAGAATGACCTGCTGCTTTCTGTTATCTAATAATTCCTCAATACAATCACACAATTGGTCTGATAGACCATATGCTCTTACTTTGTTCATTAAACGTTTGAGGGGAACTGTATCAAACGCCTTGCGGAAGTCGAGAAACACAGCATCTACCTGAGAACCCGTGTCTATGGCTCTCTGAGTCTCGTGGACGAATAGCGCTAGCTGGGTTTCACACGAACGCCTTTTTTCTAAACCTATGCTGATTCTTACAGAGCAGATTCCTACATTTGAACATTTGAAGACACTTTCAGCGGAAGATATCAGTAGGATGCTGACACACTCTGTGATCACTAGAGTCCTGGCATCTGGCTGAAGATGACTTACAAGTTTCTGGCGCCCTCCATCGGTAACATTGGAATTCATTATGGTGTTGGCCCACACTTAGTCTTGAGGGCAACTTCTACTCTTGTAGGCATACGTTCAACCAGTTGCTGGAAGGTTTCTTGGGGAATGGCAGCCCATTCTTTACGGAGTGCTGCACAGACGAGAGATATCGATGTAGGTCGGTGAGACCTGGCACGAAGTCGACGTTCCAAAGGTGGTCTATAGAAGGCAGGTGCATCACAGGGAAGTTGATGTCTGCCACAGGACGTGCATTATGCACAGGTGATCAATCGTGTTGAAAAGTGGTGCAATCGACATCCACGAGTTGCTCTCCAACTTAAAACAGCACTGTAGACCTGTGCTGCGATAGTGCCACGCAAAACCCCACGCAAGCCTCCTCCATGAAATCACGACCACACCATAACACAATCGCTTCCGAAATTTACTGTTGGCACTACAGACGGTGGCAGATGACGTTCACCAGCCATTAGCCATACCCATATCCTGCCATCGGATAGCCACATTGTGTACCGCGATTCATCAATCGACACAACTCTTTTTTTTTTTCTTCACTGTTCAATCGTCTAATGTTTACGCTCTTTATACCGAGCGAGGCATAGTATGCCATTGACCTGTGTGACGTGTGGCTTATGGTCAGCCACTCGACCATGAAATCCAAGTTTTCTCACCTCCCACCTAACGGTCATAATACTTTGAGTGAATTCTGACGCAGTTTGGAATTCCTGTATGATGATCACTATATGACCCTCTTCAGCTGTCGGCGGTTTCCGTCAGTCAACAAATGAGGTCGGCCTGTACACTTTCGTGCTGCATGTGTCCCTTCACGTTTCAACTTCACTATCACATCAGAAACAGTGGACCTAAGGATGTTAAGGTGTGTGGAAATTTCGCGTAGAGGCTTCTGACACAAGTGACACCCAATCATATGACCACGTTCGAAGCCCACGAGTTCCGCGAAACGCCCCATTTCGTTCTCTCACGATGTCTAATGACTGTTGAGATCTCTGATATGGAGTACCTGGCAGTACGCGGCAGCACAGTGAACATAATTTGAAAAACATAGGTTACTTTGTGTCAGATGGTGTAGCTGAGACTCATAATGGAACGCTAAATATAACAACAGTTGTCAATTATGTAAAGTGGGGCAATTCTTGGGTCACAAGCTAAATATTTCTGAATAAGTCACTCGTGAGGACTACATAGCGCGTATTATCGAAATAGAAAGTGACTACTAAGTGAATTTAGTGAGTCGATTGGCAGCCATAAGGGGAAGTAAACATTCTGTTCTGAAACGTCCTGGCAGATTAAAACTATGTGCCGGAACCGGGACTCGAACCTGGGACCTTTGCCTTTCGCGGGCAAGCGCTCTATCACTGAGCTATACCAACACGACTCACGGAGCCGACACACAACTTCAATTCTGCCAGTACCTCGCCTCCTACTTTCCAAACTTCACAGAAGTTCTCCTACGAAACTTGCAAGACTAGCACTCCTGGAAGAAAGGATATGGGAGAGACATGGATTAGCCACAGCCTAAGAGCTTGCCCGCTTGCCCGCGAAACGCAAAGGTCCCAAGTGGAGTCCCGGTTCCGGCACACAGTTTTAATCTGCCAGGAAGTTTCATATCAGCGCACTGCGCTGCAGAGTGAAACTTCGTTCCGGTTCTGTTCAGGGTAGCCAGACATTTGCCAGTCATTAGCTATGGTAGCAGCAGCTATACGGCGAAATGCTTGTCGTCTTCGTGTTATATAACCTAACAAAAGGAAACGTGAGACGGTTCGATTTTTATGCAGCATCTCGTCATGACGTATTCTAACGATGAAAAAGTAAGGGCGCGTGTGCCTCTGCATCTTCAGTTCAGAACACTACTCTCCCAAACATTACGCCACAAGGAAATGTGGAAACATTAATTTCCTTGATCATCTCAATACACAATTTTTTGTGACTGATTTTCATTCCTAATCACACACGATTATTCCTTCAAGTTGTAGAAGACGAATATGAACGAATTTATGGAAAAGATATGGATGAAATTGGTGTTTCGTTTTTAGTTTATCGATAACGGTAGGTATAGAGATCTTAAAAGGATATTGTTCCTCATATTTATTGGCATCTAGTTCGGTCGCTGTGATTTGAACATTAGGTCATGTCCATAACGTGTGTCTTGAGCTAGGCAGAAGTAAACACGCAGGAAATAAGTGAGTTCAGAGAGAGAATCGGATATCTGACATTTTGTGAATCAATGACACACTGTCTGTGTCAGGTATCATTCGATAGTCGGATTTTTATGTTGCTATTGGCAGATGGTCAGAGTTTATTGTCATTCACTTCACAGTGGTCCTGTTATTTTTTTATATTATTTTTATTTTATTTATTTATTTTTTGAGTGTACACTGTAGTGCAAAATTAAATACGAAAGTAACTTCCGCACGATATGTCACTCCCATATAACAGCTCTAAAGAATTTTGGATCTAGACGGAGGAATTGCTACAATATGGACTGTCATAGAAAAGTCATGGGACATGGCAGAGACGTTTGTTTGCGAGCTGCAGATATGTAGGAGACCTACTTGGACGTGGTTGTTGTACAAGAAATTTGTCTGACATGCAACATTGTCGTGAGCTGATGCCGTTCGAATGAGGTTTGCTTGCCGGTACCCTACGCATACGTTTTTGATTTCGGCAATGTTTCAAGAATTTAGCTTCAGACGTTTAAATGTGTGCCACATATATTGTCAACGCGTTACTATTGGGCGCACAGTCTACAACAGATAAAATACCGACCGTCGAGTCACTATCATAGTGACCGGCACCATATGAGATAAAACGTCGGTAGTGACGGAAAGGCAGCTCTCAAGCAGGCGGCATCGACAGCGCACAGCATTGAAGTACCAGCGAGCTGTTTTCATTTAATTGACTGATCTGTAGTCGTAATTTTTACGTTCGCTTATTATTTGTCTCAAAATCGTGTAGTTTGATAGCTGTGTATTTGCGCCACTTTTACCGCGGCAGTCGTATCAGTCCTATTTCTATAACTTCTTAGCTCAGTTTGTTTTTTCCTTCTGCGTGATAGTCTTACTTCTTGGCGCAGTTCTCGAGTTGCCGAGGGGACTGAGGCGCTCCAGTCACGGTCTGCACGGCCACTACGGTCGGTGGTTCGAATCTCCCCTCGGGAATGGATATTTGGCCGTCCTAGGTCGTTAGTAGTTCATAAGTAGTTTGTAAGTTTAGGGACTGATGACCCCGTAGTTAAGTCCCATCAGCTATACAAACATTTGAACATTTGAGTTCTCGAGTTCAGCTCACTTACACACTGTAGAGTTCTAGATTAGTCTTTCGTTTATCTGAGTACTGATGTTAGGGACAGCTATTGTGACTGCTTCGTACGGATGCGAGCTGTGTTGGTGATCTTCACTCCCAGCCTCAGGTGGTGATACCTCCAGTTGCACAACTGGAGGATGTGTTCGATAGTCACTGCTGTTGTTGGTCAGTCGTAGGAAACCAGCCGAGGTCCAGCAGGTCTGATATGTCCACCTATCGACCTGCGGCGGCGGCCAGCCCTGTTACTGTTCGCAATGAGAAAGACTACCTACCTGTGGTCGACTGGGAAGTCGCCCCAGGGCGTGGGAGGCAGCGAAAGATGCCATGTTGTGCACATGGTGCAGCCAGTTGAAGGTGATCGCTATGTCGGTACCAACTACATGTGTATCTTTGGTTTGGAAGAGATTCTCTCCGGTTTGCAGCATATATCTGAAGTGGTAAAGACTACCCCAGACTTGTTTCAAATTTGAAGACGGACTACCATCTGCAGCACAGTTGACAGGAGCAACTGTGGACCTTTGGTACAGAACCGAGTGAACGGATAGAATCAACGGCGTATATAATGGGGGAGGGAGCGAAAGAGCCTGCCCCCTCCCCTTACAGTTGTGATACCTACGTTTGTCGTGTGTCCGACCTGTACCCTCTAATACAGCACCGAGCAGTGGTATTACACTGGACTCGCATTCGGGAGGATGGTAGTCCAAACCAATCTCCAACTGTCCTAATTTAGTTTTCCATGATTTCCCTAAATCACATCAGACAAATTCCAGGACAGTGCCTGTGAAAAAGATCGATGAATTTCCTCTCTCTGTTTTCTCCTGAAACACTCCACCATTAGAAATGTCCTGTCCACACCATTGAGCCCAAGTTATCGTTATATCCTTTCTTGTATGCAATCTATTTCTATTGTGACTACACAGTCTGTGCCTCTGATTCCGACCTTCCATTCGACTTTGTACCAGATTTCCGCACTTGGTCCATTCTTTTAAGTCACAGATGGTCAGTTCATGTTTCATCTCATTATCCAGACGTCCAGTATTGATCTGATTGCTATCAGAAGCGAAAGAGAACCTCCTCCAACCCTAAGCAACACACATCATTGGTACAAATGTGTCTACTGTTGGCTGTCCCTCTGCCCTTCATGGGATCTTGAAGAACACGTCCACATCTGAAACGACTCTCCCTCTCCCCAGTATGGACAAATAATGCAAATTGGTTTTCTTCCCCTCCTTATGTGCTGTATCCATAACGCAACCCAATACACGACTAGCGTTCGGTCTTCCAACTACTCAAAACACAACTCTCAATGACTATCCAAAATTTTCTAACTGAGAGGTGGGATTGTCACAACCGATGCCTTCTGACGCAACAACGTTGTTCATCACAGATAGTGTCTGTGACGTGTTAGTAAGACAAACCAAGGAGGTCTGTCAATTTGGACCCATGCGAAGTGCTTCACTACATGTATCATCTTGAGGCGACCACCCATTCGATTACAGGAGAAGTGGCAATCTCAATGTGAGCAGTACTAGTGCCTACCATAGACCAATTTGTGGGCACATCGGATATGATGGACGTTCGCTGGATGCCCGTCGGCCATAGCCACTACCTCTCCTCAAGGATCCTACTGTGAACCTAATACTCAGCATGTTCTTTCCTTAACTGACTGTCACATATGCAACCATTCAGATCCACCTGCCACACCTCTTCCTATGTAATAGCCGCCGAAGTTAACAAACATAGCATCACTCCCGTTCAACTGCAACAGTGGCGTCAGTTTATTGACTCCCTGTAAGGTGACCTTGTGTCCTTCTCCCAACTCACCCGCCCTGAGAGCAACACTACTCCTAATGTTTTCCTCGCCTCCTCCCTCAACCCCCTGGATCGTATCACTGCAGAAGTACTCGAGCTTATGGGCAGTGACTATGCTCCCATCACGCTAACGATCTTCTCCACCTGCCACACGCGAGTAGCCGAGCGGTCTGGAGTGCCGCTTTGCGGATAGCGCGGCCTCTCGCGCCGGAGGTTCGAGTCCTCCCTCGGGCATGGATGTTTGTGTAGTCTTTAGTATAAGTTAGTTCATAAGTAGTTTGTAAGTTTAGGGACTGATGAACCCACAGTTAAGTACTATAAGCTTTACAAAGGTTCGTTTTCTTCTCCACCCCTCGGCGCCCCCAAACTCCTAGACCTGACCTGATGTTACCTGACCTGACCTGATGATTACTCCTGAATGTCTACCAGGATTCCATTGACAGGTTGCAAGCCACGCTCTTCCCCTTTCCCCTCATCCTTTCTCCCACGAATCTTGTCTGATACCATATCTGCCCTCACACTACCAAAGAAATGTACCTTTCTCCCATTCCCTCTCACAGGCAGCACTCCTCCTCTGATCATCACGCCGGGTATCCAATCATTTCTCTGGACATGTGATGGCGATCCACTGTTATGCTATCGACAGCGACACATTAGCAATAAAACGCCGACAATGGCGACAGACATGCACATGGCTTAATGCTCATCTCCCCATACACTCCTACAGTAATTGACTGCTTTGCATCACCCTACTGGTAACAACCCCTACTACCAATGCCCTCTGCATGACGACCGCCCAATAACCTTGTAAGGCGAATCACTTTGCATCCTACTTCTCTGATATCTTCGTCATAACAGATAATCCTAACTTTGATTATTCCCTGTTACCTATAGTACCGACAACTCAATCCCACCACTTGCCCCAAGCTTCGAGTACTTCGACCACATTCCACCATCAGACATCAACATGCAGCATACGATATACCAGTCACACTCCACACTAAATGTAACGCTGCTCCCGTCCATAACCCCACCAATCACTACCATCTCAAGCTCTAACCGCTCTCCTCCCTCACTGTCCTTGATACATTGTATAATACCATCCTACCTGCTGCCTACTACCCCAATCTGTGGCTGACATCCCATGTTCCCAAAACCAAACAAGACGACTGTGCTACCTCCTATTGCTGTACCCTCTGCCTCACTACAGAATTCAGCAAGGTATTCGTATCTCCTGCCATATCGAGAACCACCTTCAACAGCACCGCCTCCTGCCAGTCACCCAACATGTCTTCTCACTGTCCTTTTCTGCTGACGACCGACTCATACGCCTCACACTTCTCCTCTCTATCTAGCTCAATTCCTGTCGCTCTGCTGTGTTTGTACCCATCGCCTTCACGAAGGCATATGGCCATGTATGGCCAAATTCACGCCATGTCTGTCTTATCGCATCCTTTCTCCCCTGCCAAGCCTCCTACATCACGGTCCACAGTTCTGACTGCTATACCTCTGCTAAAGTACCACAGGGCTCTTTCCTTTCCCCTCTCCTTCATCTCCTCTATCCCCAAACGCCCCCACCTGTCCAACTCCTACAATAAGCTCATGACACTGCCTTTCTTGCACTCACTCCGACCCTTTAACATTCCCAATGCTTCCTCCAAACGCGTCTAACCCAATTTTCTTCCTGGTGTAAGCAGTGGCTCCTCACAGTAAAACCTAAAAAAAAAAAAAACACAGGCAATCTTCATCAACCAAACCTCCCCATCATTCACCTTCGACGATGTTTACCTAATCCTTTATGACTGTCCCATCCACATTACCCCACCCTAAAATACTTTGATCTTACGTTGAACCGATTCCTCACCTGGACTCCCCACCTGAAAACCATCCAACAGAAAGCTCATAACTGCCTCGACCTCCTGAAGCTCCTGCCTGACCGGACTTTGGGGCTACACCTCTCCCCAAAGCTATCCAAATCGTCGAACGCCATGCACTCCACCTTGCCTACATCCACCTCCCCTCCGTCGTGCCGATCCTATATGTAAATCGCTTTGATGAAAAAAAGCTTGAACGCAGCTGCCAGTCCGCCCACCAGTAGGGGGCATCGTAATTATCAAGGTTTAGAGAGGCCATGATGAAGACTACAGAGTATCCAAAATGAATCTTTCAGTCTGCAGCGGAGTGTGCACTGATATGAAACTTTCTAACACATAATAGTTTGCCGGAACCGGACCGGGACTCGAATCTGAGACCTTTGCCTTTCGCGGGAAATCGCTCTGCCACTGAACTATTTTCATTCTGGAAACATCACTTAGGGCGTTGCTAAGCCATGTCTCCACCATATCTTTTCTTCCGGGAATGCTGGTATTGCAAGATTCGCAGGAGAACGTCTGTGTGGTAGTAGTGAGGACCGAACGTGAGTCGTGTCGGGATAGCGCAGTGGCAGAGCCCTTGCCCGCGAAAGGCAAAGGTTCGAGTCCCAGTTCCGGCAGAAAATTTTAATGTGCCAGGAAGTTTCGCTACAGAGTATGTTTGCAGTATTAACCTGATGTGTGGCGTGAGTATATATGCAGTTTTCTTATCCAATCGTTTATTAACTCATTGTACGACATGTGTTCATGCAAACATTTGTTCCTGAAATAAGCCCTCCCCTCTCCGAAATTTGTTACACTTTTTAGAAACATACTGCTCGTGGCACCTGAAGTAAGAAACAGTCGTTACGCTGGTTCATGATTTATTTCACAGACGTGCTGCGGCCACATTAGGTATCGCTTCGCAAATGAGTGGGCTCTCTTCAGCTAGTTGGACGGGCTGCTCACACATCAGATTGCAACGCGCCGTACAGCCCTTCCGTTATTTCAAGGCCTGTCTGTGTCGCTGCACCGCCACTGAAGCAGTGCAGACTAGTTTGCAATAATTACTCGATTATTCCGAGATATTGCCACGCTTAATAACAGTAGTTACGGCGAGGGAAATTTACGGCGATACAAACCTGTTACTCTGATTAGCGGAAACGCGGGCAAGTTGAGACGCGCTTAATTTTGGTGTTACGAGCACTGTAATTAGAACTGGCGGTCGTGCTGTATTTCGCAGGCATTTCAGTTCAGCACAGCTGCAAAATTTCGCCCCTATATGGAAGAGACCCATTTTTAGAAGATTGTATCAGTTGAGTGACCATGTCAGCTTAGCCATTCCGTATAGCCAGTACTGACAACGTCAGACAGTTTACTGGCATTATGCTGCTTTCCACAGATGGAAGCTGCTTCGATGAAAGGAGACAAGCTACAGATATGCATCTAAAAACTGTCATGTCTTTATTAATCTCATATAACTTACTTGACCAACTAGCAATACTTTTTTTTCACAATGCATGTGAGAATGATGGAGTAATTGACCTCGAATGACTACCTCTTTAACGACTGCTTTTTTAACGAAATAAGACAGAACCTGATAAATTTTTACCCAGAAATAATGTCACGCAGTCTTTTTCTTTTTCTTTATTCATATTTCAACGCCCCCAGAGTAGGCCGGCAACGGCCTTATACGCAGCTTTTCAGTCCAGGGTATACACGCGTTACAACACGAGAAAGCGAATTAAAAGATAGGCGTTAAAAAGATGAACTTAAAACACTCGCACGAAGAAAACTGGGTTATGCATAAAATTCCAAATGTTTAAAAGACACGCATGTAGATCGTTGAAATGGCCACGGTGGCTTACGGTGGCTCACACACACGGAGACACCGACGAAACACTTGGTAAAACACACGAGCAACACTTGTTGAGTCGATGCCAGTTGCGAAATTACGAAGAAAAAAAAAAAAAAAAAAAGAAAAAGAAACACTCCAGTGACATACACAAGCCACGAGTTACAATGGAATACACTGAAAGAGCCCGCAGTGGATGGGAAGGTTGGAGGAAGGGCACAGTTCCGTAACTTATTGAACATAAAGGGTAAACCTCCTGTTTCACAATCACATGAACTCGACCAATCATAACCATTATAGTATTTCGAATTTGCGTAGGCAAAATGGATTCATTTCGACTTGAGCCTCCCTTACACGATAGACTTTGCGGTCTCTGACGACAACTCGAGACGAGTGGGTCTACTGCAGCGCCCCTGGCTCTTTATTCACGTTATGCGTCTCGCCTGTCTCGAGTAGTTGTTTTGTTTAATCATCAAGTGTCGAGCTATCTCCTGAGTCGTTTTGCATATGAATATGAAAGTGATGTTATGAGGGTAGTTTTTACGTAAAAACAGAAAATAATAATTCATTTCATTAATGACGAAAGGGTAACATATAGTTGATGTTCTTGTCAACTGTCACTTGGTAAATTTTGTACACTATTGAGAATCTAAACAATAGGAAAGGTGTCATCGAAAAGATTTATACAGTAAAGCAAATAAGACAGTAGTGAAAATGCTGTAAAAAGCGCCTCTTTACATTAGTTTTCGTATCTTGTATTCTTGATAACGGTCAAATAAAAGGTGAAATAATTTTCTTCATCTAAAATGTTCAAATTGTTGTAAATCTATCGGACTGTACTGCGTGGTCATCAGTCCGTAGCTTACAAACTACTTAAACCTAGGTAAACTAAACTAAGGGCAAACATACACACCCATGCCCCAGGACGAGGAACCGCGCGCTCCGCAGCGAGACGCTTTAAACCACTCGGCTACTCCACCGCGGCCTCTTCATCTAATCATAAAATAATTCTGACTACTTCATTGTTGAAATAATTTTCATTAAAATACGTTTACAAATTTACGTTCGTGTAGCTTTTTCCCAGTAAAACATAAAAATCTTTCTGCATGGAGATATTTCTTATCCTTTATGGGAGAACGCTAGTACAAAAAATGAGTCCTAGGCTCTAGTGCAACATTTTTAGTGTGATAAAACCACATAGCAAACAACAGAATAAATCTGAAGAAAATGCGAAAGCTTTTCTGCAGTATGAATGAGCTTGACCAGGAATAGATTAGATTAGATTAGATTAGATTAGATTAATACTTGTTCCATAGATCATGAATACGACACTTCGCAATGATGTGGAACGTGTCAGTTAAATGAAGTGTGTCTATACATAATATTACATGACACTCAATATTTGAATATTTTTATTTTTATTTTTTTATTTTTATTTTATTTTTTTTTTTATTTTTTTTTTTTTTAAAGTTTTTCCTAAAGTACTAACTTTTATCTAGAAATTCAGAAATTGCCATTCAGAAATTCTCTTAATTCATTTTTAAATGCTAGTTGGCTATCTGTCAGAATTTTGATACTACTAGGTAAGTGACCAAAGACTTTTGTGGCAGAAAATTTAACCCCTTTTTGTGACAGAGCTAAATTTAACCTTGAATAGTGTATGTCACCCTTTCTCCTAGTGTTGTAGCTATGCACACTGCTGTTACATTTGAATTCAGTTGGATTGATAATAACAAATTTCATAAGTGAATATATATATATTGTGAAGCTACTGTGAAGATTCCTAGATCCTTAAACAAATGTCTGCAGGATGATCTTGGGTGGGCTCCAGCAATTATTCTGATGACCCGCTTTTGGGCAATGAATACTTTCTTACTAAATGATGAATTGCCCCAGAATATGATGCCATAAGAAAGCAGAGAATGAAAATAGGCATAGTATGCTAGTTTACTGAGTTGTATATCACCAAAGTTTGCAATCACCCTAATAGCATAAGTAGCTGAGCTCAAACGTTTCAGCAGATCTTCAATGTGTTTCTTCCAATTCAACCCCTCATCAATGCATAAACCTAAAAATTTTGAATATTCTACCTTAGCTATAGATTTCTGGTTGAAGTCAATATTAATTAATGGTGTGACGCCATTTATTGTGTGAAACTGAATATACTGTGTTTTTTCAAAATTTAAAGAGAGTCCATTTACAGAGAACCATCTAATAATTCTCTGAAATACTTCATTGACAATTTCATCAGTTAATTCCTGTGATTCGGGTGTGATAGCGATACTTGTATCATCAGCAATGAGAACTAGCTTGGCATCTTTATGAATATAGAAAGGCAAATCATTAATATATATTAAGAACAGCAAAGGTCCCAGTACCGAACCCTGTGGCACCCCATGCTTGATAGTTCCCCAATTTGAGGACTTGGCAGTTTTTTTGTATATTATGTGAATTACTTATATCAACTTTCTGAACTCTTCCAGATAGGTATGATTTAAACCATTTGTGCACTTTTCCACCCATACCACAGTAGTTAAGCTTATCTAGAAGAATTCCATGGTTAACACAATCAAAGGCCTTTGATAGATCACAAAAAATCCCAACGGGTGATTTACGGTTATCCAAAGCATTTAATATTTCATTAGTGAAATTGTGTATTGCATTTTCTGTTGAAAAGCCTTTCTGGAAACCAAACTGACATTTAGTTAGAACTTTATTTTTATTAATATATGAAGTTACTCTGGAATACATTACTTTTTCAAGAATTTTTGATAGAGCAGTCAGAAGTGAGATTGGGCGGTAGTTGTTGACATCCAATGTATCACCTTTTTTATGAAGTGGTTTGACAATAGCATATTTCAGTCTATCAGGGAAAATACCCTGCTCCAGTGAGCTATTACAAATGTGGCTAAGAATCCTACATATTTCTTGGGAACAAGCTTTTAATACCCTGCTGGATATGCCATCAATGCCATGAGAGCTTTTACTCTTGAGGGAGTTTATTAATTTCCTAATTTCAGATTGAGAGGTGGGTGGGATTTCCATTGCATCAAACTGTCTAGGTACGCCCTGTTCCATTAACTGCCTAGCTTCTTCTAATGAACATTTGGATCCTATATTCTCCACAACATTTAAAAAATAATTATTAAAAGTGTTTTCGACTTCTGACTTTTTGTTTGTAATTTTTTCATTCACTTTGATGGTAATGCTGTCTTCCTGTGTTCTTGGTTGCCCTGTCTCCCTTGTTATAATATTCCAGATTGTTTTAATTTTATTATTTGATGTACTAATCTCAGACATGATGCACATGCTTTTGGATTTTTTAATAACTTTCCTTAATACAGAACAGTAGTTTTTATAATAGTTGAGTATTACTGGGTCACTACTCTCTCTTGCTGTCAGATACAGTTCCCTTTTCCGGTTACAAGATATTTTTATACCTTTGGTAAGCCATGGTTTTTTGCTTGGTTCCTTACAATTAAATTTGACTAATTTCTTGGGGAAACAGTTATCAACAGTTAACATTCTATGTTAGCAAACACCACTACCGTCACTTGCTTCTGCGCATGCGCATTCTGTAGCACACTAGAAAATTTAGAACTCCACAATCGGCAATCTATACACCATTCAAGTCATAGACACGTTCGCGATGGGGTTGGATGCTTGCTTACACGTAGGCACGGAAGACGCACGCACTTGGAGTAGTCAAGTTTCACCACAATGTCGAAACGGTCATCACGAAGTCTTGACTCTACTAGTCCCAAGGGCAAACAGCCATCTGGAGTCATACAGATCCCGTTTCGTTTTACTTAAGATCTTTCAGCAAAAACTCCGTTTTGCAGAAATACCAACTTTCATTATAGAAATACAAAGTTTTCAGTACTGTTCCTGAATTCAGACTCAAAATATAGAAATAAGAATCACAATTATAACACACTAAGTGAAAACCCGGCAACGCTCGGTACTTATTTATTACAGTCCTTTTCTCCTTGCCTATCCTCTCTCTCTGTCCACCTTCTCTTTTCTTCTCTCTGTCCGTCTCCTACTCTCTCCCCTCCCTATCCCCCCCACCTCTATCTGACTCTCTATTTTCATCTCCTCAAATCCCTCTCTCATCTTCTATCCCTTTGTATGGTCGTCTCAACCTTCCCCTTTCTCTGCACCATCACCTTCTCGTCTCTCCGTTGAAATCCTCCTCCACCTCCTCAATCCATTCCGTCCTGCATCTGTAAAAACTATTTAACTCTGGCAACTTGAATGGTTGTCAAAGTCAAAGGTACCCTCCACCATACTAAATTCACTGATGATGATGATTTCGTGTTTCATTTTTGGCCGATAGACCCATAGCTGGAATCGACTAAATTCACTGGTATGCAGATTATAAATACTTCCTCCATGAAAACATACATATGTGTGCTGACCCTCATGGTGACCACACAAACAATTTCGATGTTTGATGTAACGCATCCCTCGCCATGCACCTATGGAAACTTAAGAAAGATATCCCACGTAGTAATTAGGGGTATAAGCTACCTTCATTCCAAATTTCATTCAAATCTGTCCATCCGTTTCACCATGAACGAGTAACGCATATATTAACCCACTGTAAAGTACCATCCGTCACACACCACATGGTGCCTTACGAAAGGTAGCCCATGTATTAATAAACTACCTCTGTTCCAAATTTCGAGTTCACCATCGTCTCTTTGCGTTGTCGCAGACCAACATCTCAAGAGTTGAGAGGATAGCCCTCAAGATATTACGAGAACAAGATAGCATAGTGGTATTACCGGCAGACAAAGGGAACTCCTCAGTCATTCTACAGAAAGCTAATTATGGGCTGTAGATCCGTCGACTTCTGGAGGATGCGGCTTACAAACCACTAGAGCTGACAGGGTAGACAGAAAAACCAAAAATCTGCTGAAGGAAACTGGCTGGCCTCATAAAGTTATCAAATAACTGAAATCCAAGGCAACAGTACTACCCAGACTGTATGGATTACCCAAAACCCAGAAAGAGGTTGTACCACTACAGCCCATTGTGAGCGATATTGGAGAAGACACCAAGTGGGAAAGTGCCCACCACATCCGGAACTCGTTGGGCTTTGTAGAACGTCTTAAAAATCCTTATTTTTCGGAAGCAGATTTAATGATCAGTTTTGATATAGTATCCGTATTTACCAGAGCGCAACTGACGGAGACATTTGATTTAATCAGTGAAAAGTTTGATGGAGCTGTGCTGGATCTATTTAAATATATTTTGACATAGACCTATTTTCTATGTGAAGGTTAATTCTATGAACTGAAGCTGTGGCAATGGGTAGTTGCCAACATGGTATCGAGAAGTTCGAAGATTAGGCTTTTACAACTGTAACCAAATAACATGTTTCTTCAGATACGTTGATGAGACATAATTTTGTTACTTGGCCCCACGGTCGTGGAAAACTGGATGAGTTCTTGGACCACATGAACTCAAGACATCTGAGAAAGATAAGGAACACTATGGAGCAAGATAAGGAGCCTTATGGAGCAAGATAAGGATGATCAGCTTCCGTTCCTGGATGTCTTAAAGAGAAAATGGTGGATGGCACCATTGGCCGTAGTCTGAACCTGAAACCAACACACACAGACTTATATCTACAGCCCAACAGTTGCTACCACCCAGCAAAGAAGGCTGAGGTACTCAGAACACTTATACATCGAGTCAAGACACTCTCTGACAGTCTGTCAATGGAATTGGAGCATCTGCAACAAGTATTTACAGACAACGTATTTTCAGCCACGGATATCCGTAGAAAACTGCACTTCTGGAAGCATCAGAACAGGAGCAACAATAAGAAACCAAGAACCTTGCATTTCTACAGTATGCAGGACCTAAATCTGCCAAATCTGCAGAATACTAAAGAAAAATGACATAAAGGGTGTTTTCTGCCCGCCTATCAAACTCAGGCCGCTGCTTGGAGCAACCAAAGATGACTTGAGATTAGCGAAACCCGACATTTACAATATTTGCTGCCTCATGTCCTACATTGGTCAAGCCACTAGAACAGTGGACGTAAGATGTAAGGAACACAAGCAACATACGGGACTACGGCAGGCCACAAAATTAACAATAGCCGAACACTACTCGTTGAGTTGGAACATTCCATGGAGTATGAGAACACCAAGATTTTTGTTAAAAATCCCCAGGTTCTGGGATACTGCCATCACTGAATCTATAAAGTTCGCACAAAACCTGATTAACCGAGAAAAAGGATATCAACTGAGAATTTCATGGAATCTGGCCAGTGAACTGCTGAAGCAACACCGGGAAAATTTTCTGACTCCAGCAACGAGCCTCAGAGACCCACCTTGTGTGGTTGCGGACCGAGAAGAGAACTCCAGGAGGTCACGCCCGCATTGGAAGCAACGGAGCGGGCGCGGACGGAATAGGGAATACCTAGAGTGGCAGGGGAGCGTAGCTCACAACCCAGCTAACTATTTGTACGACCACTGCTGCACCGATTCCAGAGACCAATGAATCAAAGAAGACTGCTCCCTTCTGAGCAATTCGACTTTAGGAGTGGGCACTCAACAACCCTGCAACTCGTCCAGGATATTGAAGAAGTCACTCTTGCCTTTAACAACAAGGATTATTTTGGCAATATTTTGGTGGATGTATCCAAAGCATTCGATAGCGTCTGGCATGATGGACTCCTTTGGAAGCTTATAGGATTTCCCAATGCAGTGGTGCAACTGATGGCGTCCTTCGTACAAGGTAGAACATTTGCTGTGAGGGTTGCTGATTCCCTCTCTACAGTTCGCTCAATTGAAGCTGGAGTGCCACAAGGATCTGCACTTGGTCCAATCCTGTACACTCTTTACACCTCAGACGTAAACCCCCCCAATCCCATGGTCGAAAGAGTTATTTATACCCGCAGCAGATGGCCGGAAATCATGCATCGTCGACTTCAAGATGCCTGCACAGACATCTAAGACAGTCATCAAATGGAGACACAAATTCAACGCACAAAAGAGTCAGCCGAACATCTTTACAAGAAAAAGACCCCGACAGGTGCCATGTCTTCAACTTAAACTTAAACGGGTGGTTCCTGAAAAGGGCAGCAGACTTTTCAGTAGTTGCAGGGGCAACAAGTTGGATGATTGACTGAACTGGCGTTGTAACATCAGCTAACAGCGCTCTGGCATGCAATTACTGCGAACGGCGAACGGCTGAAAGCAAAGGGAAACTACAGCTGTTAACTTTACCAAGGACATGCAGCTCTACTGTATGAAAATATGATGATGGCATCCACTCGGGTAAAATATTCCGAAGGTAAAATATTTCGGATCTCCGGGCGGAGACTACTCAGGAAAGACAACACTGACATTCTACGAATCACAGGGTGGAGTGTTAGATCCCTTAATCGGGTAGGAAGGTTAAAAAATTTAGAAAGGAAATGGATAGGTTGAAGTTAGATATAGTGGGGATTAGTGAAGTTTGGTGGAGAGAGGAACAGGATTTCTGGTCAGGTGAGCACAGGATTATAAATGCAAAATTAGTCTGGGGTGTCACAGGAGTAGGTCTAATAATGAATAATAAAATAGTTATGCGGGTAAACTATGAGCAGCACATTTATCACATTATCATAGTCAAGATAGATACGAAGCCAACACCGACCACAGTAGTACAGGTTTATATGTCAACTAGCTCTGCCGATGATAAGGAGATTGATAAAATGTATGAGGAGTTAAGGGAGGCGAAAACGTAATTTTGTTGGGGGACTGGAATTCGGTAGTAGGAAAAGAAAGGGAATGGAAGATAGTAGCTATATATGGATAGGGAAAAGAAATGAAAGAGGAAACCGCCTGGGACGGAACATAACTTAATCCTAACAAACACTTGGTTTAAGAATCATGAAAGAAGGTTGTATACGTGGAAGAGGCCAGGAGACACCGGAAGGTACAAGATAGATTTTATAATGGTATTATATAATGATATCTGAACCAGGTTTTAAACTCTAAGACAAATCCTGGGGCAGATATTGACTCTGACCATATCTTATTGGTCATGAATTCTAGACTATAACAGAAAAAGCTGCAGAAAGGTAGGAAAATAAGGAGATGGGACCTGGATAAATTGAAGGAACCTGAAGTTTTTGAGACATTCAGAGGGAACTTTAGGCAACAACTGGCAGAAAGGGGGGAATTAAGACAGTAGAAGAGGAATGGGTAGCTTAGAGAGATGAAATAGTGAAGACAGCAGAGGACCAAAGAGGTAGAAAGGCAAGACCTACAAAAAAACCATGGATATCACAGGAAATAGTAAATTTAATTGATGAAAGGAGAAAATACAAAAATACAGTAAGTGAAGCAGGCAAAATGGGGTACAGGCGACTAAGAAATAAGATTGACAGGAAGTGCACGATGGCTAAGCAGGAGTGGCTAGAACCCAAATGCAATTTGTTGAAGAATGTATAATAAGGGGGAAATTAGATAAAAATAAATAAAAGAGACATTTGGGTATAAGAAAAACAACGAATATCAAGAACGCAGATGTAAAATCAGTTCTCAGCAAAGAAGGGAAAGCTGAAAGGTGGAAAGAGTACACAGAGGAGTTCTACAAAGGAAACGAACTTAGAGACAACGTTGTAGGAAGGGAAGTAGATGAAGATGAAATAGGAGATACTACACTGAGTGATGAATTTGAGATCCCTGAAACACCTAGGTCGGAACAAAGCCCCGGGAGTAGATGACATCCCTCAGAACTACTGAAGTCTCTGGGAGAGCCATCCATGACAAAACTATTTCATCTGGTGTGTAACATGTATGAGACATGTGAAATACCCTCAGACTTTAAGAAAACTGTAATAATTCCCATTACAAAGAAATCAGGCACAGACAGGTCTGAAAATTACGGAACCATCAATTTGATAAGTCATGGTCGCAAAATTTTAAAACTAATGGAGCATCTGGTAGAAGCAGACCTTGGGGAACATCAGTTTGGATTCAGGAGAAACGTAGGAACACGGGAGACAATACTCACTTTACGACTTGTCTTAGAAGATAGATTAAGGAAAGGGAAAACTATATTTCTAGATTTTTTAGATTTGCAGAAAGCTTTTGACAATGTTGATTGGAATACACTTTTTCAAATTCTGAAGTGATCAGAGGTAAAATATGGGGAAAAGTGGGTTATCTACAACTTTTACACAAGTCAGACTGCAGTTATTGGAGTCGAAGGGCATGAAAGGGAAGCATTGGTTAAGAAAGGAATAAAACAAGGTTGTAGCCTTTCTCCATTGTTATTCAATTTATACATTGAGCAAGCTATAAAGGAAAGCAAGGAAAAAGTCGATATAGAGATTAAAGTTCGGGGCGACGAAAAAAAGAAAAACATTGCGTTTTGCTGATGACATTGTAATTCTGTCAGAAACAGCCATGAACCTGGAAGAGCAGTTGAATGGAATGGACAGTGTGTTGAAGAGAACGTATAAACTGAACATTAACAAATGCAAAACAAAGGTAATGGAATGTATTTTGTATCCCATCCTCGTTGCCACTTTTGTGTCTCGTACCGCCGGTTGTGGTAGGTGTCGGTGGCCGAGTAGAACGGGACCGTCACAGAAATAAAGGATGCACGCGTGTGCAGGTACGGAGGTGACCAGCCAGTGGGACAAAAAAAAATGTTCAAATGTTTATTAAGCTTATGGGTCTTAACTACGAGGTCATCAGTCCCTAAACTTACAAACTACTTAGCAACTAGCTTATCCTAAGGACGGCACAAATATCCATGCCCGAGGGGGGATTCGAACCCCCGACCGTAGTGGCCGTGCAGACCGTGACTGGAGCGCCTCAATCACCGCCGCCACCACGGCCGGCCCAGTGGGACAGCAGAAACTAAAAACACTAGAGTAAATTAGAACGAGATATATATTTCATGGAGTCTTGGTAATACTTAACTTTTACATAGTTCTTGACTGCAGAATGCTGATACATAGATTAGATAGAGGCCTGCCTAATGATGATTCCTAGTGCCTATCCGATAGCCAAGTCTTAACTGGTGCCTATCTGATTCCGAAGTGTTAACTGGTTCCTATCTCAGTCCCAAGTGAACGATGCAGCCAGCAGTCTTGGCCACGAGCGGAGTTGCAGCAGAGGGCGCTCGTGGCTGACATCGTAAGAACGCCGCGCCGTGCGTGGATGGCGGCGCGCGGCGAAAGTAGGTGGCGCGCACTTTAGACTTGTGCGACACCACAATGCAGTCTTAGAAAATCAGGCGATGCTGACGAATTATATTAGGTAACGAAACAATAAAGGTGGTAGATGAGGTTTACACTTGGGTAGTAAAATAACATGCGACGGTCGCAGTACGGAGGATATAAAATGCAGAATGACAATGGGAAAAAAATCATTTTTGAAAATGAGAAATCTGCTAATATCGAATATTAATTTAAATGTAAGAAAGTCTTTCCTGAAGGCATCTGTGTGGAGTGTTGCCTTGTATGAGAGTGAAACTTGGACAATAAATAGTTCAGAAAGGAAGAGGGTAAAGGCTTTTGAAATGTGGTGCAACAGAAGAATGCTGAAGTTTAGGTGGGTACTGAACAGATTTGGGGATAAAACGAATTTTTTGTTCACCTTGACTAAAAGAAGGGATCGATTGGTAGGAAACATTCTTAGACATGGAGGAATCGTAAATTTAGCATTGGAGGGAAGTGTATGGGGAAAATATCGCAGAGGGAGACCAAGAGACGCATGTAGTAAGCAGATTCAAATGGATATGGGTTGCCGTTCTTTCGAAGAGATGAAGAGTCATGCTCAGGATAGAGTAGGGTGGAGAGCTGCATCAAACCAGTCTCCGGATTGAAGACCATAACAACAACAACAAAGTAAATTTTAAGCGGTTTGTCTAGCCTAGGGACCGACTTGCCTTTTCCCATTCTTACATTGTTGGCACTGTTATAAGGTTTTCGCAATGTTTATGGTATTTGAATACTGCTTCTGTCTCTTCCATCTTCCCCTACCAGCACGGAAAACCGTTAACCACACTCTTCTAGAATTATAGACTTATTTCTAGTGGGAGACTTTCTTAAAATGTTTGCGAAGCTTGTACCTGGTACATGGGAAATGGACCGAAATTTGTTGGATGTGGAAAATCGCCTTTTGTTGTAATTAACGTGCAGCTATTCACAGACGCTCACAATGACATTTAACTGTCGTATGGCTGCGAAATTCGGTAGATACGCAAGTGCGTGTTCACGGAACTACGGAACTGAATGACGCTGATAAAGGACTCAAATGTTCGCCAACCAGGTGCAAATAGAGCACTGTACAGTGTTCTCGTACACGTCTCCGATCCTCACAATCAACAAATTTTGTAAGTGGTGGTTAATAACAAAATAAACACTGTCCCTTTTTCACTTTTATACATCTTTCTTGCACTACTGTTGGTGACCGAAATTAGAATTTATTTTTTTCCGGCGTACATTGGTTCTGCTTTAACACATTATTTCTTTAATTATAACTAGCCCGCAACGACATTAGAGCTGGCCGGGTTACTAGACATCACAGATCATACGCGATGTTGTCTCCCTCATGGCAGACTAGCCTCCCAGTAGCAGTCCGTTAAAGGTCTCAGATATCTGTGTGGTTCTCCACCACAGCTGTATTAATGGACATTTACCATGTCATGACCTGTTCCGCCCTAAACCGAAAGAGTTGACGTACTGGTTACCATACTGCAACGATGCAAGGAAGCTATCACGAACTTCGTTTCACCTTTAAAGGTGGATAGATGATACGTATTTTTCACGAAAAACATAACCTAAATACCTAAATTCTCAGCGATATATACATGACGAATTTGAACTTTCTTTCTTTGCCTCAAAAATAGCGAAGCATATTATTTATGTAATTCCATGTTGTTTATAAAGTAATATGTCCATAGATATTCAAGAAAAAGTATACTAGTTTAAAATATGAATGATCGAAATTCGTATTCAATGAAAATAATCTCCTTATACTATATTAAGACTTTGTAAATAAAATAAAACTTTTTTTTCTGTATGCAAACGTAATGTTTTTTATAGAAGGAAATGTATAGTAATACTATCTGTTGCTAACATGAAATTCTGTTTAAAAATTTAACAATATGATGGATCCGAATATTATTGTTATACTTTATTGTATTAAACAATACATTTTTTAATTAATAATGCTAATTATCATATGTTCACATATTGCAGCTGATCACATGACGAAGACAGTCATTTGTCACATTGTATGTAAGCTGATGCACAGGCAGTGCAAGTGGTGGTGGTGTGTTATGAGTTAGTGGTATGTTATGACTTGACAGTTGTTAGTGGCAGAAGTGAGTTTTGAGTTGTTGTCAGCTGTAATGTAGAGTTGTAAGATGTAAAATGGCCAGAATTGAGTTTGGTGTAACAAGAACATTACATTTTGATGTGAACTTCAAAATATAAAATTGTAAGTAATATATTCTGGCAATTTTTTGGAACCTGAATCAAAATGTCATATTGTACACCAAACGTCAAGAATTCCAGTCAACATGGAGATTTGAGAAAAGATATAAATACCCCTAAAAGGAGTCATTTACTAAAATTTCTCGTATTGAACTTTTTTGCATGTCAGTACTCAACTGGAAATCGGGAGGATGGTGGTTCAAATCCGTCTTCTGTCATCCAGATTTAGGCTTTCCGTGATTTCCTTATGTCGCCCCAGGGAAGTGCTGGGATGGTTCCTTTGAAAGGGCAAGACCGATTTCTTTCCCCATCCTGATCAAAAGCTACTCGAGCTTGTGTTCCGCTCCTAATGACAACGCCATCGACGGGACATTAATCCCCGGTCTTCCTTTCCTTCAGGCCATTCCACACTGCACGTGGCGTGCGTGTCCGGACGTACGCTAGCTACGTTTAAAATGTGGCTTCCTGTGTTATCAAATGGGGCTGTCCACACTGCAGGGCCACGCCACACGCCACGCCAGCCACGCCGGACATGCGTGCCTTCCGTTCGCTACCTGAGCGATCTTTCGAAACGTGGCCGGCCACGTTTTCAGTCCGCGCATGCGCAGAGCCAAGATAACACCTCGTGCAAGACAAAACCTCGAGCACTATACAGCTCGACATATTTGTTGTCTGAGCTGTTGCGTTTATTGCTGATGATTTGCAAGTAGTTGATGTGCCATTGTGTATTCCAGTAACGTTTTAGGCTCAAAATGGAGCAGTCAATTGAACAGGTATGCTCTCATCCTGTCATTTGGGACTCAACATTCGAAATCTACAGAGATATAATTTTGAAAGAAAAAGCATGGGATGAAATTGCCGAAACGTTATCAAAAGACATTATTACATACGTATCCTGCGGTAATACTATTTAATATCTTAGAAAAAACGTTCACAAACGTTTCACCATCCGCCTCAAGATCACGCATCCAGTGGTGGTATTCGCCATGCTTATTCCTTCTCTTATTGATTGGGTGCACCCACTCGTTTCTTGAAGCCAAAGAATACAATACAACTTTTGTTTGTCGCCACTTTTGTGTCCCTGCCTCGTCGCCACTTTTGTGTCTCCTTTTCGCCGGTTGACTTTGGTGTCGGTGGCCGAGTAGAAAGAGACCGACACAGGAATGAAGGATGCACGCTTGTGCGGTATGGATGTGACCAGCCAGTGGGACAGCAGATACTAGAAACACTAGAATAAATTAGAACGAGATATATATTTTTAGAGACTTAGTAATACTTTACATAGTTCTTGACTGCAGAATGCTGATACACAGATTACATAGAGGCCGGCCTACTGACGATTCCTAGTGCCTATCCGATAGCCAAGTCTTAACTGGTGCCTATCTGATTCCCAAGAGTTAACTGGATCCTATCTCAGTCCCAAGTGGCCGATGCAGCAGTCGTGGCCACGAGCGGAGTTGTAGCAGAGGGCGCTCGTGGCTGACGTCGTAAGAACGCCGCGCCGTGCGTGCATGGCGGCGCGCGGCTAAAGTACGTAGCGCGCACTTCATACTTGTGCGACACCACAAAAACCAGCCCATCGTCACTACTGTCGCTGCTGCTGGTGTCATCAAACCGAGGTAAGCCACACGAAAATCCAGACTGACACCGCGGAACCGTCGGAGTTGACATCTTTCTGCATACTAAGAAAAAACGTGGCCGGTATAGCATCGCAACTGTGGCCGCTGTGTGAAATGTACGTGGCTAGCGTAGTCGGCGTGGAGTGCATCCAGACACGCACGCCACGTGCAGTGTGGAATGGACTTTCTTTATTTTTTTCACTCGAAACATCGTGTTTACCTGTGGTTAAACAAGCAAAAAATAGGGAGAGACATAAAGCAACTTTCACGTATAAATGAAATGCAAGGCACGCTGCCAATATTCATAAGAAATCCCCGCAGGCTTCTGTCACTGTCATGACATGAGTAATCTAGCTGTGTTATATAACGTTAGAGGTAAATTCTGGAGCTTGAATATTACGTAAACACTCCATGAAGCAACTGGTCGAAGCATTGCCGGACAGAACGAGGGCGCCAAATGTTCAAATGGTTGTTTAGCTTATGGGACTTAACTACGGGGTCATCAGTCCCTAAACTTACAAACTACTTACGAACTAGCTAATCCTAATTACGGCACAAATATCCATGCCCGAGGGGGATTCGAAACCCCGACCGTAGTGGCCGTGCTGAGCGTGACTGGAGCGCCTCAATCCCCACGGCCACCGCGGCCGGCTCGAGGGCTCTCACCAGTTGCCTGTGGGATACCTCAGACCGCAACACGGCCCAAGCGGTAAAGGGGTCAAAATGTAGGAACACGTATCCTGACTCGTCCATAGCTACATTTCAAAGTAAACGACGTACTTCACATACCTTCACGTACCTTCCGGTGCGTAACCAACTTAACTTGCGCTAGCACAGTAGCTAGATTCGTGGTTTCACAGTTATCTGTCACGTGTGCTGAACCATGTTATTCATTCTTAATTATATTTTGTTTTACAGCTATCTATATCTGACTGCAGAAGATTACTACACAGCATATTCTTATAAACGTAAGGACGTACGAAAGAACAGACACCACACCAATCTGTATACAGGGTGAATCACCTAACACATCCACCGCAAATATTCCGGAAACGGAAAGTGCGGTTTTCACGGAATGGATTGGTGGTCAGGGGCTCGTATTTTTAGCCAACAAACAGATTTCAACATTATTTAGAAAGTGTGTTTTTTATGCACACATACAGTTTTTAAATGGAACAATGCCTGTATACATTAAGAAACTAAAAGTAGTGTTCAGTAGAATATCAGTAGTGTTTGTTGAAGGATTTAGTGCAAGTCGCTTTCGAGATATCGTCTTTTGCAACGTTCCCACAGCAGCATTTGCGTGTGCCAGTCAACCCGCATAGTTGCTTGGTACGATGATGTTATGTTTGCTTACAGCGTGCTTGTGCGTTCCTTGAGTGCACTGCGGCTCGCTAGTCAGCGTGTAACAGTCTAAGCGGTAGGTAGTGAGTGTACGATAGGTTTTACCAATGCAGAAAAAGCCGACATGCTCATGGTGTATGGAGAGTGTAGGAAGAATGCCGTCCGTTCTTGTATGGTGTACGCGGCAAGATATCCCAATAGACGTCACCCATCTCGGCAGTTATTCATCAACCTCTTCAACTAGTTACGTGAAAGTGGCAGTGTAACACCGAGACAATGTAACAGAAGGAAATAAGTGGCGACAGACGAGGGGTAAATTGCTGTTCTTGCTGCTGTTGCAGTTGACCCGCATGTCAGCTCTCGCGCAATCGCACGAGGAAGTGGCATGAGTCAGGCAAGTGTCATACGCGTTCTCCATCGACATAGGTTCCATCCCTATCACATCTGTCTCCATCAAGAGCTGCATGGAAACGATTTTGAGAATCGTGTTAGGCTCTATAGATGGGCTTTACGTCGGGGCATTCCAAATGTATCACGTATCTTGTTTAGTTATGGAGCCACATTTACCAATCATGGCCAAGTAAACCGCAGAAACATGTACCATTGGTCTGCTGACAATCCCTCTTGGCTTCGACAGTTGGACCGTCATCGTCCACGGAGTGTAAACGTATGGTGTGGGATAGTGAACCAGCAGCTCATAGGCCCGTATTTCATAGACGGAACAATGACCGCGCAGAAGTATCGCAGCCGTCTAACAGACCATCTTCCACGGATGCTAGAAGACGTTCCTGTGCAGACTAGGAGGAATCTATGGTACCAACATGAAGGCAGTCTAGCGCATAGTGCACGAATTACTACAGCATGTCTTCATGAATTATTCCCAAATCGATGGATTGGACGCAGAGAACCTGTACCTTGGCCCGCCGGTTCCCCAGATTTGATGCCTGTAGACTTTTCTTTTTTTTTTTTTTTCTTTCTTTTTTTTAATTTTTTTCTTTTTCAGTGGGGAAAGCTGAAAGAAGCTGTCTACAAGGACACACCAACCATGCAACGACTTATTACTGCAGCCTGCTCGGACATATCCGCTGAAATGCTAGCACGTGTGCAGCGGTCGTTCCATACCAGACTGACAGCGTATATTTCTGCTGCGTGTGGTCATTTTGAACACAACCTGTGATAGTGCCGGCCGCGGTGGCCGAGGGGACTGAGGCGCTTCAGTCACGGTCTGCACGGCCACTACGGTCGGGGGTTCGAATCCCCCCTCGGGCATGGATATTTGTGCCGTCCTAGTTCGTAGGTAGTTCATAAGTAGTTTGTAAGTATAGGGACTGATGACCCCGTAGTTAAGTCCCATAAGCTTAACAAACATTTTTTTGAACCTGTGATAGTCATTTGTCGCGTTACTGGATGGAATTCACACAACTAGTATATGCAATTGTGTTGTTCTTTAGTGTGCATAACCACAGGTATTGTACATGTTAATATTACCTGACATAGTCTGGTTTGGAGGCGATCTGATCTTTTTACAGTTTTCAAAATGAAAAACCAAGATCACACATTAGTAATTTATTAAATGACGACCGGTTTCGGTGCATTGTGTCGCCATCATCTGGTCACATATGTGTTATAAGCTGGTCATCTTGTTAAAAACAATGGGTATAAAATAACAAGTGCAACATTGAACTTAGTCATTATATAAAAAAAGCACAACATAAAAATATGACAGCTTACAAAATACTATAAAATACCATAAAATAGTATTTTGTAAGGTGTCATGTTTTTAACTTGTGTATTTTTTATATAATGACTAAGTTGAATGTTGTACTTGTTATTTTATACCCATTTCTTTTAACAAGATGACCAGCTTATAACACATATGTGACCAGATGATGGTGACACAGTGCACCGAAACCGGTCGTCATTTAATAAATTACTAATGTGCGATCTTGGCTTTTCATTTTAAAAATCTGTATTGTACATGTGTCGGTTAGGAACATTTCAAAATACGATATCTCGTAAACGACTTGCACTACAATCATGCAACAAACACTACCGATATTCTAGTACACCCTACATTTAGTTTCTTAATGCATACAGGCATTGTTCCATTTAAAAAAAAAAAACTGTGTGTTTGCATAAAAATACACTTTATAAGGAATATTACAATCTGTTTGTTGGTTTGTTGGCTAAAATTACGAGCGCCTGACTATCAATCCATTCTGTGAAAACCGCACATCAATCGCACTTTGCGTTTCCGCAATATTTCAGGTGCAAGTGTTAGGTGATTCACCCTGTATTAGTATTTATAGGTGACGACGGCGAAAGGCCCATCTAATTCGCCGCAGGTGCGATAATCCGTTCGACCTCGTACGGGAATCCGTACTGGCGGGTCTAAGAAGACATGGACTATGGGCGCACCACCGCCGTAGCGTGCTAGTTGTGGGAATTCGAGATGGGCGGGAGGCGAGCGTGGGTTGCCAAGTGGCACAGCGCGCACGGTCAGACGGCTCAACGTCGTCTGTAATTAAAAAAGTCAGCCAAATACCAACGATCAAGCAAGCACGAACCTGAACAAACGACCGCAAAGCGTAGACTACTTGAAGAACAATAAAAAAAGTTGTTAGCGTAACCGCTGGCCCGGAGCCGAAGACACGATTTCGATTCCCGTCCCGGTTCACTTTTTCACTTGTCGCCAATGAGTAATTTCAGTGCCCTTTTTCTTCTTTTAATCATATTGGCGATTGTGTGGCAAGTCAGTCGTGACGGAGTTGGGAAGGCTTGTGGACCGCAACGACACTTATAGCCGCACGTAGGAGCAACCACACTGGAGGGGTACCTGTGCACTGGTCAAGCTAATGTGTGGTTATTTATTGACGCGTTTCGATATTGTCAACGTGTCGCCATGTGGCAGTACTGTACCCCATATTTTAGGTAGGTACTTGTTTCATTCTATGTACGGAGTATTGTGTCTATCTCTTGCAATAATTCTACATTTGTAAGTACAGAACTGCCACATGGCGACACCTTTCGTTTACTTGGACGGTGATATCTGCTACTTTGCTTTACTATAGTTCAGCAGACCCATGACGTGGTACAATTGTACGAAAATTTACCCCATGTTTTAGGTATATACTTGTTTCATTGTATGTACAGTGTATTGTGTCTATCTTTTGTAATAATTCTCTTTTTGTAACACTATGCTAATTGATGATTATAAAAAAAATGGCAGATTCTGACGATGACTAGGTCGAAACACGTCAATAAATAACAGCCGCATCAGCACCTGTGGGATTTATTTTATTTATTTATTTATTTTGAAGCGTCTTTTATAGCATTGTTAATTACGAAATTGAAAATGGGCGTATACCTCATTGGTGACTTCATGTCAAATTTGGACTTAGTGTTTCTGCTCCACAATATTTGTTTATCGGTCAAAACCAATGAACAAATATTGTGGAACAGAATAAAAAAATGTTGAAGTTTTTAATACGACTGAGATATCGTTGTTGCATCAGCTAACGTACCTGAAACCAAGGGGACACTGAAGTCGCTACTTTTCCAGAAGATATATAGGTCTACTCCATGAATATATGACGATGGTTCTCTTCTGGAGTAAAATATTCCAAGGGAAGAATAGTTCCCCATTCGGATCGGGCAGGGTTTACGTAGGAGGATGTAGTGATCAAGGAAAACAATGCAGCCATACTATGGTTCGGAACGTGGATTGTTTTAACCCTTAATCAGGTAGGTAATTAAAAAATCTGAAAAGAAAAATGGATAGGTTGAAGTTAGGTATGGTGGGGAATAGTGAAGATCGGTCTTAAGATGAACAGCATATCTGGTCAGGGCCGGAACGCAGGAGAAGGTCTAATAATGAATAAGAAAACAGGAATATGCGTAAGTTAGTATGAACAGCATATTGAACTCACACTTGATGATGACGCTGAAAAAACTGTACGAGGTAAAAGATGTTATGCATACGGTTAATGGAGAGAATATCCTGATTGTGATGAACTAAAACTCAGTAGCAGTAAAACGAATTGATAGAAAAATAGCAAGTGAACATGGACCGGGAAAAAGAAAGAAAGAGGAGTCCTCCTGCTAGATTTTGCGCAGAGCACAGTTAAATCATCACAAAAACTTGGTTTAAGTACCACGTATCCGTGGATGAGACCAGGAGTCACTGGAAGTTACCAAATTGACTTTAAAATGGTAAGATATAGGTTTAGAAACCAGGTTGTAAACTGTAAGACATATTCAAAGGCAGATATAGACTCTAACCGTAACTTCTTGGTTATCAACTGCAGATGTCCGCCTTCGTAGTATTGTGAACAGCGTAATGAGCTGCTGTACAGAGGGCCTCCGGTTCGATTAAAGTCGGAGACTGGGTGTTGTAATGTCATCGTGATTTCAACACCATTGACATGTAAGTCACCGAAAATGCATCAGGTAAAATGACAGGCTGAAAATGATCTCATTTGGGGTGTAAAGGCCATAAATGCCACATGATCGTCGTCATCAACTGTACATTAAAACTTATGAAACTGGAAAAAGGTAGAAGAGTAAGTTGATGGAACCTGGATAAATTGAAGGAACCAGAGGTTTTCAGGGTTCCAGAGGCGGCATTAGGAAATCAAAACGTTCAAATATTTGTCAATCTAAGAAACTTAACTGCTGCTGTTATCAGTCCCTAGGCTTACAAACTACTGGTGCTGAAGTCATGCCTGATGTTGGACGAACCTCTGATGGCAAGCAATAAAGCGCTCCGCAACAAGGCGCCTTAGAGTGCTCGGCCACTCCACCGCGGCACAGCAATAGGCAATGATTGACCGAAACAGGGGAAAGTAATAAATACCAGTAGAAGAAGATGGGTAACTCTGAGACACAAACTAGTGTATTATATAGGTAGAAGGACAAGGCCCAGTAGGAATCTTTGGATAAGGCAAGAGATACTGAATATAAAAATGCAGCAAATGAAACAGGAAAAAGGGAGTAAAGACGAATAAAACTGAGGTTGACAGGAAGTGCAGACTGGCTAAGCAGGAGTGACTACATGGCAGAATCAAGTCTGCAGAAGAGTGTATAACTTGGGAAAAGATATATAACGTTACAGACTGTGAGAAAATAAGAGACATTTGGAGACAAAAAAAAAAAAAAAAAAAAAAAAAAAAAAAAAACAGCAGGAGTATTAAGAGCTCAGTTGGAAAATCATTGCTGAGCAAAGAAGGGAAATCTGACAGTTGGAAGGACCTATACAAGGGAAATGAATCTGAAAGCAGCATTGTAGAAAAGGAAGAAGGATTAGACGAGATAGGAGATGCAAGGTTGGGAAAAGAATTTGACAGAACACTATCTGAGTCGGAACAAGCCCCCTAGAGCACATAACATTCTCTCCGAACTACCGAAATCGTAGGGAGAACCTGTCTTGGAAACATTGCTCCGCCTAGTGTGCAAAATGTATGAGAAATAGCCCCAGACTTCAAAAATTCTACTATTACTACTACTACTAATAATAATAATAATTCCAAGTGAAGGATGAAAATTGCGGAACTATCAGTTTAATAAGTCATAGTTGCAAAACACTAACACTACTTGTTTCAGACGAATGGAAAAACTGTTGGAATTCTGCAGATAGTAGGATAATACATTTACGTTCATTAAGAACAAATGCAATGTCAGAAAATCAGGCGATGCTGAAGGAATTAGATTAGGTAATGAGACAATAAAAGTAGTATTTGAATTTTGTTATTTGGGTATCAAGCTAACTTCTAATGGCCGAAGTAAAGAAGATATAAAATGGCTATGGGAAGAAAAGCGTTTCTAAAGAAGCGAAAATTGTTAACATCCAATATTAATTTAAATGTTAGGAAGTCCTTTCTGAAAGTATTTGTCTGGAGTGTAGCATAGTATGGGAGTGAAATGTGGACGATAAGGAGTTCAGATAAAAAGATGATAGAAGCTTTTGAAATGTGGTACTACAGACGAATGATGAAAATTAAATGGGTAGATCACGTTACTAATGAGGAGGTGCTGAACCGAATCGGGGAGAAAAGGATTATGTGGTATATCCAGACTAAGAGAAGGGATAGATTGGTTGGACACATTCTGAGACATCAAGGAATTGTTAACTTAGCATTGGATGGAAGCGTGTGGGGTAAAAATCGTAGAGGGAGACCGAGGGACGAATATAGTAAGCAGATTCAAAAGGATGTAGGTTGCCGAACATATTCTCAGATGAAGAGACTTGCACAGGACAGGGTAGCGTGGAGAACTGCATCAAACCAGACTGAAGACCACAACAAAAAGAACAAATGCCCTTCACGGTTTCTAACTAAGAACGAGTTTGCTTTCGATCATTACGGCATCGAACTTCATGATCACTGCGGCACGCCGGTACCATGGATTGGCACAACGAGATGCTACACGCCAAGCCCTGACACGTTCCGACTAGCGATTGCCTTCGGTAAGCGGTAAGGCAGAGCAGGGTTGCCATGGAAACGCCCACTACTGCGTGGCAGACTCAGCGAAAGGGTTTGTGCTTGGCGTGACGCGCTCCAAGTCTCCAGCCAATCACAGAAGGTGCTGAGCCTGACGTAGACTGTGTCCACAAGCGCCCATGAGAAATACTTAGACCCTTGTCCACAGCGTCTAGTGCTGAGCGCATTCTGTACTGTAGTGAAAGTGGTGCCTGAGCTGAAATACGTATCACACAATTTTAAGGAGAAAATAATTTCCGCGGTGGAATGGCCGAGCGCTCTAAGGCGCCTTGCTGCGGAGCGCACAGTTACTCGCCGTCGGAGGCTCCAGTCCTCCCACGGACAAAGTGTGTTTGTGATGTCCGTAGCATAAATTAGTTTAAGTTCGTTTAAGTTGTTTGTAAGCCCACGGTCTGATTAGAGCTGCAGTTAATTCCCTTAGATTTACAAATATTGGAAGAAAAGTATTCAGTATGCAAAATTGATTTTTTACCTTACGACTTGTATTTGCTTGATAAAGACTGAATTTATCCGCCATCATCAGTGTACTGCAAATAATAAATGTTTGAAATGAAAAATTTCACGAGGTTAAACAGTTTGCTGGCGTAAATACTCATTGTCTTATTTTAGGTCATATATTATTGCTAATAAATCGTAGCTAACATATCTAAATAATACGTAAAGTTGAGAGCAGAATGATACCTCTTTCCATTATTGAGATATTGGTATTTACTTCCGGCCAGATAGAACCCTGTTCCGATTGTGCATCTGGAGTCTTGTGGTCGTAACAGTCGACGCACTTCATAAAAAGTCAAGATATCCAAAAAGTATCTTTTGCAAAGGACATCACATATTTTCTCATTGATATTCGCACTGATATAATAGCAGCTCCTTTTTTTATGTCTTTCTTGCTTTCTTCTTTTTCCTCGAAGGAAAATCTACTTTTTGGTTTGTCTTTAACAGCTTTTATTATATCAAATAAAAGTGCAGTGGAATAGTTCGTGCCGGCCGCGGTGGCCGAGGTGACTGAGGCGCTCCAGTCACGGTCAGCACGGCCACTACGGTCGGGGGTTCGAATCCCCCCTCGGGCATGGATATTTGTGCCGTCTTTAGTATTAGCTAGTTCATAAGTAGTTTGTAAGTTTAGGGACCGATGACCCCGTAGTTAAGTCCCATAAGCTTTACAAACATTTGAACATTTGAATTTTTGAATAGTTCGTGTTAAGATTTACGATATTCTATCTGTGCTAATAATATTTAACTGTAGCTTGTTTGCCGTTGTTTCACAAGATGTAATTGCTTTGTAACTACAAACTTCAGTTATTTCACTTCATAACAAAGATTTCTATTTATTATGGCTACATCACTGTTTTCTTGTGAGGTTCCGTGCGGGTAGTTTCATGGATTTTTACACGCTAGTATATCTAGTGCAGTTTTCCTAAAGAAACTGCTAACTCTACACTTGTCCTTACTATTTTGGAGTATTGCTGCGCATTGTGGGATCCACACGGGTTGGGACTGACAGAGGATTTATAGAGAAAGTTGAGTGAAGAGCAGTTCTCTTCCTATGATCACAGGGGAGAGAGTGTCTCGGAAATGATGCACGAGTTGGAGTGGAAACCATTAAGAGAAAGGCGGTATTCGTTGCGGCGAGATCAACTTGAGAAATTTTTTCAGCTACTTTCTCCTCGGAATGCATACATATTTCGTTAGCACCCACCTCCATGGGGAGACATGATCATTGCTGTAAAATAAGTCATACATAAAACGAAAAGATTTATGTCTCCCTTTTTTCCTGCACTCTATTAGAAAATGAAACCGTAGAGAAATATTAGAAAGTTGTTCGAAAAACTCTCTGTCATGCAGTTAAAAGTGATTTGCAGAATAAATATGTAGTTGCAGCATTTTCATCTCTGTGCACTTAACTGCGATACACATCTGTTTCAGTATGTTACTGTCGTCGGTTATTGGCTTCCGTCTGCTATCTTTAAACCCATTCTTACTTCCATTACCAAATTGACTGTTTCAATACATCTTACAATATGATCTATCCCACGATCTCGTGTTTTAATCAGGTTGAGCAACAATTTACTTTCTCTCTGGAGATTGATCCAGAATCTCTTAATCAGTTTTACAAAATGTTCAAATGGTTCTAAATTTAACGGACTCAACTTCTGGGTTATTAGTCCTTAGACTACAAACTACTTAAACTAAGGTAAACTAACCTAAAGACAACACAAATACCCATGCCTGAGGGGAGACTCGAACCCCCGTTGGCGAACTGTTAGTTTTGCAATCTAATCATACATGTCCGAGATGGAAACGTTACGTGATAGGCCGGCCGCGGTGGCCGAGGGGACTGAGGCACTTCAGTCACGGTCTGCACGGACACTACGGTCGGGGGTTCGAATCCCTCCTCGGGCATGGGTATTTGGTGCCGTCCTTAGTTGTAGGTAGTTCATAAGTAGTTTGTAAGTTTAGGGACTGATGACCCCGTAGTTAAGTCCCTTAAGCTTAACGAACATTTGAACATTTTTTAAGTGACAGCATCTACCGCTACAGAAAGACCCAGTGCCAACGCGGATAAAAGCTTGCCGTTGCCGCTGGCTGCCGTGCTCAGGTGGGAACCGGCCTTTAGAGTAAACTGAGAAGTTCACTCCGAACAGACAGACAGACCAGAGAGCGACCTAAAGCATCTTGACGACGAGGGAAAGGCTAAAAAGCATAATTGTGCTCTTCGTTTAATGTTAATACAGATAACATCAAGAAGAAACTTAATGACCCCTTCTATGATTACATTAATTCTGCAGCGTGAAGTACAAGATCCATGTTTGGTACTGATGAGTTGACAGCGCATACAGTATCACACACACACACACACACACACTCACACTATATCCATACATGAATAGCTATCAGTGAAACATTTTTATTTCATTACATTCACACCTTGTTTTGAATTCTCACAAACCTTAGTATACACACACTGTCACACACACTACATGCGTACATGGACAGTTATCAATATAAATTAATGACGTGGCACGAACTGTGTAAGTTGATGGAAACCCCCGCATGAATCCACAATTGTGAAAGTATTGACAGTGCAGCTTTTGTGCACCAACGGACACCTGGATTATATTGCATAAATATTCGACGGGATTCTCTACGGGCGACATTGCTGGCCAAGTCATTCCCTGGAATCTTCCACCACTTTCTTCAAACCAGTCATGAACACTCGACCTGCTGACACGATGCTATTTCATCCCCAGAATTTCCGTAGTTGTTTGAAGTTCACGAATCGCTGCATTTGGTCTCCAAATACTCAAATGTAAACATTTCCAGTGAATGACCGGTTCAATTTTGACACGAGAACTTAATGAATTTCATTAAATGGAAGATGATACAGCCCTCGGTCGCAGAGAAAATATTTGGTGTGGCATTTTATGTGACTCATACCGGACGAGTGATTCAATGGGAATGTGAAGGCCAGCACACTCGTCACGAAGGTTCTGCTCTTCCACGCTAAATCAGAATAATCTACAAATGTTTGTAAAGTTAAGGGACCAAACTGGTTTCTGGACTTACAAAGTACTTGAACTGGCTTATTGTTAAGAAAAGGAAGCTCCGACGGTGAGCGCTAGCGCAATCCGTGCCAAGACGCCTTAGATCGCACGGTCATTCCTGCGTGACCAGGTAAAACAATACTAGGCAGCAACGCAATATTCTGCACGCACATGGTAGTCCTTCGACATCTGTGCCAGTCATCCGAGAACAAGTTGTGTCATGTGACACCAGTGGTCATAGGGCAACAGCTCTTAGTGAATTATCTTTCGAGAATGAAACTTTCACTCTGCAGCGGAGTGTGCGCTGATATGATTTCAATTATCGTTGGATTTGTTCGGTGCCACTGACACGACAACGCAAGTAGCTGCATTAGAGTGTTCTTGTGACCAGGAAGTTCCGACTGCGATGAGTTTAGCAGTAAATTGCATTTCTCCTCCACCACGAAAACCCATCGGGAGGTACGGTGGCGACATGGGATGAGATCCCACTTTTCTAAAGTTTCACATACATAAACTGTATTAAATAAATATAAAAATATATATTTTCTGTGAAGCTTTAGATACAGTCTTGGATAATGTACTAAGTGTTGTTGTTATGGTCTTCAGTCCGGAGACTGGTTTGACGCAGCTCTCCACCCTACTCTATCCTGAGCAAGCCTTTTCATCTCCTCATAAGAACGGCAACCCACATCCACTTGAATCTGCTCACTATACGCGTCTCTTGGTCTCCCTCTGCGATTTTTACCCCACACACTTCCCTCCAATGCTAAATTTACGATTCCCCGAAGTCTAAGAATGTGTCCTACCAAGCGATCCCTTCTTTTAGTCAAGGTATGCCAAAAATTCCTTTTCTCACCAATTCTGTTCAGTACCTCTTCATTAGTTATGCGATCTACCCACCTAATCTTCAGCATTCTTCTGTAACACCACATTTCAAAAGCCTCTATTCTCTTCCTGTCCGCACTGCTTATCGTCCATGATCACTCCCGTACAAGGCAACACTCCACACAAATGCCTTCAGAAAAGACTTCCTTACCCTTAAGTTAATATTCGATGTTAGCAAATTTCTCTTTTTCAAAAATGCTTTTCTGCCCATTGCCATTCTGCATTTTATATCCTCTGTACTGCGACCATCGCATGTTATTTTACTACCCAAGTAACAAAACTCATCTACCACCTTCAATGTTTCGTCACCTAATCTAATTCCTTCAGCATCGCCTGATTTTCTAAGACCGCATTCCATTATTTTTGTTTTGCTCTTGTTAATGTTCATTTTATATGCACTCTTCAACTCGCTGTCCATTCCATTCAACTGCTCTTCCAGGTCCTTTGCTGTCTCTGACAGAATTACAATGTCATCGGCAAAACGCAATGTTTGTATTTCTTCCCCCTGAACTTTAATCCCTATTCCAAATTTTTCCTTGCTTTCCTTCACTGCCTGCTCGATGTACAAATTGAATAGCATCGGAGAAAGGCTACAACCCTGTCTTACTCCCTTCCCAACTGATGCTTCCCTTTCCTGCCCTTCGAGTCTAATAACTGCGGTCTGGCTTTTGTACAAGTTGTAAATAACTCTCCTTTCCCTGTATTTTACCCCTGCTGACTTCAGAATTTGAAAGAGAGTATTCCAGTCAACATTGTCAAACGCTTTCTCCAAATCTACAAAAGCTAAAAATGTAGGCTTGCCTTTCCTTAATCTATCTTCTAAGATAAGACGTAAAGTGAGTATTGCCTCCCGGGTTCCTACGTTCCTCCTGAACACAAACTGATCTTCCCCGAGGTCAGCTTCTACCAGATTTTCCATTCTCCTGTAGATAATTCGTGTTAAAATTTTGCAACCATGACTTATCAAACTGATGGTTCTGTAATTTTCACACCTGTCTGCACCTGATTTCTTTGGAATGGGGATTATTACATTTTTCTTAAAGTCTGAGGGTATTTCGCCTGTCTCATACATCCTGCACACCAGTTCAAATTGTTTTGTCATGGCTGGCTCTCCCAGAGACTATAGTAGCTCTGAGGGTATATCATCTATTCCTGGGGCCTTGTTCCGACCTAGGTCTTTCAAGGCTCTGTCAAATTCATCTCTCAGTATAATATCTCCTATTTCATCTTGATCTACTTCCTCTTCCCTTCCTACAACATCATCTCTAAGTTCGTTTCCTTTGTAGAGCTGCTCTATGTACTCTTTCCACCTTTCAGCTTTTCCTTCTTTGCTGAGAACTGGTTTTCCATCAGTGTCCTTGATATTCATAGAGCTGTTTTTCTTGTCCCCAAATGTCTCTTTTATTTTCCTGTAGGCGGTATCTACTTTTCCCCTTCTTATACATTCTTCTACAGATTTGCATTTGGCGTCTAGCCACTGCTGCTTAGCCATTTTGCACTTCCTGTCAATCTCATTTTTCAGTCGTCTGTACTCCATTTTGCCTGTTTCATTTACAGCATTTTTATATTTTCTCCTTTCATCAATTAAATTTAGTATTTCCTGTGATATCCAAGGATTTTTTGTAGGTCTTGCCTTTCTACCTATGCTGCCTTCAATATTTCATCTCTCAATGCTACCCATTCCTCTTCTACTGTTTTATTTCCCCCTGTTTCTGTCAGTTCTTGCCTAAATATCCCTCTGAAATTCTCCAGAACTTCACGTTCCTTCAATTTATCTAGGTGCCATCTTCTTATTTTCCTACCTTTCTGCAGTTTTTTCAGTTTCAGCCTACAGTTCATGACTAACAAGTTATGGTCAGAGTCTAAATCTGCCCCTGGGTATGTCTTGCAGTTTATAACTTGATTCCGGAATTTATGTTTTACCATTATAAAATCTATCTGATACCTTCCAGTGTCTCCTGGTCTCTTCCAAGTATACAACCTTCTTTTGTGATTCTTAAACCACGTGTTTGTTACGATTAAATCATGTGCAGAATTCTACCAGGTGGCTTCCTCTTTCATTCCTTTTGCCCAGTCCATATTCACCTAGTACTAAGTGAGCATTACAAAATTATTCTTGAATAGGGAAAGAAGAAGCCTTGATGGGAACCATCGTAAAGTATAGCTTACATTATCCGAGCAGTGATAACGTCATCAGGCTTTTAGCTTTGCGACTGCAAAAGGCTTGTCCATAAGTAGTACTGATTTCGACAGGAAGAGAATATATAAAGGTACCTGGGTGCCTCCGGATGGGAAGACATTGAACGAAATTGACCACATAATTGTAGAAACAAGATTAAGAAGTGGATACGAAATGTCGAGATGGTATGATGTGCGGAATGTGGATCGGACCACTTCCTTGTTAGAGGAGTGATGGAAACAATATGGAGAGCCAGGAAGTGCAAATGAATGCGAAGAGTCACTGGATATGACCAGGAGAGTCTGATTAAAGACTATGTAAGAAGAACTCTCAAAAAAGCTCTGACAAACGATGAGAGGGAGGAGAACGAATTGAATCGTTGTTATTAATACTAGTTATCTTTTTTGTTGCTTTAGTTTACATGCAGCATCTTTACTTCTGTGTGTTGCATTTCCTATTACATGAAATCATGTGCTTACGGATACTGTGTGTGCTACCAAGTGGTGTGATTACTGGCACTGGCCTGCATACGTGTGCGCAGCGGATTATTTAACTGTTCTGATTGCGTTTTTGTGTTTATAAAATTATGGATCAAAGCTTCTAATAAGCTATGGGTCCTCATGTTTAGGCTCTTGCATAGAAGGAGCTGCCTGTGCCCTCAATGATCGAGTCACAAGGCAGTCTCGAAAATAGCAATGGATTTGGATTGTTGGAATAATATTGTGGCTCAGATTGACCATGAACACATTATGAAATAGCACTTCACAATGGTTGTTACATAAGACTTGCTAAATAAAAGAAACAATCTGCAGATGGCAAAGTAGATAGTGAGAAGGTACTGAAAGGACTTACTTGGTCTCCTGTCTAAGCTTATGAGATGTTGTCGCCACGTGCAATCATAAAACAAGCAATTACAAGTGAGTGGTTACGTCCACGGTGGGCAGTTTGTCAAGTCGACACCGAAACTGCGTATACGTTACCGACGGGAATGGCTGCTGGCTGGACGGGGCGTTGAGCCGCGTGCGGTACCCAACAAATACACTCCTTGCGGGGAATGTTAATTGACGATCGATCAGAGCTGTTTTACATTAATTACGCTCTCCACTCTGTGTCGTTACCACTGCCAGATTGGCTCACTTGATGCACAACGAGTTTCCACCAACTGCTCAGATGTGCTCTTACTGCACAGAAGTTACTAGCCAGAGTTCAAGTGCTGAAACTAGTTGAGCAGAAGAACAGATATTAATCGCCGATGCAACTAAAGAACATCAGCTCTGAATACAAACAGACGCGTATTATGCGAGTGTGAACAGTTGATATCTACTCCGCCCTTGGCTCTCAGTTCGGAGACCAAATGAAACTTCGAAAACTTGACGCCCGGATCTGCAGAAGGCAGACACCATAATTTCTTAAGACAACGACGAGCACGTCTGACTGTCTCAGAGAACAAAGTCCTTTCTTAGAAAATTAAATTCACCTTGCTTGCTACGCGCTCGGGAGCCGCTCCCTCCAATTTTCCAGTGACCAATTCATAAGCTGGTGCCTAGTTTTGCCCAATGAAATCCCGGAAGTAAAATTTGTGATGAAAATAATAACTTCGTACATTATCCTCCTAAGTCCGGGGAATTGTTTTGTTAATAAAATCATTGAAAAGTTATTTAGTGTGTCATGATGTTCACAAATAAGAATTAAAAATAATGAAAAAAATATTTGTTGCATAATTTTGATACAAAAGGTGTGGTGAAATTTCGGACAATAAATATACTAATTGAAGATATACATTTTATTAATATGTTCAAAAATACAAATATAGTGAACATTATGATACTATTTTGAAGTTAGGCATAGAAAGATCTTACATTACAGCACGAAACATTAGTTTTCCTTCTGCATCCTTGGGATCTGCACCTTTTATATGTGTTGTGATGCCAACATGTGACCAGCTTTAGTCGTTCGCCCTTTTTATTTTATTTCATTTATTTTTATTTCTATTTTTTTTTATCTGAGGAATGAATCTTGAAGTTGAACTTTGATTGGCTTTATTATCTTCAGAGAAATCAGAGGAATTAGATTCTTCATTTTTCTCATTTCCTTCCTTCTTCTACCTCTTTAAATCAATATTTAAATACTACATAAAAGGTACCCAAAAGCAAAATTATTAGATAAGTCAACATATAACTCCCATGAGCAAATTTCGTGTTAGTAGTTATTGAGACCCAATCTCCTAAAACCGACACCACCCATTTCATATCTGTCTACTACAAAATTTGATCTTATGGCAAAATATTCTTCAAATGTTTGTAAATCTATCAAACCAAATTGCGTGGTCATCAGTCCGTAGCTTACAAACTACTTAAACCCAGGTAAACTAACCTAAGGACAACACACACACCCATGCCCCAGGGAGGACTCGAACCTCCACGGCGAGCAACCGCGCGCTCCGCAGCGAGACGCTTTAGACCGCTCGGCTACTCCACCGCGGCTAAAATATTTTTCATAGTTTCAAGTGTTTGTTAAGTTTATGCGACTTAACTACGGGGTCATCAGTCCCTAAACTTACAAACTACTTATGAACTACTTACGAACTAGGACGGCACAAATATCCATGCCCGAGTGGGGTTTCGAACCCCCGACCGTAGTGGCCGTGGAGACCGTGACTGAAGCGCCTCAGTCCCCTCGGCCACCGCGGCCGGCTCTCCATGGTTTAATTGATAGAAAGCATATTTATCTTAAAAAAAGTATTTTAATTAGTAAATTTATCATTTACCTAGATCCAAGAAACGCGTGTTCCGTTCTCCGCGCGCCGCATTTTCATATGATTACTGTGGAGGAAAGAACACTGCAGAGCCAACTATCAACCATCTACTGAATGTTACTGACATCTACCGGCACAACTCCAAACGTCGTACACCAGTGGCGCTCGTCATTGTGGCCCCACGAATTATGCAACATTTGGTGTCAAATTTCACCCCTCAGGACTTAGGAGGTTAATCATGAACTTGAACGTAATGATTCCTGAAAATACAGTAGTTAATAAAAATTCTACCATGGTGTCGAAGTCGCGGTGGAATGGCCGTGCGTTCTAAGGCGCCTTGATGTGTAGCGCACGGTTGCTTCCCCTCGGAGGTTAGAGTCCTCCCTCGAGCATGGTTACGTGTGTTGTCCTTAGGTTAGCTTAAGTTATTTTAAATAGTTTGTAAGCCTAGGGACTATAACCACAGTAGTTAAGTCTCATCTAGGTATACAAACATTTGAACATCTTAACAGTGACGTAGGCAACAATTACGAATTGAAAATGACACATACACGTCGCAGAACAATATATTAGGCGACATGTCCATGCAAATAGTAGATATCTTCACAATCCACTTTCGGATGTATTTTCTCGATTATTGATAATGAGGTGAATATTGTGCTGGAACTCAGCCAGTTTGAAGAGAAAGTAGGCTGGAAATTATAAGAATCTCGCCATTTCTGCGGCACATGCTACAGACTCAACTATCACGGAAATGCTTAAATAAATCCATCAAGGTATGCAAAATAACGAGCAAAGCATGCAGCATAACACACAACAAAGCATGTGAAACATGCAAACTGATGTCGGCCAAAACGTTTCGCAATTATTACAGGATAATAAGAAAACTACAGCTAGGGTAGATGAGCTTACTGCTGAACAAAACAACTTACAAGAGGCATTTGATGGAATAATGAGCACACTCCCTACAGTAAAAGTAGAAGTTGCTCAACTGGTCAGATTATACTGCACTCGCTGAACGTGTACGTAACTTGTCAGAAAATTAGTCTTCCGTGAACATGAAGAGACAGATGAAAACTTAACGAAATTGGATTACCCAGTAGAGAAAGGCGAATTTGATAGTGACATGAGATTGGCAAAAAAGATGATACAACAGTGAATGTATGTTGCAGTTGAAAGTCTGAAAAGAAGAAGACACTTTTTACTAAACTCGATGCAGACATTTAAACTGCCATTCAAGAAATCCAATCAGCATTAATTGGTAGCGGAATCAGTTCAACAGGACCGATAACACCTTGTGCAGAAAGAATGCAAAAAGGATCGGCAAAACAGGATGTAACTTGTTTTTCTAATCCATCAATAACAAATTTTAGTGAGAGGGGCTTTGAGAGATACCATCAGTCACCACCATTGGTGCCGAATCATTTGGTCTACACTCAGAGATTTCACATGATAAGGCCACAGGCGCTGGGAGGCGGTATCACGCTTCCCATCACTATTGATAGATAAACATCATTTTAAATACCGACTGTGTCAGACTTTCTCGGGCGAATAAAATTAAGTATATACAGCAATTTATATTACAGTGTTTAAAAATGCATTACCACGGAACTGGACCGAAAACCAAAAGATTAAATATGTTGACCGTTTCATCCACGGAGATGCGCTTACGTGGGCAGCTCACGGTTGCTGAAAGGTGTCACACATATGAGCGGTTCGAGCAGGACGTTCTTCAAAGATTTGGGTCCTCTAACGTACAATAAGGATTAAGAGACGTATTCAAACCACGAGCCATACATTATCGAACGTAGCAGATTACGTAAATACACTCCTGGCCATTAAAATTGCTACACCACGAAGATGACGTGCTACAGACGAGAAATTTAACCGACAAGAAGAAGATGCAGAGATATGCAAATGATTAGCTTTTCAGAGCATTCACACAAGGTTGGCGGCGATGGTGACACCTACAACGTGCTGACATGAGGAGAGTTTCCAACCGATTTCTCATACACAAACAGCAGTTGACCGGCGTTGCCTGGTGAAACGTTGTTGTGATGCCTCGTGTAAGGAGGAGAAATGCGTACCATCACTTTTCCGACTTTGATAAAAGTCGGAATGTAGCCTATCGCTATTGAGGTATATCATATCCCGACATTGCTGCTCGCATTGGTCGTGATTCAGTGACTGTTAGCAGAATAAAGAATCGGTGGGTTCAGAAGGAAAATACGGAACGTCGTTCTGGATCCCAACGGCCTCGACTCACTAGCAGTCAAGATGACAGGCATCTTATCCGCATGGCTGTAACGGATCGTGCAGCCACATCTCCATCCCTGAGTCGACAGATGGGGACGTTTTCAAGAAAACAACCATCTGCACGACGACGTTTGCAGCAGCATGGACTGTCAGCTCTGAGACTATAGCTGCGGTTACCCTTGACGCTGCATCACAGACAGGAGCGCCTGCGATTGTGAACGCAACGACGAACCTGGGTGCACGAATGGCAAAACGTCATTTTTTTTTCGGATAAATCTAGTTTCTGTTTACAGCATCATGATGGTCGCATCCGTGTTCGGCGACATCGCGGTAAACGCACATTGGAAGTGTGTATTCGTCATCGCCATACTGGCGTTATGGTATGGGGTGGCGTTGGTTACACATCTCGGTCACCTCCTGTTCGCGTCGACGGCACTTTGAACATTGGCCGCTACATTTGAGATGTGTTACGACCCCTGGCTCTACCCTTTATTCGATCCCTGCGTAACCCTACATTTCAGCAGGATAATGCACGACCGCATGTTGCAGGTCCTGTACAGGTCTTTCTGGATACGGAAAATGTTCGACTGCTGCCCTGGCGAGCACATTCTCTAAATCTCTCACCAATAGAAAACGTCTGGTCAATGGTGGCAGAGCTGGCTCGTCACAATATGCTAGTGACTACTCTTGATGAAATGTGGTGTCGTGTTGAACCTGCATGGGAATCTGTACCTGTACACGCCATCCAAGCTCTGTTTGACTCAATGCCGTTATTATGGCCAAAGGTGGTTGTTCTGGGTAATGATTCCTCAGGATCTGTGCACCCAAATTGCGTGACAATATAATCACATGTCAGTTCTAGTATAATATATTTGTCTAATGAATACCTGTTTATCATCTGGATTTATTCTCGGTATAGAAATTTTAATGGCTTGTAGTGTACTTTGAAAGATACAGTAGTAAAATCCGTCATTGGATCGGAGAGATGTGAATAGTATAGACAACCGATCAGGGATCCATAATAAACGACCACCAACACCCAAATCACATTAATAATACTAAGGGTGGGGACCTCTTCTGTGCCGAACTATAGCTCCAGAGACTTGGGCTATTGTATGAACAGTAATCAGCAAATAAAGGAGGAGCGGACATATACTACACGATATCAAACTACAACGAATCGTAATAACAAGAGAAAGGAAGACAATTGGCAAAATACTCAGGAAAGGAAACAGACGTGTAATGAACTTAATTTGAATCACGTGTTTAAGAATGTCAGGCTCATCCAATACAGTGAGTAACAACCAAAAACTCAGGAAGATAGAAAATGGCTGAACGGTGAATACGCCGTACACGTGGTAGAAATTGTAGACAGGGACAATACCCGACCACCGAAGAAGTAGAAGAAAAAGCTGTATATACTCTTATTTAAGTTTGCAACAACCTTTTGTTTCCCCATATGAAGACTTACATAATATTTATATATGGTGCGCAATAATAGTGAAAGAATCACAGATAAAAGAAAAACAAAAAGAAATCAACAATTATTCTAGTGTCGTCTTCTTTACATAGAAGTTTCAATGATTTGTATTTCGTATGTTTTTTTCATAAATGAAATGTCTATTGAAGCAGTATGGAGCTGTGCGTACTTAAGTAGTTATTTCTTTGGTGCCAAGACAGAAATTATTAGCAGCGTCGGCAACAAAAAAAGATTGCTGAGGTATGGCTCAAGAGTCGCCGAGTATCGCTGCCATTAGACACGCAGTGAACTGAGAAGGATAAATAATTCATTGTGCACGTATTCCTTCCTTGGTCATAAAAATATTACATTCCTCCTCTCCAGTAATCTTCTGTCATTAATATCTTATACGGCCTCATTTGTAGTGTACCTCTTCAATAGATAATTTCAACACGCAGTTTGTTATGTCCGATGCCTTATAGTGCCAAGCAAACTGTCATAGAATTAATTACGACAAGCACGAAGAGAGATACGAGTTGTAATGTCTAATGCAAGCAATTAAGGAGAGCAGCATGGGTCAGGAATGCTATCAGAGCCGGCTAGGTGTTTAAGACTAAAACATATCCAGCTGCTGTTCTTTCGGAAAAAGGCAACGTAGATGTGGGAAAATGGCTAAAACAGCACCCACCGAACGACCACTCGCATATGCCATAGGCAGACGATTTTCTGGTGGCGCTAAAAACCTACAGTTCTGATAAAATTCCGAGATCCCAATATTTTGTCTGTGGGAGTTTCTATGGATCATACTTGTATTCAAATATTATGAATTATCTCGAACAGAATGATCTATTGACCCAACGTCAACACGGATTTAGAAAATATCGTTCATGCGAAACACAACTAGATCTTTATTCTCAAGAAGTGATGGGCGCTATCGACAAAGGTTCGCAAATCGATTCCGTATTTCTTTTGACACCATGCCTCACAAAAGGCTTTTAATCCAATTGCGTGGTTATGGTATATCGCCCCAAATTTGTGATTGGATAGGGGATTTCCTGTCAGAGAGGACACAGTTCGTAGTAATCGATGGTAAGGCATCGACTAAAACAGAGGTGATATTGGGCGTTTCACAGGGTAGTGTTATTGGTCCTCTGCTGTTCCTTAATTACATAAACAATTTAGGAGAAAATCTAAGTAGCTCTCTTAGGTTGTTTGCAGATGACGCCGTCATTTACCGTCTAGTAAAATCATCTGGAGATCAAAACCAACTGCAGGACGATCTGAATAAGATATCAGTATGGTGTAATAATTGGCAATTGACCCTAAATAATGAGAAGTGTGAAGTCGTCCACATGAGTGCGAAAAGAAATCCTTTAAACTTTGTTTACAAGATAAATCAATCAAAAGTGAAGGCCCAAACTCCACAAAATACCTAGGAATTACTATTACTTCAGACTTATATTGGAAAGTACACGTAGATAGTGTCGTGGGAAAGGCGAACCAGAAACTGTGTTTTATTGGCAGAACCCTTAAAAGATACAACAGAACTACAAAAGAAACTGCATACACTACGCTTGTCCGTCAATTTTTGGAGTATTGCTGCCCAGTGTGGGATCCTTAACGGGTTTGACGGAGGACATCGAAAGAGTCCAGAGAAGGGCAGTTTGTATTGTCACGATACAGGGGAGACAGCGTTACGGAAATGATACAGGATATGGGATGCGAATCATTACAACAACGGCGGTTATCGCTGCGGCGTGGGCTACTTACGAAACTCCAATCGCCAACATTCTCTCCGAATGCGAAAATGTATTGTTGACTTCCACTTACATAGGTAAAAATGACAATCAGAATAAAATACGAGATATCAGACCTAGAACGGAGAGATTCTTTCTTCCCGCGCGCTATTCGAGAATGGAATGGGATAGTATAATGGTGGTTCGGTGAACCCTCTGCCAGGAACTTAAGTGTGATTTGCAGAGTATCCCATGTAGATGTAGATGTAGATGCCCTCAGCCAGCAACGTGCAGTATGGTGGTTCTTCGTATATACCTATTTTATTGTTTTATATTTGTTCAATCACCAGCACAATGTCGTTTTGTACCGTATTTAACTATCCATCAGCACAATTTCAAAATAGTATGTGGAACGTTTTAGTAAGCAGAAAAATGCCAATCAGATATCAGAAGATGACACACTTGAATATAGAAAGCGGTCGAATAGCATAAAAAATGAAAAAATAAGAAATAAAATATTGCGTACTTAGCATTTCTCATTTTTGAGGTTGTAACTTAAGTAGTGGCGACTATTTGTTTACAACCGATACAAAAGCGTGACATGTTTGTACCTGTTACTATCCTTCGAATTGGTCAACAGCGTTGTGGAAAACCCGTTGCCAGCGATTTGGAAGGCGTAGCATTAGCAGAATCTGTTCTGTTGATTATGCGAATGGGGCGATCTACTGCCTGTCGAATCTCTGGAACAGTTCTGAAGCGAATGCCACGAAGTGGATCTTTCATCTTCGGAATCAAGAAAAGTCACAAAGACTTAAGTCAGGGGAGTATGGTGGATGGTACAGTACTTCCTAGTCCCATCGACCGAACTGAGCAACCACAGCTTACGCTGTTTGCGTCGGTGCATTATACAAAATGATGGGCGGGAGGCCGTGGCGGAGTGACCAAGCGCATTGAGGCGCTATTTTCAGATTCGTGAGGCTGTTCCCTGTCGGGGGTTCGAATCCCCCCTCGGACATGGATGTTTGTGTCGTCTTTAGTGTATGGTGCTTCATAAGTAGTTTGTAAGTTTAGGGACTGATGAACCCGCAGTTAAGTCCCTTAAATTTCATGAACATTTCAAATGTTCAAATGTTTGTTAAGCTTATGGGACTTAACTACGGGGTCATCAGTCCCTAAACTTACAAACTACTTATGAACTACTTACGAACTAGGACGGCACAAACATCCATGCCCGAGGGGGGATTCGAACCCCCGACCGTAGTGGACGTGCTGACCGTGACTGGAGCGCCTCAGTCACCTCGGCCACCACGGCCGGCATGAACATTTAATGGGCGGGTTGCGCAGAAAGTGTTGACGCATCTTTCTCAAAGCTGGTCGCAGGTGATGCTCCAAAATCTGACAGTAATACTGTGCACTGAAGCTAGGATAACACCATCATAGTCGTACATAGTGACACCGTTACATTAGACCGCTCTCTCACAAGCAGTGTTGCCAGACGTAGGGAATTTTCCCTACACATAGGTACTTTTAAGCATTAAAATCATGTAGGCAATTTTCATCCAAAAGTCCCCAACGCGTAGGTACTTTGGTAAAATTTTACAATCGCCGACACAGCCCTAGCGGGTTATGTTGGCAACAAGAGTTGTCAGCACGCTGGAATGTAGCCAACCAATTGTGGCAAAGTTTGAAGTAGCCAATGATATTTTAGACGGCATAGTTGTTTTCTGTTCATAGTAAATTTGAAAACCTAGTTTCAGACACATTAAAATTGATGCGAATTACGATGATTTCAATTTATATCAGTGTAATGGAGAGTCGGTTTGGAAATAGTGTTAGAAAATGTCAGCACAAGAAAAATTCATCGTTTCCATGCACGAAAGACGTTTTATTAACTTGACTAGACTTATTTATTTACGTCAGAACGATATACTAGTAAGTACTTGTAAATGAGAAGATGCTGACAAGAAAAAGTTAAAAAAATTGCGACAGCCAACGTTGTAATGAACAAAGCGCTAGATATTCGTTGTCAAAATAGCATTACTTTTTGAAAATCGAATCATATAGAGTGACGGACTTCCTTCTTTGTGCTGACTGAACTAAGTAATTACTACTGTACCTACATTATGGTTGATAGTGTCTCAATGTTTCCTTGTGCAGTCAATAAATCAAATATCCTCGTGTAACAGTGCACTCGGAATTAGTGGCATATTTGGGGAAATTAATTAATGTTGTTCCTCTCTTTGGTTGACAGGTTCTTGATGTACCCTTGTCCGATCGATAAATCAGTGATCTTCTTGTAACAGAGCACATGGAATTCGCGGCATAATCTACACTTGACTCCAATCAGTAACGATCGGTCACTGGATAAACATATCTAGCAAGTGAAGCATGATACCAAATATTTATTTTAAAGTTTTTCAAATTTTTACACGTGACATTAATTGTTTAACCTCTGCTGGCTGGACTCCTGGATTCAGCCCCTCCCAGACCCAAATCTTGGCTACGACCCTGATGTAGGGGCATTAATGTGGTGGTAGGGAGAAAGTAGGGAAAACGTAGGTACATTTTTGTGTGAGTGTAGGTATTTTCACTCTCTGTCATATGGCAACACTGCTCACAAGTGTGTGTTTCCCGCCGGCCGCGGTGGCCGAGGTGACTGAGGCGCTCCAGTCACGGTCAGCACGGCCACTACGGTCGGGGGTTCGAATCCCCCCTCGGGCATGGATATTTGTGCCGTCCTAGTTCGTAAGTAGTTCATAAGTAGTTTGTAAGTTTAGGGACTGATGACCCCGTAGTTAAGTGCCATAAGCTTAACAAAAAAAAAATAAAAATAAAAATAAAAAATAAAAAAAAAATAAAAAAAAATAAAAAAAAATAAAAATAAAAAAATAAAAAGTGTTTCCCTTGACTGCGCGCACGCCGGTGACGAGGGACGGGAGAGTCCATATCCTCGGAGGTAAGGTAGGCATGTCAACAACGTCCTCTATCAGCGACAATAGTAGATTATTTCCATAATAATTTTATATTGACCCCTGCTCATACGTCACAGATAATGATGGGTATTTAGTTCAGGCTTCGAGAGTACAGCATTATTTGTGGAAAAAATTATAAACATTTGTTAATACTATGCAACTTTTCAACACTGATTGGGGCGTAGTTCAACCTGCAAGAATATTTCGAAGCCTGATCGCTCCTACTGACACTATGGAGGGCACAAATTGCGCCCTTTCAGTTCCACAGCTTGAATGACGACAGATATATCGTCAGCAACCGGAACACATTCCCATCATCTACAACTTCTCAAATTCACCGTCGCGTTTCATCGTAACTTCAAGGAAATGCTGAAACTACATTTGTAGGATTGTGACTTTACTCAAATTTCACAGAACTCCTGCTAGTTAGAAAATGTAAGTTAAGTTACTATAAATTATTTCAGAATACTACTATTCTTAGTTAACGTTTTTCAGTGAAATGGTCCTCACTAGTAGAGGAATAACAAATTAAAACTCGCACTAACGTGTTTTACGGCCTACTTTAGGTTTGTAGTTTTATAAGTTTTTGCAAACATTTTGGACCAAAATAATACAAAATTAATTAATAAGAGTGTCTGAAACCCTTTTACGAAAAAGTTTTAGGTAGTGGCGGGTTCCGAATCACTGACCTTCAGCGTCACAGTCCAACGCATTGCCCAGTACGCTACGGCTAACAGACGTTACGTCCTTTAATGCCATACTATTGATGGCCGTTGTTAACTGATGCTAATATGGCATTTGTAGACACTAGATTATCATTTATCGTACGAAGAACGACGTGTTTTTGTTCATTCTTCAGTGCGCCATTGCTTTGAAATGACAACGTGTAAGTTACAATAAGAAAATCATCAAATACACAACTCAAGATGGCGTATGCCAGAGAGAGTTCTGGGCGAGGAATGTCACGTGACATCTGCGAACGGCTGGTTTTCGTTAATCCAATGGAGAGTGTCAAAACTAAGTTATTTTTGCAAATATCTCTCGAGCGATACGAGATATGAAAAACACATAAAGGAACAAAGTTGTAGGGAATTTTCTCCTCTACAAATTTGTGTATTCGATTTTCGCGTCAGATGAACAGCTTATTTGTAATTAAAATTACATTACAAACGGCTTGTTTTGGGATTACTAACTTATGTCTTGTCCGAAATATTAAAAAAAAAAAAAAAAAAAAAAAAAAAAAAAAAAAAAAAAAACGAGATTCTGGTCTCTGGTAGCCAGCAATTATGTCTGCAAAATTTGGTGCCGATCGGTTGAACGGTTCGATCTAAAAAGTGGGAACATCAAATGTTCAAATGTTTGTAAATCTATCGGACCAAACTGCGTTATCATCAGTCCGTAGCTTACACACTAGTTAAACCTAGGTAAACTAACCTAAGGTCAAACACACACACCCATGCCCCAGGGAGGACTCGAACCTCCACGGCGAACAACCGCGCGCTCCGCAGCGAGACTCTGTAGAGCGCTCGGCTACTCCACCGCGGCAGTGGGAACATGTTACAGCCATACAGACGTCGTCAAATCTCTGCAACGAAGAACGATATAAAAGAGGAAGACATAATAGAGCGAAGTTGTAGAGAATTTTCTCCTCTACCAATTAGGTTATTCAATTTTCGTGTCAGATGAACGGTTCGTTTACAATTACAATTATATTAAAAAACGGCTTTTTTGGTATTACTACCGTATTTTGTGTCCGAAAAATTTGAAAAATTGAGGTTCTGGTCTCTGGCGGCGTACAATTACGTCTGTAAAATTTGGTGCCGATCGGTTGAACGGTTCGTCTTAAAAACAGGGAACACGTTACGGACAGACAGACAGACAGACAAACATCCAAAAATCGCCGTTATTTTTGCAAATATATGTGAAACGATACGAGATAGGAAGAAAACATAAGAGAGCAAAGTTGTAGAGCATTTTCTCCTCTACAAATTCTGTTATTCCATTTTCGTGTCAGATGAATGGTTAAACCGTTATCATCATTTAAATTTCGAGCTGTCAAAAGACGATCGCAATGGCCAACTTTTAGTGTTACTACCGTAACCTAAAGTGGTCCAAAACAAGAACAAGAAACGGCAGAATAAGGTGAGAATTGTTCATTGCAGTCTTATAAAGTAATGTTGTTATACATTTACTCAATAGAAAACATGAAATTCTGTTAAATATTGGTTGATATTCAAGATAATAAAATTTCCAAAATCAATTACAAGTTTGTTAAAAGTTTGTTCCAGAATAATAAATAGCTTTAACGAATTTACGTAAAATGCTTCTTTTTGGAAATATATAAAAAATAAAGAACAAGCATTAAACTGGGTTAGACCGGGAATATTTAAATACATTGGTTGGAACTTTGGAGCAGAACTCAAAATTAGCAGTTTTCTTATATCAGAATTATAGCCTGTAAAATTACAAGTTCAGACACATTATCCAGCAACATAATCTTATTGCTCACACACCTCAATTGTTTCTCCCTTTTGTTGATACTGAAGGTGATGCAAGCAATGCATTTCCTTATTTTGCGGTCGAATTTCTTTCTGATAATTTTTGCTACTGATGTGCGAACAACATCTTCTGATTTGTTAGAGAGTGTTTGTGTGTGCCGATTTCATAGCCTACTCGTATTTCGCGACCTTTAACCACAGAAGAATTATGCAAACATAATTACAAAACGTATAACAAAATGTGGAAATTTCATTCAATTGTTCTGTTTTCTTCTGTGCTCGAAATTATTAAGGACACCCAAACAATACAATCAGTACCATTCATAGATCAATTTTGAAAGCGGCCATCAACTATTTTATTCAGATTCTCATGCCACATGCCACCAATAATAAATTTTACTCACAAGAACGATGATGGCCAATAGACGTACCTCTTCAACGTCTATATAGAATCTGCAACAAATATGTATGAAGAATATTGTGAACATATAAAAATAAATGTAGACGCAAAATGGATGTGAGCCATTGCGGCTCTTGCTTAGAGTTTCGTACATCGTTTCTCTCCGTGTTGCTCCTTTGCTAACGCTTGGAACAGCTTTGTTTTGTGTTTTGTCGTTGATAACATTTTCTTTCTGTAAATTCTTTCTTCTCATTTCATATCAGTTGCTTATTATTTTCTCAGTCCTATTGCCTTTCTCTGTCGTGTACATGTATGTAGTTCTCGCGGCGATCTATTTCACAGCACATTCTGTCGTTGTTCTTGGCTTGGCGCAAGTAAGTTTTATGGTTTGTGGTATCGATTGCCTTTCTGCCTGCTATCGCTGTAGGCGCACTTGTGGTCCGTGTGCTCTTGTTATTGACGTTAAGCCTCTTCCGCATCTGTCCGCATTAGTGGGGGGTCCTAGAGTAAGGCCAATATTACACTATCCAGTTTTCTTTGACAAAGAATCTTTGACTTCCTGGAAAGGGGACATTGACAAAAAATCTGTCAAAGTGCACTGAAAATGGCGGATGAATATCTGTTATTACCCTCAGCTGTTGGTATATATAAATGAATGTTTTTCTGTATTTCTTAAACCATTCATTCGATTACATTGAAATTTTGGTAAGCTGTTCACCGTACGTCCAGGAAGGTTCCTGACCCAAAAACAAAAGAGCATGACAGATAGTTCAGGAGATATGACGTCATAAATAATGAGAGGCCACCACGTGAGAATACCCAGATTTATGCGTCAATTATCGCAAAATGGGAGTTTTTAGGGACTTGCAACAAAGTTTGCTTTTCATTTCGGAGATTTATGAAGCGTTTTGCAACTGACCCACCCCCTCCCTCATATGATGAAACGAAAAAAACTCTACTGCTCACAACAGTTTTGCTGTAGATGGAAAACTGTCGCATCAAGCCTGACCTTGTATCAAATAAAGTTAGCATTACAGATTTGCATGTTACTATTTATTTTTGTCTGCAAGTCTCTCTTAATTCTCTTGCGTCCAAAATAAAGCAATCTGTTTTCTTAATCTGTATCTACATAAAAGCGAAAGGACACTCACTCACGTACTGACTAAACACGAAATCTAGAAAACTACTCCACCTATGAAGCTGAAATTTGGCAGGAATGTAGTTTTTAGGTAGAAAACGACAGCTAAGGAAGTATTTTGTGATAGGTGCATGGCGGAACATACTACTCCTACAAACTCACGACATCTACAGTTTCATTCCGATCTTCACGAAATTTCGCACGCTTGACATTCGAAACAAGAGGAAGGCCACCGTCTAAAGTTTCATGCGGGAGGGTACTTTGCTACACAAAAATAGATCCCTAAATACCTTGGTCGCGCCATAACTTGAGAACGACTCGACCGATTTCACAGATCCTATTTAGTATTTTTTTATTCTCAGCATAAGGGTTGTATGAAATTGGAATATTTTAGAACAACAAAGTGCATTTTTTGATGCGATCCTGCTTTTCTATTGCATAGAAATCTATAGTTTTGTTCCGATATTGAAATTTTGCATACTATACCTTAAAAACAAGAGGAATGTAACTGTCTATATAAAATTTCATTCGGTGATGGCGGAGTGTACTTAACTTACGGAATTTTACTAAATAAATAGTTTTGCTCCAGTCTTTCTGAACTTTGCACACCTGACCTTTAAACCAAGAGGAAGATCACTGGGTACATAAATGTTTTTGTATGTTACATGACAGAGGGTACCTTGTGGAATCGAACAGAGAGAGATGGGAGAGAAAGAGGTGGATGCAGAAAGAGGGGGGAACGGGGCATGGACTACGCGAGTGTAAGATATATAAACAGCCGGCAACGCTACAGCTACAGCTAGTATACGAAGCGCGTCCAGAAAGTAAGTTCCGTTTCAATTTATCTCCGCTGTAGCACTGCGATTGCAGTTCCGCACATGCGCTGTAAACGATATGTATCAAGGAGAAGAACGTGCGCCATTTCGAGATCGCTGTCAGTTACGTACGCTTTGTTGTGCTTGTTTGAAATGTCGGCGTTGATTGAAAATCCCGCCGCCTGTGAAATCAGGTCGGTGATTCGGTTTCTGAATGCGAGGAAAGTGAAACCAAGTGAAATTTATCGGCAAATTTGCGATGTTTACGGACCAAATGCGATGAGTGATTCGATGGTGAGAAGATGGGTCCGACAGTTCAATGGCGGGCGTAGTGATGTGCACGATGAAGAACGAAGTGGGCGTCCACCTTTGGTTACAGAAGAACTGGTTCACGCGATTGATGACAAGATCCAGGAAAACCTTAGGTTTACAATTAGTGCTCTCGCTAAGGACTTCCCCCAAATTTCACGATCACTGATGCATGAAATTGTTACCAAACAACTGAAATTCCGTAAACTTTGCTCACGTTGGACACCAAAGACTCTCACTGAGCAACACAAAATACAACGGATGGGTATTGCACTTGAGTTTTTGGTCCGTTATGCCGAAAGCGGCGAAGAATTTCTGAGACGGATTGTCACAGGAGATGAAGCGTGGGTTTCTTACAACACCCCTGAGAGTAAGCGGCAATCAATGGAATGGAGGCACACTTCATCCCCACCAAAAGTAAAGCCGAAGCAAATCATGATACCTCGGAAAATGATGTGCACAGTATTCTGGGACTGGAAAGGCATCCTACTCATTGACTTCTTGCCGCGTGGTCAAACAATCAAAGCAGATGCTTATTGCGAGACACTTCGGAAATTGCGCCGTGAAATTCAGAATAAGCGCCGGGGACTGCTGTCAAAAGGTATTGTTTTGTTTCACGACAACGCACGACCACACACTGCAAATGTGACGAAAAACCTCGTACAGGGATGTGACTGGGACGTGTTTGACCATCCTCCGTACAGCCCTCACCTCGCTCCTAGCGACTTTCATCTTACATCTCAAATCTTTCCTTGGCGGTCATCACTTTACCAATGACGACGAGCTGAAAGGAACTGTTTCCAACTGTTTGAAGACACAGGCGGCAGATTTCTATAAAGAAGGTATACAAAACCTGGTGCCACGCTATGACAAATGCCTGCAAAATTTCGGCAGTTATGTGGAAAAGTAGTTTAAGAGTTGTAGAATTTTGTGCAATAAAAATTTCTTCTGTATCTGTGTAAAATTTCATTTTATTACCAAACGGCACTTACTTTCTGGACGCGCCTCGTATATTTATATTCTATGTTTGCATGTAGGCCTTCAGTAATTGCAACGGTTAGAGATTTGGAAGACTGACAGATTTGGTGACAGTAGCGTCTGCAGTAATATTCTGCTCTAAACATTTCAAGAAGTTGAACCAGTACCTTTGTGACTGGTAAGGAGCCTGTGCACTGTTTCTCTTTTTCCTAAAAGTCAGTCTCGTCAGCAGTAAACGAAACATTTAAAATGTTAACATTTTGTGTAAATATGTTTCATGTAAATAGTATTAGTCTGAATAAATATAAGTAGGGAATTTAACCGTGACGTTATGTACTTTTGATTTCTTTGTTGCAAAACTGGTGCGGAGGCCATTAATTTTCTGTTTTAAGCCGTGTGAAGGGCACCATACAGGTTTTATTTGTATGGCAAAAATGCTAGCTTTTATTGTAATCAACTTGAGCAATCATGCTCGTAATATTTTGGACATCATGTGTTTCATGTAACTGTTTTTATTCTTCTCATGAAGTTGTCCCTAGTGGCAACGAAACCTAGGTCAAGCACCTAAAAATTACGCAACCGGTTGGCTGATATAAAAATCATTAAAAAAATTGGATTACGGGTGCTGTTAATCAGCCATGTTCCAAGTTGAACTGTATAAATGTTGTTGTTGCGACGACACATTATAGGAATTACACACTCAAGTTTTTAAACAGTACGTAAAAAAACTGCTACTGCGACGATAGCGCCCCAAGCGGTCACATTTCTCACCCCAGTTATCATAAGACGAACCCTTTCTTTGAACGAATCTACGGTGAGCTTTTAGATTTGCCCAAATAATTTTTGACGTAAGGCATCTTTTGATTTTATCCATTAGAAAATGAGTTTTTTGAAAGCCTGCGACTGTAAGATAAATGGATTTGTTTATAAATAACAATACTGCTACTAGTCAAGATTTTTTTATTTGTTTAGCACGACGCGTTTCGAGAAATAATTCCCATCTTCAAGTGCGTTTTTTGCGCTGTTTCATATTATTTATGATGTTTTTAGTGTGTGAGTGCCTGCTTCATTCTGCTGTTGTTGCTGTAATATATAAATACGCCCGATTTTACTTTATGGTTATCTTTATATGGAGTTAATGGCGGAATTATGATTATAACCCAGCCATGGTTGACACCATACTGAACAAAATAAAGAAAAATCCACACACCAGCCACACCACAGATGAACAAAACAATAACAAATGCATATCCAGCATCCGATATATAGGCAATGTTTCACAGAAAATTGCAAATATCTTGAAAACTCACAAAATCAAAATTGGCTTTTCTACAAGCAACAAATTACAATAAAAGCTACTACATAAGATTAAGTGCAAGCATGACCCATATTCTGACTCCAGAATATATAAAATAATATGCCAAGAATGCCCCAAATTCTTCATAGTACAAACAGGCCGCAACATAAACACCCGACACACAGAACACATCAAAGCCTACACAAACAATAAACACACAATATCAGCAATAGCAACACACATAAAAAACACAGGGCGCCCATTTAAAGAAATTGAGCAGAATGCTCCGGCAAGTAGACAAAGGACATAAAATGGACCTACATGAAGAACTGGAATTGTATTAACATTATAGAAAATGTGAAGACACAATATTAAATGAAAAAGTGGAAAGTGAATCTGTAATTTTTTCCGATGTTTTGATAGCTTACTCAAATAAAAATGTTAAGTGTAAATGTAGCACCATTGTAAGTATACATAAATTAGAACAATGAACAAAAGTAAAATATCCTCTAGAAAAACGCAGCATACTCTATGCAAATATTGTTTTGATAAAATCCAGCTAAGGATGCCTTTGTAGCATACTCTGTAAAATGTATCTTTGATAAACTTATGCTTAGAACATCTCTGTAACTATTTATATGTATGTTTGTGACAACTGACGTACTTGTGCGCCAAAATATTATATGTGATGTTTGTCAAGTGTGAGAGCTGTTACAGATGCAAGACACTAATTATGCAAACATGAGGAAATTAGATTCTTATTAATCCTTTGTGGAGAGATGCCAATTTATAGATGAATATAATGAAGAAGTAGGATGAAGCATGACGATAAAATAAACTGAGAGACCCTCATTTTGCGGCTCCTTCTTAGGAAATCTCTCGATTGCCATAATGTATTTCACAGGATTTTGCAGCGATCATTTAGGAGTCGTTCGCGCAATAACCACATAGCGGTGAGATGAAAGGCGTCAGCTCAACAACAAAAAAACAGCTTATACGACATTTTCTATGACTGGCTGAACCGTTTACAATTCTGTGCAGTAGAAACAAGATTAAATCTCACCTCTAGAATCAGCTTCCCGGCATTCAAATTAAGAACGAATTTCGTAAAGCTCTCTCCTATTTCATGTTGTTCTTTTTATAATTATTTACTTTAATGTCGTGCCTGTTAAGTGGCAGTTTCTGCAAAACGTACCAAGACTTTCCTGCGCAACCTCAAGATTCCCGGTCATTAATATCGGCGTTGAATAATGGTAGTAGGAGATCAGTTAGAGGGAGCACGTGTATAATCAGCAGTTTACGAGCCGATAATTTTTGCCAGACACAAATGCCGCTAACACAGGTTTGTGGTTACGTAACGGCGGTACCCGCAAGTGCAGGAGCAATCGCAGCTACGTGGGTCTCTCTCTAGGATTAATGAGAAAATAAGACTACGTCTGCGCGCTGCGCTGGTGCACTGGGATCTCGCAGGCTATGGTCACGATTCAGAGGCGATTAACCAACTCGAAGCGACACTCCCACTAACTAGCACTGCGCGAATACTGAATGTGACGTCTGCTGCACTTTCTAGCCCTGAGGAAAACATGATTTATCTGGATGCTAGCTGGAAACCTGGCGTTGCACGGATACTTATTTTTTTATTCCTGCTATTTTTCAGGTATATATTCATTTGCATAAGGGCTGTATATCTATAAAATCTCTTGGGAATACATTTAGTAGTAGAGAAGTAATAATTTTCGTAATAATTCTACGTAGGACAAACTTTAGATTGAAAGAACACACCAGAGACCGTGAAAACAACCCATCTACACATTCTTTCAACATCTTAAAACAGAAATACACGACGTGTAACCCATAAACGAAGCACTAAAAGTCCTCCATATTACGCAAAAAGGAGCAGTCATGGCCGTTCTAGAAGAAATAGAAATGTTTTTACACGCACACAAAACCCTCAAAATTTACTGAATGAGAAAACCGACCTTAAACACAAAAAGTATATAGAAAAGTTTATTGATACCATAAAATTAGAAAACGGATAAATTCAAGCAGAGATATTAAATAACGTATATCCATAGAGACAAAATAAACAGTGTACTGCAGAGATATAACACAATGAAGACGATACCACTAACGAAATATAACAAAATAATTACGAAATATTTACTAATAATAAAGCATAAAAAATAACAAAATTTATCGAAAATTCTAATAAAAGACCTAATTAAAGCCAAACCCAATAAAACAAACAAATTACAACGGAGTTCTCCTCAATACTCTTCAATAGTAACTATGTAAACGTGGAATATCGCAAATACACTGTCAACCAAGCTGTCAAGATCGAAAAAAGCTAACAGGCGCAATTGACATCAAGGTGTAAAAAATAAAGACAGCTTAGACACAAATGAGGCATCAATCGACATCTAGGTGAAAAATAAAGGCAGCAGTGACATACGATATTCCATGTAAGGTAAGAACTAAGAAATTGTAAACCATTTCCTTCTATAGTTACAATACAAATATGTATATTCAGACCATTACAAATGTATTTACAGAGCACCTGATGATGGATAAAGGCCGAAATGAGCTCATTGTGATTTATAAATAATAACAGCAAGTATAAAGCAGTGTTGTTGGTGTATCATTATAATAATCATGTCATTACAAGAGAAGTAATAGATTAAATTTTTTTTTTTATATAAAGAACAGTTATGGTTGCATGAACTTGACGTTTTATTTACATAAACGTGATGCGTTTCGCCTCTTGTGGGCATCATCAGGCGTTGAAACGTGGGGAGGGAGGAGATTTACAAACTTGTTTAAAACACAACTAAAAATATGTTAAATCTTTCCTAAAAAGAAATATTACAAAAGGGAGGTTGCGGACTGAAAAAACAGCAGGTCACATAACCACATTCACGTGTTTGATTAGCTTAATAAATAAAACCACTTAACTCTGAAGTTGCACGTCGACAGATTATTAAAATTCAATAAAGATAGAATTCGAAATAGAAAAATATATATTTCTTTAAATTCCCGAGCCTTTTAAACGATTAAATTAAGTCGAAACATCAAATATTTTTCAACATAATGATGGGCATCTTTCGGTAACGGCTGCAACCCATGGTAAAACTGTTAGCATTACACATGCAAATCTGTAGCTGTTGTCGCACACAAGCGCGCCATCTATGAGCCACTTGCGCACCTTCGATGCGCAAGTTTGAACAGTTACCGGCAAGAGACTAGCGCGGAAGCAGTCCAGGGTTGTGGCAGGGGTCGACTGTGCGTGGGTAAACAAAGCTTCGCGCGGCTGAGTTAAGTTTTACCATTGACTTTGTTGCCCCCATTATTGAGTTAAATATATTTTCATTGAATTTTAATAATTTGACGCTCTGCAACTTCAGAGTTAAGTGAATTTATTTATTAAGTTATGCCCTTTAGCGGTATTTTGTTAGTTCATTTTTCATCTCCCACATCAAACACGTGAATGTGGTTATGTAGTCCCCACCCTCCCTATTCTAATATTTCTTGCTTAGGAAAGATTTAACAAATTTTTAACTGCCTTTTAAACAAATTTGTAAATATCCCTGCCCCCTCTTTTTCAACGTTTCATGATGCCCACAAGAAGCGGAACGCGCCATGTTTAAATAATTAAAACATCAAGTTTATGCAACCAAGACTGTCGTTTACCAAAAATTATCAATTACGGTTTCTGTGCGAGCGCCACAAAACATGAGTGGAGTGATTATAGATTAAAACGTGGTGTGGGAAGCGGCGGTTTTCCATTAACGCTACTGTTTATGTGCTCATATCTCATGAACTACGTGTCGTACTGTGATACAATTTAGTAGGTACACTCAACTATATGCGTGTATACTGTCTGTAAAATTTACTGCGGCTACAATTTGTAGTGTAGAAATTATAAATTGCAACGTCATACCGAAAGCTGTAGCTTTACTCCGTAAACAGCGGAAGAATAGTAAGCGAGAAACATTTTTTCTTTCATCATTTTGCTATGGTTTTCAGCGAGAAAAAGTTTAATAAAGGTTTGAAATTATGTTTAAAGTTTATTGCAAGTCGCTAAATAATCTCATCCTCATATAGTATCTTTATAAAATTTCGTCGCATTATGTGGCATTTCTTGCATCTCCTATCGTTTATGGCATTATATCTCTTGAACCATGTGTCGTATGTTGTTCGAACTCGTAGAGCAATTATCTCACGTAAGGAATGTGTGTACCAAATTTGGTAGAAATCGGTCCTGTGGTTTAGGAGAAAATGAGCAGCATTGTCGCTAAATGCAACAGTTTTCCGCGCATCTCATTGTCTATAACGTCATATCTCCTTACGTATGTGTCGTATGTGGTTCTTACCCCGACAACGATTGTTGCCTGATAGTAAGGATCATGTTTACAAAGTATCCTTAAAATCGGTTCAGTAGTTTAGTAGGAATGTGGAACATACACACACACTCACTCGGACACACACACACACACACACACACACACACACACACACACACACACCGCGCGCGCGCGCGCGCGCACACACACATCCTATTTTATAAGATGTGAGATTTAAAGTGGAACGTTTTATGGAATTACTAATTGTGTCAAAATTTTCTGGCGCTTTGCGTAAGTGAACACTTTTAGGGGAAAACCGGATACAGCTCTTTGTCTACCTGAAAAATGAGAGGTTTGCTGTATAATTCTGTCAATAGAAACGAATTTTTTGCTATTGTGGTCTTCATTGCGAAAACAGGTTTAAGGCAGATTTCTATGCTATTTGTCTTGTGGAAGCTTCTTCATCTCCAATATCAACTGTAACCTACATCGAATTGAGCCTCTTTATTGTGTTCATCTCTTGGGCTCCCTTTTTAATTTTACCCTTTCCCCTAGACTCCCATCCAGTAGGAAACTGATGGTAGCTCGATATAGCAGAATGATTTCTGTCGACGCATCCCTTTTTTATTCACGCTATATCACACACATTATTTTTTTCTCTCCAGTTCTGTTTCATACCTCCTCATTGGTTACGTGAGAAACCCGTCTAATTTTCAGTATTATTCTGTAGAAAAATGTTTAAAAGCTCCGTTTAACGTCCTCGATTCACTTCCATACAAGACTACAACACAGAGAGATACCTTAAGAACAGATTTCCTAACTATTAAATCTATATTATACCATCGACCCGCTGACTCTTCACACGGGTGCATTTTACTGTACTACAGAAGAAACTTAGGAGTTATAATGTTACTGAGGTGTAAAAGATATTTTTTTTTACTTTTAAATGGCTTACAGTTCACTGAAAAATATAAATTCTTTCTGTGACATTGTTCAAAGATTAATTAAAAATTATCTAAGATATTGCAGAAAAATATCTCTGATAAAAAGAAGACAACGTAAATGTATCATTATTTTATCAAAACAGCGGTGTACTCACTCTTGTTGTTGTCCTCGATTAGATTTGATAGAATATGTAAGTTGCTATGATTTTCTGATTAATGAAGTTGCTTATTAAAAATTAAAATTCTTGCATTTGCTTAAATTATTTTTAATCATTTCTTAACAGGGAAAAAAATAAAAAATAAAAAAATTGATTAATATAAATTTACAGAATTGTTTTTGAGGAAACGCCCATCCATCATCGTACAAGCAATGCTTAATTGTTGGAGGACGGAATAATTAAGTTTTTGTGTTTGATTTGCCAACGGCCGTGCAGCAGTGGATACACTGGTTCCCGTCAGATCACCGAAGTTAAGCACTGTGGGGCCTGGCTAGCACTTGGATGGGTTACCGTCCGGATCTGCCGAGTGCTGTTGGCAAGCGGGGTGCACTCAGCCCTTGTGAGGCCAACTGAGTAGCTACTTGACTGAGAAGTAGCGGCTCCGGTCACGAAGACTGAATTAACGGGTGCCGGCCGCGGTGGCCGAGGGGACTGAGGCGCTCCAGTCACGGTCTGCACGGCCACTACGGTCGGGGGTTCGAATCCCCCCTCGGGCATGGATATTTGTGCCGTCCTAGTTCGTAAGTAGTTCATAAGTAGTTTGTAAGTTTAGGGACTGATGACCCCGTAGTTAAGTCCCATAAGATTTAATAAAAAAAAAAAAAAAAAAAAAAAAAAAAAAAAAATTAACGGGTAGGAGTGCGGGGCACTGACCACGCTCTCCTCCATACCGCCTCCGATGACGCCGTCGGGCAGAGGATGACACGCGGCCGGTCAGTACCCAGTGGGCCTCTCGAGGCATGTATGGGGCGGAGAAGAGTTTGATTTAAATTCATATATTCAGCCGAGCGAAATAACGTCACTGAGATATTTTGTTATATTTATTTATTCCGTTTGTGGAATAAAAATTGAACTCAAGCTAGCCGGAATATTTTCATTTAACATGAATTTTTATCTCCAATTATTATGCTTGTGTGATAGACGCCGTACTTACGGTGATGAAGAAACTTTGGTACAAATTTACAGCACTCATAATGAACTTTATTTTAGGATTGGCGAACGAAATTCCACTCTGTTGAAGTGTTACTTCAGTTTTATACATTGTTGCTCGGGACTTATCCACCGCAGCTTTATATTCAAAAACGGAAAAATAATTTTCTCATTTCCTTCTTTCCATTTAATTTTTTTCGAAAGAATAAAAAAAGAAAGAAAAGAAAACAGAAGTAACATTTCCGGATGGTCACACTAAAAGTTATTATTGTTAAAAAATGGAGGACTGCGTCCCATTACTTGTCACGGCTCAGTACCGACATGGTAACATCAAAATAACTAAACTATACGTGGAAATAAGCTTTCGCAAGCTAAATGCCCTTAATCAGGTAGGAAGGAAGATGGAGGAGAAATGGTATAGAACTGAAAATGCTTTTGCGTTATTTCAGCCTAGGCTTCACGGTTAAGGTGGATTCTAGGATGATAGTTGAAAGTGAAATACATTACATGATAACTTCTGAACCATGGCTGTGGCACATGAAAGAGTACGGATCAAGAAGTAAAGAGAAGTGGACCAAATAACGCCTTATGGAGGATGGGAGGTGGAGCTGCTTACAAATAAAATTATCGTTATTTGTGGTGTTAAGTAATTTTTTTATCTCAGTGGAGAATTTCCGTAAAATTAATGAAAAAAGTATATTAAGTAAGATTACTTACAAGGGGATCATCATAACTGTAAATTTCGGATTTTGGTGGGTCTCGGATATGTTGTAGAGGGACACAAGCTGAGTATGAGGCCATCCGCTATTTTAGCGACTGGCCTTGGTTTTCGAGAAAAAATGTTCAAATGTTTGTAAAGCTTATGGGACTTAACTACGGGGTCATCAGTCCCTAAACTTACAAACTACTTATGAACTAGCTAACACTAAGGACGGCACAAATATCCATGCCCGAGGGGGGATTCGAAGCCCCGACCGCAGTGGCCGTGCTGACCGTGACTGGAGCGCCTCAGTCACCTCGGCCGCCGTGGCCGGCGGTTTTCGAGAAAACTGATGTTGAAATACACTGCGCGATGTAAGACGTATAAAGTTAGCCGCGTTCCAAACAAGTGAGTGTGGCGCAGCGGATAAGGACGACGGACGCTGTGGCGCAGCGCGCCCTGTCAGAGGGCTGAACCAACACCACCTAAAAGACAAGGCCTCGCTACTGGACGTGCCTATGTCACCTCTAAAGGCCGCGAACGCATGCTAACTGGCCGGCCGCTACGAGGTAGTGGGCGTGCCCCAGCGGCCAGACAGTGAGGTGGTGGCCGCGGCCCTTATGAAGCCAACGAGAGAGACTGGCCGCGGCGCGCCTGTCAAATGACGTAAGCAAAGTAGCCCTGAGCCCGCGCGATCGCTAGCTGAGTGGCCCGCTGCTACGAGGCAGTGGGCTGTGCCCTAGCGCCCAGCTAATCCGCTAGCGATCGCGCCAGATCAGGGCTACCTTGCTTACGTAATGTGACAGTCGCGCCGCGGCCTGTCTCTCTCGTTGGCCTCAGGCCTTTAGGTGTGAGGTAGGCACGGCCAGTTGCGAGGTCTTGTCTTCTAGCTGGTGTTGGCTGATCGCTCTGTGCAATAAAAAAAAAAAAAAGTAAAAAAGCTGAGGCAATAAACCGTCGAATCGAAACGAACGAACAAGATCAGCGACCTCAATGACCAGAACTATCCATAGACGAAAAATAAAAAAAATAGAGTCTTTTTAAAAAAATCAGAATATGAAATTTTTCCATTTTATTTTACCGAAAATTAACAAACAGTGAGCACTGTGTAAAATTAGTAAGAAATATTCAATTTTCCGTAGGAATTTAAGTTTTAAATCATTATTACATAATCTTACTCGCTGTCACCTGCATCGGTGACCAAAATAAGCATTGGTCGCATCAAACTTAATGGATGAAAGAGTGTGTGTGTGTGTGTGTGTGTGTGTGTGTACAAAATCCCATGCAGCTGTGGCAAATCGTACATCAGACAAACAGTTCACACGATAGGCAAAGAACATCAACGCCACACTCGCCACACACCTGACAGTGGCTCAACATTTCTATTTTTCAGTGTGTGGTGTTCTTTACTCCTACAATTTTTTAAGTCATAGTATCTTTATATACAGATTGATGAAACGAAAATTATAGAAGGAAACTTTCCTGGTGGGATAAACAAATATAAAAAAATAGAAAACGGATGACTTACCCAAAAGGACCGGCTCGTCGATAGACACAAATAAAAATCACACTCAAACACACATACTAGCTTTCGCCACCACTGGCAGCTTCTTCAGGAAAAAAGGGGAGGAGAAAGGGAAGGATATGGGTTTTAAGGAAATGGAAAAGGAGTCATTCCAATCCCAAGAGTGGAAGGACTTACCTTAGGGGATAAAAAGGAAGGTAAACAAATACACACACACTCACACATGTCCCAAACACAATGTGTGACCCCTTCTTAGTAACATGGCCACACCTCCATTGGTTTAGATTGTACGTTGTCCGTCACTCACAAGGAAAGTACTTGGGCTCCAACAAACACATACACATCAAAATCGTACGAGAGATAATGCAAAGATCCATTATTGCACTAGTGATATTCCCGCATCTGCAAAAGTCTGCAGTCGCCCATTAGAGGGCTCTGCGTGTGCCATGCCGCTTTGCACTTTGACCTGTCGGTTCGCCAGTACGGACGGTGCAGTGTGCCTCCGAAGTCGCGTTTTGTGACGTTATTTGTGTGGTGAAGCGTTAGATGGGGCGGCTATTGTCAATCAATCCTGCTAATGTATTGCGATTAGTTGACATGACGTTACATAGAACCCTTCTTCCTGAAGATGCAATTAGTGTAGAAGATGAATCATTTACATGCTTTCTCGTATCTGTTACAGTACAGAAATATGAGCATAAGTTAGATACTGTTGTTACAAACTCATAATAATGATAATTGGGATGATAATGACGAACAACTCATTGCAAGCGGTAGTACTACGCTAAGTGCGGGAAGAAGCGATGGAAGCAGTGGCAGTGAATACCAACAGTCTTTCGGGAAGAAGGTTAAAGTTGCAACTATCATCACGGCTTTTGATGACAATTCGCTAGAGAACATGTAAGATGATTACTACATAAGTTATAGTTAAGATATCTGCATTACGTATGACGTCTACAATTACATCTACAGTGCTATGTAGAGCATGATTGCAAAGTTTTGCATAAAATCGACACCCACCAGCACACTGAGGTGTGCGTAGAGATCCTGTAAGCAAAGGTTCATACAGATATGTATGCTGGAGCCCAAGTACTTTCCCTGGCAGTCTGTCGACAGAGGATTCATGGATTCTGTGGTGTCGCACTAGTCTGAAGTGCGCGTCACGTACTTTCGCCGCGCGCCGCCATGCAAGCACGGCGCGGCGTTCTTACGACGTCGGCCACGAGCGCCATCTGCTGCAACCCCGCTCGTGGCCACCACTGAACTGCATCAGTCACTTGGGATTAAGATACGCACTAGAACGGTCTCTCATCAGTAGGCAGGCCTCTACCTAGTTAAACTATGTATCTGCATTCCACTAGTCTTCAGTTAACAAAGTTAAGTATTGTACAATTTCTACGAAATACGTATCTTGTACTAATCTAGCTTAGTGCTTCTAGTTTCTGCTGTCCCACTGGCTGGTCACCTCAGACTGTACCCGCACACGCGTGCATCCCTGTGTTGGTCTCTACTCGGCCACCGACACCCAGGACAACCGGCTGCAATGAGACACAAAAGATTCATCCAACGGAATCTTACATAGAAATATAGTTTACTGAAACAAACCAGTCTCAGTAGGATCATAAATTAAAATCAAAATAACTCGGAATTCTTTGCTTTGACAATCACACGTTATTGTTTTTAATGAGTTATTCGCAACGCTTGGGGTGAAAACGACTTTGTGGCTTTCCGTCTGGATATTTACCTGTTTCCATCTTCTGTTAGTCTACCTTCACACCTCTCCTTGCCCGTATCCACGTCCCCTCATACAAATGGTGACACAAGTAATTCACAGCGATATTTTCTAGATTGGGCGTTTACATTGAAGTAGTTTAACGCCCGCTACATCACACGCGTACACAGTATGGTCAATACCGTTTGTTTTTTTTATAAATTTTCAAAGAAGCAGCTTCAAAAATGTTTTCATAGTGAAATAATTTCGTAGAATATACGCACCTTCTCCTAAGGACCACATGTCGAGAAACACTCAAACACATATTTCTCTGACTTGATTTGATCCATCACAAGGTTTCTTTGTAAGCCTGTAACTGAGAGATCTATAATGTGTTTATAAATGTAACTACTAACACAAGTCACAGTTTTTTATTTCCTTAGTAGGACGTATTTCGAGAAATTTCAAGTGCTTTTCTTTCTATGTCATTTTGTTTGTGCTGTTTTAGATGTGTGAATTCCTCCTACATTATGTCGTCCTTACTGTAATATATAAACAAGCGCGTTGTTAGTTGAACTTTCATAGGGTGAATAGCGAAATTTTGAAAAGATTTATTTACAGTTTCCTTGTGATGCAGTTCTGGCGAATCTGACATATATTACACATCATATGTTATCATAGAAATGTACATGAATAGTTACAAAGATATCCTTAGCCTGATTTTAATAAAGATACATTGTCCACAGAGTATGCTACTTTTTAAAAAGAAGACTTTCCTTCTAATTTTTGTCCTACTTTGCTTATGTATATTTACAATGGTGTTTATTTCTATTTGTAAAATATTTAATTTAAGTATATTATCGAAACATTGGAAGAAATTTACTGATTCACTTTCCAGTCTTTCATTTAATACTTTGTCTTCATATATCCTGTAATGTCAACACGAAATTCGTCAAATAAGTGTCCATTTTTTGTCCTTTCCCTAGTAGTTGAAGTATTTTGACATTATGTTCAATTTTTCCGAATGGGTGTCCTGTATTTTGTGTGTGTGTTGCTATGGCTGATGTTACGTATTTTTTGTTTGTGTAGGCTTAGATGTATTCTGCATTTCGGGGGTTTACATTTCGGCCTGTTTGTTCTATGTAGAACATGTAACATTCCCAGCACGCTATTTGGTATATTCCAGAGTAGGAATATGGTTCATAAATTTGCAGCTATTGGTTGTGGAAAAGCGAATTTTTACTTTGTGGTTTTTAAAGATATTTGCAATCTTCTTCGTTAGTATTGTGTCAACAATAGATGAGTTACAATCATTGAAAATTGGAATTTCTTTCACTCTGTTTGTTTCTTGTTTCATGTTTTCCTAGGTAAAAGATACTTCATTTTGCCTGTATTGCCTTGACGTGTATGCTTCCTTATGAATGTTTGGATGGCATAAGGATACAGAGTTTATGAAGTCTGCATAGTACTTTTCCTGTAAATTTTAAATGTGCATATGTTGTGTCTTGTAATATTTAAGCCGTAGCGGACTAACCGTGCGCATTGGGGCCCCGTGCTGCTGTACGCGCGCCTGTTCTCTCTCGGGGGTTCCAATCCCCCCTCGGGCATGGGTGTTTGTGTTGTCCTTAGGTTAGTTGACCTTAGTTTAAGTGGTTTGTAAGCTACTGACTAATAACTACGCAGCTGAGTCTGATAGATTTACAAACAATTGATTTTTTGTAATATTTAAGTGCGAGAAACTAATTCTTTTTTATCAGGTATATCCACGGTAAATGTAATTTTTTGGTGTAGTAAATTCTACATCCACATGGATACTCTGCAGCTCACATCGAAGTGCATGGCAGAGGGTTCATCGAACCACTTATATGAAAAATTGTCTATAGTTACTTTCTACAATAGCTCGCGGGAAAAGGAAAACACAACAGATCTGTTTTCGATCTGATTTCTCTTATTTTATTATGATGTTCATGTCTCCATAAGTAGGTCGATGCTAACAATATATCTTCGCATACAAAATAGTTGTTGAAAGAAATTTCACAAATAGATCTCACTGCAACAAATAATGCATTTCTTTTAATGATTTCCATCCCAACTCTTACATCATTTCCGTAACACTCTCTTTCGTATGTCGCGATAATACGAAACGTGCTGCCCTTCTCTGAATTTTCTCTAAATCGTCCATCAGTCCCACCTGGTGTGGATCCCACAATGCGCAGCAATGCTCCAAAATAGAAGGTACAAGTGTAGTGTACGCAGTTTTTTTAGTAGAACTGTTGCATCTTCTAAGTGTTCTGTCAATGAAACGTAGTCTCTGATTCGCGTTCCCTACAATATTTTCTATTGTACACTTACGTATTAGAATTGACTGTCTTTAGGTTTGACTGATTTATCGTGTAACTGAAGTATTACGGATTTCTTTTAGTGGTCATATGGATTACCTGACCCTTATCATTATAAAGGGTTAACTGCCAATGTTTGCACCATGCATATCTAAATTTTGCACCATGCATATCTAAATTTTGCAGTTGATTTTCATCTTCTGGTGACTTTACTAAAAGATAAATGACAGCATCATTTCCGAAGACTACGAGGAAAGCTAGTGAGATTGTCCCCTATGTTGTTTGTAAAAAGGAGGAACAATACGGACCCTATAACACTTCCCTGTGGAACGCCAGATATCACTTCTCTGCTACTCGATGACTTACCGTCATTTTCAACGTACCGTGTCCTTTCTGACAGGAAATCACGAATCCAATCGCACAACTGTGGCGATATTCCATAAGCACGCAATTTGATTAGAAGACGCTTGCGAGGTAGTGTCGAAAGCCTTCCAGAAATACAGGAATACACAATCTACTTGACATCCATTGTCGATAGCACTCATCGCATCATGTGAGTATAGAGTTAGCTGTATTCCACGGGAAACATTCTTTCTGAATTCGTATTGTCTATGGGACAATAGGACGATCTCTAAGAGACACTTCATAATATTTGAGGAAAGTTTATGTTCTAAAATGCTGCTGCAAACCGACGTTAAAGATAAAGGCCTCTAATTTTGTGGATCACTGCTATTGTCTATCTTAAATATTGGAATGACCTGTGCAAATTTCCAGTCATTGGGTACGGAACGTTCACTGAGCGATCGACGAATCATGAAGTATACGCTTCGTCTTCTCTAGTGAAGGAATTTCGCAAAGTTGGGTTAAGAAATTCTGCTTCAGCAGAACTGTCATCATTAGCATTACCATTGAATTTACATCTAAATCTACATGGGATACTCTGTAAATCACATTTAAATGCCTGGCAGAGGGTTCTTCGAACCACCATTATCCTATTATCTCCTATTCCATTCTCGAATAGCGAGCGGGAAGAAAGAACACTTGAATCCCTCCGTTCGAGCTCTGATTTCTCGTATTTTATTCTGATGATCATTTCTACCTATGTAAGTGGGAGTCAATAATATATTTTGCATTCGTAGGAGAATGTTGAGGATTCGAGTTTTATAAGTAGCCTACGCTGCAGCGATAAGCGCCGTTGTTGTAATGATTCCCATCCCAGATCCTGTATCGTTTCCGTAACGCTGTCTCCCCTGTATCGTGACAATACGAAACGTGCTGCCCTTCTTTGGACTCTTTCGATGTCCTCCGTCAAACCCACCTGATAGGGATCCCACACTGGGCAGCAATACTCCAAAAATATACGGACATGCGTAGTGTATGCGGTTTCTTTTGTAGTTTTGTTACATCTCTTAAGTGTTCTGCCAATAAAACGCAGTATCTGGTTCGCCTTTCCCACGACATTATCTACGTGTTCTTTCCAGTTTATGTATCAAGTAATAGTAATTCCTAGGTATTTTGTGGAGTTTACGGCCTTTACTATTGATTGATTTATTTTGTAAACAAAGTTTAACGGATTGCTTTTCGTACTCATGTGGACGACTTCACACTTCTCATTATTTAGAGTCAATTTCAGATCGTTCTGCACTTGGTTTTGATCTTCAGAATATTTTACTAGACGGTAAAAGACGACATCATCTGCAAACAACCTAAGAGAACTACTTAGATTTTCCCCAAAATTGTTTATGTAGATAAGGAATAGCAGAGGACCAATAACACTACCCTGTGAAACGCCCGATATCACCTCTATTTTAGTCGATGCCTTACCCTCGTTTACTACGAACTGTGTCCTCTCTGACTGGAAATCCCCTATCCAGTCGCAAATTTGGACGATGTACCATAACCATGGATTTTGATTAAAAGCCGTTTGTGAGGTGCGTTGTCAAAAGCCTTCTGGAAATCAAGAAATACGGAATAAAGAGCTAGTTGTGTTTAGCATGAACGATATTTTCTAAATCCGTGTTGACCTTGGGTCAACAGATCATTCTGTTCGAGGTAATTCATAATATTTAAATACAGAATATGTTCCAAAACCCTGCTGCAAATTGACGTCAGTGAAGTGGGCCTGTAGTTTAGTGGGTTACTCCTACTGCCTTTCTTGAATATAGGTGTGACCTGTGCAACTTTTCAATCTTTTGGTACAGATCCTTCTTTAAGAGAGCGGTTATATATGGCTGTTAAGTAAGCAGCTATTGCTTCTGTATAATCAGATAGAAATCTAGTGGGTATATAGTTCGGACCAGAAGACCTGTTCTTGTTAAGTGATTTTAGTGCTGCACTACTCCGATGATATCTACTTCTACGTTACTCATTACGGCCTCTGTTCGTAATATATGGATATGTTCCAAAACCCTGCTGCAAATTGACATCAACGACATAGGTCTGTAGTGCAGTGCGTTACTCGTACTGCCTTTCTTGAAAATTGGTGTGACCTGTGCAACTTTCCCAACTTTGATGCAGATCCTTCTTTGAGAAAGCGGTTGTAAATGACTGTTAAGTAAGGTGCTATCGCTTCAGCGTAATCAGATAGAAATCTAGTGGGTATAAATTCCGGACCAGAAAACTTGTTCTTGTGACGTGATTTAAGTTGCTTCACTACTCCGATTTTATCTACTTCTATGTTACTCAATCTGACCTCTGTTCGTAATTCGAAATATGGAATATTGGTTTCGTCTTCTTTGCTGAATGAGGTTTTAAAAGCTATGTTTACTAACTCTGCTTTAGTAGCGCTATCATCGGCAGGATAGCCATTACTATCACTTAGTGAGGGTATTGTTTGTGTTTTGCCCCTAGTATATTTAACATATGACCAAAATTTCTTTGGGTTTTTAGTCAAATTTCGATAAAGAGTTTCTTTGTGATAAGTATTGTAGGCATCTCGCATTGAAATCTTCGCTAAATTTCGAGCTTCTGTGTAGGATCGCCAATCCTGCGAATTTTGTGTTCTTTTAAATTAAGCATACCTTTTCCTTTGCTTTTGCATCAGTGTCCTGACCTGAGTTGTGTATCAAGGGGGATCGCCTCCTTCTTTTATTAATTTATTTGGTACAAAACTGTCAATTGCTGTCGATACCACTTCTTTGAATTTGAACCACATCTAGTCTACACCTACGTTTAGTGTTAGAAACGAGTGGAAGCTGTCTTTCAAGAAGCAATGTATTTTATTTCTATCTCCTTTCCTGAACAAATATACTTTTCGTTTATTTTTGGTAACTTTTGGACTTTCGATATTCAATTTCGCTACGACAGCTCTGTGTTCACTAATACCTGTATCCGTTTTGATGCTCGTTATGAGCTCAGGATTATTTGTTGCTAAGAGATCAAGCGTGTTTTCACATCCATTCACAATTCTAGTTGGCTCATTAACTAATTGTTCGGGGTAATTCTCAGAGAATTCGTTGAGTACAATTTCGCTCGATGTTTGATTGGTACCTTCTGATTTGTAAGTATAATTTCGCCAACCGATTGAGGGTAAATTAAAATCACAGCCTACTATTATCGTGGGAGTCGGGTACGTTTTTGTAATTAGACTCAGGTTTTCTTTGAACCTTTCTGCAATTGTATTTTCAGCATCGGGAGGCCGGTAAAAGGATGTCTTATATAAGAGATCTCCTACATCATCTACATTTCTTCTATACAGTTCAGACTTCTGCAGGAAGGTTCTTGTAAAAAACCTTTTTCCATATGGTTTGTGAAACTTGTTGTCACTTGGGATTAGTTAGAGGAGTTCCACATTTTCAATAATATTTGTGTATGCAATTTCTTGTGTTTCATACGAATGTCTATTCACAAAAATATTGTTTTGTATAGAGTTATCTCAAATTAACATCAGAAATTGTACTTGTAATTTAGTATGTTCCATAAAAGCATTTGTGTTTGTAGACAAGTGGCACTGGGGAGGCAAAATTGATGCCATACTTTGTGAACAATATGTATTATGTCTACATACAATATACGTGTTTACGACAGTCTATCCTAGATTACTTCGCGGAAGAATGATCTAGGAATCATTCTCTTTTATTTTCTTCATTTGGTGTTAGTTATCATAAAAGTTATTTCACTCTTGACAATAGCATCATTTGCATCAACTATTTAAAATCCAACGCAAAAGAGTGAAATTAGGCAGTTCACGGCAACAAAGGCTGCTTAAACTGTTCCCAACCTGTATGATTATCTATGTAATTTTTTTAATTTAATTTTGTTTACTTGCGTTCTTAAATACGCAAGGGCAGTTTTTGGTGCACAAATGACTTTCTTGTTACTGCCGTAGAAAATGTTTGCTCCTAAACATTCTCGGAATGAGTGCCGGCTATCTTGGAGCGGCTGTCACTTAAGGCAGACAAGTGCCGCTTTTTGTGTAACTCTCATAAAGTTAGTGACTCCGCGGGCACTTACGGAACAATCCGCCGCTTTGCAGCTGCTGCGGTAAATTCCCGATCGTGTTTTCGGCACGGAGCAGAGGCACACAATTGCTCTTTGTTCCGCCGTCTCAGTGATGAACAGACTGGCTGCTGCAGGACGAGATTAAATAAATTTCTCTCCATACTTCGCACAGACGCAACATTCGGAGCGGTGATCGTAATCTGGCCTCCACGCAGGAGCAGTAAAACTGAAACTTAGAAAGGAGTTACGACTCGGCCTCGGGTTTCACCTCTAATTGCCAAACTGGCTACGTTGCTGAGGGAAAGCGGTATGAGTGAGTCGAAATTTATGAAACAGTTAGTAAATATTTGAGAATGTAAATGTAAGTAGTTGTTACTGTAACAGATATCATTACAGGATGATGAAATTGGTATTGATTGGAGAGAGATCTTGGAATGACAACACATGTTGAGTAAATTATCAATATGCATTGTCGGCCTGGTTTTTAATTATATAAAATGTGATAGGCAGTAATACTCAAGTAATATGGCAAGATATCTCCGAAAGATCTTCATCATCAACCGGTTATCTGCTTTGCGGCAGGTTTTGACTGGTTGTGCTTTCCTCTTCATTGTTTGATACCCTCCTTGTGGCCCGCCGACATCACACTGCATCTGGTATCTTCCTCTGCCCTTCCCTCTAATCCATGAAAAGAAAACTTCAAGTGACTCACTAGAAGGGAATCTCTTCTTAGATTATGGCCTATCCAGTTTATCTTTCTATTCTTCACAGTCGGTAACATCCTCCGTTCTTCTTAAACCCTGGACAGTACATCCTCATTCCTAACTTAATCAGTCCAGCTGATCTTCTCCATTCGACGCCAAAACCACATTCCACATGCTTCAATTTTCCTCTCATCCTTCTTTCCCAAAGTCCACGTTTCTGATCCGTACAAGGCCACGCTCCATATTTGGTATTTCACCAGTCGCTTTCTTAACTATTTGTGTAAAACACTAATTAGGAGTCATTTTTGGTTTTGAACATTGCCATTCTAACTTTGATGTCCTGATGGCAGTACATTTCTTCATTAATCAAGCTTCCCAAGTACTTGAATGTTCTCACCTGTCCTATAGTTTCTGACCCCAATTTAAAATCCGCACTTCTTTTCTTTAAACCGATAACCATGCTTTTAGTTTTCTTATTGTAAATTATCACACCATATGCTGTACATGCATCATTCAGGCCATTCAGCATTTATATTATTGTCTCTTGATTTTCTGCAAGAATCGCAATGTCATCTGCTTCAAATCGTATTCATTCAATTTCCCGCCCATCTACCGTGACACCTGTTTACTCATCCAAACAAATTTTGAGTATCTCCTCCAAATAAATAACTATGATCGGTGAAAGACACCTGACTGGCACCTCTCCCAATCTTTCTGTTTTTGCAGGTCTCGTTACCTATTCGTATCCTTACCTTCTGATTCAAGTACGAACTTGCAATGAGACTTCTACTTTCCTCTTTCCTCTTCCTTCCTCTTCAATGTGTCCATCAATTTTTTTCATTGAACCATTTCAAATTCCTTTTAGAGGTCTGTGAAAATAGCAAATACTTTTTTTCTTTTCCTATATGCTCCTTAACAGTCCGATGGCATCTTATGTTCCGTTTCTCCTTCTGAAACCATACTGTTCTTCTCCAAGCGCTTCTTCTAGTGCTCCGTATATCCTCCTATTCAGTACTCGAAAACGAACTTTTTCTTCCTGCGATATTAGACTGATGGTACGGTGTCCTTCACACTTTTTAGTGTTATTTGCAATTCCAATAGGGAGTATTATGCTTACAAGAAAGTCCTCTTGCCATTCCTCTTTGTCGTATATGTACTTGCAACGAGAGGTCAACTCCTATTCGGAAGTTTCTTTTAAACTCTTTAATATATCTGCTGGAATATCGTCTATAACACACGCTTTACTGTTTTTCAGTTCTCCCAAAAGATTATCTACTTCTTCACATAGGATACAGTCTCCTTTTTCATCTCCATTTACTTGCAACTTGCATATCACAATGCCTTTGATTTGCTTCATAGAGACATTCAATATAATCTTTCCATCATTTACATTTGCATGAGTTACTTGATAGAGTTCTATGTTTCCCTTTTATTTCCATATTAGTATTAGTTTTACGTCCTTGAAACACCATTTCTTTGGCACAACTCGATAAATCTTTTTCGTACTTGCACTCTTTCTCCAGTGTCTCAATTTGTGAGCAGATTTCTCTTGTCCATTTTTCCCTGGCGTAATCACATACTCTTCTCAGCACATTATATAGTCTTCTGTACTGCCCTATTCTTTCTTCTGTTCATGCATTTTTCCATTTTCTCTTTTCGGCCATCTTCAAGCACATATCGTCAGTAACCTATGGTTTTCTCCTCCGCTTGCATTTTACCAGACCAACAATTTCTCTACTAGTTGCTTTAAGGGTGATCTCGAACTGGATCCACTGTTCATTTGCACTACCTATCTTAGCTAATGTTTTACACTTGTCTCTGAAGCCTTCTTCCAGCTTTTTGGTTATTGCCTCTTCCTTCAGAGCATGCAAGTTAAGTTTCTCTCTCACCTTTCCTACCAAAAATCTTTTCAACGTGACCTGCACATCTGCTACGATCAGGGTATTGTCGGAATTAATATCTGCACCTGGATAAGCCTTGGCATTTGTCATGCTTGTGGGGAATCTGCTATGTATCTGAAAGATGATATTTTTTATGTCAATGCTAGAATGCAAATCTTTGATCTTATTCCCGAATGTAATAGTAGACCTTCAGAACTCTGTATTTTGTAAAAGGGGAGAGACTCTGACACTTAATGAAAACTTCAGTTAGCATGCAAACACTGAAACTAATAACAGAAGATATATTTTTCCCTGCATTGTTTCTTTTTATTTTTTCTCATCCTCTCTTACTATTGTATACTGATCGGTTAATAAATATACAGCACCAAATCCTCAAAATGTAACAGCTGCTGCTTCTGTGGTGCACAGGACGAACCGTGGACCAATGTGTTTTTCTTTTTTTTTTAATTAAAAAAAGAAATAGGTTAGACGGCCTCGGGAAGAAACAAAGGGTTTCAGTCCGAAAAGATATAGACTGTCACAGATAGGACGAACACAGATCTAAAAACAATTTGTCTAACTGTTCTCAACTGCACGAAGCTGTGTGGGTAAAGTACCAGAGCTCCAAGTGCTAATAGAAAGCACTGTAGCTGAAATAATTATATGTAGCAGAAGCTGGCTGCAGCCAGACTTAATTTCAGCTTAGATTTTTATAAAGGAGAAAATGGTGTTCAGAAAGAATAGATTGAATAAATTTTGTGGTGACGTACTTATTGCTGTTACGGGCGGTATATCTTGTACTGACATTGATATAGATAGTCCCTGTGAGTTTGTTTGGGTATAGATTAACCCTGACAACCGTAATAAATTAATGATTAAAATTGACTATGAAAGTTATTCCCTCTTGTGCTGATTGCTGTAAAGACATGTATTTTAAGAAAGAAGCATTTCGCTTTTTATTTGAGCATATTCTGTGGTCTGTAAAGGCTTGTACAGTTTTTTTTTTTTTTTTTTTTTTTTTTTTTTTTTTTTTTTTTGCATATATATAGTTTAAAAATAGTTTTTCAACTTTTCGTGCACGTTAGGCCTATGTGACTTTAAACTGATCTTCAGTCTGCTCACAATGTTATTGTCGGTCTTTACATCGCATTGCTGTTTCTTGGTCCTGTAGGCTGAAGTTCGTTGCCTTCTGAGCTGTGTTTTATTGGTTGTATACGACACTTTTCTCCTGTTTTTGTGTCGCTTTTCCCGTACCATTTGCTACCACTTATTTCAAACTGCGTAATTTTTGCACATCACCCGTTATTTTTAATGGAATGCCTTCCGTTTTGTTTATCACTTCATCACAGTCACAAACAACAGATCCAACTAACAGTTTCCAGACGAAGTTAAGTAACACACTGAAAAGATTGAATAAACACTACAAGACAGTGAGATAAGAAAACTAACACAGACTAATTTCAGTGCCCCTTTCCTCTGAAGCCAACCAAAGCTACGTAAGAAAGATCCTGTCAGAGTTATTGTGAACTACAGAAATGCTTCCACAAACCCATTTGCTAGACACATGTTAAAAATAGCAACAGAAAACTACAAATTACAAAGTGATAGAACCATAAGAAATACCACACAATTTTTAAAAGACTTACAGGTCCCAGTTTCCTCTCATTGAAAGTGGAAAACGTGTACACTAACATCCCAATAATAGATAAATATTATACAAAGAAAGCTACAGATCCACAGTACCATTCCACAGGAATACATCACAGAAATAATAAAACTTCTAGAAGTAACACCAAAACAGAAATATTTCCAGTCAACAAAGAATTTTATTTATTGTGAAGGATTACTAATGGGTCCTCAATATCAGGTACTCTAGTGATCACCATTATGAACCATATAGAGCAGGTTATATATATTTAACAAAATAGTTCCAATCAGATACAAAATCCCATACTGGGTTAGATATAACGACGAAAACTTGTTCCTCATGGTACTAAGCCGTGAAATAGACCAGTTATGTAATGACATAAATTCTGGTCATGACAAGAACCAAATCACAAAAGAAAAAGAACAAAACAGACAAATTTCTTGCATGTCACCATAAAAGTTCAGAACAAACATCACGTATTTGATATAAACAGAAAATCAACAACTGACACAAATATACACCAGATACCAAATCACCCAGATAAACAGATATTTGCAGCACTTTTATACATGCTCCAAAGACTAAACACCATCTCACTAGATACAGATAACAAACAGAGAGAAAGGAATACCATAGTACAAGTATCCACAAACAGTGGATACAAAGAAAGCCTAGTACAAAGCTTAACAATAAAATGAAAAAACAAAGAAATGCACCAATACCTCCATTACAAAAGTAAAATACCACACGAACAAACGACACACAAGAACTACATAAAATGGGAAAAATGAAGAAAACAACAGATAGTATACAATGATATAGATGCACAAATACGGACAAAGAACGTCCAACAACAAGGAATCAAAATAGCTCAGCAAACCAACAATTCATTTCAAAAGTATTTTCTAGAATCAATAGAAAATACAGTTCCATACAGAAAATCAAGGATATACCAACTTGAATGTAACACATGTGCTTGAAGATACATTGGGCAAACTAAAAGAACATTTTCACTTAACATATAAAGGACATGTACGAGCATGAAAGTGTAAACCAAGTTACTCAACTTTCGGAGAACACTTACATTAACAGAAAATCAACTCGAAAAACACAGACAGGGAAATGATAAGAAACACATTCTCAGCCTTCAAAAAAACTCCCATATCCAAAAAACAATAACAAAAAAACGATCATCTCATAATGATAAAACCAACCAAGCAAACCACCCACTTTTCAAGCTTGTTGACCACATAACATAGAAATAAACACGGATGTATAACATTTGTAGTTCGTTTTGTCCTGTTTTTTACCACAGTTGCTATATTATAATATGACACAAAGCAAAGAGAGGACAAAAACATACTCAACAGTTGGCAACACCAGCAAAAACAAAAACACAACACAAACAAAAACACAACACAAAAAATTGCATGTGCCTAGTGGTGCTAACTGTGAAGTGCTGGAACAACAAAAACAGCAAAATGCATGGAATTGAAGCACAACAGCTGGAAGCAACCAATGAGCACCAGATATAAAGCTATATCCATGAAATATTGTAAGTACAATATCCAGATATCAATACTATACCAAAATAACGCATCAGAACTGTTGATAACCTAAAAATACTGAGAAATGTAAATATAAAAATTTTGTAAAAAATAATCATGTATATATTACAGGCCACTGATGATGCCTTCCAAATAAAGGCGAAATGCATATGGCAATAGCATATTTTATTAAATCAGTTGCATAGACAGATAAGTGAAATACGTTCAATATAATACTATAATATAGCAACTGTGGTAAAAAACAGGACAAAACGAACTAAAAATGTTACTACAGCCTTGTCAAGCATTCCCTGTCCAGGAGTATAACAAGTTCAAGAATATTCATCTAAAACTACATAAAACAATACATCACACTAAATTCAACAAAACCTGCAAGATGAACAACTTAATTCCAAACTACATTAATGTAAAGGTTAAAAACAGTTCTGCAGCGGCACAAAAATCAAAATTGTATGCTGAAAGATATTGGCTTCTACACGAAATCAAGAGTTTATACTCTAAAAAACAATATCTGAATGTCATTCTTTTTTTAAATCCACTGAAAACGTAAAATAATAAGATTAAAAATGAAGATGACACAGGCACAAATTTACATTTGGAATGATAATCCAGAACAACACCAACACACATTTCATCCACGGTTAGTAAATCTCACTGACACAGAATTGCACCCCAAAGAAAAAATGCTACTAGAAAAAGGTTTGAAACATTGCACCAATAGTAGACTAGACGAAAATTACATAGAAAATCTCATTGTAGAAAGTGAATACATCCTCACATGTGAAGAACAACAGTGAAACAAACATAGGGTTCACTAGAGAATTGGTTAAGAAAGAAATAAAAAACATAATAAAACAAACACAACATGAACAAAACAAAAATAACCACTCAGACACAGACACCATGAAATCACTGAAACAGAAGTTAATATCTAACAACATTGTAGTAACAAAAGCAGACAAAGGAAATGCAACAGTACTGATGGACAAAAAACAATACATCACTAAAACTAAAGAATATATAACAGCCAACAACATAATAACATTGAAATCAGACCCTACCACACGATTCCAGGCAAATGTAAAGAAAACTCTAAAAAGCATCCAAAATATACTCACTGACAAACACAAATATCACATAACACAGAAGAACCCACAAGCACCAACACTCCGCAGCCAACCTAAGATACATAAACAGCAGATACCTCTAAGACCGGTTATAAATTTCAGGAATGCCCCAACATACCATATAGCCAAACACCTCCAAAAAATAATCTCAAAACATTACAAAATAGAAAATAACAGGACAGTGAAAAACACTTGTAAACTAATTGAACAGATACAGAACATACAGATACCACACACAGCAGCACTGGTCTCATTTGACATAGAAAATATGTACACATCCATCCCCATCAAAGAAACAATAGAAATCATACAACATAATCTGACAGCCCACAGCAACCTCACTACGGAATCAATATCGGAAATAACAAGTTTGCTGAAATTAACTACCGAACAAAATTATTTCCAGTTCGAGAATGAATACTACCTACAGGGTGAGGGACTACCTACGGGTTCCCCAATATCAGGAACCTTAGCTAACATTTTCATTAGCCACTTAGAAAACCAGATACTTGAAAAGGTAGAGGCAGACGGAAAATTTAAAGTCATATATTGGCACAGATACGTAGATGACATCATATGCCTAATAGACGAGCCAAATGAAAAAATAGATGAACTTCACTCTGAAATAAACAAAGCTCACAAAAACATTAAATTCACGGTTGAAAAAGAACATGACAGCAAAATAAACTTCCTTGATATAACAATAGAAAAAGAAAAAGGTAAACATTCATTCAACATTTATCGGAAACCAACAGCAACAGACATGATTATACATTCAACCTCCAATCATCCCCAAAACCAGAAACTAGCTGCATTTAGACACATGTTACATAGGATAAACAAAATCCCTCTCAGCAACAAAAACTATCAAAGAGAAATGAACACAATCATACAAATAGCAAGGAACAATGGTTACAACACACGAATAATACAAAAACTCAATCAGAAAATTAAAAGACAAATACGGAACAAACAACACATTTCAAACAAAACCAACAAACAGCAAAATACACATCACCCAAACACACAACCACAAACAACAAACACACACAATGACAACACCACACAGAAACAAACTAAATGGTACACCATGACATACACAAACAAACTAACACACAGAGTGACAAACATACTGAAGAAACAAGGACTCCACATAGCATACAAAACTGCCCAATCCCTACAAACAAATCTACAACCAAAAATCAAGAAAGATACATTCCAAGGATCAGGGATATACAAACTTGAATGCCAAAGTTGTGATGCTGACTACATAGGAATGACGAACAGAGATTTCAAAACACGATACAAAGAACATAACAGATGTTGGAAATATGAAACAAACCACTCCACATTTGCTGAACACTTAAAACACCACCATCATCACCCAACCAATATAGACCAAGATATGAAAATTATCAGGACCAACAACCACAACAAACACCTCATCCAAACACAAGAAAACTACCATATCCAGAAAGCCATAGCCGAGAACAAACAAGTAATAAATGAAAAGACAAACATTAATGAAAACTCACTGCTAAATCTAGTCAAAGACATGAGAAAGTAATCAAAGAGAGAAAAGGATTGGCACACACACACACAAACGAAAAATTTAATAATAATAATGAGAAAAAAACATAACTCTCTCCCTTTCCCAAAATCCCCATCTTTGACTGTCTCTATCTCCATGCCCCTCTCCATCTTTCCGTCTCTAATTCTGTTCTATACCTCTTCACAATCTGGATTCACAAAAAAAAAAAAAAAAAAAAAAAGAATCCCACACACACACATACACTGATACAAAGCAAAGATAGGACAAACACATACTCAACAGTTGCCAACATCAGCAAAAACAAAAACACAACACAAACAAAAACACAACACAAACAAAAAGGGCATGTGCCTAGTGGTGCTAACTGTGAAGTGCTGGAACAACAAAAACAGCAAAATGCATGGAATTGAAGCACAACAGGCTGGAAGCAACCAATGAGCACCAAATGTAAAGCTATATCCATGAAATATTGTAAGTACAATATCCATATATCAATACTATACCAAAATAACGCATCAGAACTGTTGATAACCTAAAAAATACTGAGAAATTAAATATAAAAATTTTGTAAAAAATAATCATGTATATATTACAGGCCACTGATGATGCCTTCCAAATAAAGGCGAAATGCATATGGCAATAGCATATTTTATTAAATCAGTTGCATAGAAAGGTAAGTGAAATACCTTCAATATAATATTACGGATGTATAACTTTGAAAGCCAACCCCCCACCCCATCACACCCTTCCCCTGTCCTCAATGCGTGCCAACAAAACCTGCATTTACACATCTGAAAAACATCTCTGAAATCCTGTTCTGCTTTTAATCTACATGTACAAAACGAATTGTACAAACTTTTCTATAATTTACTGATCACAGAAGATGCTTCTAAAATAAAAAGCGAAACGCTTCTGGCACAAAATTAGTGTCTCAACTGCAGTCAGCACACGTTAATTTTAACAGCTGCTACGGAACTTGGCCACACAACCAAACATGATAATAGATTGTTCTTTTTACCGATCCCCTGACTAAGACGATTCGATTGCAGAAATGTTTGTAAAAATAAGCAAAAGTGGCCCGCCCCCCTCCCCATAACACCTCCCTGGGGAACGCCGGCTATCACTTCTCTATCAATCGCCGCGGTGGAGTAGCCGAGCGGTCTAAGGCGCCTCGCTGCGGAGCCGGCAGTTGCACGCCGTCGGAGGTTCGAATCCTCCCTGGGACGTGTATGTATGTATGTGTGTGTGTGTGTGTGTGTGTGTGTGTGTGTGTGTGTGTGTTGTCCCTAGGTTATTTTACCGTAGTTTAAGTAGTTTGTAAGCTACGGACTGATGACCACGCAGTTTGGTACGATAGATTTACAAACATTTGAATTTTTTATTAATCGATGACTTTCCGTCACTTTGTGTATTGTCTTCTCTCACAGGAAATAGTGAATCCAGTCGTCCTGTTGTGGTGACATTCCATAAGCACGCAATTTGTTTAGAAGACGCTCGTGAGGTACAGTATCCTTCCGGAAATCTAGAAATATTTGTTCAAAATGTTCAAATGTTTGTGTAGCTTATGGAACTTAACTACGGGGTCATCAGTCCCTAAACTTACAAATTACTTATGAACTAACTAATACTAAGGACGGCATAAATATCCATGCCCGAGAGGGGATTCGAACCCCCGACCGTAGTGGCCGTGCAGACCCTGAATGGAGCGCCTCAGTCCCCTCGGCCACCGCGGCCGGCTTAATTTTACCATGTGTCCTTATGGCGTAATGGTTAGAAGAATAGAGTTCTGAACTGAAGATGCCGAGGCAAGTCATACGCGCCCTTACTTTTTTATCGTTAGAATACGTCATGACGAAATGCTCACGTTTCCCCTTTGATAGTTAACGTAACACGAAAACGACAAGCATTTCGCTGCATAGCTGCTGCTGCCATAGCTAATGACTGGAAAATGTTTAGCAACCCTGGACAGATGATTGGGTGTCACTTGTGTCAGAAGCCTGTATGCCAGATTTCCACACTCCTAAACATCCCTAGGTCCACTGTTTCTGATATGATAGTGAAGTGGAAACGAAATGGGCCACGTGCAGCAAGGAAGAATACAGGCCGACCTCGTTTGTTGACTGACGGAGACCGCCGACAGCTGAAGAGGGTTTACTTCCCCTTATGGCTGCCAATGGACTCACCAAAATCTCTTAGGAGTTACTTTCTATTTCGATAATACGCGCTATGTAGTCCTCAGGAATGCCTGATTCAGAAATATTTAGCTTGTGACCCAAGAATTACCCCACTTTACGTAATTAACAACTGCTATTATATTTAATGCTCCATTATGAGTCTCAGCTACACCATCTGACCAAAAGTATCCGGAACCTTCAGAAACATACGTCTTTCATATTATGTTCACTGTGCGGCACCCACTGCCAGGTACTCTATATCAGAGACATCAACAGTCATTAGACATCATGAGAGAACGAAATGGGACGTTCCGCGGAACTCATGGGCTTCGAACGTGGCTAGATGATTGGGTGTCACTTGTGCCAGAAGTCTGTACGTGAGAGTTCACACTACTAAACATCCCTAGGCCCACTGTTTCTGATGTGATAGTGAAGTGGAAACGAAAAGGGTTACTTCCACTACGAAACTGTACAGGCCGACCTCGTCTGTTGACTGAGGGAGACCTCCGACAGCTGAAGAGGGCTATGTAATGTAATAGGCAGGTTTATATCCAGACCATCATACAGGCATTCCAAACTGTATCAGAATTCACTCCAAGTATTATGACCGTTAGGTGGGAGGTGAGAAAACTAGCATTTCATGGTCGAGTGGTTGACCATACGCCACACGTCAAGCAGGTCCATGCCATACGACGCCTCGCTCGGTATAAAAGCGTAAACATTAGACGATTGAACAGTGGAAATAAGGTTGTGTAGACTGATGAATCACGGTACGCAATTGCAGGATATGGGTATGGCTAATGGACTGTGACTGGCGCGCCTCAGTCCCCTCGGCCACCGCGGCCGGATAGAAATATGTGTTTGATATCCCTCGTCGATAGCACTCATCATATCATGTGAGTAAACACTATAATATCTGAATCCGTGTTGACTATGGGTCAATATGGGGTTCTCTTCGAGGTAGCAACTGCAAAGTGATTTAGATAAGATATCGGCATGGTGCAAAAACTAGCAATTGACCCTTAATAGTGATTAGTGTGAAATCATCTGAATGAGCAGTAAAAGAAATTCGTTCAATTTACGCTAAAAATCAGTCAAATCTACAGGCCGTAAATTCAACTAAATACCTAGGAAGAACAATTACGAAAAACATAAACAGGAAAAAGCATATAGAAAATATTGTAGGGAAACCGAGGCTACGTTTCATGGCCAGAACAGTTTTATTCAAGAAATTGCTTTTGCTTCTACGCTCTTGCGCCCTATTTTGGAGTATTGCTACCCATTATGGGAGCCTCATCAAGTGGAACTGACAGACGATTAAGAAAAAGTTCAGAGAAGGGCCTCTCGTTTTGGAATATCGCGATATAGGAGAGAAAATGTCACGGAAATGACGCACAAATTGGAGTGGAGATCATTAAAAGACACGGTATTCGTTGCGGCGAGATCTATATCCTATTTTTTTTTACAACATTGTCTTCGGAATGCGAACATATTTTGTTAGCATCCCTCTACAAATGGAGACATTATCATTATAATAAAATAAGAAAATCAGATCGAAAACGTTAAGAATTAGGTGTTTGTTTTCTCTACGTGCTACTAGAGAATGGAACTGTAGAGCAATATCATAAAAGCTGTTCGATTAACCCTCTGCCATGCACTTCAATGTGACTTATGTAGACGCCGATCGAATTCCAGGAAGAACTCTAGTAAATACTTGTTTGGCACAGGGACTACAAGCCAACTTTCATCATAAAAGAATACAACTATTTCCCATTCATAAGATGAGTGTTACAATATTGTTTGAATACCCGACTGGTATCAACCACAAGAGCATAATTTACCTCTGGAGTAATATGCGATGAAACGATCACATAAATCTAAATACAAGTAAAAGAGATAGGCGGCAAGTTTAGTGAAATGATCCTAAGCAAATGCACGTCATGCAAGACAATTATAAAGTTTACGTGCCGTGATAACGCTTGACGCAGCCTCACTTGCCTTCCACTTGTGCAAAACCTAGGCATAGACCTAGAAGAAAAGATGGTTCTGTTCAGAAAGCAGAAGAGCGTGACGTACATGACGGTCATTGGTAGGCACCACATGGGAGGAACTTCACAGGGCGGAGGTTTAGTATGGGACAAAATGGTGATGCCAAACTTTACTACAACACACATTTCGCTTTTTTAACACTTTCGTTACTGTAAAAAAAGCCGCTAGGTAATCCATATAATTTCTACTGCGGAAATGAAGATGCCGTATCTACAGAGATGACCACATGTACATGTTACTGAGCTCAGCGGTTGTCGAATGAATTGATTATAACGTAAATGAAACTGAAACTTAGGTGTAGCCTTGCCTATTGGTGGTGCTGTAGCACAACATTCGCGAAATAACAGGAACCTTAACGCCAAACAATTTCAGCTAACTTTCAGACTCGTTGACGAACCTGGTTGAAAAGATAATCTGTGCCCCCCCCCCTTTTTTTTTTTTTTTTTTTTTTTTTTTTTTTTCTTTTCTACAGGCTGCACATTTGGACATCTGAAATTTACCATATGTAATGCATTTGCTACGAGACGATGGCAGCAGAAATGTGAGAAAGGCGTAACGTTGATTTTGTTAACCGCCGCTTACACAACTTGTTCAATATCAACGCAGGAAATACCGACGAGGTGCTGTATACGTACAACGACGGCACAAACAGTTGATCGCAGCAGTTGCAGTGAAATATAAGCAACTGAATACTGTTTACAGGCAGTCCGAAAAAGTGAAAACAGTTTTTTTTTATGTTGAACGCGTTTTCTTAGAAATCCACAGGGCCTAAAGTCTCTTGAATTTCGCTGAAGTGGTTTTACTGGCCATGATCTCGAAAACCTCTGGAATAAACCTTTTCGTTTAATTAAACAGATATTTCACCGACCGAGCGACACGAGGTATTCACCCATCTTGCATGATTCCGGTGGTTTACAGACAGCTGCACTCTTCAAACCGAGAAGCTCACCCCTTATAAGGAGGTCTCGATACCGTTGCAGGCCTTGTATTTTATTCAATGGTGAATGGACCGAGAATCGAGGTGCTTGTGAAACGCACCACACAGTCCCGTAGGGCCAGTTAAATTCGCTGCTTAGCGGTACCCTAAATTCAACATTTCTGTGTATTCCCTGCACCCTGTAGTGTAAAATTTAACTCGTCACTGTACAATATTTTACGCGAACCCTTGTCATCCGAACAGCAAGTTCAGAACATAGTTGTCAATGATGAGGTTACAGTTTCTGCCCTGTCAGGATCTTGTAGGGATACATAGACAGCAAAAATTTTCCATACTGTTGGCCATGGGATGGAAAAGTCCTCGTGACACAGTACGACCACCGATGAGGTATGTGCTACACGACGAGCAACGGAAACACCATCCATACAGTGTTGCCAACAGTGAAATGGGATTTCCCACTAAAAAGCTTATTAAAAACTACCAGAAACCACTACATTTTATTCGTGTGTTTAACAAAACCACTATATTGTAGTTATTTGAGGTACTGAGTATGTTGGGTAACCAAAAATATTAAACAATTACAATTAATCCCTTGTGTTTAAAGCTACAACAGATTTTAAATTAATTTTTTATTAATTATCAGTACCTGGTCGAAATTTTATTTCCGTTTTATATTTCCTAACAATTTCTGTAACGTTGTTTCTATGAAAAGTATAATATAGCCAGTGTAAACATGCATTATTAAAGTGTTCTCATGAAACCTAATCGTTGGTATTCAAAATGACGGAGCTTTCACATTAATTATAATAACGAAAGATATAATATCGCTGGAGGTTGGTCTAGTGTCAGGTCCATATTTTCACGGGGAACAGTGGTTGACGTAACTAAAATTGCCACGTAAAAGTGTCCACATAATATGAAGTATGCATGCAGATCCATATTTATTACTACTATTTTTGTATATTGCTTTCTTTATATTGTTGTCCTGTTTTATATTTTGTAAGTTATAATGTACGTTTCTGACATGATTAAATAAAAAAGCGCGCATAACAATATCGACGAACAAAAATGGGTAACAATGGCAGAATAACGTATATTTTATATGTTTAAATGATATAAATTCAGGAGCTACAAGACGTTAGAAAATTAAATAGTGCTATCACTGAATGCTGCCTTCATCAAATGTCGTTAAAAATAGCTTTTCCATAAAACGACCTAATTTTTTTACAAATCCACCATAATTCCCACTAGCCACTAGCCGGCCGCGGTGGCCGAGGGGACTGAGGCGCTCCAGTCACGGTCTGCAAGGCCACTACGGTCGGGGGTTCGAATCCCCCCTCGGGCATGGATATTTGTGCCGTCCTTAGTGTAAGCTAGTTCGTAAGTAGTTTGTAAGTTTAGGGACTGGTGATCCCGTAGTTAATTCCCATAATCTACACAAACATAACTAGCCACAAGATGCAAAATTTGCCCACTAGACAGGTACTCAAAACCACCAGATTTAGTGGGAAAACTACTAATTTGGCAACACTGCATCCATAACTTTCACCGGGACAGAACGCCTTCATCTTTCAGACGCCACACGCTCACCTGTGTTTTAAACTTCTTATCGCCTTCTTTAAATCATTCGATTCTTACTCGGCCTCTGCCATAATTTTTAAACAATTTACACATGTTGGTGGGTGCGTTCTCCCTTTCTGTGGAACCTTGTTATTGTTTGGTCAAGATACTTTTTTTATCTAGCACATTAACCGGTTTCGACTGACCTTGCAGTCACCATGAGCTCTACGAGTATAAAGGGAAAAGGAAATGATCAATCAACGTACCTGACACTTTACTACCTATGAACGTTAAAAATCATAGGTTAGGCATTTTACTTTGGATATCTACATACCTGTGGTAAGGTGGTGAATCTAGTCATACCAGTAAATATGTAGATTTGATTAGTTAGTTCGTTCCATAGATTCGTGTTGAGGAGATCCTCGTGGATGTGGAACATGTAATTTTTTTCTTTTACAAGTTGATAATATATGCAGGTTCATACATTTTTTACAATCTGATAATATAATAATAATAATAATAGTATTAATACAGATACATGCATCAGTTGATTCTATTTAAGAATTCTTCAGTGGAGTAGAAGGAGTTGGCCACTAGAAACTATTTTAGGCACATCTTAAACTGATCTTCTTTTGTGGTTAAAGTTTTTATGCTTGTTGGTAAATTATTTAAAATATGTGTTCCTGAGTAGTGCATCCCTTTTTTAACTGAAGTAAATCTTTCTAAGTCCATGTGTAGATCATTTTTGTTCCTAGTACTGAAGGTGTGATCTGAGCTGTTTGTTGGGAATTGGGATATATTATTTAGGACAAATTTCATTAAGGAATAAATATTCTGAGAGGCAGTAATTAATATACATAGTTCTTTGAAGAGGCTTCTTCAGGATGTCCGTGAATTTACACCACAAATAGTACGTATTACACGCCTTTCGACTCTGAAAACTTTTGCTTGACTTGAAGAGTTACCCCAAAATATTATATCATATGACATTATGGAATGAAAGTAAGCAAAGTATGCAAGTATGTAGCATTCTGTTTGTGTGTCAAATACACAAAATTGCATAGTCATATAATAAAAACCATTCATGGCTCCTACAACATAACCGGCCGTCGACATGCTTCTCACACAACGTCAAACCCAACTGCGCGGGCTCACGTTAAGCTTATGGAAATCAGTAACCACAGAGACCGCTAGGAGGCGTTCACGATTAGCGATGTCACTAACACGTTACCTACGGCAACGGTATCTAAAGGCTAGTCTACACGACGACACTAGGTTGCGAAACTCGTTGCATGAAATGAATTGCGCGCAACTGGTTTCGTGTATGTCTGTAGACACGGCGTCAATACTATACACTTCAGTTTCGTTGTTTTGTGAGTGCTGTAGTCGCCATAAATGAAAGTTTTGGTAGCTGTAAGAGTTGTGGCGAATCTATTATTTGTCTGTGTGCAATCGCTGCATAAGACTAAACATAAAAAGAATAAGAAACGTGTTTGGGTTCGTGAATGGATTAAAAAAAGACGTCAGCCTTGTTGCTCAGCGACCTTGCTGAAAGAAATTGTGATTGAAGACCCTAGAAGTTATTTTGATCAACTTAGAATGTCACCAGAGCAGTCAATGTTCCTTTTAAACAGAGTTAGTAATTCAATAAAGATACAAGTTACCGTTATGCATGAAGCGTTGTTACCAAAACTGAAATTACAAATTGCATTACGTTTCTTGTCAAGTAGATATTCGTCTCTGCAGTACTTGTACCATGTTCCGAAATCCACAATTGCCATACTTCGTTTGTATAGGTATTTCGAATTGGACGTATTTTAGCCTGAAATTCACTAATCGTCAACCCATCAATATTTAATTTCACAAATAATTGCTAGAAGAGCACTAACACGCCGTTAAAATCGCACAAACACCTATACAAAGCATATATGTTCAAAAACCGAATTATTTCTTCCGTTGCCCCCTGTATATTGTATTTCGTTCTGTATTGGTCATAACCTAACCTAAAAACACGCGCAATCAGTTTCGCCAAAGTTGGAAGGTGCCAAAACTATTTAGTTTCGCCAACGAGTTGCACGAACGCCTGCCGCGCATGCGCAGTGGCCAGCAGCTCAGTTTCACGAAACCTAGTTTCGTCGTGTAGACTTGCCTTAACTGTAGTGAGGGTACTCCTAATCTCACGACACATTATCAAAAATACGAAAAAGTTGTATTCCCCCATCTCCGCCTGATCGTTGAGAACATTTTTCTTACGATGTTTTAAATGTTTATAAATCTGCATATTTTCTAGGATGTTTAATTTCTCTCATTTGGGCGCTTTATGTTGCATCGTCATACTTTGTCGAATGTTTTGGATGTCGTATAATAGCCCCATCTCCGATAAGATGGAGAGAACCTTCCGGAAAACTAACATCAATGTAGCTTTTAATACAACAAAGTAGTTGCAAGCAAAATTGGGCCACAATGTGGGAGCGAACGAAGATAAATTTTAAAAATAGGGGGTGTACAAACACCATTTCTGGATCTGCGAAAGTTTTCATGTTGGGCGAACGGGTAGGTTGTTTTTCACTAGCTTCCGAGAGCATTTAAGTAGCCACAATATAACTATATTTGGTGAGGACGTATGAGAGAACGGACATAAAATCCGAGACATTCGACAAATTATGGAGATCCTACGTAAAGTTCCCAAAGGAATGAAATTAAACATCCTACAGAATATGCAGATTTATAAACAATTAAACATCACAATAAAATGTTCTCAACGATAACTTCGTTTTGTATTTTTGATAAGTGTTGTGAGATTAGGTTTACCCCTACCACAGTTACATACTTTTGCCGTAGGTAATGTGTTAGTGACATCGCGAATCATGAACGCCACCCAGCGGTCTTTGTGGTAACTGCTTTCCATACGTTTAACGTGAGTCGGCGAAGTTGTGATTAATGTGGTGTGACACGTTTGCCGACGTCCGTGTATTTTGTGTATTTGACAACCCCACAGAACGCCGTATACACATAGTTACATGTTACTGGTATGACTAGATTCACCACAGTTCAAAAAAAAATGTTCAAATGTTTGTATAGTTTATGGGACTTAACTACGAGGTCATCAGTCCCTAAACTTACAAACTACTTATGAACTACTTACGAACTAGGACGGCACAAATATCCAGGCCCGAGGGGGGATTAGAACCTCCGACCGTAGTGGCCGTGCAGACCGTGACTGGAGCGCCTCAGTCTCCTCGGCCACCGCGGCCGGCTTCACCACAGTTCCACAGGTGTGTAGATATCCGAAATAAAATGTATAAGCAATGATTTTCAGCGTTCATGGGTAATAAATTGGCAGGTACGTTGGTTGATCTTCTCCTTTGCCCATTGTAGATCTGATGATGACTGCAAGCTCAGTCGATACCGATTAATGTGGTAGACAAAAAAGCGATCTTGGATAAACAATAACAAGGTTTTTAGTCGGCGTTGCTCTCTAATTGGAGCACTATAATTGTTGCCTTTAATATAAACCAATCTCATTCAACAGCTCGGTTTCTCTACTAGGTAGTCATACTGTCCATTCGCGTTTATAGCTTGTCAGATGAAAGCTGGTATAATCTCACTTGTTGACAGCAGATGGAACTATTTTTTCAGCGTAAATTGGTTATTTAAAGCATTAGCATATCTATCTAGTTTTGCTGCCACAAGAAAATTATGCCTATCAGTAATTTCGCTTAAATTGTAGCCACTGGGTACATGCACTCGCAACGTACTTGGAGTGTCTGCCGCACCGTGACGTAATATGCAATTATAATTGTTGATAGTACATCTGATTTACATCTACATGGATACATTCAAATGATACTTGAATTACTGGCAAGTATACGCAAAATAATGTATGGTGTGCACCTCTTCTATCCTGCAAGTACAGCTTTCCTCACTCTCAATAACACTATTTTTCTATCTTTCCATTTCCGAATAGCGCACGGGTTAGAAACAACCTCTAAATCTCTCCGTTAAATCTATGATTTATTTGTGGTCCAATGGTGGTATGTACGATTGACAAAGTAAAAGAAAGTATTCTTGAAGACAGAGATGCACCGAGAAAAAGTATCATTCTAATCGATACCTTGTTCTGCGCTGCTGTGGCTATGTGGAGACAACAGACATAGAAAACATATTTCCGCAGAGAAACAGGTCCACAATATCTCAATAACATGTGACAGTGTGCCCCATCAGTCAACGGACCACTGGGTACCATCCTAGAATATTTGACTATTTGCCGGCACCTCATTCGTTAGACTAACAGTCAGTATAATTACCTACTCTTACAGATAACACTATTCGATAGGGGCAGTTCTGTGAGGTGGAACAAATCTCTTAGTACTCACTTGTCTAAACCCACTTCTCGAGAAGTCCCAGCCTACTTTACCAAATGTATCTTACTTTATTCAGCCTGCCGCGACGCGCTTAGAGCCCGGCGCCGTGATTTACGCACCTTCCGCCGCCACCCAACTTTGGAGAATTGCATAAATTATAAACGTATGAGAGCGCAATGTCGTCGTATCATAAACGACAGCAAGAAAGCTTGCTTTACTGCTTTTACTAGTTCTTTTAACCGTTTTACTCCCTCCACGGTTGTTTGGGGTGGTCTACGCCGTTTATCCGGCATCAAGGTCCACTCCCCGATTCCTGGCCTGACCGTGGAGAACGCAGTCCTCGTGGATCCCGCTGATGTTTCCAACGCATTGGGCCGTTTCTTTGCGGAGGTTTCGAGCTCTGCCCATAATCACCCTGCCTTTCTCCCTCGCAAACAGGTAGAGGAGGCTCTTTTAATCGTGAAAATTATAACGTCGCCTTCACCATGCAGGAGCTAGACCGTGCTCTCGCCCTGTCCCGATCTTCTGCTCCCGGGCCCGATTCCATTCATATTGAGATGCTGAAGAACCTCTCTCCTGCGGGCAAGTGCTTTCTTCTTAGTACCTACAATCGCATATGGACTGAAGGTCATGTTCCCACAAGTTGGCGTGAAGCCATTGTTGTCCCCATCCCCAAACCAGGGAAGGACAAACACCTTCCTTCCAGTTATCGCCCCATTTCTCTGACGAGCTGCGTCTGTAAGGTGATGGAACGCATGGTTCACGCTCGGTTGGTCTGGCTCCTCGAATCTCGCCGCCTCCTGACTAATATCCAATGTGGTTTTCTTCGACACCGCTCTGCTGCTGATCACCTCGTTACGTTGTCGACCTTCGTTATGAATAACTTTATAATGAAGCGTCAAACTGTAGCAGTGTTCTTCGACTTGGAGAAGGCATACGATACCTGTTGGAGAGCGGGCATTCTCCGCACTTTGCACGCATGGGGCCTTCGGGGCCGCCTTCCTCTTTTCATTCAAGCGTTTTTGGCGGATCGCAAGTTCCGGGTACAGGTGGGCTCTGTTTTGTCAGATACATTTTGCCAGGAGAATGGGGTACCACAGGGCTCCGTCTTGAGTGTGGCACTCTTTGCCATTGCAATCAATCCGATCGTAGATGGCCTTTCAGCCGACGTCTCCGGATCTCTTTTTGTTGACGAATTCGCAATTTATTGCAGCGCCCAGCGGACGTGTCTCTTGGAGCGTTCTCTTCAACGCTGTCTTGACCGTCTATACTCCTGGAGCATCGCAAACGGCTTCCGATTCTCCACTGAGAAAACTGTGTCTATCAACTTCTGGAGATACAAGGAATTTCTTCCACCTTCTCTACGTCTCGGCCCTGTTGCTCTCCCTTTCGCGGAGACTACGAAATTCTTGGGACTCATGTTGGATCGTAAACTTTGCTGGTCCACACACGTGTCCTACCTGGCTGCCCGTTGTGCCCGATCCCTTAACGTTCTTCGTGTCCTCAGTGGCACGTCATGGGGAGCGGATCGTACCGTCCTGCTTCACCTTTACCAGGCCATTGTTCAGTCGAAGCTCGACTACGGAAGCCTTGTATACTCTTCTGCACGGCCGTCGATTCTCCGCCGTCTCAACTCTATCCACCATCGGGGATTACGTCTGGCGACCGGTGCATTTTATACCAGCCCTGTTAAAAGTCTGTATGCCGAGGCTGCTGTATTACCCTTGACCACTCGACGTGACATACTCTTGTGTCGGTACGCATGCCGCCTGCGGTCGATGCCCAACCATCCATCTTACCGATTATTTTTTGACGACTCACTCGATCGCCAATATCAGTTGTCTGCGATTGCCTTGCTTCCACCTGGAGTTCGGTTTCGCCGCCTGCTACAGCGGCTCGATTTTACCCTTCCTTCCAATCTTCGGTTGAGCGAAAGCCCATTGCCACCGTGGCATCACGCCCAGGTTCACACTCACCTTGAACTTAGTTCGCTCCCCAAGGAGAGCACTCGGATTTGGTATACCGCTCGAGGCTTGTCGAACTCCGTTCGCGGTTCGGTAATGCCATATTTATTTACACTGATGGTTCCAAGAGCACTGCCGGTGTCGGATCTGCCTTCGTCGTCGGGGACGACCGGTGCTCGAACTTCACGGCTGAGCTTTTTGCCCTCCACCAGGCCGTTTTGTATACCTGCCGCCACCGCGAACCTTTCTATGCCATATGTTCAGACTCCCTTAGTGCCCTGCAGAGTCTTAAGGACCCTTTCTCGAACCATCCTCTCGTGTATCGGATCCAACGCTCTCTCCAGTTGCTAGCAGATGACAGTTGTCACGTTTCTTTCCTGTGGGTCCCTGGCCACGTGGGTGTGCCCGGGAATGAGGCCGCCGACATAGCAGCCAAGGCCGCAGCTCTTTTGCCTCGCATGGCTACCTTTTGCGTCCCATCGGACAATGTTCAACGGGCTCTTCGCCGGAGTATCGTGACGTCATGGCACAGTGCGTGGCTTTCACTGTACAACAATAAATTGCGAACTGTCAAACCGATCCCGACCGCTTGGAGAACCTCCTCACGCCCCTCTCGGCGGGAGGAGGTCATCCTGGCCCGGTTGCGGATCGGTCACGGCCGTTTCAGCCACCGTCATTTGCTAACCGCCGATCCTGCACCGCTGTGCTCCTGCGGTGAATTGCTGACGGTGCGACACGTTTTATTGTCTTGCGTAATTTTTAATCATCTCCGTGTAGCCCTTCACTTTCCGTCTACACTGGAGGAAATTTTAGCTGATGACACACGAGCAGCTGCTAGAGTTTTGCGTTTTATCAACTTGGCCAACTTATCGAAGTATATTTAACCCTTCTTATTGTTTTTTATCTTTTGTTTTTAGCCTCTTCTTGATGTTCTGACAGTCACCAAATTTTGTTTTATTTTTATTTATTTATTTATTTATTTATTTATTTTTATTTTTTTTGAGATCTAGCGAATCTATGTTCTTGTGCACAGGTGGCACATTTGACGAGCAACAGTGAGTTACCGCAATAACGCCATAAGTTACTGCATAACATTCAACCACTGTTGCAATAAAGTAAAACTATTGACAACATGTAGATCAATAAAGGATGAAGATCTTTTTATTTCAGCTCACCATGAGGTACAGTATGTGGTTCTCCGGCATTCGTAGGAAGTGTTATGTATTTAATTACGATATCAACGTCAGAAAATAATTGTAGTGCTACTTTTGCTTTTAGCATAAATATTTGCTTAATTGAACCATAAATTATTGTATGCACACAGACACTTATGAAATGGACCTTTAACATACTCTTAGACGAGAACCTTATAAGATAAAAGAACTGATGAATTGAATCGATTATTTCAGAAACCACACATGTGACATTTTTGGTGCTTTCATGTGGTTTAAAATAAAGCACCCTAAGATACATCATTAAGTAAAGAGATTACTCATTTTCAGCACGTTTAAATTCGCGAAAAAGAGGTAAGAATTTTATGTGTAGCGAAAAAACGATAAATGAGAGTCAGTTGTGCTCCTTCTGCTTTAAGGGGAAATAATATTTTTATTGTTGGTTCTCCTGACTTGTGTCAAATAAATTATTTTGAAATGTGGAGATTGGGAGATTCGTGGCTTCTACCTTGTGTTGTTAAGAAAGAGAAGAAAGAGTTTAAAAATCGTCTAGCAGGGAAACGAGGAGTTCCGGTACAGAAAACAGACGAATGAGATAGTGGCTATCAGATACTTTATAAACACCTGAGATACCTTGAGGTTAACAAAAACAGCCGAAGAACGTTCTCTTGATCAGTTTTCCACTTGAAAGATTCCCAGAGATTTCATGAAGCTTCAAGTGTGCATTCAACAGAATGAATTCTTCTACAAGGAAATTTTCGATTGTCAAACCGCCACGAAAGTGAGTGATAATCTTCACTAAGTATTTGTGATTTTACACAGTGATTGATGGCACGTAATGACACATAACGAACCGTATTATCGATTCTTTGTTATCTTTTGTCTCTCAAGCCCTGTCTATGCTACTACAGCTTTAGGTGTGAGACAATAGTGTTTTTTCGAAGTGAAGTGAATGTTCCTATTGATTTCTACATGTAAACAGAGACAAGTATTAGTCAGAGTTCGTAAATGTTCATTTATTCCAGAAAGAAGAATATTCAAATATTTTCAAATCTGTCATCATTTAAAAATGGACTAATGGATAAAAATAGAGAAAAAAGGACAGGCGAAAAGTGCTGTACACATCTATAAAACACACGTCAAGAATTAACCAACTCCAGCCAACAAGACGTAGAAACAGTAGTGAGATGTAAAGATGATACAACACACGGTGAGTAGACTGAATATCAACTTACAAACACATAGGACTAGAGTGCACTAAATTTAAAACATCTGTTTTAATCTATATATTCAAAACAGATTATATAAAATGCAGAATGGCAATGGGTAGAAAAGCGTTCTCGAAAAAGAGAAATTTGTTAACATCGAATATTAATGTAATCCTAAGGAAGTCCTTTCTGAAGGCATTTGTGTTGACTTTTATGGGGATGAAACATGGACGATAAACAGTGCGAAGAGGATAGAGGCTTTTGAAATGTGGTGTTACAGAAGAATGCCGAAGATTTGGTGGGTGGATCAATCTAATGAGGAGGTACTGAACAGAATTTGGGAGAAAAGGAATTTCTGGCATACCTTGACTAAAAGACGGGATCGATTGGTAGGACACATTCTGATACATCAAGGAATTTTGAATTTATTGTTGGAGGGAAGTCTGTGGGGTAAAAACGACAGTGGATTACCAAGAGATGGATACAGTAAGCAGATTCAGGCAGATGTAGGTTGCCGTTCTTATGTGGAGTTGATGAGGCTTGCTGAGGAGAGGGTATTGTGGAGAGCTGCATCAAACCAGTCTCCGGAATGAAGACCACAACAACAACATACAAAACAAATTGTAAAAACCTTGGTATCATTTACAGACCACAGAAGATGCTTTAAAATAAAAAGCGTCTGTTGTAAAATAAAAGTCGTAATTGAAGTCAGCATAAGACGGACTACCTCTTATAGTCAGTTTTAACAGCTGCTGCCACACAACCAAACATAGAATGTCACGGTATTGCTTCCATAGTACCTGAGGCAAGTTCAGAGGGAAAGTCATAGGACAAATATTTAAGAACGTAGGGTGCAAGTGCCAATGTAAGGAGAAGGAGGTGAGGTTGATCCGAGGGAGCAGTTCATGTTGGGCCACAAGCGTACCAACCACACGCCTGACTGAGCAACGAAAATAAAAAGTGAATACAGTATCTGAATCGAGAGTTCAGCTACATGGACGCAGTGCACTCCAAGTCTTGTTGCGCTGTGAATGTCAGAATTACAAAGGAGAACAGATTGTCACGATAACAGTGCAGAAGGGACTGACTGCGTAAAATTGTAATATAAAAATAAAAATGAAAACCAAGACGTATAAAATATTCTTTTTCTGAATTTATTTTGTTATAAAGTGGAATACACCGGTTTCTCGCATAAAAAATGCAAAGATATGATCATGTGAAGGTTATCCTCCATGTATCAGATACTTCGAGTGGATTTTCCATTCTTTTCTGGCATCGCGATCGAAAGTCAGATTTCATGCACGACTATTTTTCCTGTGCTACGAGCCGATCTGTATTCATGACGAAACACGGGCGGCAATTTCACAAAGTGTAGGGGATGCCATTGAATTGACGAATATTAAAGAGGCAGCTTCAGAAGCGTACGGTCAACTAAATCCGCTTTGCGGCATTGGCACTGCTGGTAGTCACAACTCAAGTACACACATGGCAGATTAAAAAACTAAATTGTGGAAAAATATGTTGAGCAGTACGATTGAGATACATTCCAAAAATGCAGTATGTAGTTGATCAGATAATCTACGAATTAAGGGTTAACACTGCATGTTTCCAATAGGCGTATGTGATGAGATGATCGAAGGTTGGGGTAACGGTGGGGGCAGGAGGGAGGGGCAAACGTTAAAATCAGCATTCGAAGCTTGCAACTGTTTAATAAGATTAGTTTGCTGTGTAGACCATCTAGAACCATTCCATGAAAATGTTGATCCTATGATGTTATGACCGTAGTATTTGATGAAAGTGTGAAGCTTGTTATCTGGGAATACCTAGTGTTGATCCTAACTCACAAGAACTGAGTTCGATCTTCTTACAAGGTTGCAACAAATTATTTATTGTGGACATACGCAGCTGTAGACTTGAGTCATAATGATGTAAACCGCTTCATCTGTGTGGTGTTCTTTATTAACCAACTAGTTTCGTGGCATTAGAGCCACATCATCTGAGTTATCTGTATACAAAGAGGAGGAAATGCCAGTAAAAATCGCGTTATGCTATTTTACATTTGGGCTATAGATAAGAAAACTGTAGGTGAAACTACTCACAAGTTATTTCATATTTTTCTCTCTTATTGGACTAGACAACCCAACTTTCTCTGGTCCTATTCCATAAAATGATAATTAAATCGGATTGCCTGAGTTGAAACAATGTGGAAATGGTGAATAATTTTCTCATATATATCAGATAACCCAGATAATGTGGTTCTAATACTACGAAACAAGTTGGTTAATAAAAGAACACCATACAGCTGAAGCGGTCTCCATCATTATGATTCTTACAAGGTATTATGGAATTTGCAGTAACAGTAAGTGACTTCTTGCACACGATTGACGACACACTGTTTATATTATCAAGTAAATGAGTGTTACCATAGGAAAAGAGACATCATCTGAAATGACTGTGTATTCGATGTGTCCAACGTGACCGCGGCGCAGTAGGCGAGCGTATCGAGGCGCTATGTTCCGATATGCGAGGCCGTTCCCCGTCGGAGGTTCGAATCACCCTTCGGGCATGGAGGTTTGTGCTGTCTTTAGTATAAGTTCGTTCCTAAGTAGTTTGTAAGTTTAGGGACTGATGACCACGCAGTTAAGTCCCATTAGTTTAACAAACATTTGAACATTTTGTCCCACATGGTAAAGTATTCAATGGAAACGGTCAGTAGAATAGATAGTGCCAGTACCATATGACGGTAAGTGGCACTTCAATACCTTCCACACAGAACAAAAATATAGTTATAACTACATTTCTTCTACGGACGATCTGACGCGAAAAGTACAAACAAAACACGTAAACAGGAATAGCGCTCCACATTGTACCAGTCAAAGAGAACGCTATCCCAAAATGTACTGACAGTTTAGCCGTAAACAAGTAATTCGTTTTAAACATAAGCATTCGCCTGAATTTATTTACACGTAACATCAGGTTACAGGTGTGAAGCGTTATGGTACATAGCCCATCCCATTTGTGACTATACCTATAACTGTATGAATAAATTTCGATTTGATCATTTGCAATATACTTATATTATATGCAATTCCTTAAAGTGGTAGCACTATAATAATTATTATTATGTAATATTTACTTACGAGATTATTCCATTTCTTTTGGTTCTTCCTATTATTTTTCTTTGTAGTAATATGTAAAACATTTTAGTCATTATGTACACATATTGGCAGGTTATTTGTAACTTCAAAAATGTTCAAATGTTTGTATAGCTTATGGGACTTAACTACGGGGTCATCAGTCCCTAAACTTAGAAACTACATATGAACTAACTAACACTAAGGATGGCACAGATATCCATGCCTGTGGGGGGATTCGAACCGCCGACCGTGACTGACGCGCCTCAGTGCCCTCGGCCACCTCGGCCGGCTTTGTAACTTCATTCCAACATTTTGTATTAGAATCACTTCACATATGTTTAAATACACTGTACAACATTCTTTTTGTCCTGTAAATCTCTAATATTCTTAACATTTGTATATTCAGATATTTCGTTTTGTTTACAATGTTTTGCTGTTGACATGTCAGAGAGGAACTATCTGACATGTCAAAGGTAAATTATATGTGCAAAAAACACATTAACCTCTTTGATGAGGTAGATGTTTCATATCTTTGAGCAAAGAGTTGTAAACCTTCTGCTTTATAACCAAGAGATCTGTTCTAGCAGAGGCAGTAGAAAGTTGATGTTGGCTTACGCTTTTGAACTGTTATATATTTACCGTTGTGATTGTGCTATATTTATATGTCTATTTTCTGGTGGTATCTACGCATTTAAGTTGTCAAGTTTAAATGGGCAATAAACCGTGTGTTTCTTTTGGAAGCTTGGCATTAATTTATATACAAAAGTTCCTGTTATGCCACGAAGAGCCTGGGAGTGATCTTCTTTATTTGAATGTGTGACAGTTTTTGTTATTGAAAGTGTGTCGCCCACCACAGAAACCCCCAAGAAGTATGAGGCGGTACGCTTTCAGAAGTATTCCACTACGAAACTTTTATAACAGTTGTAGCACTCTAGCGATGTAGTTCTGTGGCACACCATACAGGCTGAAGCGAAATCCGTGCACTAGGGCTTCGCAGAGCAATTCTTCAAATGCTAACAGTAAAACAAAACAAAAAGTGCCTCACCAAATTTCGTCCTACCCATATTTCCGGCAGTAAATGGACATCGAAGACTGATACGGGTGTGTATTCCACACGTCAGTGTGTTTCACGATTACATAACTGCTCCAACAAACTTCTAGGGGATGTAGAAGTTGTCTTTAGGAACAAAATGAGCACAGAAAACCATGCCCAGAAAAGCCATTCAACGACGCTACGGAGAGTCCAAGCTACTAGGCACCGGCGCCTACCGCTAAAAATCCACCCCTCCAACTACTTCGACGCTCTGTAGCGTCGTTGGATGACATTTCCGGGCATAGGTTTCTATGCTCATTTTGTCACTCAAGACGCCTTCTAGATCTCCAAGAAGTTTATTGGTGTAATTGGCAATTCTTAAACACGCTGACGTACGGAACACACACCCTTCTCAGTCTTTGATGTCCACTGACTGTAGGAAATATGCGCAGGACAAAATTTTGTGCCAGACTTTTTTTTTATGCTTGCATCTGAGAAATCGCTTTGCGAAGCCCGAGTGCGCCAATTTCGCTCCACCGTGTATAACAGAGCACTGTTATGTGATATACTGAATACTGTTGCAAAAATCAAATTCAAATGTTTGTAAAGCTTAAGAGACTTAACTGCGAGGTCATCAGTCCCTCCACGCGGTCGACGGGATGTTAAACTCCAAGTTTCCTTCGTTCCATCAGTCCCTGAACTTACAAACTACTTATGAACTACCTCATACTAAAGGCGGCACAAACATCCATGCCCGAGGGGGGGATTCGAGCCCCCGACGGGGAGCGGCCTCTCATCGCAGCACAGCGCCTCACTGCGCCCGGCCATTCCGCCGCGGCAGTACGGTTGCAGAAAGGACTTATGAACAATTATCAAAACTTCAAATAGACATTGGTTGTTAAGTTGCTACATACAGGTGAAATTAATTAGAGCATTGGTAATTGTTCACCGCTTTAAATTTAATCGTGAGTTACTGGAGGCTCTGCTGATAATACTTTTCACCTAGTCAAAATATTCGATGTATTACTAGCATAACAAATTTAACTGAAAATGTTATCCAGCGAAAGAAGTTTAATTTGGGAATAAGTAACAGCATATATGGTGAAACTTTGTGGCAGATTAAAATTGTGTGCCGGAACCGGGACTAGAACCTGGGGCCTTTGCCTTTCGTGGGCAAGCGCTCTACCGACTGAGCTATCCCGACACGACTCACGATGCCGCCTCTCAACTTTACTTCCGCCAGTACCTCGCCTCCTACTTTCCAAGCATCATTCTGGAATCATCCCTTAGGCTGTGGCTAAGCCATGTCTCCCCCATATCCTTTCTTGCAAGAGTGCTAGTCTTGCATGTTTCGCAGGAGAGCTTCTGTGAAGTTAGGAAAGTAGGAGGCGAGGTACTGGCGGAAGTAAAGTAGTGAGGCGGCATCGTGTGTCGTGTCGGGTAGCTCAGTTGGTAGAGCGCTTGCCCGCGAAAGGCAAAGGTCTGAGGTCCAAGTCTCGGGTCCGGCACATAATTTTAAACTGTCAGGAAGTTTCATATGAGCGCACATTCCGTTGCAGAGTGAAAAGTTTCGTTCTAGCATATATGGTGTATAGTTTAGATGTCCTACCGATTAGTTCTCAAATCCTTCCCACTTCCTGCTGGCAAACGAGCAGTGCGGGTTGACGCACGTTCACGATACATTTTTCCTTGCATGTGTAACCTCCCTCCCAGCATTACCTATGCTACATGCATAACAAAGGTGAGGTAGGAACAGGAGCGGATCTAGGACGGCCTGCTGCGTGGAGGGGGGGGGGGGCAGTGAAAGAATTTTTCGTTGCCAGCTAAACTCTGGCTCAGTAGAAAGTCTCACAGTTTTGAAGATTCAGTGCAGTGATTGGAACCGCCTATGGATACGAGTGTCAAAGTCCAAGATTATCAAACAGACCAATGACGTATCTTGATGAATCACGGAGCCGAGAAATACAGAAGCAACTACTTGAATCAGGACGTGCAACATCACGAAGTGCGATCAAATAGTTTCCGTTCAACAGCGTTGCTCCAACGCTCAAAGTTCGTATGAAAAGTTCGCTGAATGGTCCAAGGAAATATGGGAAACAAGAGTTACAAACAAAACACCTTTACTGGCCTTCAATACACTTTTGAGATCGTTTGTACCGCTGTTGGAAACTGTGAGAAAACAATTCTTGTGGAGTCGCTCGAAACACTGAAGTCACACGTTATTGGATCTTCGCAACCGTTGCGAAGCGTAATCCTTTCAAAACTAATTTAAGGCGGGGAAACGGACAGGAGTCTGCCGATCATCCGCGAGCATCCGTCGCTCAGTTCGAAGTTGTCTGGGACTGTGACTGAGGAGGTCGGCACGAACGTGGTTCATCCTCGACACCTTTCTTTCCGCCTCAAAAGCGTTTACAGAAATCAGACTCACTATTTTTACTCACAGCTTCAACCCCATACATTTGCACAAACATCCCATCGGTTTCTGTCGCCGTATTTCCTAATCTGAAACAAAACTGGATATTAACGCCTGCTTTATTTTGAGCTCCTTGTTGTAATGACGCTTGATTTGATTTGATTTGATTTTTCCAGGGAAGCCAAAACAGTCTTGGTCCAACCCGCCACTGCCCGCACCGAAACTAAGTTTATTGTGCGGTATCGCTCCCTGTACATCTAGTAAAGCCAACCAATGCCCTTGAACAGTGCAAGGAGTCCCTTTACCAGTTCTTTATTAGACACAATTTCTTCGGGTCTGGTTGACCCAATTATTCTGTGCCTTTTACTCTCCAATGCAATGCATTCGAAGATTAGATGTGATGCAGTTTCATCACCGTCATCACAGATCCTACATTTAGGGCCCTCTCCTGTTATTCCCATTGTATGTAGGTGTTTTTTGAAATTCCCATGACCTGTCAGCAGTCCAACCATGAGTCTAATCTCTCTCCTGTACAGGCCCAGGATTGCAGTGCTTATTTTAAAACATGGCTTTGGCATCATTACCTTGCCATGTTTTTGTTGATGAACTTTGGTCCAATATTCTACGTGCTGTCTTCTGAGCCAGTTACGTAGCTCCAATTTGATCATTGCCTTGGTGATTGTCAGGACAGGTTCCGGGCCAATAAATGGAGTCTCTGCCCCCATCCTGGCTAATCTGTCGGCAAGTTCGTTGCCACTGATCCCCGAGTGGCCAGGGACACACAATAAGTTTACTCTATTGCTTTCCCCTAGGTCCACCAGAACCCTGTGACATTCTGCAACAATTTTAGACCTTGTTGCAGGAGCTGCCAGTGATCTCAGGGCTGCCTGGCTATCTGAATAGATATAGATGCTACGGTCTTTGTAGCACCTATGCAAATTCTCCTCCACACACCCCCATGATGGCAGTGATTTCGGCCTGGAATACTGAGGCCAGTTTCCCTACAGAGATGACGCCCTCCAGTCTTGGCTGCACCCCGTATACCCCGGCCCCAACACCTTGGTCCGATTTTGACCCGTCATTGAAACAGAAAATATCCTCCGTACGGTGTCGAACTATTTTCTCCCACTGCTCCCTGCTTCCAATTGTTATATTGAAAGGCTTGTTGAAACAGTATGGGGTTATAATATAGTCGGCTGGCATTTCCCCAACCTTTCCTATGTTTACCTTACTCACTATTTTAGTGTGTGATTCTGGATATTCCAAAGAGTTCCAGTTGTTTCCAGTTTTGTGTCTGTATGCACCAGTTGCTGCCTCCATCTTGACCCAAAGGTGTAATGGGGGCATATCCAGCATGGTTTCCATCCCAGCAGTTGGTGTGCTGCTAATTCCGCCTGTTATGTCTAAGCAGGCTAATCTCTGCACCTTACCAAGCTCCTTAGCAGCAACCTGCTGTTTTCTTCCACCACACGACCGCCCCATAGGTGATCCTGGGTCGTAATGATCCTTACACTGACCCCTATAGCTAGGTCGCAGCGTGTACGACCGCTTCACTGCAGTGCTCTGCAAGATATGGGGGGCTTGTTGAGATGTCCCTCAATGTTTATTCGTGAGCACCTCATCCTCGCCAGCGCGGTTTGTAAATTGTGGGATTAAAAAAAAAGTTCAAATGTTTGCAGATCTATCGGACTTAACTATGTGATCATTAGCCCGTAGCTTACAAACTACTTAAGTTTTGTTGATAGCATAAAGACCGCCACGTGTGTGGTCTGACACTACTGCAAACGTAAACCTTGCCCACGTCGATCATAAACGCAAAATATCCGACAACAGTAATATTACGATGAATCACTACTGGTACAACTGAAATTCATAGATAATGCAACTGACTTTCTAACTCTTTGTCTCATTTGTAAGTCGATGCAAATGCGTGTTAATGCCTAATTGAGAACGTTATATCACTTTATTGTAGGCTTTAAAGAGAAATCCGATTTTTCAGAATTGCAATTTCTCTTTGTTGGGCTTACCTGAATAGTGTTTGAGTTGTTTGATGTTGTAAGACCTTAAATACACTGGGAAGGAAATTAATGACACAAAGTTTTGATAAAATTTCAAATGTTAGTATTTTACTAATACTACAGCAAGTCAGAAAGTAACTCGTTAATTTGCAAAACTTACAGACTACTTAAACTAAGGTAAACTAACCTAAGGACAACACAAACACCCATGCTCGAGGGGGGACTCGAACCCCCGACGACGAACGGCCACGCGCACCGCAGCACGGCGATCCAGTACGCACGGTTGGGACTTTTCAGACGCACCTTGTATATGCGACATAATGAGCTTCGAGTGAGAATATATGAGCACCGAGTTCCAGGCCTGCATACTGTAAATGCGGGAACGTGGACTGTGGTGACGTTACAACCAAATAAGTCGAATCAGAACCTACGTGCTTCTGATGACTGTCGTAGGTCAAATAGTGGCACACATCAATCGAAGAGTAAAGAATGTGCATGTGTCAGAACATCTATCTAAAACGATCGTTGTGGAATGAATATTGCTATCTCAAGATAATAGTTAATTAGTGAGAAGTAATTGCATAAATTATTATCTGAAAACAAAAACAATATTAGCATAGGGAAACGAAATTTTAAATAAATTATTTCATGAAATTTGATCGAAGATGATGAAAAATCTTTTCTTTCTTAATTCGGAAATATGCTCGAGTAGAAAGTTATAGGGATTATAATGATTTATCGATTGCTTTTTTATACGCAACGATTTATTTCGTAAGTTTCGAGATATATCGAAAAATTCGTTACAAACCCTTCACTGCATTGTCTAGTACGCATTAACGCTCACTACAACGTAGAGGAGTAATATTCCTCATCTAGGGAAAAGCTGTAAAGAAAACTACCTGTATCACACTTATCCACAGGTTGCGTCGTAAAACTTTTTAATGAAAGGTTCGATGAAATTCAAAATAGCCGACCGCGGTGCCCGCGGGGACTGAGGCGCTTCAGTCACGGTCTGCACGGCCACTACGGTCGGGGTTCGAATCCCCCTCGGGCATGGATATTTGTGCCGTCCTAGTTCGTAAGTAGTTCATAAGTAGTTTGTAAGTTTAGGGACTAATGACCCCGTAGTTAACTCCCATAGACTATACAAACATTTGAATTTGAAATTCAAAATGTAAAAGTATTTCAAGGTCCGGATGATTGTTGTTACGTTAAAGTTTCAACACAAAACCTACCATGTCTTATTTTAGCATATTTCAAAACTATCACACGTTCATTCACTCTTATTGATAGCTTACGATATGTTGCTTCGGTCACCGAAATGTACACTTATATTGAAACTTCCTGGCAGATTAAAATTGTGTGCCGGAACCGGGACTCGAACCTGGGACCTTTGCCTTTCGCGGGCAAGCGCACTACCGACTGTGCTGTCCCGACACGACTCACAATGCCGCCTCACAACTTTACTTCCGCCAGCACCTCGCCTCCTACTTTCCAAACTTCACAGAAGCTCTTCTGCGAATCATGCAAGACTAGCACTCCTGGAAGAAAGGATATGGTGGAGACATGGCTTAGCCACAGCCTAAGGGATGTTTCCAGAATGAAACTTTCACTCTGCAGCGGAGTGTGCGCTGATATGAAACTTCCTGGCAGATTAAAATTGTGTGCCGGAATCGGGACTCGAACCTGGGTAAAGTTGTGAGGCGGCATCGTGAGTCGTGTCGGGATAGCACAGTCAGTAGTGCGCTTGCCCGCGAAAGGCAAAGGTCCCCGGTTCGAGTCCCGGTTCCGGCACACAATTTTAATCTGCCAGGAAGTTTCATATCAGCGCTCACTCCGCTGCAGAGTGAAAGTTTTATTCTGGATACACGCATATTGTCAGTTTGAAGTTGCTCGCTCAAATCGTATGTAAGCGGGTCACCTGGAAAGTAGCCGGGCCTGGTGATTTGGGGGTAATGCGCTTGAATGGAAACCGGAGGACCGCGGCTTTGAAACCCGGTCGGAACACGGAATTTTTTAACCCAGCCTTCACTTCTCAACGATGTGAGGAGTCGCCAGAAACGACAGGTGGTCTGGATTCCAGGTTCATCTGTAGGTCCCCTTTCCCCGTTTGGATAACTGGAGTAGGTTAGGGCACGCAAGTCGCCGAAGTGGCGTCCAGACGAAAGAGTTGCAAGACATCTCTTAGCCACATGAAATTATTATTATTATTATAGCATGAAAATTTTCAGTACTTGGTTGCGGGTTTTAGATATTCAAAAAACCCGTGCTTTCTTCTTTCTACAAAAATACGTGAGAACGATCCTGCGATCCTTCTTCTGATTGATGAAAGAAAATCGTAGCCAATGAGATTTCCGTAAAAGAACCCGCTGTCCCGCTCAGAGACCAATTAATACCAACCGACAGTTCCAGCGCAAAATTATTAAACACAAATGCCACTTTGACTGAATAAAATATTCACGGATGATCACTGTTTCTCGAATACCATAAACTGGCGAAATAAAATTATAATTTTTTACACATTCGCTACATGAATCAATGTCACAATTTTCTTTCTGACTTTTTACAACAAACACATATCGAATTCACACCAATACCTAACACATATTAAATCATTAATAATGAATTATAAAAGACAGATAAAAATAGCATTAAGTTTTCAATAAGTCTGAGTTTTTGTCGCATGAATTGCGACATGTGGCATCTGACGGCGACGAAAGAAACTGTTTGTATATGTATTGGACCAAACTGCGTGAGCCGGCCGCGGTGGCCGAGGAGACTGAGGCGCTCCAGTCACGGTCTGCACGGCCACTACGGTCGGGGGTTCGAATCCCCACTGGGGCATGGATATTTGTGCCGTCCTTAGTTGTAAGTAGTTCATAAGTAGTTTGTAAGTTTAGGGACTGATGACCCCGTAGTTAAGTCCCATAGACTCTACAAACATTTGAACATTTGAACAAACTGCGTGATCATCAGTGCGTAGCTTACAAACTACTTAAACTAAACCTAATGACAACACAGACACCCACACCCCAGGGAGGACTCGAACCTCCGACGGCGAGCAACCACGCGCTCCGCAGCGGGGCACCTTAGACCACTCGGCTACTCCACAGCGGCCGAAAGGAACTGCTTGCATTTGTCGGTCGGTGAGAGTCACATGACGTTCACTGTCTATACCTTAAGGACAGAAGCAATGCAAAGCGCTTTGCCTCATCACGTTTCCAAACTCTCGTTAATTGGAATTACAGCACGTGGGAAGCCAATATCTCGTAATATATCGATTAAAAGAATGCCTTTTCGAACATCGGATACATATTTTTTGGGGAACAATGCGCAGAAACGATTTTCGGTTCATTTTCTTAATGAAAAGTTTTACTAATTTGCCATTAATCAATTTTTAAGATTTTGTTAATTGTAAGAACCTCAAATGACTCCGAAGAAATATTTTTAAAAGGAACGTTTAAACATACTAACATCCAGAGTGAAAGTTTCATTCTGGAAACATCCCCTAGGCTGTGGCTAAGCCATGTCTCCACCATATCCTTTCTTCCAGGAGTGCTAGTCTTGCAAGTTTCGCAGGAGAACTTCTGTGAAGTTTGGAAAGTAGGAGGCGAGGTACTGGCGGAAGTAAAGTTGTGAGGCGGCATCGTGAGTCGTGTCGGGGTAGCTCAGTGGTAGAGCGCTTGCCCGCGAAAGGCAAAGGTCCCAGGTTCGAGTCCCGGTTCCGGCACACAATTTTAATCTGCCAGGAAGTTTCATATCAGCGCACACTCCGCTGCAGAGTGAAAGTTTCATTCTGGAAACATCCCCTAGGCTGTGGCTAAGCCATGTCTCCACCATATCCTTTCTTCCAGGAGTGCTAGTCTTGCAAGTTTCGCAGGAGAACTTCTGTGAAGTTTGGAAAGTAGGAGGCGAGGTACTGGCGGAAGTAAAGTTGTGAGGCGGCATCGTGAGTCGTGTCGGGGTAGCTCAGTGGTAGAGCGCTTGCCCGCGAAAGGCAAAGGTCCCAGGTTCGAGTCCCGGTTCCGGCACACAATTTTAATCTGCCAGGAAGTTTCATATCAGCGCACACTCCGCTGCAGAGTGAAAGTTTCATTCTGGAAACATCCCCTAGGCTGTGGCTAAGCCATGTCTCCACCACATCCTTTCTTCCAGGAGTGCTAGTCTTGCAAGTTTCGCAGGAGAACTTCTGTGAAGTTTGGAAAGTAGGAGGCGAGGTACTGGCGGAAGTAAAGTTGTGAGGCGGCATCGTGAGTCGTGTCGGGGTAGCTCAGTGGTAGAGCGCTTGCCCGCGAAAGGCAAAGGTCCCAGGTTCGAGTCCCGGTTCCGGCACACAATTTTAATCTGCCAGGAAGTTTCATATCAGCGCACACTCCGCTGCAGAGTGAAAGTTTCATTCTGGAAACATCCCCTAGGCTGTGGCTAAGCCATGTCTCCACCATATCCTTTCTTCCAGGAGTGCTAGTCTTGCAAGTTTCGCAGGAGAACTTCTGTGAAGTTTGGAAAGTAGGAGGCGAGGTACTGGCGGAAGTAAAGTTGTGAGGCGGCATCGTGAGTCGTGTCGGGGTAGCTCAGTGGTAGAGCGCTTGCCCGCGAAAGGCAAAGGTCCCAGGTTCGAGTCCCGGTTCCGGCACACAGTTTTAATCTGCCAGGAAGTTTCATACTAATTGTTGACTTTTTATGAATTAAAATCAAATGTTATTCTACGATTCTCTAAACAGAGAGTTTTTTTTTTATTGCAAAAATCATTGCAACGTGAACCTTAACGAGAAATAGAGACCCCGGTTTCAAGGGTTTTCATCGGTTTCTTCGTATATATGTCGAAACCTAAGAAAGATATCAACACTTACAAGAAAGCACTCGGTAGATCATTTAAGTCCTGTAACTAAATAATTTACTATATTTCGTGGGGAGTTATAATGTTGTTGTTGTGGTCTTCAGTTTAGTTTGATGCAGCTCTCCACCCCACTCAATCAGGAGCAATCCTCTTCATCCACTCATAAAAACGGCACTCCAAATGTATTTGAATCTGCTTGCTGTATTCGTTTCTTTGTCTCCTTCTGCAATTTATACCCCACACAGTGCTAAATTCCCGATTCCTTGACGTCTAAAAATGTGTCCTACCAATCGAGCTATAATGGTTTACTTCATTAAGGGAAAAAAAGTTCTCTTTTTATTTGCGAAGTTTTAGGCCGAGTTCAATAAAACAAAAACTGTAACTTCATTGTAACGTATCGCATTCGTAAGTGCCAATGTTTTGAATCAGCACAGTAAGGCTGTTAGACGTACTGGTGTGACTGCGTGACGGATTGATGTGTCTGCTATATTTTGAATGACAGTGTGCAATTTTATTGTGTTCAACTCACAGCCGTGAAAACAGGAGTCGTAAGAGCCTATCTGACAGAATCAGAGAACAACGAATACGCATCGTCAACTATAACGGTATGAAAGCCGATAGGAATTACTGATGTCATCGAATGCAAATTATTCAATAAATGCGAGTTTAAACACTTCCGATGCAATGATTGCGGCTGTATTGTGACATCTGAATTCAACGAAAATCAGAAAGTACGGTTAGAAGAAAAACAACATCCAAGGGACTCGGTACCTTAAAAGACGCCATTTCCGCCATTTCTCTTAGCAATGTAATAGTCCAAAAACACGGAAATTCGACACTAAGTGGTCCAGCGAGGCACGAGCTTGCCGATTCATAATGCGTCAGGTGTTGTATAACCTGCCGCGTGTAGAGAATGTGGTCGTATCTGCAGCATCAACTTTGATGTTTCCGGGGTATTTTAGAGACCATTCTTTCACGCTAGCGTGAACAGCCAGGTCATTTTCTTCGGTGTTGTCCTTTCCTCTATATCTTGATACAAATAACGCTATGGAAACTACCGTCTTTCGAAACGACAGCAATCGTTTTTATAGGACTGTAATCCTGCCTTCGTGGTTTGTAGACCACTCAGACACAGCAGGTGAAACACACCAGGTTACATCCTAGTAACTTCATAGAGCGACCAAATGTCCTGCATTGCGCAGGAATCAACTTATTTTTTTAAATGTTATCCTGCGTCTCGCCATGAGGTTAGAAAATCCTTAAAATATTCTGCTTTTAAAATTGTCCTTCGAAATTTGGTTATTGTCCCATTCAAAGGAAATCAATACATGTACAGTTAATGAAGAAATGGACAGATTAAAGTACTCAGTGGTGAAACGACTTTATAAGAAAGGAGAAAGGGATAATGCACACAACTATAGACCTATTTTTAGGCCATCGTTTTTTTTTCTAAAGTTATTGAAAAGGCTGTATATTCAAGATTAATTGATTATGTCAGTTCACATAATTTGTTGTCAAACGTACAGTTTGGCTTTAGAAGTGGTTTAACGACTGAAAATGCTATATTTTTGTTTCTCTGTGAGGCACTTGATGGGATAAATAAGAGGCTACGGACAGTAGGCGTCTTATTTGATTTAGCAAAGGAGTTTGATTGTGTTGATCACAAAATATTGTTGCAGAAGTTGAACATTATGGAATACGAGGACTAGCTCACAACTGGTTCACCTCTTACTTTCATAATGACAACAAAAGGTAATTCTCCCCAGTGTTTAAAATGGCTATGACGCACAATCGCAGTGGGGCACAGTTAAGTGTGGGGTGCCCCAAGGTTCTGTTTTGGGACCATTGCTTTTTCTTATTCATAAGGATGATATGCCTTCGAGTATGACAGGTGGTTGTAAAATATTTTTGTTTGATGATGATACCAGCTTGGTAGTGAAGGATGTTGTTCGTAATATTGACACAGTATCAAATAATGCAGTTCAAGATATAAGTTCATGGCTTCTAGGTAACAAGTTGATGTTACATCACAGTAAAACTCAGTTTTTATAATTTCTAACACGTAATTTGACGAAAGCTGACATTTTGATTATACATAATGGGCATATGATAAGTGAGACTGAACAGTTTAAATTTCTAGGTGTTCAGATAGACAGTAAGCTGTCGTAAAAATCTCATGTTCAGGAGCTTGTTCCAAAACTAAATTTTGCTTTATTTACCATTAGAACAATATCTGAAATAAGTGATTTGTCAACACGAAAAGTAGTCTACTACGCTTACTTTCACTCAATTATAAGGTACGGCGTTATTTTTTGGGCTAACTCGACAGAAACAAAAAGGATATTTTTGGCTCAGAAATGGGCGGTTCGAGCAATATGTGGTGTAAGTTCACGAACTTCATGTCGACCACTTTTCAATAGTCTGAGAATTTTGACTGGCGTCACAATACGTTTCTTCTTTAATGTCGTTTGTTGTTAATAATATCAGCTTATTCTCACGAGTTAGTAGCTTTCACTCGGTGAATACTAGGCAGAAGTCAAATCTACATTTGCATCAAACCACCTTGACACTTGTACAGAAAGGTGTGCAGTATTCTGCAGCATCCATTTTCAATAAGTTACCACAAAAACTAAAGAATCTTAGCTCTAACCCAAACGCTTGCAAATCTAAACTGAAGAGTTACCTCATGGCTCACTCCTTTTATTCTGTCGAGGAACTCCTAGAAAAGTTAAGCAAAGAAGCTAATAATTACTTTTTCTTCATTGATTCTTTTCACTTTTTTTTAAATTGGATTCCATTATCTGGATGGGGGTGCTCAACGGCCACAAAATCACTTTTATCAATAATGAAAGGAGCAGCATTAGCCGTAAAATCTTTTGCTTTATTTAGGCAAATCGATTTCGGTTTTCCAAGAAACCATCTTCAGTGCTGTCAGCAAGTTCAAAACAGCACTGAACAGCACTGAAGATGGTTTCTTGGAAAACCGAAATCGATTTGCCTAAATAAAGCAAAATATTTTACGGCTAAAGCTGCTCCTTTCTTTTCACTTTATCTTAAGATAGTCGTATGCATAAGACTACTTAAAAATTTTCTATTACCATTCTTGTCTTAAACTTCATGTATTGACTTGTTCCATGACCAATGAGTCTTACTCCTCAATTAAGTCCTGCGGAACAGAAAACTATTTTATTATTATTAACAGCAGACTCTTTTTAAGGAAGAAGTTTCGTTGATAGCGTAGCGACCGCCAGTCTGTCGTCTTACACAACTGCAAACGTAAACCTCAACCACGCCGGTCATAAACGCAAAATATTCGACAACAGTAATAGTACGATGAAACCAATACTGGTACAACTGAAATTCACAGTTAATGCAACTGACTTTCTAGCTTCAGATAAAACTTCCGGGCTGATGGGCCGTGGTCCAGATATAAAACTACCTCTCGACGTTTCGTCTCCAACTGCGGGAGACATCTTCAAAGGTCTTCCGGCTACTGCCGGAAGACCTTTGAAGATGTCTCCCGCAGTTGGAGACGAAACGTCGAGAGGTAGTTTTATATCTGGACCACGGCCCATCAGCCCGGTAGTTTTATCTGAAGACAACGCCGGCCGTGAAAGTTTACATTGACTTTCTAGCTATTTGTCTGATTTGTAAGTCGATGCAAGTCATTAGTGCGTGGTCTGTGGAATGACCTTGGAGATGTAATCATGCCTAAAGTGTCACACAAATGCATTTAATGCCTAATTGAAATCGTTGTATCTATTTAATATAAGCGTTAAAGAGAAATCCGATTATACAGAATTGGAAGTTCTCTTTGTTGGGCTCACTGGAGTCCTGCTTGAGATGTTTGATGTTAAAAGATCTTAAATATACTGGGAAGGAAATTAATGACAGAAGGTATTGATAAAATTTCAAATGTTAATATGTTACTAATACTACAGCAAGTCAGGGAGTAACTCATTAATTTGCAAAACTTAATGAGTTAAATACTGATCATCGTATTGTTGATAACACTGTAGACTTCCTTGTTTGCCAAAAAGAAATAACAATAATAAATAAATAAAATTTAAAAAATTCAAATGCTTCTAAATCCATCGGACTCATTTGCTTGGTCATTAGTCCGTAGCTTACAAACTACTTCAACTAAGGTAAACTAACCCAAAGACAACACAAACACCCACGCCCGAGGGGGGACTCGAAACCCCTACGGCTAACGTCCGCGCGCACCGCAGCACGGCGCCCCAGTGCACGCGGCTAATCCGCCGCGACCGTTGTTTGCCTACCTGTTACAAACAAGGTAAGACTCTTTCTCATTACAAATGCGCCAACAGAACGAATAGCCGCGGTGAAGTAGCCGAGCGGTCTAAGGTGCCTCGCTGCGGAGAGCGCAGTTGTCGCCGTCGGAGGTTTGAGTCCTCCCTGGGGCGTGGGTGTGTGTGTTGTCCTTAGGTTAGTTTACCTTAGCTTAAGTAGTTTCTAAGCTACGGACTGATGACCACGCAGTATGGTCCGATATATTTACAAATATTTGAACATTTGAACAGTTCGAATATTTTCGGTAATGAAACTTATATATGGACCCAAGAAAAATCCAGACTTGAGACAGAAATTGTGTGAAGGTCTATGCTACAGGTCTGTAAAATACTAAAATGTTAAAAGTAAATAATTCGATCACTATGTTCACCATTATTGTGTTTCCGCATATTTACAGTGATAAGATGTTGAGTGGATGACTATTAACTGGTACTTTCCTTTATAAAATACATAAAGCAAATAAAACCGGTGAGGTGAATTTGGTACTATTATGTTGCAAAACCGGCAGATCCTGCTTTTTGTGTCTGAAAATGTGGTCACCATAGTAACATGATAACCACTGAACGTAATCATCAAACAGGCATAAATTAGTTTCAGAGAACGTAAGTCACCAGAAACGCTGATGTTGGAACCTGCACGCACTGGAAGACGTGCGTTTCAGTTGGCACTGAATTCCACAAATTTGCTAAGCCCCATCGTATTGTTTTTGTTAGTCCGAGAACTCGCCCAAAAATTATTGATCTCTAACGGTTTCTACTTTGAGTGGAAGTTTTGAGGATACAGCTGAGCTTTCGATGTACCCTGTGTGGTTGTTAGAATGTAGTGTAGAGGATGGACTGGCTGCTCCCCGTTGTCGGTTTGAGTCGTCTCTCGGCCACGGGTATATGTGTTATCTTTAGCAGAAGTTAGTTTACGAAGTCTGTAAGTCTATGGAGTGATGAACACAGCAGTTTGGTCCCATTTACGAACCATTTTGAACTTTCCCAATCATTCCCTTTGAGCTGCATGTTCGATCCCTCTAAAAGAACAATCTTTTCCATTTAAGATTCTTTTTCTTCCTCCTCCAGGCTGTAACATCAGTCGCCGATTGCTAGAGTAGTTCTGGACTACATATGCAGATGCTGCTCCCCTCCTGTAGTGCGTCGTTCTGCGTTTACAACTGGACTGATCCCTCCCAGCACAGAGTTCATTCTCATGTCTACAAGTTTGCAAATTTTCCATGCACCAATAAAAAAGTTTCTACTATAACTTGGCTAAACATTATTTTATTAAAAGAAGAACAACCTCTTTCTATGGAAAGTCTTTCAACAATTACCAACTGTAGTGGGACGAAATATTATCCCTGCTACTGCCTTACGTCAGCTCAATTTTGCAGGTAAAATCATGATTATCTATGTTGTTGTTAATAATATTACCCTTAAGATGTTTATGTTATGATTCCTAAAAGAAATAGTTGTTGTTTATGTTTCATGTGTGGTGAGAACGGAGCAACCTGCGAGAACAGCATCTTCTCTGCTGAAGCCAAAGATAATATAGGTGGCTACAAATCTTCGCGGGTCGACAGCCACACGGCCAGAGAAGATCCTGTTGGAGGACCTCCGTTGCCAGCTCCTAACAATAAAATAAATAAGAAAAGAAAGCTTACATTGTAAGAAATTCTGTTAAGAATTGTATATTACAAACAGTTTATGTTGAGACCTTTCGAGAAAGATCTGACTTTGTGTTATGTCTTATTTGAGTATGTGACTTACGATAATAAAGAATGAAATTTTACTTCAATTGTCGATGTGTGAAAACCAGTTATTTCACCTGTTAAGAAGATTTAACATTCACATATAGTGCTGAAACTGTATTTTGGAACTTATTTCTACGATTTTATAAGTTTCTTACGGACTCAGAAACAATTTTATTAATTGGAAGATAGCGAGTTCAAGCTTATTTATGAATCGATATATTTTACATCTGATTCAATGAACAATATTAGTAGTTTACGAAACATTTGACTGAATTTCAACAATATTATTTATTTATTTATTTTTGAGAAAATTCTACGAGAAGATATACCAACTTCGAGCTTTAAATTTCTTTTGAATCGTTTTATTTTCTCTTATCTTGACCAAGAACTTAGCAAGCAAAATTTGAAGATTTTTTTGTTTAATTGAAAACTGAAACTTCAGTTATAATTCTAGTTTATTGCAATGGCTAGGGTTCAAGTGCAACATGATCGAGCAGAAGAGCTTTAATTTTGAATAGAATCGGCTATTCCAATACACAGTGAAGTAAGTCGTTTTTAGACAGTTGTTTATCCCTTAGCTTCCCAGGTCATTTTTCTGTCACACTCTGTCCCAGGTGTGGTCTGACAGACCGCAATTTTTAAATAATCACAAATGGTCCTGATTGTTATCTAAATGAACTAATTCAATTTATTACGCAAAAGGCTACTTTTGTCTACATAAATGCTGCAAAAGGTATACATTTTTAAAAATTAATTGTATACAATACATAGCCGCGGTGGAGTAGCCGAGCGGTCTAAAGCGTCTCGTGGAGCGCGCGGTTGCTCGCCGTGGAGGTTCGAGTCCTCCCTGGGGCATGGGTGTGTGTGTTTGTCCGTAGGTTAGTTTACCTAGGTTTAAGAGTTTCTAAGCTTCGGACTGATGACCACGCAGTTTGGTCCGATAGATTTACAAACATTTGAACATTTTATTTTATATTTTTTAAATTTTTTTTTATATTTTTTTTTTATTTTATTTCTTTTTTTGTATGCAATACATATATTCAAACATAAAATCGCAGAAAATGGATTTAACATTACATTATTTTATTATCACTGTAAAAAGTCAAATATTCTGGCTTCTAAATTTTACTTTGTGCCCTATTTTTATTGTTTACTATGTATTTAATGTTAAAAAAAGAAACTCTCCAAAAACTTCAGAAAAAATAAGTATTTCACTACTACTTTGTTAGTAACTTTTGTCTTTTCAAATGTTTTCTCTGCTCTCGATGTAAATTTTGATAGAACACTCAAGGTAGGTGGGCTTCTTGGAACAGTGGCAAACATAACACGTTTTTCTATTCTTTTTTGGGTCAAAGGTGGAGCATGTTCTACGTTTTACAGGTGACAATACAATTTCTTCTTCACTTTCACACTATTCTGAGTCTGAATTATGTTCACTTTGAATCTCATAGTCACTGTCTGATTCCACATCAGTTCCTGAATGGTCGTCAAACCATTTGAAAACAGTATCCTTAAAGTGAGAGACAGTAACACGCTCAGTAGATGAAGAGCTCGGTGCGGAATCCACAACGCAAAGGCTCCGGTGCGGTCTGAGAGACCGCTAGCACAAAAGAAGATGTGATAATATTGCTCCGACTCGCGTTAACATCGCTACTGACAATGGAAAGAAGTGCAGGTGTTGGAAGCAACGCTGTGTTATCCGTTCGCACCCCTGTCCTTTAAAAATTTAATAACAATAAGCGTTTGCGGTCTCTGAGACAGCTCTGAGACAGCTCTGCAATCCTCTGCTGTTTTCTTTATGAGCCAACACACTCACGCGTTTTCCGCAAAAATGCCGTCCTGACCTGCTTCGCAGATTTTCAGAATTAACCAACGCTTCTCAGGCTTACAGCGTGAAGTCCTTCCCAGAATACAGCGCGGACGCTTCTCACGAGATGCCGAGATTTTTATATCTCACTAGCTTCCCCTTGCGCACCGTTCTCGGAAGGCACATCGCTGACGCTCGTTCCTCACGCTTCTGTTCAGGACTTGTGTCCATGTAGGGCTAGACCGTACACTAAAGAGCAAAAGAAGCTGGAACATCTGCGTAACATCGCGTAGGCCCAGGCGAGTTCGCAGAAGTGCCGCAACATGAAGTGGCATGGACTCCACTGAAGTCTGAAGCAGTGCTGGAGGGAACTGACAATGTGCACTCTGAAGGGCTGTCCGTAAATCCGTGCGTGTACGAGGGTTGGAGATGTCTTCTGAACAGCATCTTGCAAGGCATCCAAGGTAGGATCAAAAATGATTATGTCTGCAGAGTTTGATAGCCAGCGGAGATGTTTAAACTCTCAAGAGTGTACCTGCAGACGCTCTATAGCAATTATGGACTGTGGGGTGTCGCATTGTGCTGCTGGAATGATTAATGCACAATAAATTTAAGGAATTTAACCTGAAAATCAGCGAGACCAAGACGGTTGAGATGACCATAAACAGAGAGGGAACAAGTTCAAACATCTACTTGGAGGGAATAAAAATTAAATCAGTTTCCCACTTTCAGTACCTTGGAAGTATTTTTTCCGTGGACAACAACATCCGACAGGAAATCCTCAACAGAACACAAAAATCATCACATTTCTACATACATGTTCGGAATCTACTCTGGGACAAAAAATTACCCCAGGCAGCAAAGTTAACTTTTTATAACACTTACTTCACTCCAATCCTTATATATGGCATGGAAACATGTCCACTGTTAAAAAAAGGATTACAGCAGAATCCAAGCAATAGAAAAGAGGTTTATCAGGACTATGAATCAAAGTACCAGGAGAGACAAGATCAGAAATGAGGTACACAGGGAAACAGCTGGTGTCAGGGTCCCTATTGCAATTATCTTGGGGAAACGAAGACTGCAGTGGTATGATATTGTAATGAGAATGGATAGCACAAGAACAGCTAAAAAATACTTCAGAATGGAAGTGGGAGGAAGAAGACCAAGAGGAAGGCCAAGGAGACGATGGGTAGATGCAGTTAAATCAGATACAGAGAAGAAGGGTTTTAACTATGATGATGTCCAAGACCAAATGTTATATCAAGATCGGATTAGATGGAGAGCGCTTGTTAGCCACACCCGGGAAACTGGAGATGGAAAATGATGATGATGATGATGATGAATGGATGCACGTGATCGTCAAGGAAGCGTATGTACGTCTTACGTATCAATCTAGACGAATCGGGGTTCCCACACACTCCAACTGCACACTTTCCGCACCAAGAGACTACGAGAGTTTGAAAAATTCACTACAGGATCCATGGATTCATGAGGTTATTTCCATAGTCGTACCCGCCCATAAACTCCGTACAATTGTATGATGGCGACTCCTGCCTCTGGGGTGCATAGGAATGGGAAATAGAATTTTTAAATTTTCGTACGTGTTTCGTTCACCTTCGCTGACTCAAGGGTCGTACCGCTACTGGAAGTTTTCGCACGCATTCCTTGGCGGCTTGGCTCTGCTGACAATGGTACGCCACTCTCGGGGAATCGCCAAAACCCAGCCACCAAACTCGAGCGAAATAGGCGGTTGCGCAGTATACACCGTGGCCAGATGTGAACGACAAACTGAAGAACGGACGTCTTTTGCGCCTCGGCCTCCGATACTCACGATGCACTCGTGAAATGGACGTACTGGAAAATCCCGACCTCATCGCTACCTCGTAGACGCTGTGTGTCATCGGATTTGTACATATAACATTTGTAAGGTCCCTATGGTCCCGACATAGTTGGTTTTCTGTAATATTTACGCCATATTAGTGTTAACATAATACTATTGTATTATTGATTACTAGCTTAAACGCGCGGCTCCGCTCGCGTGTTGGTTGATTATGTTAGATAAGCTACCTTTCAGTATTGTGCTATGAGATCAAATCACTCGTAAAAATGCACTCAAGAATGCAATCACGAAATACAACAATAAAGATTGTAATAATATCACAGATCGATCACTTGAGGTAATGCGCGAAAAATCAAATCGATTTTTTTAAAGAGATGTATTAAAAGAAATTTCTTTTTTTTATTGTTTTATTTATTCGTTCTGATATTTCCTTATTCGTATGCTTATCCTTACAGAGAAAGACCTGAAGACGTCATGGCTGGCCTTCAGTCCGAATTTTTTTGTAATTTGACGACTTTCAACCCCTGATAGCTATAGGCATGGAACAGCTATGGCGTACAACGGGAGACTTCGGACAACAATTACACACAGACCATTCGTTTGCGTTCTGTAGTTTTCGCTGCAGAGCGGAATATTAACACGCAGACACACGCAGGACGTTATATACACCGATAACTTTCCATCCCAATATACTCAACCCTTTTATCATTATCAACTCTCAAGCAACAATGCAACCAATAAAACCATTTTCAAAGAGTAAATGTGATTTTCAAAGACTAATTATTGTTCCGCATTTCGCGTTATATTCTTCAAATTAATAAATATCTATCAGATCACTATAAAACCGAGCCTAAAACCTGCCTCAGGTATAAATTAGAAACTGTAAAAATATTTAAGTCTCTGCGTCTTGTCCATCGGACGTGATAAGCGTACACCGAACAGACAGTCACATTAATATATACATAGATAAATAGCTATCCGATCGGCACAAAATCGTGCCTAAGGCTTTCCCCGGGTAGACATTAGTAACTGTACAAATTTTTAGCTCTTTACGTCTTGTGGTTCAGACGTGATAAACGTACACCGAACAGACATTCACATTTATAGATATAGATTAAAAATCCTTGGATATCACAGGAGATACTAAATTTAATCGATGAAAGGAAAAAATATAAAAATGCAGTAAATGAAACAGGAAAAATGGAGTACAGACGACTGAAAAATGTTCAAATGTTTGTATAGTCTATGGGACTTAACTACGGGGTTATCAGTCCCTAAACTTACAAACTACTTATGAACTACTGACGAACTAGGACGGCACAAATATCCATGCCCGAGGGGGGATTCGAACCCCCGACCGTAGTTTCCGTGCAGATTGTGACTGGAGCGCCTTAGTCTCCTCGGCCACCGCGGCCGGCACAGACGACTAAGAAATGAAATTGACAGGAAGTGCAAAATGGCTAAGCAGGAGTGGCTAGAAGGCAACTGCAAGGATGTAGAAGAATGTATAAATAGGGGAAAAATAGATACAGCCTACAGGAAAATAAAAGAAACATTTGGAGATAAGAAAAACAGCTCTATGAATATCTAGGACACTGATGGAAAACTAGTTCTCAGCAAAGAAGGGAAAGCTGAAAGGTGGAAAGAGTATATAGAGGGGCTCTACGAAGGAAATGAAATGAACTTCGAGACAATATTGTAGGAAGGGAAGATGAAGATGAAATAGGAGAGAAGATTTTGACAGAGCCCTGAAAGACCTAAGTCGAAACAAGGCCCCTGGAGTATACGATATTCCCTCAGAACTACTGAAGTCTCTGGGAGAACCAGCCATGACAAACCTGTTTCACCTGGTGTGTAAGATGTATGAGACAGGTGAAGTACCCTCAGACTTTAAGAAAAATGTTATAATCCCCATTCCAAAGAAAGCAGATGCAGACAGGTGTGAAAACTATAGAACCATCAGTTTAATAAGTCATGGTTGCAAAATATTAACACGAATTATATACAGAAGGATGGAAAAGCTGGTAGAAGCCGACCTCGGGGAAGATCAGTTTGGGTTCAGGGGAAATGTAGGGACACGGGAGGCAATACCCACTTTACGGCCTATCCTAGAAGATAGATTAAGAAAAGGCAAACCTACATTTCTAGCTTTTGTAGATTTTGGAGAAAGCTTTTGACAATGTTGATTGGAGTAAACTCTTTCAAGTTCTGAAGCTAGCAGGAGTACAATATAGGGAGCTTAAGGTTTTTTACAACTTGTACAAAAACCAGACAGCGGTTGTCAGAGTTGAAGGGCATGAAAGGGATGCAGTGGTTGGAAAGGGAGTAAGACAGGGTTGTAGTCTTTCTCCATTGTTATTCAATTTGTACATTGAGCAAGCTATAAAGGAAAGCAAGGAGAAATTTGGAAAAGGAATTAAAGTTCAGGGTGAAGAATTAAAAACATTGCGTTTTGCCGACGACATAGTAATTCTGTCAGATACAGCAAAGGACCTGGAAGAGCGATTGAACGGAATGGACAGTGTGCTGAAAGGTGTATATAAGATGAACATTAACAAGAGCAAAACTAGGATAATGGAGTGCAGTGTAAGAAAATCAGGTGATGCTGAAGAAATTAGATTAGGATACGAAGCAATAAAGGAGGTAGATGAGTTTTATTACTTGGGCAGTAAAATAACAAATGATGGTCGCAGTACAGACGATATAAAATGCAGAATGGCAATGAGTAGAAAAGCGTTCTTGAAAAAGAGAAATTTGTTAACCTCGAATATTGATTTATGCCTAAGGAAGTCCTTTCTGAAGGCGTAACTAATGAGGAGGTACTGAACAGAATTGGGGAGAAAAGAAATTTCTAGCATACCTTGACTAAAAGAAGGGATAGACTGGTAGGACACATTCTTAGACATCAAGGAATTGTGAATTTAGCGTTGGAGGGAAGTATGTGGGGAAAAAATCGCAGAGGAAGACCAAGAGATGGATACAGTAAGCAGATTCAGACAGATGTAGGTTGCCGTTCTTATGTGGAGATGAAGAGGCTTGCTCAGGATAGGGTATTGTGGAGAGCTGCATCAAACCAGTCTCCGGACTGAAGACCACAACAACAACAACAACACAGATATAGATTATTAATGCTGTTTGTCATTCTGCACTGTACATGAGCTATTTATGTAGTGAATGTTGTGACCTGGACGCAGATATATATTGTTAAGTGTTGCAGAACTCTCTCTTTGGAAGTTCGATTGTAGAGTAAGCGCTCTGACTGCGAGAGAGCAATTAGTTGCGAGTTAGTTGCCAGTTGCGTGAGGTGGCGCGAGGAAGCTACAGGAGAAGGGAGATGTTAAGTATGTGTTACAGCACGCCATTATTGTAATGCGTGATGTTAATTTGTCTGTAATAGTTTTTCTACTTCGTATTTTTAAGAATACATAATTTCTGGTCTTATATTCGCTTTCTGCGTTCTCATTTTGTAGTTAATTTCCGCTTCCTTTAATTTTCTTCATTTATTTATTGTTTAACTTAATTATTACCCACCTCTAGTTTCTGAAAATTTAAATACTGAAATCAATCAAGGTATGAACCTGCATTCGGCGAGCTCCTTGCTGTTTCCTTTTTCCAGTTTTGTAATAAAAATATACGAGGTAAGTCAATTTTTATTTATCTGTGTTGCAGCCAGATTGTTTCCCCTTTTCATTATTCAAGCTAATCAGTATCTTTGTATCCTTTGGGAGTACTTTCGACAGGGCCATAAATTTTAATTTTTGTGTTTTCCCCTATTACCCGGGCAGGCCCGTTGCACACATTAATGTGTGACTTACCTCGGTAGTCGTAGTCACCTCATTGTTCTGTTTTGCACGTACGTAGTACGCAGTATTGGTCAATTTCCATTAAGCTTAATTTTTTCGGCATACTTCGCAAATTTCCATTAAACTTTTTTTTTATTCGGGATACCTTGCACTTTTTTTATAAGATCAGAAATTATATACTCTTAAAAATATTAAGTAGAAAAAATATTACAGAAAATTAAATTAACATCACGCATTACAATGAAGGCGTGCTGCAACACATAATTAACGACTGTCCTCTCCAATAGCTGGCTTGCACGAGCTCACGCAACTGGCAACTAACTCGTAACTAATTGCTCTTTCGCAGTCACACCGCTTTACTTTACAATCGAACTTCCAAAGTTTACTGCGCCACTTTCGATTCATATCTGTGGCAATTTCACAAAATTCACTACATAAATAACTCATGTACAATGCAGAATGACAGACAGCATAAATAATAATCAATAACACAACCTTATGAGTATTATGTGAACACTAGTATGGCCTAAATATTACAGAAAACCAACTATGTCGGGACCATAGGAACCCTACACATTTTCTGCGGAAGGAAAACGAAAGACTGCATTTTATTGGCACAAACGTAGACGTAGTAACGTAATTACTAGAGAGACTGCTTATAGTGCGCCTTTCCATCCTCCTTTGGAGGATTAGTGAACGGTGTGCTATACTTACCACGTCGGTCTGAAGACGGATATAGAAAAACTAGAAAGGGCAGCACGTTTTGTACTATCGTGATACAGTGATGGTTGTTGTTGTGGTCTTCAGTCCGGAGACTGGTTTGATGCAGCTCTACACCCTACTCTATCCTGAGGAAGCCTCTTCACAGCGATGGTAGTGTCACGGAAATGATGCAGGAGTAGGGGTGGAACCATAACGACGTTTTCCGTAGCGACGAGAACCACTTACGAAATCTGGATCACCACTTTTGTTCTACAAATGTGAAAATACATTGTTCACTCTCATATAGATAATGATAATTAATTGATCATCTAAATTATTGTTCTTACTGTGGGCTACTACATAAGCGAATGGTAGATAAATTATCTGAAAATAGAAGGAAACTTTCACTCTGCAGCGGAGTGTGCGCTGATATGAAACTTCCTGGCAAATTAGTGTGCGTAAACCAGGACTCGAACCTGGGACCTATCTCGCGAAAGGCAAACGTCCCGGGTTCGAGTCCCGCTTCCGGCACACAATTTTAATCTGCCAGGAAGTTTCATATCTGAAAAGAGTACGATGTTACATAAATCCTTTGCCGAGATCCCATGTACGTGTAGAAGTAGACGCGGATAACCAGAAGTTGCAGTTTAATTTCAGTGCTATAACTGATCGTTTTCCCGGCGTACACCGTTAGCAGTTCTGTTGATGGTGCGAATGGAGCGGTCTACTGCCTGTCTAATTTCTAGAACATTTTTTGCCACAAAGTGTTTCCTTCATCTTCGGAATCAAATCAAATACACAAGGATTCAAGTCCGAAGAGTATGGTGGATTGTACAGTTCTTCCCAGTCCCATCGACCAAACACAGTAGCCACAGCTTGCGTTATATGCGCCCGCGCTTTATCGTGCAAAATGATTGGTGAATTGCGCCGAAATTTCAAACTGTTCAAATGTTTGTGAAGCTTGGGAAGATTGGGAAGAAATTACATGTGGCGTTCCGCAAGGATCCATTTTAGGGTCATCGCTTTTTCTTGTGTACAATAATGACCTCTCATCAGTTTCACTCCCAGAAGTAGAGTTCGTTTTGTTTGCAGATGATATAAGTATTGCAATGTCGACCATTGACATTAAACTTTGAAAAGACTCACTTCATGCAGTTCAGAACATGTAAGGTATTCCCAACCAGTACATGCATAAAGTATGAAAAAGAGCAGATAGAAGAGGTTGGCAGTATAAAATTGCTGGGATTACAGCTTGATAATAAATTCAGTTGGGACGAGTACATCACAGAACTGCAGAAACGACTTAACGAATCTGTATTTCCATTACGAGTGGTATCAGACACAGGACACATAAAAATAAAAAAGCTTGCATACTTTGCTTACTTTCATTTCAAAATGTCATATAGTATAATGTATTGGGGGTAACTCTTCAAGTCAAGCAAAAGTTTTCAGAGTCCAAAAGCGTCTAATACGTATTATTTGTGGTGTAAATTCACGTACGTCCTGCACAAGCCTCTTCAAAGAACTTGGTATATTACGTACTGTCTCTCAATATATTTATTCCTTAATGAAATTTGTCATAAATCATATATCCCTTTTCCCAACAAATAGCTTAGTTCATACCTACAATACTGGGAAAAAAGCTGATTTACACATGGACTGAAAAGCACTTACTTTGGTTCAAAAAGGGGTCCACTACTCAGGAACACATATATTCAATAATTTACCAACAATCATAAAAAATTTAGCTACAAATCAAAATCAGTTTAAGAGGTACCTAAAATTCTAGTGGCCAACTCTTTCTACTCCACTGACGAATTCTTAAATAGAACCAAATGATCCATGTATCTGTATTTATACTATTAGTATTATCATATTATCAGGTTGTATAAATGTATGTATCTGTATTAGTATTATTATACTAGGTGACCCCGTGAACTTCGTATCGCTTACCTCTTAATGTAAACCATATTGATTAGAAACATATGTAATTTAGGTCCAGTAGCTTTATATAGGCATCATCAGATAGTCTGCTTCGGCTCGATAGTGGGCGGAAAGAATAGGCAAATCACGCACACATGTCCAGGATATTGTACATGTCACATTCGTGGAAGTTTAGGGAAGGTTTAAACGGTGATAAAAACATAGATAAATTGTGAGGAAAAATTTAGATTTTAAACATGTAAAATAATGGCTTGCTTGTTGTGTTGGGAGCGTTCAGAAATATACTTTAAAAAAGTAAAGTTCGCTTTACATCTAGTCGACCCGGCAATGCTTCGCAATTGCTGATATGTATGTTCTCTTGCTTTGAACGTAAAATGTGCAAAATTTTATCGCAATCGTACGTATGATATTGATATCCCACAGAAATGAGCTCTTTCAGTTTTTCACAAATTTCCTTATTTTCTGGCCAACTATTTCAAACTTTTACTTCTCTCTAACCTTCATCTCCCTTTGAACGTGAAATATGCAATATTTTATCGCAATCAAACGAATGATATTGATATATCATTGATAAACTCTTTTAGTGCTCGCGAATTTTCAAATTTTTCGCGTAACTTTCCCAAATTTTTAGTTCATAAAAACGTTCATCTTTCGTTCAACGTGAACTGATCACAATTTTATCGCAATCGGATGAACGGTTCTCAACCTATAGTGCTGAGTACATTTAGGAACACATTAAAAAAGAAACTTGGATCGAATTTTGCGACTTTCTTTTTTCACTGACTCTATTTTTTTTGTGAAAACTTTTCCAAGACCATAATGAACAAAACAACAAAAGAATTACCCCTCTCCGAGTGCGAATAGTTAGTTATAGTGCTGAATTCAATCAAAAACACATTGAAAAACGCCCTTTGTTTTTCTAAAATTTTCCATTTTTCCGATAGATTTTCCAAAATATTTATTTCATACAAACCTTATTCTGTCAAGCCGTACTCAAGTGATGCTCTTACCACCATGTTGCAGCTGATTTTTCTTTGATGCGAATCTTCCTCTTGCTTTCAACATGAATGTACAAAATTTTATTGCAATTCCACGAACGGTATCGACAGCTCACTGGAAAAAGCTGTTTCAGTTTTTCATGATTTTCCTCTTTTCCGGACAACTTTTCTATATTTTATCACCGTTTAAACCTTCTCTGGACTTACACGAATATTTCAAGACTAAAATTAGCCAAATCGGTTCAGCCGTACTCGAGTTTTAGTGAGACTAACGAACAGCAATTCATTTTTATATACGAGGTGCGTCCAGAAAGTAAGTTCCGTTTTTAAATAAAATGAAAATGTACATAGATACAGCAGAAATTTTGATTGCACAAAATTCTACAACTCTTAAACTGCTTTTCCACATAACTGCCGAAATTTTGCAGGCATTTGTAATAGCGTGGCACCAGGTTTTGTATACCTTCTTCATAGAAATCTGTGTCTTCAACCAGTTGGAAACAGTTTCTTTCAGCTCGTTTGGGGGAAGTCTATAGCGAGAGCACTAATTGTAAACCTACGGTTTTCCTGGATCTTGTCATCAATCGCGTGAACCAGTTCTTCTGTAACCAAAGGTGGACGCCCACTTTCATCCTTCATCGTGCACATCACTACGCCCGCCATTGAACTGTTGGACCCATCTTCTCATCATCGAATCACTCATCGCAACTGGTCCGTAAACATCGCAAATTTGCCGATAAATTTCACTTGGTTTCACTTTCATCGCATTCAGAAACCGAATCACCGACCTGATTTTACAGGCGGCGGGATTTTCAATCAACGCCGACATTTCAAACAAGCACAACAAAGCGTACGTAACTGAATCGATCTCCAAATGGTGCACGTTCTTCTCCTTGATACACATCGTCTACAGCGCATGTGCGGAACTGCAAAAAAGGTTCAAATGTTCAAATGTTTGTTAAGCTTATGGGACTTAACTACGGGGTCATCAGTCCGTAAACTTACAAAATACTTATCAACTACCTTATACTAAAGACGGCACAAATATCCATGCCCGAGGGGGGATTCGAACCCCCGACCGTAGTGGCCGTGCAGACCGTGACTGGAGCGCCTCAGTCTCCTCGGCCACCGCGGCCGGCATGCGCAGAACTGCAATCACAGCGCTGCAGCGGAGATAAATTGAAACGGAACTTACTTTCTGGACGCGCCTCGTATATAGATCATATGCTAAAAAAAAAAAAAAAAAAAAAAAAAAAAGGCTTTCACGTCCAGGGGGATCTCCTCAACACGGATCTTTGGAACGAACAACTAATCTAATCTAATCTAATCTGTCTAATCTAATCGAACAACATTAACGAATGACAGTGTGGGAAAGGTCGACTATGAAAGTACCAGAAAAGTGTGGAGACTCGGTTGTGGCGTTTGAAAACTCCCTTGTTTGGACACCGGCTGGTGCAGAGAACTGCCGGAGTTGTCACCGGTCACTTCGGCCAGCTGCCGGCCCCGCATCTGGCATTCCCATCACGCCTGTCGCCACGTCCAACACTGGCCCGCGTTATAAACTGGCGGCATTCGCGGAGTGACCCACCAGGTTTGTGCAGCCGAGTGGTACCGGCGGCGTGTGTCGCAACATTGTTGCGGCAAGTGAGAGGCAACTAACGAGTAATTTTAATCGGACTATTAGTTTCCGTGGAGCGGGTTGCTAATGCGGGAGAACAGTGCCAGCCGACGGGCACGGATCGTTCTCCGCGTGCTTGCCGGAGAGGATGCATTGAGCGAGCCGCCGCGACTGGTCATCAAAGACGCCGCGGGTTCTCAGAAGCGGCCACCCAGGAGGGGCGGAACGGCGCCGTGCCGGCAGGCGGGACGCCAGCAGGCTGATAAACGCGCCGCACCGCACACTGACTGTCCGGGGAAGTTAATAGGCCTCGTGGGCACAATCCTCTCAGGTATTGTTCAAAGGAGAGTGAGAATATTAGTGGAAGACCAATTGAATAAAATAACAGTGTGGCTTTAGGCCTTTTACATCTACATCTACATCTACATAGATACTCTGCAAATCACATTTAAGTGCCTGGCAGAGGGTTCATTAACCACTTTCATAACTTTTCTCTACCGTTCCATTCTCTAATAGCGCGCGCGAAGAAAGAACACCTAAATCGTTCCGTTTTCGATCTGATTTCTCTTATTTTATTGGGATGGTCATGTCTCCCTAAGTAGGTGGGTGCTAGCAAAATATTTTCACATTCAGAACTAAAAGTCGGTGATTGAAACTTCGCAAACAGATCACGCCAATGAATAACGTCTATCTTTCAATGATTTCCACCCCAATTCGTGCAACATTTCCGTGACGCTTTCCCCCCCGTATCGTGATAAAACAAAACGAGCTGCCCTTCTCTGAACCTTCTCAATATCTTCCGTCAGTCCCACCTGGTGAGGGTCCCACAAGGGGCAACAGTACTCCAGGAGAAGACTCACAAGTGTGATGTAGGCAGTCTCTTTGGTGGAGCTGGTGCATCTTCGAAGCGTTCTGCCAATGAAACGTAACCTTTGATTCGCCTTCCCCACAATATTTTCTAAGTGTTCTCTCCAGTCACAGTTGTTCGTAATTGTAACTCCTTGGTATTTGGTAGAATTTACGACCTTAATGTTTGACTGATTTATCGCGTAATTGAAGTTCAGTGGATTTCTTTTAGTGGTCATGTGTATTACTTCACACTTTTCTTTATTTAGTGTCAATTGCCAATTTTCGCACCAAGTAGAAATTTTGTCTAAATCGCTTTGCAGTTGCTTTTGATCCTCTGTTGACTTCACTAACCGATAAACGACAACATCATCCGCGAACAGTCTAAGGGAGCTATTCAGATTGTCTCCTAAATCGTTTATAAACACGAGGAAGAGTAGGGGACCTATAACGCTTCCCTGGAACGCCAGATATTTCTGTTTTACTCGATGACTTACCGTCAATTACAACGAACTGTGTCCTTTCTGATAGGAAATCGTGAATCCAATCGCACAATTGGGAAGATATTCCATAAGCACGCAATTTCATTAGAAGCCGCTTGTGGGGTACAGTATCAAAAGCCTATCGGAAATCCAGAAATATGGAATCGATTTGAGATCCTTTGTCGATGGCACTTAACACTTCATGTGAATAAAGGGCAAGCTGTGTTTCGCAAGAGCGATACTTTCTGAATCCGTGTTGACTATTGGTTAATAGGTCGTTCTCTTCGAGGTAGTTCATAATATTCGAACAAAGTGTATGTTCCAAAATCCTACTGCAAATCGACGTCAGTGAGATAGGCCTGTAATTTTGGGGATCGCTCCTATTGCCTTTCTTGAATATTGGAGTAACTTGGGCAACTTTCGAGTCTTTGGGTACAGATCTTTCGCTGAGTGATCGGGTGTAAATTATAGCTAAGTACGGAGCAATTGCATCAGCATACTCTGAGAGGAATCTAGTTGGTATACAATCCGGCCCGGAAGATTTGTTTTTGTTTAGTGACTTAAGTTGTTTTACTACTCCAGGAACATCTACTTCTAATTTTCGCATGCTGGCATCTGTTCTTGGATTGAATACTGGAGTGTTCACTTCGTCTTCTTTGGTGAACGAATTTCGGAAAGCTGTGTTTAGTAATTCTGCCTTAGCAGTACTGTCGTCGGTACTATTACCATTGCTATCGCGTAGTGAAGGTATTGTTTGTGTTTTGCCGCTAGTGTACTTCACATATGACCAGAATTTCTTTGGGTTTTCTGCAATATTACGAGACAGGATTTCGTTGTGTTTACAAGAAGACCTTTCGGTCTCGGAAATACAATTTTGGATGAGACTTGCAAGATTGGGCAGACCCGAACTGGGAAACTCTGAGTGTCCATTATATGGGTACTCTGTGTAGGACAGTTAATTCCACACTCGAACTGGGCAACTTCTGCTCGCAGGTAGCAGGACGGTCCGACCCAAGGCGTTGCTGGCCCTGACTATAATTACTCTGTTCCCTAACTGAACTCGTCAGTCCTGTGAATGACACCAGCTCGCTGTCATCTGTGTAGAATGACATAGTGTTTAGTTTTGTACTTCAGTTTAGTCATGGAAGCGTATAATATGGAAGAAAGTCAGGATTTGCAACCTGTTAGTGATCGTGGCATTTGATCTGTGACGGTTATAATTTCAAACCTTACAGCAGAGTTGTAGCAACGGAAGAACGTGGACGGCGATGCTGCGGTAAATGTTCGCGGTGTGTTGTTATTTAACAGTAGGCAGCGAACACACATTTTCGCTTTTGGAACAACCAGAAGACGACTACATCACAAAATTTTCCGATTACATAACTGAAAACTACATTGATGAAGATGCAGTCCTTCCTCCAAACGTTTGGGCTGCAGATTGCGCTTCCTGGTGAAGGACGACTAATGTCTGCGAAAGCTTTCATTCCCAGTTCAATGCTTCATGTGAATCTCTCACCTAAACATCTACCTAGTTCCTTGGAACAGTATTGACATTATCCCTGAAGGACTCTACATATAGGGTCTGAGGTTGCGCACTTGGTAAGTTTAGATTTGGAAGCATTTTGGGTGATTGAGCAGTCGGTCTGCCGGAAGCTCGTATGAGTTGCCTAGTTAGTGCGCGCCTGTCATCTAACAGGAGCAGGTAAAAGTTGCCCAGTTCGTGCCTGCCACTCAGGGGGCACTTTGGGGACGCCCAGTTCGAGTCTTCCGTTTATCACCAACAGGTGGAAGTTGCCCAGTTTGGACGAGCCCGCAAGATTCCCCTCCTTGGACCAAACCTATTGTACTGTGTAATTGTAGTTCTGAGTCCGCAGAAGATGGAAAACTGGGGCGTACATATTTACTGGCCCACACTGTCCATCCGGGACCTGTTTATGTAAGTCAACCCGTTCTTGAGTTGAGTTGGTAAGCGCACTATTAGGCCCTGCTCCTACCTGCTTTTGTAGAACCGCTCTCGTTGCTGACGTCCAATTTGAAGATTGATAGCACACTGAAGTATCGGTGTAAGTGATAGAGCTGAAAATTTCTACGTAGGTAGCTTCTTGAAATAAAAATGTAGGATGCCAATTATACTGTTTTATTAACGACGTCACCGTAATACAACGTCACAAATGTATAAATTTTCCCTAACCATTACGAATTATTAACGACACTGAGAGCATGGCAGCTACTTGTACAGTTCAGAACAGGTCCTACCGTTGGCACGCAGCCGAGGCCTGCTCACTATTTCGTACCTTGTCGGTATTTCTCGTGATAGCTCGTGTACCAAGTTGTAAATCAATTGATTCTCTATTAGTACAGAACTAAACAAAATAAAGTAACTAATAAGGAAAACTAATAATCTTTAGACAGCTACTAACGTCTGTATGCCACCAACAATTAGTTATAAACAATTATTAATAATTACAGGGTTTCTCACGAAAGACGCCTGCCAGGCGTCGACGGATCGCGCGGTACGGCTCCCGGCCTCTGCCACTGCATTCGCCGGCCACGGCAGGGCCCGATTCTCGGACTCTATTGTGCCGCGGGCTCATATACTGAGTTAATGTCTAAGAAACATTGCCATCTGCGTAACCTAAACTTACCTTTATTTACAGTAGATATTCAAAATGATGCTCCTCTATGGAAAGAGCTGCCTGACATCTATTGAAAACATTTGCGAACACTCGACGAATTTCGGCTGCCGAATTCTGGAAAATGACTAGTCGAATCTTTTTTACGAACGATAAATTCTGACAGATATATGAACAATATGTTGCATATATTTTTTCAAGAACTTTCACCCAACGAAAAGCTGTACGGTTATTTCATGCAGGACAATGCAAGACCACACATTGCCAATGCTTCTATGGTAGCAATACGAAGTGATTTGATGATAGGATAGTTGACTGGCCTCCTCGTTCTCCAGACTAAATCCCTGTGACTTTTATCTTTGGGGAATCTCAAAAGACAAGGTGTATGCAAGCAATCCCCATACACTCGAAGAGTTGGAAGACAGGATTCGACTAGTCATTTCCCAGATTTCGGCAGCCGAAATTCGTCGAGTGTTTGCAAATGTGTTCAAGAGATGTCAGGCCGCCCTTTCCATAGAGGGGCATCATTTTGAACATCTACTGTAAATAAAGGTAAGCTTAGGTTACACAGATGGCAATGTTTTTTGACTTTATCTTAGTGTACGCGCCCGCGGCACAATAGAGTCCGAGAATCGGGCGCTGCCGTGACCGGCGGATGCAGTGGCGGCGGCCGGAAGCCGTACCGTGCGTTCCACGGACGCCTGACAGGCGTCTTTCATGAGACACCCTGTACTAAACAGCCCACTTCGCGCCATATCATCGGGGCTTCCTCAGTTTATCTGCTGCCCAGCGTAACGGCTAGTCTCATGCAGCCGCCTTCCAGAGTCTTCTACCCACCCCACTCATGCCATATGGCACCTACTGCGACTCCTGCCGTGGCAACTACGACGCCTCTGCCTGCCTGCTAGCTGTTAAACCGATTGCCACTGAAAAATTCTTCTTACTGTTGGCGCGCACAAAGAATCATAATAAAAATATAAAGCTGCCAATAAAATAAATTTAACCCCCATACTAGAACCGCTACAAACTTCGCATGTTTTCAGTATACGTCAAGGGCGTCCAGTCACAGGCCCAGTGGTTGAAGTGAGTACCGCTATAGCTGTGCATACTCAAAAAACTGAGAGTGGGTAAAATACCCACTGCCGATTTGCAGAAATATTCATTTCGGCTCACACGCACTGAGCAACTTTTACTTGCGAGACAAACGAACTGAGCAACTTGCTCCAAACGGTCCTAACCGCCAATACAGGAACTGAGCAACTTCTACTGGCTCACCTGCTCAACTGGCACCTTTCCACGTGCTTTATTCAGGAAATATATTAAACTTATGGAAGCAATTAAATTTTGTGGGTCAGTAAGCCACATACACATGTTGCATCATCTTTCCTCGTTATAAAAATGTTGGCATTTCAGTTATCCTTAGAACATCCCCAGCCCTGCTCGCCACTCGATTTCACCTCCCCATAAGGTTTAAAGGTGAAATTCTTACACCCCTGGCCATTAAAATTGCTGCACCACGAAGAGGACGTACTACAGACGCGAAATTTAACCCACAGGAAGAATATGCTGTGATGTGCAAATGTTTAGCTTTTCGTATCATTCACACAAGGTTGGCCCCGGTGGCGACACCTAAAACGTGCTGACATCAGGAAAGTTTCCAGCCGATTTTTCATACACAAACAGCAGTTGACCGGCGTTGCCTGGTGAAACGTTGTTGAGATGCCTCGTGAAAGGAGGATAAATGCGTAACATCCCGTTTCCGACTTTGATAAAGGTCGGATCGTAGCCTATCGCATTTGCAGCTTATCGTACCGCGACATTGCTGCTCGCGTTGGTCGCGATCCAGTGACTGTTAGCATATTGTGGAATCGGTGGGTTCAGGAGGGCAATACGGAACGCCGTGCTGAATCCCAACGGCCTCGTATCACTATCAGTCGAGATGACAGGCATCTTATGCGCATCTCTGAGTCAACAGATAGGAACGTTTGCAGTCGAGATGACAGGCATCTTATGTGCATCTCTGAGTCAACAGATAGGAACGTTTGCAAGACAACAATCAACTGCACGAACAGTTCGACGACGTTTGCAGCAGCATTGACTATCAGCACGGAGACCATGGCTGCGATTACCCTTGACGCTGCATCACAGAGACGAGCGCCTGCGATGGTGTACGCAATGACGAACTTGGGTGCACCAATGGCAAAAAGTCCTTTTTTCGGATGAATCCAGCTTTTCTTTATACCATCATGAGGATCGCATCCCTGTTTGGTGACATCGCGGTGAACGAACATTGAAAGCGTGTATTCGTCATCGCCATACTGGTCGTATCACCTGGAGTGAGAGTATGGGGTGCCTTTGGTTACATTTCTCGGTCACCTCTTGTTCGCATCGACGGCACTTTGAACAGTGGCCGTAACATTTCAGATGTGTTAGGACCCGTGGCCCTACCTAAAAAAAAAAAAAAACTATATTTCAGCAGAATAATGCACGACCGCATGTTGCAGGTCATGTACGGGCCTTTCTGGATACGGAAAATGTTCGACTGCTGCCCTGGCCAGCACATTCTCCAGATCTCCCACCAACTGAAAGCGTCTGGTGAATGGTGGCCGAGCAACTGGCTCGTTACAATACGTCAGTCACTACTCTTGATGAACTGTAGTATCGTGTTGAAGTTGCATGGACATCTGTACCTGTACACGCCATCCAAACTCTGTTTGATGCAATGCCCAGGCATATGAAAGCCGTTATCACGGCCAGAGGTTGTCGTTCTGGGTACTGATTTCTCAGAATGTATGCTCCCAAATTGACAGTTCTAATATAATATATTTGTCCAATGAATACCCGTTTATCATCTGCATGTCTTCTTGGTGTAGCAATTTTAATGGCCAATTGTGTAGAAACAATGAATGTCTGACCACTTTCGCCGTCTTTTCAAGGTCGTATCACTCTCTTATGCGTTTAACAAAACTTTTTACCGAAACTCACCACTCGGCACTCTTCACGAGCGTACTGCGTCTAAATCGTTGCTTCCGATCGCAACCTTTAGGCGAGAAGCCTCAGATTTGCGCTCTTCTACCTGATGGGAAAGTTGCTCAATTCGTGTGCAGGAATTTGTGAGGCATATCTCTGACCCATCTATATTTCTCGGTTCGTGTCGCCCAATTTTACATTGAGCCGCGTGGGGATGGCCACTTGGGACGGGAAGAAGGGAGAAATCACTTCTCCACGTCACGCTATAATGACTGTTGACGATATATAGGACCACCCTACGTCTTTTTATCCAATTATCTTTTCTTTACATGTTTTCCATTGCTTGTTAAAATCGGAAATTGTTAATTTTCATTCTGCGTGTTTTTAGTTTCATAACGCTTCTCACGCTATTTAGAAGAAAGCACACGGTTCAAAAATCTGATTTTCTGACACGTGGTAGTACAGCGTCTTAGCTTTCTAATAAAACATTAACCTTTTCTTAATTCGTAACAGTCGTTTTAGAATGACACTCTTTGCCAAGTATGTGTACGTGTATTAGAGGGGGGGGGGGCAACTTTTGGACAACTACCCTCTCTTAGAAAATATCAACTGCGGGCCTCTCCACTTTTATAAGTTCTAAAGCGGACTATCCAGAAAATTCCTAGAAATGGGGCTTCAAGAGTCCAAGTCTTAAGCGCATTACATATGTATCTCTATCTATATAAAAGCGAAAAGCCACACATTCTCATACTCACTCGCTGACTAAACACGAAATCTCGAAAACTACTTCACTATGAAGTTGACATTTGGCAGGAATATAATTTATAGGAAGAAGACGTCAGCTACGAAAGGGTTTTGTGATAGGACTGATAGTTCAGGAGATATGACGTTATAAATAATGAAATCTTCCCAGTTTTGCGGCACGTGATAGTGTGACTTTATCAGTCTACTATTTGAGAAGGAGAGCACTTACCGACTTGTAATGAAATTTAAACATAATTTCAAACATTTAGGAAACTTTTTTTCGCTGACGACCCCAGAAAAATGAAGAAAGGATAAAAGTTTGTCGCTTATTACTTTTTCGGCGTTCGTGCAGTAAAATTACAGCATTTGACATGACGTTACAATTTATTACTCGTACACTATTAAATGTATTCGCGAGAAAAGTTACAGACAGTATACACACAGACAACTGAATGTAGTTCGAAATTTATCATAGTACGACACACATTTAATAAGATATGGAGTCATAAACAATTAGGTTAATGAAAAACCGCCTTATCAAGCATGACGTCTTGATTTATTACGTCTTTCGTAGTAACTCTATTCGCGACGTATTTTGCAGACGAAACTCCAGTCCCTAACATTCTCCTCCGAATGCAAAAATATATTGTTGACTCGCACTTACATAGGTAGAAATGACCATCAGAGTAAAATTCGAGAAATCAGAACTCGAACGGAGAGATTGAGGTGTTCTTTCTTCCCCAGCGCTATTCTGGAATGGGAAATAAATAGTATAATGGTGGATCGATGAACCCTCTGTCAGGCACTTAAATGTGATTTGCAGAGTATCCCATGTTGATGTAGATGTATATATACACCACTGGATGTACCTTCGAAATAATATCGTATTACGACATATAGTTCAGGTGTTATGACGTCAAGCATGAAAATTCGCCCTGACAAGCATGAGGTTTTAATTTACTACCTTTTTACTACCAACTCCACTCTACGAACCTGGTAAATAATCTTTTTGTAGGACACGTAATTTAAAAAAATGTTCAAATGTTTGTAATTTTATGGGACAAAACTACTTTGGTCATCAACCCCTAGCCTTACAACATAACGTGGAGCTCCAGATCGCTCGGCTTCTCCTGCGCGGCTCACATAATTCAGGAGATATTACGTCATAATGAAATATGCAATACAACATAAATAAACAAAGACGAAATATTAATATATCTTGGAGAAACGTAGGTCCTTTACAGATAAAAGGAGCCAAGACGCAAAGCTACGCGTTTCATGAACGGGCATGATTTGTGGCGTTTGCAGCTCACAACAGTTTTGAAACGATCATTTCTTTTTTCAGTTAGTTACCGAGAGACGGATGTTTTGTAAACATCAGAGGTCAATTTCCAGCTGTTTCGCGACGACCGATCTAATTGGTTGATAACACCATTCTGACTGATTGGTGTAACTGCCAGGATTTATCTCTGAAATGCAACATGTTTTTCGAAAAGTGGAGATGGACACAGAGAAGAAGTAGGAGAAGTATCAACTCAAGGCTGGAATAAAGAAATACATATCGGGGCAACGCCGGGTTTTCAGTGAGTCTTACATACAAATAGAAGTTCCCGAATTTTCTGCGTTGTAGAAAAATCTCCGCGCTCGAATAATCCTCGAGACTGACAATTGGCTGAATCCCAAGGTTGTAAGCTTTGAAATATTTAGAGAAGAGTGTGATGTATATGGCAAAGATAGATGGGTACAGACAAGCAGTTTTGTGAACTATTGTTCAGAATGTTTTCCGAACAGTACTTGGAGCAGCTAGATCGTCAGCCCACACGCAATGGGAACATTTTGGACATTATAGCAACAAACAGGCCAGACCTTGTCATTGATGTTACTGTAGAGACATAGGTTAGTGATCTTGATGTTGTCATAGCGACAATGGCCACTAAAGTTATTAAATCGGTCAAGATTCCTAGGAGAGTGTTTGTGCGAAAAACAGCACATAAGCAATCGTTGGGATCCCTCTTACGGAATGAATGCACATCGTTTAGTTCCGGTACGGTGGACGTAGGGGAATTATGGTCAAAATTAAATGCACTATAAATAAAGAGCAGGAGAAATATGTGCCGATAAAGTGGATTAAGGATGGGTAAGGCCCACCGTAGAATAATAGTAATATTCGAAAAACGCTGAGAAAGCAAAGACAGTTGCACTGTCAGTTCAAAAAACGTCAAACAAATCAAATAAGACAAAAGTTAGCAGAGATTCGCGCGTCAATAAGAAGAGTAATCCGCGAAGCATACAATAACTACCACCGTCATACCTTAAAAAAGATTTTGCCGAGAACCCGAAAAAAATTGGTTCTACATAAAATCGGTAAGCGGATCAAAGGTCTCTATCCAGTCACTCGTGGATCATTCTGGCGTGGCGACAGAAGACAGGAAAATGAAGGCTGAAATTGTAAATTTATCATTTAAGAAATCATTCACACAGGAGGACCATGCAAACATATCTTGATTTGATGGTCGCACTACCTCTCAGATGGAGAGGCATAGCTGGTGTGGAGAAGCAGCTGAGAGAGTTGCAAACCAACAGGTCGCCCCGTCCAAATCGGGCACCAATCCGGTTTTAGAGAGTACTCGGCGGCATTGGCCCCTTAATTGGCTTGCATTTATCGCGAATCTTTGATCCAGCTCGAAGTGCCAAGAGAATGCAAAAAGGCACATGTAACTCCCGTGTATAAGAGAGTCAAAGGAATGGGCCCGTAAATATTACAGATCTCTATCATTAACATCAGCTTGCAGTACAATTCTTGAACATATTCTCAGTTCTGTTATTGTTAGGGTCCTCAGTCCGGAGTTGGTTTGATGCAGCTCTCCACTCTATCCTGACCAAGCCTTTTCATCTCCTCATAAGAATGGCAACAGACATCCACTTGAATCTGCTTACTATATGCGTATCTTGGTCTCCCTCTGCGATTTTTACCCCACACACTTCCCTCCAATGCTAAATTTACGATTCCTCGATGTCTAAGAATGAGTCCTACCGAGCGATCCCTTCTTTTAGTCAGGGTATACCAAAAATTTCTTTTCTCACCAATTCTGTTCAGTACCTCTTCATTAGTTATGCGAACTACCCACCTAATCTTCAGCATTCTTCTTTAGCACCACATTTCAAAGACTTCCTTACACTTAAATAAATATTCGCTGTTAGCAAATTTCGCTTTTTTAAAAATGCTTTTCTTCCCATTACCAATCTGCATTTTATATCCTGTGTACTGCGACCATCGCATGTTATTTTACCCAAGTAACAAAACTCATCTACCACCTTTAATGTTTCGTTACCTAATCTAATTCCTTCAGCATAGCCTGATTTTCTAAGACTGCATTCCATTATTTTTCTTTTGCTCTTGTTAGTATTCATTTTATATGATCTCTTCAACACACTGTCCAATCAATTCAACTGCTCCTCCAGGTCCTTTGCTGTCTCTGACAGAGTTACAATGTCATCAGCAAAACGCAACGTTTTTATTTCTTCCCTCGGAACTTTAATCCCTATTCCAAATTTTTCCTTGCCTTCCTTCAGCGCCTGTTTGATGTACAAATTGAATAACATCGGAGAAAGGCTACAACCCAGTCTTCCTCCCTTCCCAACTAATGCTCCCCTTTCATGCCATTCGAGTCTAATAACTGCGGTCTGGCTTTTGTAGAAGTTGTAAATAACTCTCCTTTCCCTGTATTTTACCCCTGCTGACTTTAGAATTTGAAAGACTGTATTCCAGTCAACATTGTCAAAAGATTTCTCCAAATCTACAAAAGCTGAAAATGTAGGTTTGCTTTTCACTTAATCGGTCTTCTAAGATAAGACGTAAAGTGAGTATTGCCTCCCGGGTTCCTACGTTTCTCCTGAATCCGAACTGATCTTCCCCGAGGTCAGCTTCTACCAGCTTTTCCATTCTCCTGTAAATAATTCGTGATAAAATTTTGCAACCATGACTTATCAAACTGATGGTTCTGTAATTTTCGCACCTGTCTGCACCTGGTTTCTTTGGAATGGGGATTATTAAATTTTTCTTAAAGTCTGAGGGTATTTCGCCTGTCTCATACATCTTACACACCAGTTCAAATAATTTCATCATGGCTGGCTCTCCCAGAGTCTTTAGTAGCTCTGAGGGTATGTCATCTACTCCCGGGACCTTGTTCCGACCTAGGTATTTCAGGGCTCTGTCAAATTCATCTCTCAGTACAGTATCTCTTATTACATCTTGAATTACTTCCTCTTCCCTTCCTACAACATTGTCTCTAAGTTCATTTCCTTTGTAGAGCTGCTCTATGTACTCTTTTCACCTTTCAGCTTTCCCTTCTTTGCTGAGAACTGGTTTCCCATCTGAGTTATTGATATTCGTAGAGTTATTTTTCTTGTCCCCAAATGTCTCTTTTATTTTCCTGTAGGCAGTGTCTACTTTTCCCCTTCTTGTAAATTCTTCTACAGATTTGCATTTGGCTTCTAGCCACTCCTGCTTAGCCATTTTGCACTTCCTGTCAATCTCATTTCTTAGTCGTCTGTACTCCATTTTGCCTGTTTCATTTACTGCATTTTTATATTTCCTCCTTTCATCAATTAAATTTAGTATTTCTTGTGATATCCAAGGATTTTTTGTAGGTCTTGCCTTTCTACCTATTTTGTTCTCTGCTGCCTTCACTATTTCATCTCTCAAAGCTACCCATTCCTCTTCTACTGTTTTATTTTGCCCCGTTTCTGTAAATTGTTGCCTAAATCTCCCTCTGAAATTCTCCAGAGCCACACGTTCCTTCAATTTATCCAGGTCCCATATCCTTATTTTCCTACCTTTCTGCAGTTTTTTCAATTTCAGCCTACAGTTCATGACCAACAAGTTATGGTCAGAGTCTATATCTGCCCCTGGGTATGTCTTACAGTTTAAAACCTGGTTCCGGAATCTATGTCTTACCATTATAAAATCGATCTGATACCTTCCGGTGTCTCCTGGTCTCTTCCACGTATAGAATCTTCTTTTGTGATTCTTAAAGCAGGTGTTTGTTAAGATTAAGTCATATTCAGTGCAAAATTCTACCAGGCGACTTCCTCTATCATTCCTTCTGCCCAGTCCATATTCACCTACTATTTTTCCTTCTGTTCCTTTTCCTACTACCGAAATCCAGTCTCCCATCTCAATTAAGTTTTCCTCTCCCTTAATTGTCTGAATAATTTCCTTTAGTTCCTCATACATTTCTTCAATCTCCTCATCATCGGCAGAGCTAGTTGGCATATAAACCTGTACTACTGTTGTCGGTGTTGGTTTCGTATCTATCTTGACAATGATAATGCGATAAATGTGCTGTTCATAGTAGTTTACCTGCATTTCTATATTCTTATTCATTATTAGTCCTACTCCTGTGATACCCCCAACTGATTTTGTATTTATAATCCTGTACTCACGTGACCAGAAATCCTGTTCATCCTGCCACCGAACTTCACTAATCCCCTTTATATCTAACTTCAACCTATCCATTTCTCTTTTTAAATTTTCTAATTTTTCTACACGATTAAGGGATCTAACATTCCACGCTCCGATCCGTAGAACGCCAGTATGGTCTTTTCTGATGACATGATGACAACATCCTCCTGAGTAGTGCCCGTACGGAGATCTGAATGGGGGACTATTATACCTCCGGAATATTTTACCCGAGAGGATGCCATCATCATATTTTCATACAGTAGAGCTGCATGTGCTCGGGAAAAGTAACGTCTGTAGTTTCCCTTGCTTTCAGCCGTTCGCAGTAACTGTGTGGCAAAGCCACATTAGCTGATGTTACAAGGCCAGCACAGTCAATCATCCAGACTGTTGTCCCTGTAACTACTGAAAAGGCTGCTGCCTCTCTTCGTTTGTCTGGCCTCTCCCCAGATACCCCTCTGCTGTGGTTACACCTACGATACGGCTATCTGCATCGTTGAGGGACGCAAGCCACCCCCCCCCCCCCGTCGCCAATGTCAAAAAAATGTTCAAATGTTTGTAGAACTTATGGGACTTAACTACGGGGTCATCAGTCCCTAAGCTTACAAACTACTTATGAACTAGCTAAGGCTAAGGACGGCACAAATATCCATGCCCCAGGGGGGATTCGAACCACCGACCGTAGTGGCCGTGCAGACCGCGACTGGAGCGCCTCAGTCCCCTCGGCCACCGTGGCCGGCTCGCCAATGTCTGTGGTTCTAATATGGTAACTTTCCATGAGACGGAAAAGCTTCTGTCCATGCATCAACACGGCTTTAGGAAGCATCGATGGTGTGAAACCCAGCTTTCCATTTTCTCTCATGACATCTTGCTTTCTATGGATGAAGGGCAACAGATGGTGTGAAACCCAGCTTTCCATTTTCTCTCATGACATCTTGCTTTCTATGGCTGAAGGGCAACGGACATACTACACATTTCTCGATTTTCGAAAGGCGTTTGACACGGTACCTCACTACAGACTGCTAATGAAGGTACGATCTTATGGAATAAGTACCCAAATATGTGAATGGCTCGAAGACTACTTAAGTAACAGAGCCCAGTAAGTTGTCATCAATGGCGATTGTACATCTGAAACTAGGGTATCGTCAGGGCTGACAGAGGGAAGTATGATTGGACGGCCATTAGTTTCTGTCTAAGTAAATTATCTGACGGACAGAGTCAGTTACAATCTGCTGCTGTTTGCTGATGATGCTGTGGTGCACAAGAGGGTGTCGTCATTGAATGACTCTAGTAGGATGTAAGATGACTTGGACAAAATTTCTAGGCAGTGTGAGAAATCGACTACCGCTAGAAAAATGTTCAGTGATGCAGATGACAGGAGAAACAATTCCGTAATGTTCCAATACAGAATTAGTAGTGCGCTGCTTCACAGAGTTGCGTCCATTAAATACCTAGTCGTAACGATGCACAGCGATATGAAATGGAACGATCATGTAAGGACAGCCTTCGGGAAGGCAAATCGTCGACTTCGGTTTATTGGGAGAATTTTGGGAAGGTGTGATTCGTCCGTAAAGGAGACCGCATATAAAACGTTTGTATGACCTCGTCTTGAGTATTGATCAAGTGTTTGGATCCCCTTCAGGTCGAAGTAAAGGAGGACGTAGAGTCAGTTAAAAGGCGGGCGACGAGGTTGTAACTCGTAGATTCGATGAATACGCGAGAGTTACGGAAATGGTTCGGGAATTGAACTGGGAGTCGCTGGAGGGGAGGCGACGTTCTTTTCGAGAAGCATTGGTGAAGAAATTTAGAGGGACGGAATTTGAGGCGGACTGCAGAACAATTTTACTGCGCTAACCTCCATTTCGCGTAAAGACTATAAGGATAAGATTAAAGAGATTAGGGCTCGTACAGTTGCATATAAGTATTCGTTTTTCCCTTGTTCTATATGGGAGTGGAACAGGAAAGCAAGTAACTAGTAGTGGTACTGAGTATTCTCCGACACGCACCTTTGGGTTGTTTGTGGAGTATATATGTAGATGTAGATGCAAAGATGTCTGTACAGCAACATTGCGAAATAGCTGAGACGCCGAGTGCAGTGGCTCAACACGCTGGTCGGGAGGCTCAAAGATCTCAAAAAAAAAAACCCTCACCGAACGACGCAGGACGAATATGAACAAACGACTTTAGTAAAAAAAATACAAACAATAACGTGGTTGCCTCTCATGTGGATGACCGGGGTTCAGTCCAACTTGTGAGACACCTTTTCATTTTTATTATTTGTTTTAACAATTTCAAGTAAAATTAATTATATGAAACGTTATCAATTACGTTATATTATTTATCAAAATACTCTACTGTTTTTAGACAGTGTTGGTACTGTAATCCCTGTCCCCATGCATTTAGGGTAGATCAACATATATGCTCCGCAATCCACCGTAAAGTGCGAGACGGAGTGTACACTGCACCACTACTAGCCCTTACGTTTCCTATTCCACTCCCAAATAGAACGAAGAAAGAAATAATCTCTATATGCCTCTGTACGAGCCCTAATTTCTCTTATCTTGTCTTTGTGATCTTTTCGCAAAATGTAAATAGGTGTGGGGAAGATCGTTCTACAGTCAGCTTCAAATTCCGGCCCTCAAAATTTCCTCAACAGAATTTCCCAAAAGAATGTTGTCTTTCCTCCAGCGATCCCAATTGAGTTCCTGGAGCATTTCCGTGACACTCGCGCATTGGTCGAACCTACCAGTAACGAATCTAGCTGCTTGCCTCTGAACTGCTTCTGACCTGCTGCGGGTCCCAAACACTTGAGCAATACTCAAGACGTGGTCGTACAAGCGTTTTATACGCCTGTCTCCTTTACAGATGAAGTACATCTTTTCCAAAATTCTCCCAATAAACCAAAGCCGGCTGCCCGCCTTACTCACAACTGTCCTTACAAGTTCGTTCATTTCACATCGCAGTGTCACGCCTAGATATTTGAACGACGCGACTGCATCAAGAAGCTCACGACTAATACTGTATTCGAACATTATGGGATTGGTTTTCCTACTCATGTGAATCACCTGCTGGTTCGAGCGCTGGACTAGTTGTAACTCATTATATTCTTTCAACTGTACCCACACAGATTTAATTTCTACAATAATTCAGCCTCCCGCGCCCCCACCATGAGGCCCAACAGGATTCAACCTCTCTCACCTGTCTGTTTTATTACTAGGGTACTTGAGGGTCTGGCTTCATACCTCCACTGTGCGAATACGCAGGAAGGACCATTAGATGAGTTTGGAGTCACTAAGTAGGTTACTGGTAATAAGACATAAACTGTTTAGTAAATATATTATGTCACTTTTGGTCTAGGATGTGGTTATTTGATAATAATCAATTAACTGTAGTACGATAACATCACGTCAGATCACTCGACGCATAGACTTCATATTTGTTAAGAACACATTTTATTCCTTAATATTACGCAAATTTTATCAGTCCAAAAAAAAAAAAAAAAAAAAAAAAAAAAAACAAAAAAAAAAAAAAAAAAAAAAAAACACATCACTTTCAGGCAGACAAGAATATATCGTCGTAATAATAGTTAAATTCCATACTTGATCCTTTTATCTAATCTATGATGCAAAGAAAATTATGTAGTATTAACTAACAACAGAAACCCCACTGCACAGATCGCAAGAAAGTACGAAATAAACATATAACAGCTTAAGTTATAAACGAACTAGTAACCTCTCATTTTAAAGCATCAAATTACCGTGGATTGTATAAAAAGAAAAAAAAAAAAAAAAAAAAAAGAACATCAGATTACTTTCAGTACTGAATGTGTAATATGTACTCCATGGTAAGCAGAAGTAAGTTACTCACGTATTTCAGTATTCCTATCAACCTACCTCCAGAACAGTGTGTTGAACAATTACTTTTGTGGCGTAGATATTCGCCACAATGCCGACGGTCCGCGCAAGTAGAAGAGGAGCGATAACTCGCTCTATAGCGGTTCGACCGCCGGTGGCGACTGCAGTCTCGGTACCTCTTTGCCTGCTTCGCGTGCCGGCCAATAGGAAGACGGGGTCTCGCCCAGATATGCTGGCGTACCACAGCAACGACGGACAATCCGGGAGTTCCAGTCAGTACCAGCCAGTCAACAATCGAGAAATTCAACAGGGGAGAGCAAGCTGTCTAAATAGTACAAGCTGGAACTGTATTGCCAAGAATTGTAATGATACCCAGTTTAATAGATAGGAAGCACATCTGTAATAAAAGTATATGTGGACTACTCAATGCATTTTGTTGCAGAAAATGTTCAAATGTTTGTATAGTCTATGGGACTTAACTACGGGGTTATCAGTCCCTAAACTTACAAACTACTTATGAACTACTTACGAACTAGGACGGCACAAATATCCATACCCGAGGGGGGATTCGTACCCCCGACCGTAGTGGCCGTGCAGACCGTGACTGGAGCGCCTTAGTCTCCTCGGCCACCGCGGCCGGCTTTAGTTGCAGACCCATTCCCACATCCTTGTTTGTCACGTCCACCTCCTGGACCCACTAGTAAGCAGAGACACAACATTTACAATAATTTTACGGCTACATTTGGTGGCACATTAATTTTACGCAAATTTTGTCATTCTAAAAGAAAAACCACTTTCATGCAGACAAGAAAGTAGCTTTATGATTAATTTCATATTTACATCCTAAGATGTAAAGAAAGCGCTGTAATATTTACTAATAGCAAATACCCCACTGCAGAGACCACAATGAAATACGGTTATCGACATACTAGTAAGCCCTCATTTTAAAGAATCAAATTACTGTGTATAAAAGAACTTCAAAAATCTCATTACTATCAATATTGCATGTATAAGTCTGTAATCTGTACTCAATGGTAAGCAAAAGTAACTTATTCACGCCTGCCCCGCTGGCCGAGGGGACTGGGGCGCTCCAGTCACGGTCTGCACGGCCACTACGGTCGGGGGTTCGAATCCCCCCTCGGTCATGGATATTTGTGCCGTCCTTAGTAGTAGCTAGTTCATAAGCAGTCTGTAAGTTTAGGGACTGATGACACCGTAGTTAAGTCCCATAATCTATACAAACGTTTGAACATTTTTCAAAATTCAAATGTTCAAATGTTTGTAAATCGATCGTAACAAACTGCGTGGTCATCAGTCCGTAGCTTACAAACTACTTCAACCTAGGTAAACTAGCCTAAGGACAAACACATACACCCATGCACCAGGGAGGACTCGAACCTCCACGGCGAGCAACCGCGCGCCCCGCAGCGAGACGCTTTAGACCGCTCGGTTACTCTACCGCGGCTGAACGTTTTCAACTTATTCATATTTCTAAGTATTCATGTTGACATATCTCCAGAACATAGCATCATACAAAGGCAATAATAGACACACTTTGTCAAGTATGTGGCAAATAGAGATTTTAGTAAAGAAACAATTAGTTCAAATTTTAACTGTAATGTCACACCATTATATGCAAATGTTAGTTTTCCCATTCACCTACAAGTTCATGACTTCAGTTTATGCAGGCACATACATTGTTGTAATTAAAGATTGTCTTCAAACCGAGTCGATAGTATAGAGCAAATTAAAACGCCAGGAGTGATGCTGCAGTTTGACTGGATGAACAGTGAAAACGTAATAAGCGGTAGTTTTTTCCCTTTCCTCATTTTGTGGGGTGTGTCAGAGTGAAGTGTTTTATAAAGCTTTAAAATTTCCGTAAAATTCGTTCTAAATCTCTAAGTGCTTTCGTACTCCAATACAGAACCAATAAGTTACACATAACAGTGCACTATCAGCCATGATGCCTAAACAAAAGACCACAACTTTAACTGTGATTTCGTGTGTGTGTGTGTGTGAAATATTGCATTTAAAGCGAGAATGTAAAATAATTATAAGATTTCACAAGATCGCTCAGTCCGTAGTGTGATGCGTTTGACCATACGGCTACTGCCGTGCGGTGTGTTACATTTCGTTCAGACGAATGCACATTGTTGCAAAACCATAGTTTGTGTTTTTAAAGCTACTCAAAAACGTGCACCACACGTATTAACAGCTGTAGTGCTCATAACATCCCACCTACATACTTAGTACTGAGATGTAACGTGCAGAGCATTTTATATGACGATGTCATTTGTGGACAGCAAATGCGTTTTAGAAAGCTAATGGAGGAAGTTTTGAATGAAAATAATCATGATAGTTCCGTGCCGGAATTTGAAGATTCAGATGACAATGTAGAAGAAGAGCGCTGAGAAAGAAGTGATTATATAATTGTAAGTGATTAGTCTCATGGAGATATCATTTACAGCATTTTTATTAAAGTTTTCTCCTACCACATAACGTATATTTAAAAAAATTAAAATAACTATAGAAATTGCAATATCATTTTTCAGACAGAATCTTTCTTCATTTTTAAAGAAAACAAACCCTCATCCTCCTTTTCACCAGACTTAAGACAGGAATGATTGTTTTAAGTGATATAAATATTTCTGTTCTTTTGTCTATTAACATCTCTCTCTAATTTTGAATGGTTCCAGCAGTTTTATTTCATTACTTTGAGAAATAGTATCTACCCTAACGTTTGAAGCCACTTTTCCTTATGGCCGGCCGCGGTGGCCGAGCAGACTGAGGCGCTTCAGTCACGGTCTGCACGGCCACTACGGTCGGGGGTTCGAATCCCACCTCGGGCATGGATATTTGTGCCGTCCTAGTTCGTAAGTAGTTCATAAGTAGTTTGTAAGTTTAGGGACTGATGACCCCGTAGTTAAGTCCCATAAGCTTTACAAACATTTGAAACATTTTACATATGATATTGACTTATCAATTATGAATAACTGTCGGAGTAACTTAGTGATTAAAATGGTACTTTATTGAATCAATAAAAGATTAAATCCAATTCATGCAAAACTTTTTTTTAATTCTTAATCTCAGGAACATATGTATGTAGGGTTCCGTGAATATTCCAACTCCCTACATATATGAGGAATGCTCACCTAGCCAGTTCAACGTTAAATGTTAATGAGGAATTATCCAAAATGAATGAAAATAGAGGGAAATAATTTAAAATGAAACCTGGATTCTGGTTACTCATAGCAGAGCAAGGTAGTATCGCCGAGAGGAATGTATACCATATATCTAATTTAAAAAATTAGGAAGTAAAAAGGTAGGAGAAATGACTATGGACGAAAAGAAAGTTTAGGGGTTTAGTAACCGTACAAAATTTACTTCCGTTTCGTTTTATATGTTATCAATCAATCTCATCCCATCCTATTCTTCCGTTGGAGCAAATAGTACTCATCTAAAACAAGCAATATGATAGTAGCACGAACAGAATAAAGACAACCAAAGGTACAACAGAAAATATCGTCAATGGCATCACTAATAGAGACTGGTGAGTACAAAGAAGCATAGAATGATTGAAATAATGGTTTAAATAGTGGCTGAAATAAACTACAAATGAGGACAATAACAGTTATAAACGATGATTGGATCAGAGATACTCCTACTATAAAACACAAACAACTTCTTTGATGTGGCAGTTATTAATAGAAGGAACAATGACATAACACCACAGAAGCTTAATTACTGTATTGACTCAGTTTAATATACAACCAACATCATAAAACTGTTATTAAGAGGTAGATGTAAGTCATTCAGAGGATGTTAACAAACAGCCATTAGAGCCATCAGAGATTGATGAAGTAAGAGGTGATTAAGTGCTAAACGTAATGATTATATTACTGAGTTGACAATGAATACTCTGCCACAAGTAATTGAGTTATTAATAGTTCTTAAGAAGAAAGTGGACAATGAATATTCTGACACTATAACTAACTGAGGTATTAAGAGATTATCGTGTGATTCTTTAATTTCTCCGGGCATAATTTATGACGAAATAAATCACGGGTGATCGTACTGATATGAGTGTGCGTAGGACAAAATTTCTCGGTAGTCGACCACGTTGCTATTATAAGATCCGATGATGTACTGAGCAGTGGGTGGCCGGCGCCGGGTATATATATTGTCACGAGGAAAACTGCGGGTGGTTAGTGCATCACAACATTTACACGTTTATTGCGAACATCTACACACACTAAAAAGTCTGCCTCCTGATAAAGTGCTCCGCTATTTATACATAGAAAAATTTTCTGGAACTTACTAGTACGTCAAACATAATAAACACCTAGAGCATTCTAGATACAGTAAATACAAAGACATAAATTTTTTCTGCCAGTTGCGGGATTTAAACGTGACCGCCAGCTCTGCGATCTCCGACGCTAACCACTGCACCACACGTTCCGTTGGAAGAGTCGACGCATTAATCCCCTTCCTGACAAGACAGAGACCCGCTGTTAGGTTTCCTTTCGAGTCAGTTCCAGTGTCTTGGATCTTGTCCTAAGTTCTCTGCATGGCACTACCGGGAAATCTTTCCTTTCTACCTGCACACCTTCCTTGCTATGACGATGACCGGTGAAACACCTTCCTGTCGTGGTTTCTTCATTATCGTAACGGTCTGCAGAGGCATTGAATAAGAAGTCGTTTCTATCTAATATGCTCTTTGGAATCGTAAGTTTCATACGGAGGACGTGAAGATTGTCTCTTAGTTTTGTCCTTTTGAGGACGACTCATAATACTCGACTTCGTATGTGACGTCTGACAGGCGGTGTATAACATGATATGGACCAAAGTGTCGCTTCAGTAACTTTTGCGATAGCCCAACTTTACGTACAGGGGTATATCTTCTGGGCTGTATACAGAAGGTTCAAATGTTTGTAAATTTATCGGGCTCAACTGTATGGTCATCAGTCCGTAGCTCACAAACTAACGTAAACTAACCTAAGGACAGCACACACACACACACACACACACACACACACACACACACACACACACACACACATGCCCAAAGGAGGACTCGAGCCTCCGACGGCGAGCAACCGCGCGCTCCGCAGCGAGGCGCCTTCGATCGCTCGGCTACTCCACAGCGGCTCACAACAGGGCGGTGCTTGCCCATATACCGTTGACGGTCCTGCTGGGCGTCCAATGTTCGTACGCGAGCCAGTTGTCTTGCTTTTTCAACCCTGGTGATGAGCTGTTTCACGTTATGGACCTGAGTGTCGTCCGGTTGGAATGGGAACAGCGTATCTATTGTCGTCTCAGCTTCACGACCATGAAGCAGAAAAACGAAGTGAAGCCTGTGGTGTCTTACCTTGCTGTATTATAAACAAATGCCACGATTGCCAGTATCATATCCCAATTCTTCTGCTCATCATCGACGAACATTGACAGCATATTTGCTAACGTCTTCTGAAAGTGTTCAGTAAGACCATTTGTCTGAGCATCGCAGGCACAATGTCGCAACGTGTTATTACTTCTGGTACTAGTTTTGGCTGAAATACTTTTCCACGATCAGATATCATGGTGCACCATGTTTCAAAATAAAGTATTCAACCAGGAATTTTGTGAACTCCGGAACTTCTGCGGTCAGCTCAGGTTTATAAACCTATCTAAAAGATCGATTCGAATCCGGTGGAATGAAGCCGCTTCAGGTGTAATTGGTACCAGATGCCGTGGAGGTAACTGCGGCACATGCTTCCGTCTCTGACACTCCTTACAGTGACTCACATAGTGCTTGACAGATCGGTAGAGACCTTGACAGAAATGCCAGCGTCTGATTCTGTCTAGGTTCTTCACGAATCACAGATAACCGGATATTGGAGCATTGTGGAAATACTTGAGAATAGCTAGCCAGAGTTGAGCTGGAACGACCAGTAGCCATTTGGGACCCAGTGGATCGTAGTTGATCTTATAAAATGTTCCGTTTATAAGTTGGAACTCTCCATTGGTCGGTTCTCCTTTCTCCAAGGCCTCTATGGTTTTTAATAGTGCTGGATCATTCCTCTTTTCAGCTGTAACGTCACTCAATTCAATGAGGGCTGAAATTTCATTCATGCTGTTATGTTCCACTAATGGATTTCTCGAAAGGCAATCGGCATCCTTGTGTTTGCGCTCGTTCTCGTATCAATGTGACGTCGTACTCTTGGAGTCTTAGTGCCCATCTTGCTAGTCGACCTGATGGATTCTTCAAGCTGGCCAGCCAACAACAATAATGGTGTTTTGTCACGACGGTGAATTGTTAGCCGAATAAATACGAATGTAAGTTGGTGATAGACCAGATAACGGCGAGATATTCCTTCTTGGTTGTACAGTAGTTTATCTCGGACTTTGAAAGATCTTTTTATGCATCAGCACCTTCCTGAATTTGCACAAGTACTGCACAAAACCCATAACCGCTACCATCAATTTGAAGTTCAGTTTTCGCATTCTCGTCGTAAAAGACGAGAACTGGTACTAGATCCTCCTTAAGGACATGTCATCCCATCCCATTAAAACTTTGTATCTTACTGCAATGGATCTTGAAATGGACGTGATTTCTTACAAAAAACTTTTATGAAATGACGTTCGCATGAGCATAGCCCGAGAAAACTTCTCATATCACTTATGTGCTGAGGAGTTGGACATTTTGTGACTGCCCTTATGTTATCTGGATCAAGAGGGACACCATCTCCATTGACTAGCTGTCCCAGGATTTTTATTTTATTTTATTTTATTTTTATTTTTTATTTTTATTTATTTATTTTTTTTTTTTTTTTTTTTTTTGGTAATGAAGAGGCACTTCTTTAGGTTGAGCGGAGACCTGCAGTATAAAAACTTTTAAACAAGGTTGACAGGCGGCTTCGATGTTAAACAATTGTCCTTGAGAACTTACAAAACATCAAACAAAAGAAACACGTAGAACTTTATAGAAATTAACTTTTTCTGCCAGTGGCGGAATTTGAATCGTAGACCGCCAGCACAGCAATCTGCGACGCTTATCACTACACCACCCGCGTGAATATCACAATCCCCCCACCCAGCTCGTCCCTCAGGCACTCCGTATGAGTCGGTTCATGTCCAGTGTCAGTTATGCCGCCATCTGGGTGCTGAGTCCTACACTGGGTCTACACGTCCAGGAGGGTCTGCCGCCACAATTCTCGTTGTTCTTCCCTCCGCCCTGAAAGACAGTACACTCTAGGATATTACCTTCTTCTTCTCAATCCTGGTGATTGCGGATTCCTGCGCCTTGCTATGGACATAATCGTTGTCACGATTTTGTTGTGGTTTCCTTACTTTGATCTCGATGGCTTCTTCGATAACACAGTCCCAGTATTTGAAAGTCTGTGTCAGGACTTTGGTTTGGTCATAATCAATGCTGTGGTGTTTCGACAGGTAATGTTCAGTGATTGCGTTTTACTCGGTTGTTGCAGTCCAGTGTGCCGTTGATGTTATCGTCATCAGTCCTCAATTGTACGAATAGGCTGACAATGCATACACCACCGCATTGGCAAAACATCTGATAAACCCCTGATCTACATAGACCAAGGTCGTCCTTGACACTGCTAAGAAAAGCCTTAGTTTCACTTGGAGGACGCATGTTTATTCGAAAGTTGACAACCAGTTGTGTAACGTAAATTCACTTGCTTATATCTTTATAGAGATCTAAAACAGGTGACAGTACATGTGAATCATGAAATGAACAATAGTGTACAAGTCGTTTCCATTGAGACACTGCAACTCAGACACAGCAAAAGTTATGTATGCAGTTGTAGCCAGTGTGTCTGAAAGGATTAAGATACGAAAAAGTTGCTATACTGCATGTGATAAAAGGCTGTAAGTGCTTAACAATTACTGTGTCATCCCTAAATTTACAACTGTGACGTCTTAATCTAACAAACGAGCGCATTGTCCTAATGGTCAGCATAAATTCACAAAATCAAAGATGTAACAGAAAATGTTTGCGTTATTCCAAATTTCAAAGTGTTAGAAAATTTCGAAGCGAAATGCTGACATGGAGGTAGTCAATCACTGAAGTGCAGACGTGAAGGAGATGGCGGGCGACAAATTTTACAGAGACACTACCTACTCTAAGCATCGGTCCAACCATCTGGCTAGAAATTACTGTGAAATTTGCAAAATGTATGTGTGGTGATTTATGATGATACAGTTCTGGATGCTAGACAGAAATACAGTGTTCAAATACTGTAGAAAGTAATTGTTCCATTTTACTTCCTTAGGGTACGCCGGAAATTACTTTCACGTCAGAAGACTTTTCATTATGGACAATGACATTTTATTCTGGTTACTAGAAACTCTTCAGTCCATCAACGCCATTGTTCTGATACTCTGTACAGTCGTATTTTGTTCTTTGTGTGATCTTTCTGCTTTCTGCTTTCTGGTTCTCATGCAAAGATAGCGCAAGCTGGGTTTTACATCGTCGTTGCTTTTGGAATCCAAGCAGAATCGGCAAATGAAACATTAGGTCTCCACAAATGCCACAATACAGGAGCATAAATTTTATTCCAAACTTTTACAGTCGCGGTGGTGTGGCCGAGCGGTCGAAGGCGCCTAGATGAGGAGCGTGCGGTTGCACGCCGTCGGAGGTTCGATTTCTTCCGCGGAAATAGGCGTCTGTGTGGTCCTTCGATTAGTTTAACTTCGCTGAAGTAGTTTGTAAGCCAAGGGAATGATAACCAGAGTAGTTAAGGCCCGTAGATTTACAAGAGTTTGATTTGAAAGTTCTACTACGGACAGAAATCTAACACGCTATTTTTCAACTATATAACAAGTAGTGAACTCTGAGCCAATAAGCCGTTGCGTTGAGTGTTGATATGCTCCTTCGCGTGTTTACGGATGGACGGTTGAAGAACCCACAAATGATGAAGGATTTTGAGAGTTGTTGCTACTTCATATTTATCTCATACTAGCTGAAAACCCGGCGTTGCCCGGGTATTTATTTATTTATTCCTGCAATTTTTCAGGTATATATTCATTTGTATAAGGGCTGTATGTCTGTAAAATCTCTTGGGAATCCAATTAGGAGTAAAGAAGTAACAGATTAAGACTTGGCGCATCATGGGGCGGTTTTCCATGAAAGTTACTGTTTATGTGCTCATATCTCATGAACTACGTATCGTGCTGTGATACAATTTAGAAGGTACACTCAACTATATGAGTGTATACTGTCTGTAAAATTTCATGCGGCTACAATGCGTAGTGTAGAAATTAAAAATTGTAACGTCCTACCGAATGCCGCAGTTTTAATCCATGTGTTCATAGCTCATGAACTACGTGTCGTACTGCGATACATTTAGAAGATACATTCAACTATATGTCAGAACACTGTCTGTAAAATATCAGACCGAATGCCGTAGTTCTACTCCATAAACAGCGGAAAAGTAGTAAGCGAGAAAATAATTTCCTTTCATCATTTTGCTACAGTTGTCAGCGAGAATAAGATTAATAAAGGTTTGAAATTATGTTTAAAGTTTGTTGAAGTCGCTATGTACTGTCATTCTCATACTGTGTGTGAATAAGGTCTCATGGCAGTTTCTTACAACTATATTGTTATGACATTGTATCTTGTGAACCGTGTGTCGTATGTGGTTCTTACCCAGACAGCATTGTTACCTCACGGTAAGGAATATATGCACCAAATATGGCTGAAATCGGTCCAGTGGTTTAGGAGAAAATAAGCAGCATTGTCGCTAAATGCAGCAGTTTTCGTGCATCTCATTGCTTATGACGTCATATCTCGTGAACTATGTGTTGTACGGGCTCCTTACACTTACGGCGACCGTCCTCATGGATTGAAGCTTACGTGTGCAAAATGTCATAAAGATTGGAACAAAACTGTAGATTTGTATGCAACACGTACAAACATACGGACACTCTGCTTTATATATTAGATCATTCTCTTACAACTTTAGTTCATCCTCTTTAGATATTAAGTAATAATCCTTTTTTGTGAACAGAAAGAATTCTCATCACGTAACGGTAATATGATATTCGAGTACTGACTTTACAGAAAAGTTGTTCGCAATATGTCTTCTAACCGCGACGTCGACGAGTGACATACTCATCTTCTGCCAAATTTATCATCTTCTAAGTCAAACTAAGTTATCATCTTCGCCAGAAGATAGTGAGTTTGTCACACGTAAAAACGTCGCGGTTCACTGGGCTGGAGGCGTAAGAACTTTTCATCAGCGTTGCACGACGGAAAAGCATACATTCACATACCGTTTTCTATAGCCTATATTCATCCTTTATTTATATGTTTGTGAAAGAGGCAGCCATCGTGATTTCACACACTAACGACTGGAACGAAAGGCAGTGTCAGGATGAATTTTGCGTTCTGTGGAGGCTGATAGCGCGATTTCTTTCGGTGTTTAGTTTTTCAGAATTGCCGTGCGGTCTGGGGCGTCACTTTAGGGATTGCGCGGCCGTTTGCGTCGGAAATTACAGTCCTCCCACGGGCATGGTTGTGTAGGTGTTGTGCTTAGTTTAAATAGTTTGTAAGTCTAGGGACAGATTACCAGAGTAGTTTTAACTCTTAGAATTACAAATATTTGAACATTTTTTTCAGATACTGAATGAGGGAAGGCGACGTACGTTCCTGTTTTCCTGGTCGCTATTGAGCTATGTGTTTCAGCATATGAGACTCAATTATTATTATTATTATTATTATTATTATTATTATTATTATTATTATTTGATGTGAGAGAGATACAGAGGAACTGTCAAATTACTTTTGGCACAATTGACTTTTGTATTCAGTCTGACATGATTCATACACGCTTATGTTTGGGCGAACAGTCCCACTGCATCACCAATCTCCATAAACGAGAAGTTAACATTTTCTTGACACAGCCTTAACAGTCAGAGAAGGCACATGAACGTTATCCATATAGGATTGTATATACAAGCTTTCGACATCACTGAATATCATTTATGATTACATACGGTAGCTAATCTTTTTCACGAACTGCACATTTGTTAAAGCACGCGTTTGGCAAACTGGTCTAGTCTAATCTGCGTGTAGTGTGTCCGTCGACAGAAAGAGAGGAGAGTGAAAATTTATTTATTTATTTTTCTCTTCCGAGTAGGAAGAAAGATAGATTGTGAGTCTATCTGACAATTTTATTTTTGGACTTTCATTCGCAATAGGAACCTAACCAACAATTTGATCAGATTACGACTTGAATTTCTTGTCAGTTGTGAAATACGCCCTCCGTCCTACAATTGTTAATCACAACATGGCAATTTCTTTCATAGGTGCAATTAAATCTTGATCTCTGGACGATTTCCGATACACAACATTTATCAGCTAAGTCACGCAAGAGCTTATAGTCATTCCATATTCACACCCAAACTTTTGTCTCTACTCTTGTTATTCCCAACTACATATTTACAGTGCCATACATATCGTCATCAGTTATTGCCAGACTGATTATAGCAGCATTTATTCACATACTAATCCTTTTGTTTAATTTGATACTGACAAGGTCGTGAATTTTATTCAGTCAGTGTGATTATCATTTAATCAGTTGGATCCACTACAGCATACACTTTTAGACACATACGCACATTCTGATGTAGTTCAGTTAATTATTTTTCTTTTTTATAATTTCAGTTCCCTTAAATGGGGTGGGCTGTCAGCGCACACAGGCACTCTTCAGCCAAGAGATTTAAAAAAATGAAAATAAGTGCGCAAAAATAAAGGAACCAAAACAGAAGCTAATTAAAATTATTATGGAAACAGTGTTGAAGAAACAATATATTAGTTAAAATGTAGAATACAAAGAAGAGAATAAATAAATAAAATAGTCACGGAGACACTTCAGCACATAAAACATCTGGAAGAAACACCAGGTGTCGGCTCCAGGTTGACCGTTCACTGTTCATAAAATAATAGAGTCCACACTGAAAAGACACCGCATTGCGAAGCACTCATTAAAACCATGGAGATGATGAGATGCGTGTTAAATGGGGGAGAGCATGGAGGGTTGTGGAAAATAAGGCAGTAGAATGTGGGGAGAGGGAAAGGGGCCACAGGGTGAGAAGACGGGGAGGGGGGTGTAGGAAGTCCCAGAAAGCTGGGGGGAGGATAGGAGGGGAGAAGATGAAAGGATGGGAGTGGAGGGAAGGAAGGGAGAGGAGGGGAGGAAAGGAGTGAAGGGAAGGGAAGGAAAGGAGGGGATGGGAGGAAAGGAAGAAGGTGGAGGAAAGGGAGGATGGGAGTGGCCAGAGAAATGGCCAGGGAGAGTAAGGAGTGGAGAAGGGGGAGGAGGGAGGAAGAAAGATACAGGAGAGAATATGGACGACAGGGAAGGATCGCAGCTGGTAGGAGGGGTAAATTCGAGGATAGAGGGCATCAGCTGAGAGGGAGAGTGTGTGGAAAAGGATCCAGACGTTGGACAGGTGAAAGGCTGGGGGGATACAGTGATGGCGATTTGGAAAAAGATCGGGTGTAGAGAGGAGGGCATAGAGGCTGGATTGCGTCAGAGCTTGCGGGAGAGGTAATGGAGATAGAGATGTTCAATGAAGAGGGTGAGGCAGGGGTAAGGAATGAGGTTTTGAGCATCCATATGGTGGAGGAGGATTAATGGTGATGCAGAAACCGAGCGGGCTCCAGGATCTCCAGGGATTTGTAGAAGATTGGGGAGGGGGATGAGGTGGATGAAAAATTTGTTGGATTTATAGGTGTAAAGAACGGTGAAAGGGTGTAGGGAGGAGCGGGCTTTCTCTTGGATGGGCGGAGGTGGGGTGTCAGAATGATCTATGGTTAGGCCTAGGTATTTGGGAGAAAGGTGGAAGGGGTAGCCATGTATGGCGACATAGAAGTCGTGAGGTCGAAAGGAGACTCCAGTTTATGCCTGCATCTTGTTAGAATTTATAGAAAGAAGCCACTGGTGGTACCATGTGGAAAAGTGTTGAAGTTGTTCCTGGAGAAGATATTGGGATTAGGCGAGGGTGGAAGCCAAGGCAAAGAAGGTGGTGTCGTCAGGGTATTAGAAGAGGTGTATGGGGTCGCTGGCTTAGGCATATCAGATGTGTAAAGAAAATATCGGAGGGGAGAGAGGATAGATCCTTGGGGCACGGCTGCAGAGGAGTAGAAAAGACAGGAGTCAACAGATGGTAATGTAGGAGGGTGATTGTATATGAAGGAGGCAATGACCTGGACGAGGCAGATGGAAGTGCATAAGTCTGGAGTTTAAAGAGCAGACCAGGATGCCAGACCCTGTCATAGGCCTTTTCCTGGTCAAAGGAGAGAAGTTCTGTGAGGCGGAGGAGTTGATCGTTGGTAGAAAAGGAAGCCACACTAAATGTCTGGAAGGAATTGGTCAATGCAGAGATAGTGGTGGATACATTGGGAAAGGACAGTTTGAAAGACCTAGACGAACACTGGAATGAGGCACATGAGCTGGTACGAGAAAGCGGCAGAATGGGTCCTATTCGGTTTGGGAAACAAGGCAGGAATAGTATCAGGTGTAGAAGACGTTGGTAGACCAGGTACCAAGGGTGGTAAGGAAATGATGGCAATAGGTGATACAATTGTGATCGGAAGCTGTGGTGCATTTGGTGGACATTGAGCCATGTCACTGTCTGATGCCAGTCCCAGCGTTTCTTCGCAGCAAGAAGGCTACACACATGTCGCTGGCATTCCAAGGGGTGTAGGAGTATATCCCAATCCTGGGTGTGGAGGAAGGAGCGGTAGAGGTAGCGGGATTCCTGTAGAAGAAGGATTTACAGAGAGTGGGGCAGTGAGGCTAAATGGTTTTGGTGGTTATATGGGAGTGGTGGCGTCAGACAAGATTTGCGGAATGAAGGAGGTGGTGCAATCGATATCATCTGGAGAGTGGAGAGGGAGGGATGGCTTTTTACTTGATGGGTGATGGAAAGGCAAAAGGCATCCCAGTCTGTCTGGGAGTAATCATTGATGAGTTTAGGAGTTGAGGGTGGGTGGAGATTCTCTGGGTGACGGACATTGGGGGGTTAGAAGAATGAGGTTGTGGTCACTGCCTATGGGGTCAAGGACTTCGGCTGGAACACGCCCAGGAAGATTTGGAGAAACGATAAGTGTGGTGGAGGAGGGTGACAACATTGCCACAAATGGTGGGAAGGAACTGATGCCACCAATGGAGTGTGGCAGGAGTGTGAGAGTGGATACTGATGTGAGCAGTGATATCGTAGGTTGTGAAGGGGCTACCTACATGAGGAAGGAAGTCTAAGGGGAGCAGACATAAATGGTAGCACAGTTGAGGGGAAGGAGAGGGTATGATGTCTGCACAGCATGTTGACGATTGGATGTGGCTGAAATGGGTGGTGTCGTAAGAGAATGAAATGCCACCTAATGCAGGTGAATTTGGAGACTGATGACATGGTAAGAAATAGAGTGTAGTACTGACATGCAGGTGACGAAGGAGAAATGTTTCATTGAGGAGAAAGGCATCCATGTGGTGTTGGGATAATGTGTTCATGAACAGGAGCTTATTGGTGGGAAGCGAATGAATCTTTGAGTACAGGAGCATAAAGTGTTGCTTCACGAGAATGAATTAAAAATGGGGTGAGAGGAAAAGCGGTGGGTATGGGGACTAAATGATGGTGTGGGGTCGGTCGCTATGGGAGAAGTTGAAGTGAATGTGGTTTTGGAATGTGGTCTTAAAATCCAGGCTGAAGAGGGAGCAGGCAGCCAGGAAGACTTGGTTGAGGGGGTGGGCCTCAGGAACAGGTGAATGTTCTGCAGGGCGATAGTAAGGAACCGGATGATATCCTTTGCTGTGGGGGGAGGGTATAAACAGTTATTGAGGGCAGAGATTGGCGGATCAGTGGGATCGACTGGGACAGTGAATTGTTCTTTGAAGATAGTTGGGCGGGACTTACATTCAAAGAGTAGGTGTTGCAAGATGGGGCAGGAGGTATGGTCATGTCGACGAATGTTGCATATGTACAGTACAAATGCATTCACTGTTAACTCTAAGCAGCTTGTATTTTCGTTGCTTGTTGCATGCTGAATCGTATCAGAAAAGTAAAGGTTTGGTAGAACGAGTGATTGCATCAGTTTCTAATTTACATTTTGTGGAAAAATGTTACAGTTTTCGGGGACATAGAGGCAAGCGGAGTTCTTCCTGCATACAGTAACGGTATTATCAACCCAATTTAATTCAAAAATGTTCAAATGTTTGTAGAACTTATGGGAATTAACTACGGGGTCATCAGTCCCTTAGCTTACAAACTACTTATGAACTAGCTAAGACTAAGGACGGCACAAATATCCATGCCCGAGGGGGAATTCGAACCCCCGACCGTAGTGGCCGTGCATACCGTGACTGGAGCACCTCAGTACCCTCGGCCACCGCGGCCGGCCCCAATTTAATTGTTCGTCGATAGTGACACACCGATTATTAATTGTTTTCTGATATGGTATTGGGTTACCATCAATTTGAATGGGAGGTAACTGGTTGCGTCATTCCGAATTCATTATTTTCTAATGAGTGATAAAGATTACTTGCGACGTTTTGGACTTTAATATTAGTACCAGTTTTTCTCCCATGTTACAACTGAAGAAAGATCCTGATTAATCTTGGCAATCGCAGTGTTCATATCTTCAGGTCTGGCACCTTAGTAGAGACGGACGTCGTCTGCATAGAAGCGATTTTTACAGTTAGTCAAAAGCGATGAAATATCACTGACATGCAAGGAGAACAAAACTAGACCCAAAACTGATCCTTGTGGTGTTCAACAAACAACATTTCTCCAGAAGGAACTTTTATTCCCACAGACAACAATTTGCTTTTTTTTTTCAAGTAGCTTTCAAACCACTTCAGTTCCCTTTTTAAGAACTTTAGTTGTAGCATTTTATTCAGCAGAATCTAAAACTGACAGTATCAAAAGCTTTGCCGAAATCTAGTATTGTCAATATAGTAGCTTTGTGATTCTTACGAAAGCCAGACTGATAATTGTAAATAAGCTGAATTTGCACAAGAATTCCGTAATTTGGTCATGAAGAATGTATTCAAGGACTTCGGAAACGGCAGTCAATATACTGATTGGTCGAATATCACGAAGTGATTTCTGGTTTTCTATTTTAGGTGTAGGAAGGACTATGCTTCTGCTACAAGAGGTAGGATACGTTTCATTCACGAGAGAGACATTAACCATATCTGACTAGACAGATATATCTGCGACATTCTTCACCCTAGTTAATCACAGTTATACCGTCGTTGCCTTCCGCTTCAGAAGAGATGCTCATCATTGCTTTTCTTGTTGTATTTATTTTTACATATTTTAGGTGCAATGTGTCATCGTTTGTTATATGGCTAAGGGTTACTTCAGGGCAATTGTTTATTTTCGTTTGGCAGTTGATTGGTGCGGAGAAGAATTCATTCAGTTCTTCAGTTGACATCTGAAAAACACATTATGGGGAAGTCTCTCCGCCGGCCGAAGTGGCCGAGCGGTCTGCGACGCGCCAGTCACAGACTGCACGGGCGCTACGGTCGGGGGTTCGAATCCTTCCTCGGGCATGGGTGTTTGTGTTGTCCTTACATTAAGTTTACGTTAGTCAAGTAATTAGGGTGTAAGTCTAGCGACTGATAACCACGCCTTTTGGTGCATACGAGAGAAGGAATGTACTTTTAGAATTTCGAATGCATTATTTTACGTTGTTCCGTAGCTTTCGGTATTCTTCGTAGTATTCGATTTCCGGACTAGCCTTCAATCATCTAAGAGCTATTTTTCTTCATTTGACGTAATTCTTTTGGCAACTATGGAGCAGGGGTTTTTGTTACATGGAATGTACTTATAGGGGCATGCTAGTCATATAGGGAAATAAGTTTATTCGTAACTTCAGACATTTTACCATCAATCTTAGTTTCCCTGGTCATTTACTGACATCATACACTCCTGGCCGTAAAAATTGCTGCACCACGAAGATGACGTGCTACAGACGCGAAATTTAACCGACAGGAAGGAGATGCTGTGATATGTAAATGATTAGTTTTTCAGAGCATTCACACAAGGTTGGCATCGGTGGCGACACCTACAATGTGCTGACGTATGGAAAGTTTCCAACCGATTTCGCATAAACAAACTGCAGTTGACCAGCATTGCTTGGTGAAACGTTGTTGTGGTGCCTCGTGTAAGGAGGAGAAATGCGTATCATCACGATTCCGACTTTGATAAAGGTCGGATTGTAGCCTATCGCGATTGCGGTTTATTGTATCGCGACATTGCTGCTCGCGTTGGTCGCAATCCAATGACTTTAAGCAGAATCTGGAATCGGTGGGTTCAGGAGGGCAAAACGGAACGCCGTGCTGGATCCCAACGGCCTCGTATGACTATCAGGCTTCTTATCCGTGTGCGTGTGTCTGTAACGGATCGTGCAGCCACGTCTTGATCCCTGAGTCAACAGATGAAGACGTTTTCAAGGCAACAACCATCTGCACGAACAGTTCGACGGCGTTTGACGTTTGCTGCAGCATGGACTATCAGATCGGAGACCACGGCTGCGGTTATCCTTGACACTGCATGACAGACAGGAGCGCCTGCGATGGTGTACGCAACGACGAACCTGGGTGTACGAATGACAAAACGTCATTTTTCGGATGAATACAGGTTCTGTTTACAGCATCATGATGGTAGCATCCCTGTTTGGCGACATCGCGGTGAACGCACATTGGAAGCGTGTATTCGTCATCGCCATGATGGCGTATCACGCGGCGTGATGGTATGGGGTGCAATTGATTACTTGTTTCGGTCACCTCTTGTTCGCATCGACGGCACTTTGAACAGTGGCCGTTACATATCATATGTGTTACAACCCGTGGTTCTACCCTTCATTCAATCCCTGCGAAACCCTACATTTCAACAGGATAATGCACGACCACATGTTGCAGGTCCTGTGCGGGCCTTTCTGAATACGGAAAATGTTCGACTGCTGCCCTGGCCAAGACATTCTCCAGATCTCTCACCAACTGAACACGTCTAGTCAACTCTTGACGCCGAGCAACTCTTGATGAACTGTGGTGTTCAAGCTGCATGGGCATCTGTACTTGTACACGACAGCCAAGTTATGTTTGACTCAGTGTCCAGGCCGTTATTACGGCCAGAGGTGGTTGTTGTGGGTACTGGTTTCTCAGGATCTATTCACCCAAATTACGTGAAAGTGGAATCACATGTCCGTTCTACTGTAGTATAATATATATATATATATATATATCCAATGAATACCTGTTTATCATCTGCATCTTGATGTAGCTATTTTAATGGGCAGTAGTGTACTTCTGAACAGTCGTGTTGGAGCGTGACGGTCTATGTATTTCACGTTTCTACAAATTATATAACTTGATTTCCTCTTTGGTGGCTGCATGGAGTAAGCCGTGAATATTCCATCGTGTTCTGAGAGGCCTGGGGCTGACGTCTGACCTAGATTGATACTTTGTGTATCTTTTTCGTTGCGGTCACATCTATAAGAGTGCGACTGTGCTTCGTATGCTGAGTAGGTTCTATTGGCAAAATGTTCCGTTTGTTGGAGTTACACAATGTCGTTAGGCTTACTGGATGGAGTGTCTCTTAAGAACCCTATTTTAAGGTCTCCTATCACGATATTTTCGTATTGATAGTATATCAAAACAATTCCGATAATACAAAAGACATTGTCCTGGTTTCTTATGGTTTGTATACGATGCCATTTAAGCACTTCTGACGATGTACTATTATTTAAGTAAACATGAATTCTGCCTGACTGTCATTAGTAGGGCTTGATGTGCTTAGGAGATCCGGTCTTACACAAGGCCAGACACTTAATTTGTCCTTCCTAAGAAATGTACATCCTGAGAGATGAACAGATGGTTTTTAGCCTTGCTTCGGACAAGGAAATTGAGCTGGTAGAACAGCAGACTCAGTTCCTCGTGATGTGCAGATAAAAGACTGGATGTCTGAATGAGCGAGCAACAGGTTCCGGTGAGCTGTTTCTGGAAGGCTGTCAGACAGGAAAGTTCTTGAATACGACTTCATCTGCGGTGCGGAAGAGTGGCTGCCTCTTAGCGGAAGAGGCATGCTCAGGGTTGGTCAAAGTGTTTTGTGTGTCGTAGCGACACCATCTCTTGCGAGCTTGAGCGATAGAGAAACGCGAGTGGGGTTAGAGAAATGCAGTAAGTCCGGTGATATAAAGATGTGAAAATTAGTTAGTATATTATACCGTTTGGAGCGAGAGATGGAATGATTAACAAGTCCTATACTGGTAGCAGGGAAAGGTAGGCATTTAGTAATTACAAGCTTTGTACAGAATATTAAAAATTACACTAGAATTATGTACAGTGTCACTAATAGTAATACTACAGTTAGGGGAATGTAGGGATGCAAAGGTGTGGCACTAGTACAAAGGTAATTGCAAAAAATAAAAGAAATTTGATAAAATTATATTAATAGTATGTGAGGAAAAAAAAAACAGATCATAAAAGCAGTGCTAGATGTTAATCAAATTTCGGGATAGCACTATGGTAAGGGTCTCTACATTATGTTAATAATGAAATAAGTTAAGGGGTGGTAAGTGTTTCATTTGGTTCTCGTTGTTTTACTTAACGTCATTCAGTCCTGGCATGTTTGTTACAGTCTTCTTTCCAGCCGCAGTCTTGACGTTGACTTTCTCGTCGTGGGTACACACGTCTGAAGGCCGAAATGGGATACGGCATTGTTCAAAAGCTTTAGCCGTTCCCGTGTGAGATATTCGGGGATTGTGATCCCAGTCTTTTCAAGTTTCTGGTTTTGCCTAAAGACCTTCACTCTTTTTCTATAGAAAACAAAGTTTGTAATTATAGCACGAAGTTTGGTAGCACCTGACAGTTTTCGTCCCATACGATGGCTCCTACCAGTGTCCGCCCTACTTAAACGTCCAATTTTTCCTGAGTATTCTGTATAAGCAAATCGTCTGTTTCTTCCGCCTCACATTCTGCTAGGCTAAACAGCCCCATACCATACGATCTTTGATACTGTTCGAACTCACCCATCGTGGCAGACTTTTTCTTCCAGTTGTGTCTTTCTCTCGTACTCAGACATAGACTTTCTCACAACAGTAATTTCAGCAGTATTTCTCTCAGCATCAGAGCGGATCTTAGCTAAAGCCCGTTCTATCCGGATTCTGAGACATTACAAGATTAATGATGACGCACCGGTTACTCCGATAGCGTATCGTGTAAACGCGTTCACTTGCACAAGATGCACGCATACGATCGCTTGTAGACGGAATAGGATGGATCCTATTCCCAAGCGTATGGAAGTGCTTCGCGCATGCGCAGACGATCGAATGGGCAACACACAACACAGGTGACGAACGGAACGAAGTCGCGAATTTGTTTGAGAAATGTGTACTTGTCTCCTGCTCATGGGAACGTAGTTGTTCGTCCTCAACAGCAGTCGCAAATATTTTAGGAGGTGGTACTATAGACGAAATCCATATAAGATGTGTGAAATTTCTATTGAGTAGAGATATAGCTCTTAATATGAAAGCGAAACAAACTTAGAGCAAATGTAAATGAAGACTTTTCCCCAATTTTTCAGTCGGTTCTTGGTAGAACATCATACTGACCTCAAAGTACAATTTTTTATATGTTTTACGAGTTTATTTCTACTTATTAAATCGATACTCGTCCTTCAAGGTCATCTTCAGACTTTAAAGTAAGTCGAAAACTGATTATTTAAAGCAAAGTCAATATGGTGATCTACCAAGAATCGACAAAAGAATCAATCAAAATACTGAAATCTGCTTTTGCTTTGAGTTTGGTTGGATTGCACACTAAGAGCTATATCTCCGTATCCAATAAAATTTGCACACACATTATTTGGCATTTTTATTGCAATTCGTCTTTGTTACCATCTCCTAAATTTTTTTGTATTTCTCCTGAAATATGCTGTGGTAAACATTTGATTTGTTTTTTTTTTTTTTTTTTTTTTTCGTTGATCATTAGTTGAAACTTTATCTCAGTGAAAGGCCTATGTATAGAGAGACTTTCATAGACTCCTGAGCTTGTTCATCATATACATTCATGTTGCCAGTTTTTAATCGCCTTTTATAATGATGAAGTTTACACATGAAATCGACGTAGTTTCGCATGAACTGCACGAAAGAAATCGAACACAGTTTCTCACCGGCAGTCTAAAACACAAATATAAGTTTCAATAATTACAATAATCACAATATGACAGTCTCGAAAAGTGATCATAACTCGGCGATTCTTTTGCTCTAAGTTGAGAACTGACGAAGTAGTCGCGTGAAGTTGACAACTCGACAAACGCGAATCGTGCAAACGCTTTTTTGTGGTTTGGTCGTCTATCGCAAGAAACTCTGCAACTAACGACTTTCTTGTGCGTGTCGCAAGTCTCGTACAGAACGTGCTAAAGACTGCTGCTGCTACTCAGACTGTTACGGTGCTCGCAAAGAGATCGCGGTGCCTTTGGTCGTGCAGCGCGGCACTTCGGAGCAAACCAGTTCCGCGATACCGGGAACCGAACAGGGGCCTCACCTCCCACCAAGAACCCGGCTGCGCACCTGCAGCGGCACCGTGGTTCTGCTTCCTGTTTACCATCTTCCTCGGTCCTCTTACTGATGGAGAGCAAAAGTTATTCAAATTACGAGAGGAACACTGCTATTAACACGAGATCCACGTATACTGAACAACAATACTTGTTTCCAGAATGAAACTTTTCACTCTGCAGCGGAGTGTGCGCTGATATGAAACATCCTGGCAGATTAAAATTGTGTGCCGGAACCGGGACTCGAACCTGGGACCTTTGCCTTTCGCGGGCAAGCGTTCTACAGTCTGAGCTACCCCGACACGACTCACGATGCCGCCTCACAACTTTACTTCCACCAGTACCTCGCCTCCTACTTTCCAAACTTCACAGAAGCTCTCCTGCGAACAAGCAAGACTACGACTCCTAGAAGAAAGGATATGATGGAGACATGGCTTAGCCATGCGAAAATCATTTGTATATCAAAAATACACATCTCGTGTCTTACCGAATGTTCTTCATAGTGTGGCTTAAAAATTTGCTTTCAAGATTTTCAGTAAAAGCGCTTCCAACTTTGTACATTAGACCTACCTACATACTTGTATGTCTTTTATATAACCGTCAAATGTACTTTTTGTCATCCAATCATACGAAGCAGACAAGTCATAAAAATAACTGTTTTTAACATTAACAAGGTTTTTTTTTTGTGTGTGTGGTTGTGTGTCAGGTGACTGCAGTTCGGCTTGCCGCGGCCCAGACGGTGTTGCAAAGAGCTAAATAAAAGTTGACAGTATTTCCACATTTCAATCCTGGACTCAAACCGGTTACTAAGATGTTCCATAATTTGCACATATTCTTCAGAGAGAGTAAGATCAAAAGCACGCACCTGCGCAGTGTCTCCAGTCTGCAGTTGATTCATCTACAGATTCAGTGCCATTTTGAAGCCTTTAATTGTGTATTACATACCTGCATCCCACTGCATCACCAATCTCCATAAACGAGAAGTTAACATTTTCTTGACACAGCCTTAACAGTCAGAGAAGGCACATGAACGTTATCCATATAGGATGGTATATACAAGCTTTCGACATCACTGAATATCATTTATGATTACATACGGTAGCTAATCTTTTTCACGAACTGCACATTAGTTAAAGCACGCGTTTGGCAAACTGGTCTAGTCTAATCTGCGTGTAGTGTGTCCGTCGACAGAAAGAGAGGAGAGTGAAAATTTATTTATTTATTTTTCTCTTCCGAGTAGGAAGAAAGATAGATTGTGAGTCTATCTGACAATTTTATTTTTGGACTTTCATTCGCAATAGGAACCTAACCAACAATTTGATCAGATTACGACTTGAATTTCTTATCAGTTGTGAAATACGCCCTCCGTCCTACAATTGTTAATCACAACATGGCAATTTCTTTCATAGGTGCAATTAAATCTTGATCTCTGGACGATTTCCGATACACAACATTTATCAGCTAAGTCACGCAAGAGCTTATAGTCATTCCATATTCACACCCAAACTTTTGTCTCTACTCTTGTTATTCCCAACTACATATTTACAGTGCCATACATATCGTCATCAGTTATTGCCAGACTGATTATAGCAGCATTTATTCACATACTAATCCTTTTGTTTAATTTGATACTGACAAGGTCGTGAATTTTATTCAGTCAGTGTGATTATCATTTAATCAGTTGGATCCACTACAGCATACACTTTTAGACACATACGCACATTCTGATGTAGTTCAGTTAATTATTTTTCTTTTTTATAATTTCAGTTCCCTTAAATGGGGTGGGCTGTCAGCGCACACAGGCACTCTTCAGCCAAGAGATTTAAAAAAAATGAAAATAAGTGCACAAAAATAAAGGAACCAAAACAGAAGCTAATTAAAATTATTATGGAAACAGTGTTGAAGAAACAATATATTAGTTAAAATGTAGAATACAAAGAAGAGAATAAATAAATAAAATAGTCACGGAGACACTTCAGCACATAAAACATCTGGAAGAAACACCAGGTGTCGGCTCCAGGTTGACCGTTCACTGTTCATAAAATAATAGAGTCCACACTGAAAAGACACCGCATTGCGAAGCACTCATTAAAACCATGGAGATGATGAGATGCGTGTTAAATGGGGGAGAGCATGGAGGGTTGTGGAAAATAAGGCAGTAGAATGTGGGGAGAGGGAAAGGGGCCACAGGGTGAGAAGACGGGGAGGGGGTGTAGGAAGTCCCAGAAAGCTGGGGGGGAGGAAAGGAGGGGAGAAGATGAAAGGATGGGAGTGGAGGGAAGGAAGGGAGAGGAGGGGAGGAAAGGAGTGAAGGGAAGGGAAAGAAAGGAGGGGATGGGAGGAAAGGAAGAAGGTGGAGGAAAGGGAGGATGGGAGTGGCCAGAGAAATGGCCAGGGAGAGTAAGGAGTGGAGAAGGGGGAGGAGGGAGGAAGAAAGATACAGGAGAGAATATGGACGACAGGGAAGGATCGCAGCTGGTAGGAGGGGTAAATTCGAGGATAGAGGGCATCAGCTGAGAGGGAGAGTGTGTGGAAAAGGATCCAGACGTTGGACAGGTGAAAGGCTGGGGGGATACAGTGATGGCGATTTGGAAAAAGATCGGGTGTAGAGAGGAGGGCATAGAGGCTGGATTGCGTCAGAGCTTGCGGGAGAGGTAATGGAGATAGAGATGTTCAGTGAAGAGGGTGAGGCAGGGGTAAGGAATGAGGTTTTGAGCATCCATATGGTGGAGGAGGATTAATGGTGATGCAGAAACCGAGCGGGCTCCAGGATCTCCAGGGATTTGTTGAAGAATGGGGAGGGGGATGAGGTGGATGAACAATTTGTTGGATTTATAGGTGTAAAGAACAGTGAAAGGGTGTAGGGAGGAGCGGGCTTTCTCTTGGATGGGCGGAGGTGGGGTGTCAGAATGATCTATGGTTAGGCCTAGGTATTTGGGAGAAAGGTGGAAGGGGTAGCCATGTATGGCGACATAGAAGTCGTGAGGTCGAAAGGAGACTCCAGTTTATGCCTGCATCTTGTTAGAATTTATAGAAAGAAGCCACTGGTGGTACCATGTGGAAAAGTGTTGAAGTTGTTCCTGGAGAAGATATTGGGATTAGGCGAGGGTGGAAGCCAAGGCAAAGAAGGTGGTGTCGTCAGGGTATTAGAAGAGGTGTATGGGGTCGCTGGCTTAGGCATATCAGATGTGTAAAGAAAATATCGGAGGGGAGAGAGGATAGATCCTTGGGGCACGGCTGCAGAGGAGTAGAAAAGACAGGAGTCAACAGATGGTAATGTAGGAGGGTGATTGTATATGAAGGAGGCAATGACCTGGACGAGGCAGATGGAAGTGCATAAGTCTGGAGTTTAAAGAGCAGACCAGGATGCCAGACCCTGTCATAGGCCTTTTCCTGGTCAAAGGAGAGAAGTTCTGTGAGGCGGAGGAGTTGATCGTTGGTAGAAAAGGAAGCCACACTAAATGTCTGGAAGGAATTGGTCAATGCAGAGATAGTGGTGGATACATTGGGAAAGGACAGTTTGAAAGACCTAGACGAACACTGGAATGAGGCACATGAGCTGGTACGAGAAAGCGGCAGAATGGGTCCTATTCGGTTTGGGAAACAAGGCAGGAATAGTATCAGGTGTAGAAGACGTTGGTAGACCAGGTACCAAGGGTGGTAAGGAAATGATGGCAATAGGTGATACAATTGTGATCGGAAGCTGTGGTGCATTTGGTGGACATTGAGCCATGTCACTGTCTGATGCCAGTCCCAGCGTTTCTTCGCAGCAAGAAGGCTACACACATGTCGCTGGCATTCCAAGGGGTGTAGGAGTATATCCCAATCCTGGGTGTGGAGGAAGGAGCGGTAGAGGTAGCGGGATTCCTGTAGAAGAAGGATTTACAGAGAGTGGGGCAGTGAGGCTAAATGGTTTTGGTGGTTATATGGGAGTGGTGGCGTCAGACAAGATTTGCGGAATGAAGGAGGTGGTGCAATCGATATCATCTGGAGAGTGGAGAGGGAGGGATGGCTTTTTACTTGATGGGTGATGGAAAGGCAAAAGGCATCCCAGTCTGTCTGGGAGTAATCATTGATGAGTTTAGGAGTTGAGGGTGGGTGGAGATTCTCTGGGTGACGGACATTGGGGGGTTAGAAGAATGAGGTTGTGGTCACTGCCTATGGGGTCAAGGACTTCGGCTGGAACACGCCCAGGAAGATTTGGAGAAACGATAAGTGTGGTGGAGGAGGGTGACAACATTGCCACAAATGGTGGGAAGGAACTGATGCCACCAATGGAGTGTGGCAGGAGTGTGAGAGTGGATACTGATGTGAGCAGTGATATCGTAGGTTGTGAAGGGGCTACCTACATGAGGAAGGAAGTCTAAGGGGAGCAGACATAAATGGTAGCACAGTTGAGGGGAAGGAGAGGGTATGATGTCTGCACAGCATGTTGACGATTGGATGTGGCTGAAATGGGTGGTGTCGTAAGAGAATGAAATGCCACCTAATGCAGGTGAATTTGGAGACTGATGACATGGTAAGAAATAGAGGGTAGTACTGACATGCAGGTGACGAAGGAGAAATGTTTCATTGAGGAGAAAGGCATCCATGTGGTGTTGGGATAATGTGTTCATGAACAGGAGCTTATTGGTGGGAAGCGAATGAATCTTTGAGTACAGGAGCATAAAGTGTTGCTTCACGAGAATGAATTAAAAATGGGGTGAGAGGAAAAGCGGTGGGTATGGGGACTAAATGATGGTGTGGGGTCGGTCGCTATGGGAGAAGTTGAAGTGAATGTGGTTTTGGAATGTGGTCTTAAAATCCAGGCTGAAGAGGGAGCAGGCAGCCAGGAAGACTTGGTTGAGGGGGTGGGCCTCAGGAACAGGTGAATGTTCTGCAGGGCGATAGTAAGGAACCGGATGATATCCTTTGCTGTGGGGGGAGGGTATAAACAGTTATTGAGGGCAGAGATTGGCGGATCAGTGGGATCGACTGGGACAGTGAATTGTTCTTTGAAGATAGTTGGGCGGGACTTACATTCAAAGAGTAGGTGTTGCAAGATGGGGCAGGAGGTATGGTCATGTCGACGAATGTTGCATATGTACAGTACAAATGCATTCACTGTTAACTCTAAGCAGCTTGTATTTTCGTTGCTTGTTGCATGCTGAATCGTATCAGAAAAGTAAAGGTTTGGTAGAACGAGTGATTGCATCAGTTTCTAATTTACATTTTGTGGAAAAATGTTACAGTTTTCGGGGACATAGAGGCAAGCGGAGTTCTTCCTGCATACAGTAACGGTATTATCAACCCAATTTAATTCAAAAATGTTCAAATGTTTGTAGAACTTATGGGAATTAACTACGGGGTCATCAGTCCCTTAGCTTACAAACTACTTATGAACTAGCTAAGACTAAGGACGGCACAAATATCCATGCCCGAGGGGGAATTCGAACCCCCGACCGTAGTGGCCGTGCATACCGTGACTGGAGCACCTCAGTACCCTCGGCCACCGCGGCCGGCCCCAATTTAATTGTTCGTCGATAGTGACACACCGATTATTAATTGTTTTCTGATATGGTATTGGGTTACCATCAATTTGAATGGGAGGTAACTGGTTGCGTCATTCCGAATTCATTATTTTCTAATGAGTGATAAAGATTACTTGCGACGTTTTGGACTTTAATATTAGTACCAGTTTTTCTCCCATGTTACAACTGAAGAAAGATCCTGATTAATCTTGGCAATCGCAGTGTTCATATCTTCAGGTCTGGCACCTTAGTAGAGACGGACGTCGTCTGCATAGAAGCGATTTTTACAGTTAGTCAAAAGCGATGAAATATCACTGACATGCAAGGAGAACAAAACTAGACCCAAAACTGATCCTTGTGGTGTTCAACAAACAACATTTCTCCAGAAGGAACTTTTATTCCCACAGACAACAATTTGCTTTTTTTTTCAAGTAGCTTTCAAACCACTTCAGTTCCCTTTTTAAGAACTTTAGTTGTAGCATTTTATTCAGCAGAATCTAAAACTGACAGTATCAAAAGCTTTGCCGAAATCTAGTATTGCCAATATAGTAGCTTTGTGATTCTTACGAAAGCCAGACTGATAATTGTAAATAAGCTGAATTTGCACAAGAATTCAGTAATTTGGTCATGAAGAATGTATTCAAGGACTTCGGTAACGGCAGTCAATATACTGATTGGTCGAATATCACGAAGTGATTTCTGGTTTTCTATTTTAGGTGTAGGAAGGACTATGCTTCTGCTACAAGAGGTAGGATACGTTTCATTCACTAGAGAGACATTAACCATATCTGACTAGACAGATATATCTGCGACATTCTTCACCCTAGTTAATCACAGTTATACCGTCGTTGCCTTCCGCTTCAGAAGAGATGCTCATCATTGCTTTTCTTGTTGTATTTATTTTTACATATTTTAGGTGCAATGTGTCATCGTTTGTTATATGGCTAAGGGTTACTTCAGGGCAATTGTTTATTTTCGTTTGGCAGTTGATTGGTGCGGAGAAGAATTCATTCAGTTCTTCAGTTGACATCTGAAAAACACATTATGGGGAAGTCTCTCCGCCGGCCGAAGTGGCCGAGCGGTCTGCGACGCGCCAGTCACAGACTGCACGGGCGCTACGGTCGGGGGTTCGAATCCTTCCTCGGTCATGGGTGTTTGTGTTGTCCTTACATTAAGTTTACGTTAGTCAAGTAATTAGGGTGTAAGTCTAGCGACTGATAACCACGCCTTTTGGTGCATACGAAAGAAGGAATGTACTTTTAGAATTTCGAATGCATTATTTTACGTTGTTGCGTAGCTTTCTGTATTCTTCGTAGTATTCGATTTCCGGACTAGCCTTCAATCATCTAAGAGCTATTTTTCTTCATTTGACGTAATTCTTTTGGCAACTATGGAGCAGGGGTTTTTGTTACATGGAATGTACTTATAGGGGCATGCTAGTCATATAGGGAAATAAGTTTATTCGTAACTTCAGAAATTTTACCATCAATCTTAGTTTCCCTGGTCATTTACTGACATCATACACTCCTGGCCGTAAAAATTGCTGCACCACGAAGATGACGTGCTACAGACGCGAAATTTAACCGACAGGAAGGAGATGCTGTGATATGTAAATGATTAGTTTTTCAGAGCATTCACACAAGGTTGGCATCGGTGGCGACACCTACAATGTGCTGACGTATGGAAAGTTTCCAACCGATTTCGCATAAACAAACTGCAGTTGACCAGCATTGCTTGGTGAAACGTTGTTGTGGTGCCTCGTGTAAGGAGGAGAAATGCGTATCATCACGATTCCGACTTTGATAAAGGTCGGATTGTAGCCTATCGCGATTGCGGTTTATTGTATCGCGACATTGCTGCTCGCGTTGGTCGCAATCCAATGACTTTAAGCAGAATCTGGAATCGGTGGGTTCAGGAGGGCAAAACGGAACGCCGTGCTGGATCCCAACGGCCTCGTATGACTATCAGGCTTCTTATCCGTGTGCGTGTGTCTGTAACGGATCGTGCAGCCACGTCTTGATCCCTGAGTCAACAGATGAAGACGTTTTCAAGGCAACAACCATCTGCACGAACAGTTCGACGACGTTTGACGTTTGCTGCAGCATGGACTATCAGATCGGAGACCACGGCTGCGGTTATCCTTGACACTGCATGACAGACAGGAGCGCCTGCGATGGTGTACGCAACGACGAACCTGGGTGTACGAATGACAAAACGTCATTTTTCGGATGAAAACAGGTTCTGTTTACAGCATCATGATGGTCGCATCCCTGTTTGGCGACATCGCGGTGAACGCACATTGGAAGCGTGTATTCGTCATCGCCATGATGGCGTATCACGCGGCGTGATGGTATGGGGTGCAATTGATTACTTGTTTCGGTCACCTCTTGTTCGCATCGACGGCACTTTGAACAGTGGCCGTTACATATCATATGTGTTACAACCCGTGGTTCTACCCTTCATTCAATCCCTGCGAAACCCTACATTTCAACAGGATAATGCACGACCACATGTTGCAGGTCCTGTGCGGGCCTTTCTGAATACGGAAAATGTTCGACTGCTGCCCTGGCCAGGACATTCTCCAGATCTCTCACCAACTGAACACGTCTAGTCAACTCTTGACGCCGAGCAACTCTTGATGAACTGTGGTGTTCAAGCTGCATGGGCATCTGTACTTGTACACGACAGCCAAGTTATGTTTGACTCAGTGTCCAGGCTGTTATTACGGCCAGAGGTGGTTGTTGTGGGTACTGATTTCTCAGGATCTATTCACCCAAATTACGTGAAAATGGAATCACATGTCCGTTCTACTGTAGTATAATATATATATCCAATGAATACCTGTTTATCATCTGCATCTTGATGTAGCTATTTTAATGGCCAGTAGTGTACTTCTGAACAGTCGTGTTGGAGCGTGACGGTCTATGTATTTCACGTTTCTACAAATTATATAACTTGATTTCCTCTTTGGTGGCTGCATGGAGTAAGCCGTGAATATTCCATCGTGTTCTGAGAGGCCTGGGGCTGACGTCTGACCTAGATTGATACTTTGTGTATCTTTTTCGTTGCGGTCACATCTATAAGAGTGCGACTGTGCTTCGTATGCTGAGTAAGTTCTATTGGCAAAATGTTCCTTTTGTTGGAGTTACGCAATGTCGTTAGGCTTACTGGATGGAGTGTCTCTTAAGAACCCTATTTTAAGGTCTCCTATCACGATATTTTCGTATTAACAGTATATCAAAACAATTCCGATAATAAAAAAGACATTGTCCTGGTTTCTTATGGTTTGTATACGATGCCATTTAAGCACTTCTGACGATGTACTATTATTTAAGTGAACATGAATTCTGCCTGACTGTCATTAGTAGGGCTTGATGTGCTTAGGAGATCCGGTCTTACACAAGGCCAGACACTTAATTTGTCCTTCCTAAGAAATGTACATCCTGAGAGATGAACAGATGGTTTTTAGCCTTGCTTCGGACAAGGAAATTGAGCTGGTAGAACAGCAGACTCAGTTCCTCGTGATGTGCAGATAAAAGACTGGATGACTGAATGAGCGAGCAACAGGTTCCGGTGAGCTGTTTCTGGAAAGCTGTCAGACAGGAAAGTTCTTGAATACGACTTCATCTGCGGTGCGGAAGAGTGGCTGCCTCTTAGCGGAAGAGGCATGCTCAGGGTTGGTCAAAGTGTTTTGTGTGTCGTAGCGACACCATCTCTTGCGAGCTTGAGCGATAGAGAAACGCGAGTGGGGTTAGAGAAATGCAGTAAGTCCGGTGATATAAAGATGTGAAAATTAGTTAGTATATTATACCGTTTGGAGCGAGAGATGGAATGATTAACAAGTCCTATACTGGTAGCAGGGAAAGGTAAGCATTTAGTAATTACAAGCTTTGTACAGAATATTAAAAATTACACTAGAATTATGTACAGTGTCACTAATAGTAATACTACAGTTAGGGGAATGTAGGGATGCAATGGTGTGGCACTAGTACAAAGGTAATTGCAAAAAATAAAAGAAATGTGAAAAAATTATATTAATAGTATGTGAGGAAAAAAAACAGATCATAAAAGCAGTGCTAGATGTTAATCAAATTTCGGGATAGCACTATGGTAAGGGTCTCTACATTATGTTAATAATGAAATAAGTTAAGGGGTGGTAAGTGTTTCATTTGGTTCTCGTTGTTTTACTTAACGTCATTCAGTCCTGGCATGTTTGTTACAGTCTTCTTTCCAGCCGCAGTCTTGACGTTGACTTTCTCGTCGTGGGTACACACGTCTGAAGGCCGAAATGGGATACGGCATTGTTCAAAAGCTTTAGCCGTTCCCGTGTGAGATATTCGGGGATTGTGATCCCAGTCTTTGCAAGTTTCTGGTTTTGCCTAAAGACCTTCACTCTTTTTCTATAGAAAACTAAGTGTGTAATTATAGCACGAAGTTTGGTAGCACCTGACAGTTTTCGTCCCATACGATGGCTCCTACCAGTGTCCGCCCTACTTAAACGTCCAATTTTTCCTGAGTATTCTGTATAAGCAGCTCGTCTGTTTCTTCCGCCTCACATTCTGCTAGGCTAAACAGCCCCATACCATACGATCTTTGATACTGTTCGAACTCACCCATCGTGGCAGACTTTTTCTTCCAGTTGTGTCTTTCTCTCGTACTCAGACACAGACTTTCTCACAACAGTAATTTCAGCAGTATTTCTCTCAGCATCAGAGCGGATCTTAGCTAAAGCCCGTTCTATCCGGATTCTGAGACATTACAAGATTAATGATGACGCACCGGTTACTCCGATAGCGTATCGTGTAAACGCGTTCACTTGCACAAGATGCACGCATACGATCGTTTGTAGACGGAATAGGATGGATCCTATTCCCAAGCGTATGGAAGTGCTTCGCGCATGCGCAGACGATCGAATGGGCAACACACAACACAGGTGACGAACGGAACGAAGTCGCGAATTTGTTTGAGAAATGTGTACTTGTCTCCTGCTCATGGGAACGTAGTTGTTCGTCCTCAACAGCAGTCGCAAATATTTTAGGAGGTGGTACTATAGACGAAATCCATATAAGATGTGTGAAATTTCTATTGAGTAGAGATATAGCTCTTAATATGAAAGCGAAACAAACTTAGAGCAAATGTAAATGAAGACTTTTCCCCAATTTTTCAGTCGGTTCTTGGTAGAACATCATACTGACTTCAAAGTACAATTTTGTATATGTTTTACGAGTTTATTTCTACTTATTAAATCGATACTCGTCCTTCAAGGTCATCTTCAGAAAACTGTAAGTCGAAAACTGATTATTTAAAGCAAAGTCAATATGGTGATCTACCAAGAATCGACAAAAGAATCAATCAAAATACTGAAATCTGCTTTTGCTTTGAGTTTGGTTGGATTGCACACTAAGAGCTATATCTCCGTATCCAATAAAATTTGCACACACATTATTTGGCATTTTTATTGCAATTCGTCTTTGTTACCATCTCCTAAAATTTTTTGTATTTCTCCTGAAATATGCTGTAGTAAACATTTGAATTTTTTTTTTTTTTTTATTTTTTTTTATTTTTTTTTTCGGTGAACATTAGTTGAAACTTTATCTCAGTGAAAGGCCTATGTATAGAGAGACTTTCATAGACTCCTGAGCTTGTTCATCATATACATTGATGTTGCCAGTTTTTAATCGCCTTTTATAATGATGAAGTTTACACATGAAATCGACGTAGTTTCGCATGAACTGCACGAAAGAAATCGAACACAGTTTCTCACCGGCAGTCTAAAACACAAATATAAGTTTCAATAATTACAATAATCACAATATGACAGTCTCGAAAAGTGATCATAACTCGGCGATTCTTTTGCTCTAAGTTGAGAACTGACGAAGTAGTCGCGTGAAGTTGACAACTCGACAAACGCGAATCGTGCAAACGCTTTTTTGTGGTTTGGTCGTCTATCGCAAGAAACTCTGCAACTAACGACTTTCTTGTGCGTGTCGCAAGTCTCGTACAGAACGTGCTAAAGACTGCTGCTGCTAAGACTGTTACGGTGCTCGCAACGAGATCGCGGTGCCTTTGGTCGTGCAGCGCGGCACTTCGGAGCAAACCAGTTCCGCGATACCGGGAACCGAACAGGGGCCTCACCTCCCACCAAGAACCCGGCTGCGCACCTGCAGCGGCACCGTGGTTCTGCTTCCTGTTTACCATCTTCCTCGGTCCTCTTACTGATGGAGAGCAAAAGTTATTCAAATTACGAGAGGAACACTGCTATTAACACGAGATCCACGTATACTGAACAACAATATGAAACTTTTCACTCTGCAGCGGAGTGTGCGCTGATATGAAACATGCTGGCAGATTAAAATTGTGTCCCGGAACCGGGACTCGAACCTGGGACCTTTGCCTTTCGCGGGCAAGCGTTCTACAGTCTGAGCTTCCCCGACACGACTCACGATGCCGCCTCACAACTTTACTTCCACCAGTACCTCGCCTCCTACTTTCCAAACTTCACAGAAGCTCTCCTGCGAACAAGCAAGACTACCACTCCTAGAAGAAAGGATATGATGGAGACATGGCTTAGCCATGCGAAAATCATTTGTATATCAAAAATACACATCTCGTGTCTTACCGAATGTTCTTCATAGTGTGGCTTAAAAATTTGCTTTCAAGATTTTCAGTAAAAGCGCTTCCAACTTTGTACATTAGACCTACCTACATACTTGTATGTCTTTTATATAACCGTCAAATGTACTTTTTGTCATCCAATCATACGAAGCAGACAAGTCATAAAAATAACTGTTTTTAACATTAACAAGGTTTTTTTTTTGTGTGTGTGGTTGTGTGTCAGGTGACTGCAGTTCGGCTTGCCGCGGCCCAGACGGTGTTGCAAAGAGCTAAATAAAAGTTGACAGTATTTCCACATTTCAATCCTGGACTCAAACCGGTTACTAAGATGTTCCATAATTTGCACATATTCTTCAGAGAGAGTAAGATCAAAAGCACGCACCTGCGCAGTGTCTCCAGTCTGCAGTTGATTCATCTACAGATTCAGTGCCATTTTGAAGCCTTTAATTGTGTATTACATACCTGCATCCCACTGCATCACCAATCTCCATAAACGAGAAGTTAACATTTTCTTGACACAGCCTTAACAGTCAGAGAAGGCACATGAACGTTATCCATATAGGATGGTATATACAAGCTTTCGACATCACTGAATATCATTTATGATTACATACGGTAGCTAATCTTTTTCACGAACTGCACATTAGTTAAAGCACGCGTTTGGCAAACTGGTCTAGTCTAATCTGCGTGTAGTGTGTCCGTCGACAGAAAGAGAGGAGAGTGAAAATTTATTTATTTATTTTTCTCTTCCGAGTAGGAAGAAAGATAGATTGTGAGTCTATCTGACAATTTTATTTTTGGACTTTCATTCGCAATAGGAACCTAACCAACAATTTGATCAGATTACGACTTGAATTTCTTATCAGTTGTGAAATACGCCCTCCGTCCTACAATTGTTAATCACAACATGGCAATTTCTTTCATAGGTGCAATTAAATCTTGATCTCTGGACGATTTCCGATACACAACATTTATCAGCTAAGTCACGCAAGAGCTTATAGTCATTCCATATTCACACCCAAACTTTTGTCTCTACTCTTGTTATTCCCAACTACATATTTACAGTGCCATACATATCGTCATCAGTTATTGCCAGACTGATTATAGCAGCATTTATTCACATACTAATCCTTTTGTTTAATTTGATACTGACAAGGTCGTGAATTTTATTCAGTCAGTGTGATTATCATTTAATCAGTTGGATCCACTACAGCATACACTTTTAGACACATACGCACATTCTGATGTAGTTCAGTTAATTATTTTTCTTTTTTATAATTTCAGTTCCCTTAAATGGGGTGGGCTGTCAGCGCACACAGGCACTCTTCAGCCAACAGATTTAAAACAATGAAAATAAGTGCACAAAAATAAAGGAACCAAAACAGAAGCTAATTAAAATTATTATGGAAACAGTGTTGAAGAAACAATATATTAGTTAAAATGTAGAATACAAAGAAGAGAATAAATAAATAAAATAGTCACGGAGACACTTCAGCACATAAAACATCTGGAAGAAACACCAGGTGTCGGCTCCAGGTTGACCGTTCACTGTTCATAAAATAATAGAGTCCACACTGAAAAGACACCGCATTGCGAAGCACTCATTAAAACCATGGAGATGATGAGATGCGTGTTAAATGGGGGAGAGCATGGAGGGTTGTGGAAAATAAGGCAGTAGAATGTGGGGAGAGGGAAAGGGGCCACAGGGTGAGAAGACGGGGAGGGGGTGTAGGAAGTCCCAGAAAGCTGGGGGGGAGGAAAGGAGGGGAGAAGATGAAAGGATGGGAGTGGATGGAAGGAAGGGAGAGGAGGGGAGGAAAGGAGTGAAGGGAAGGGAAAGAAAGGAGGGGATGGGAGGAAAGGAAGAAGGTGGAGGAAAGGGAGGATGGGAGTGGCCAGAGAAATGGCCAGGGAGAGTAAGGAGTGGAGAAGGGGGAGGAGGGAGGAAGAAAGATACAGGAGAGAATATGGACGACAGGGAAGGATCGCAGCTGGTAGGAGGGGTAAATTCGAGGATAGAGGGCATCAGCTGAGAGGGAGAGTGTGTGGAAAAGGATCCAGACGTTGGACAGGTGAAAGGCTGGGGGGATACAGTGATGGCGATTTGGAAAAAGATCGGGTGTAGAGAGGAGGGCATAGAGGCTGGATTGCGTCAGAGCTTGCGGGAGAGGTAATGGAGATAGAGATGTTCAGTGAAGAGGGTGAGGCAGGGGTAAGGAATGAGGTTTTGAGCATCCATATGGTGGAGGAGGATTAATGGTGATGCAGAAACCGAGCGGGCTCCAGGATCTCCAGGGATTTGTAGAAGAATGGGGAGGGGGATGAGGTGGATGAACAATTTGTTGGATTTATAGGTGTAAAGAACAGTGAAAGGGTGTAGGGAGGAGCGGGCTTTCTCTTGGATGGGCGGAGGTGGGGTGTCAGAATGATCTATGGTTAGGCCTAGGTATTTGGGAGAAAGGTGGAAGGGGTAGCCATGTATGGCGACATAGAAGTCGTGAGGTCGAAAGGAGACTCCAGTTTATGCCTGCATCTTGTTAGAATTTATAGAAAGAAGCCACTGGTGGTACCATGTGGAAAAGTGTTGAAGTTGTTCCTGGAGAAGATATTGGGATTAGGCGAGGGTGGAAGCCAAGGCAAAGAAGGTGGTGTCGTCAGGGTATTAGAAGAGGTGTATGGGGTCGCTGGCTTAGGCATATCAGATGTGTAAAGAAAATATCGGAGGGGAGAGAGGATAGATCCTTGGGGCACGGCTGCAGAGGAGTAGAAAAGACAGGAGTCAACAGATGGTAATGTAGGAGGGTGATTGTATATGAAGGAGGCAATGACCTGGACGAGGCAGATGGAAGTGCATAAGTCTGGAGTTTAAAGAGCAGACCAGGATGCCAGACCCTGTCATAGGCCTTTTCCTGGTCAAAGGAGAGAAGTTCTGTGAGGCGGAGGAGTTGATCGTTGGTAGAAAAGGAAGCCACACTAAATGTCTGGAAGGAATTGGTCAATGCAGAGATAGTGGTGGATACATTGGGAAAGGACAGTTTGAAAGACCTAGACGAACACTGGAATGAGGCACATGAGCTGGTACGAGAAAGCGGCAGAATGGGTCCTATTCGGTTTGGGAAACAAGGCAGGAATAGTATCAGGTGTAGAAGACGTTGGTAGACCAGGTACCAAGGGTGGTAAGGAAATGATGGCAATAGGTGATACAATTGTGATCGGAAGCTGTGGTGCATTTGGTGGACATTGAGCCATGTCACTGTCTGATGCCAGTCCCAGCGTTTCTTCGCAGCAAGAAGGCTACACACATGTCGCTGGCATTCCAAGGGGTGTAGGAGTATATCCCAATCCTGGGTGTGGAGGAAGGAGCGGTAGAGGTAGCGGGATTCCTGTAGAAGAAGGATTTACAGAGAGTGGGGCAGTGAGGCTAAATGGTTTTGGTGGTTATATGGGAGTGGTGGCGTCAGACAAGATTTGCGGAATGAAGGAGGTGGTGCAATCGATATCATCTGGAGAGTGGAGAGGGAGGGATGGCTTTTTACTTGATGGGTGATGGAAAGGCAAAAGGCATCCCAGTCTGTCTGGGAGTAATCATTGATGAGTTTAGGAGTTGAGGGTGGGTGGAGATTCTCTGGGTGACGGACATTGGGGGGTTAGAAGAATGAGGTTGTGGTCACTGCCTATGGGGTCAAGGACTTCGGCTGGAACACGCCCAGGAAGATTTGGAGAAACGATAAGTGTGGTGGAGGAGGGTGACAACATTGCCACAAATGGTGGGAAGGAACTGATGCCACCAATGGAGTGTGGCAGGAGTGTGAGAGTGGATACTGATGTGAGCAGTGATATCGTAGGTTGTGAAGGGGCTACCTACATGAGGAAGGAAGTCTAAGGGGAGCAGACATAAATGGTAGCACAGTTGAGGGGAAGGAGAGGGTATGATGTCTGCACAGCATGTTGACGATTGGATGTGGCTGAAATGGGTGGTGTCGTAAGAGAATGAAATGCCACCTAATGCAGGTGAATTTGGAGACTGATGACATGGTAAGAAATAGAGGGTAGTACTGACATGCAGGTGACGAAGGAGAAATGTTTCATTGAGGAGAAAGGCATCCATGTGGTGTTGGGATAATGTGTTCATGAACAGGAGCTTATTGGTGGGAAGCGAATGAATCTTTGAGTACAGGAGCATAAAGTGTTGCTTCACGAGAATGAATTAAAAATGGGGTGAGAGGAAAAGCGGTGGGTATGGGGACTAAATGATGGTGTGGGGTCGGTCGCTATGGGAGAAGTTGAAGTGAATGTGGTTTTGGAATGTGGTCTTAAAATCCAGGCTGAAGAGGGAGCAGGCAGCCAGGAAGACTTGGTTGAGGGGGTGGGCCTCAGGAACAGGTGAATGTTCTGCAGGGCGATAGTAAGGAACCGGATGATATCCTTTGCTGTGGGGGGAGGGTATAAACAGTTATTGAGGGCAGAGATTGGCGGATCAGTGGGATCGACTGGGACAGTGAATTGTTCTTTGAAGATAGTTGGGCGGGACTTACATTCAAAGAGTAGGTGTTGCAAGATGGGGCAGGAGGTATGGTCATGTCGACGAATGTTGCATATGTACAGTACAAATGCATTCACTGTTAACTCTAAGCAGCTTGTATTTTCGTTGCTTGTTGCATGCTGAATCGTATCAGAAAAGTAAAGGTTTGGTAGAACGAGTGATTGCATCAGTTTCTAATTTACATTTTGTGGAAAAATGTTACAGTTTTCGGGGACATAGAGGCAAGCGGAGTTCTTCCTGCATACAGTAACGGTATTATCAACCCAATTTAATTCAAAAATGTTCAAATGTTTGTAGAACTTATGGGAATTAACTACGGGGTCATCAGTCCCTTAGCTTACAAACTACTTATGAACTAGCTAAGACTAAGGACGGCACAAATATCCATGCCCGAGGGGGAATTCGAACCCCCGACCGTAGTGGCCGTGCATACCGTGACTGGAGCACCTCAGTACCCTCGGCCACCGCGGCCGGCCCCAATTTAATTGTTCGTCGATAGTGACACACCGATTATTAATTGTTTTCTGATATGGTATTGGGTTACCATCAATTTGAATGGGAGGTAACTGGTTGCGTCATTCCGAATTCATTATTTTCTAATGAGTGATAAAGATTACTTGCGACGTTTTGGACTTTAATATTAGTACCAGTTTTTCTCCCATGTTACAACTGAAGAAAGATCCTGATTAATCTTGGCAATCGCAGTGTTCATATCTTCAGGTCTGGCACCTTAGTAGAGACGGACGTCGTCTGCATAGAAGCGATTTTTACAGTTAGTCAGAAGCGATGAAATATCACTGACATGCAAGGAGAACAAAACTAGACCCAAAACTGATCCTTGTGGTGTTCAACAAACAACATTTCTCCAGTTGGAACTTTTATTCCCACAGACAACAATTTGCTTTTTTTTTTCAAGTAGCTTTCAAACCACTTCAGTTCCCTTTTTAAGAACTTTAGTTGTAGCATTTTATTCAGCAGAATCTAAAACTGACAGTATCAAAAGCTTTGCTGAAATCTAGTATTGTCAATATAGTAGCTTTGTGATTCTTACGAAAGCCAGACTGATAATTGTAAATAAGCTGAATTTGCACAAGAATTCAGTAATTTGGTCATGAAGAATGTATTCAAGGACTTCGGAAACAGCAGTCAATATACTGATTGGTCGAATATCACGAAGTGATTTCTGGTTTTCTATTTTAGGTGTAGGAAGGACTATGCTTCTGCTACAAGAGGTAGGATACGTTTCATTCACGAGAGAGACATTAACCATATCTGACTAGACAGATACATCTGCGACATTCTTCACCCTAGTTAATCACAGTTATACCGTCGTTGCCTACCACTTCAGAAGAGATGCTCATCATTGCTTTTCTCGTTGTATTTATTTTTACATATTTTAGGTTCAATGTGTCATCGTTTGTTATATGGCTAAGGGTTACTTCAGGGCAATTGTTTATTTTCGTTTGGCAGTTGATTGGTGCGGAGAAGAATTCATTCAGTTCTTCAGTTGACATCTGAAAAACACATTATGGGGAAGTCTCTCCGCCGGCCGAAGTGGCCGAGCGGTCTGCGACGCGCCAGTCACAGACTGCACGGGCGCTACGGTCGGGGGTTCGAATCCTTCCTCGGGCATGGGTGTTTGTGTTGTCCTTACATTAAGTTTACGTTAGTCAAGTAATTAGGGTGTAAGTCTAGCGACTGATAACCACGCCTTTTGGTGCACACGAGAGAAGGAATGTACTTTTAGAATTTCGAATGCATTATTCTACGTTGTTCCGTAGCTTTCTGTATTCTTCGTAGTATTCGATTTCCGGACTAGCCTTCAATCATCTAAGAGCTATTTTTCTTCATTTGACGTAATTCTTTTGGCAACTATGGAGCAGGGGTTTTTGTTACATGGAATGTACTTATAGGGGCATGCTAGTCATATAGGGAAATAAGTTTATTCGTAACTTCAGACATTTTACCATCAATCTTAGTTTCCCTGGTCATTTACTGACATCATACACTCCTGGCCGTAAAAATTGCTGCACCACGAAGATGACGTGCTACAGACGCGAAATTTAACCGACAGGAAGGAGATGCTGTGATATGTAAATGATTAGTTTTTCAGAGCATTCACACAAGGTTGGCATCGGTGGCGACACCTACAATGTGCTGACGTATGGAAAGTTTCCAACCGATTTCGCATAAACAAACTGCAGTTGACCAGCATTGCTTGGTGAAACGTTGTTGTGGTGCCTCGTGTAAGGAGGAGAAATGCGTATCATCACGATTCCGACTTTGATAAAGGTCGGATTGTAGCCTATCGCGATTGCGGTTTATTGTATCGCGACATTGCTGCTCGCGTTGGTCGCAATCCAATGACTTTAAGCATAATCTGGAATCGGTGGGTTCAGGAGGGCAAAACGGAACGCCGTGCTGGATCCCAACGGCCTCGTATGACTATCAGGCTTCTTATCCGTGTGCGTGTGTCTGTAACGGATCGTGCAGCCACGTCTTGATCCCTGAGTCAACAGATGAAGACGTTTTCAAGGCAACAACCATCTGCACGAACAGTTCGACGGCGTTTGACGTTTGCTGCAGCATGGACTATCAGATCGGAGACCACGGCTGCGGTTATCCTTGACACTGCATGACAGACAGGAGCGCCTGCGATGGTGTACGCAACGACGAACCTGGGTGTACGAATGACAAAACGTCATTTTTCGGATGAATACAGGTTCTGTTTACAGCATCATGATGGTAGCATCCCTGTTTGGCGACATCGCGGTGAACGCACATTGGAAGCGTGTATTCGTCATCGCCATGATGGCGTATCACGCGGCGTGATGGTATGGGGTGCAATTGATTACTTGTTTCGGTCACCTCTTGTTCGCATCGACGGCACTTTGAACAGTGGCCGTTACATATCATATGTGTTACAACCCGTGGTTCTACCCTTCATTCAATCCCTGCGAAACCCTACATTTCAACAGGATAATGCACGACCACATGTTGCAGGTCCTGTGCGGGCCTTTCTGAATACGGAAAATGTTCGACTGCTGCCCTGGCCAAGACATTCTCCAGATCTCTCACCAACTGAACACGTCTAGTCAACTCTTGACGCCGAGCAACTCTTGATGAACTGTGGTGTTCAAGCTGCATGGGCATCTGTACTTGTACACGACAGCCAAGTTATGTTTGACTCAGTGTCCAGGCCGTTATTACGGCCAGAGGTGGTTGTTGTGGGTACTGGTTTCTCAGGATCTATTCACCCAAATTACGTGAAAGTGGAATCACATGTCCGTTCTACTGTAGTATAATATATATATATCCAATGAATACCTGTTTATCATCTGCATCTTGATGTAGCTATTTTAATGGCCAGTAGTGTACTTCTGAACAGTCGTGTTGGAGCGTGACGGTCTATGTATTTCACGTTTCTACAAATTATATAACTTGATTTCCTCTTTGGTGGCTGCATGGAGTAAGCCGTGAATATTCCATCGTGTTCTGAGAGGCCTGGGGCTGACGTCTGACCTAGATTGATACTTTGTGTATCTTTTTCGTTGCGGTCACATCTATAAGAGTGCGACTGTGCTTCGTATGCTGAGTAGGTTCTATTGGCAAAATGTTCCTTTTGTTGGAGTTACGCAATGTCGTTAGGCTTACTGGATGGAGTGTCTCTTAAGAACCCTATTTTAAGGTCTCCTATCACGATATTTTCGTATTAACAGTATATCAAAACAATTCCGATAATAAAAAAGACATTGTCCTGGTTTCTTATGGTTTGTATACGATGCCATTTAAGCACTTCTGACGATGTACTATTATTTAAGTGAACATGAATTCTGCCTGACTGTCATTAGTAGGGCTTGATGTGCTTAGGAGATCCGGTCTTACACAAGGCCAGACACTTAATTTGTCCTTCCTAAGAAATGTACATCCTGAGAGATGAACAGATGGTTTTAGCCTTGCTTCGGACAAGGAAATTGAGCTGGTAGAACAGCAGACTCAGTTCCTCGTGATGTGCAGATAAAAGACTGGATGTCTGAATGAGCGAGCAACAGGTTCCGGTGAGCTGTTTCTGGAAGGCTGTCAGACAGGAATGTTCTTGAATACGACTTCATCTGCGGTGCGGAAGAGTGGCTGCCTCTTAGCGGAAGAGGCATGCTCAGGGTTGGTCAAAGTGTTTTGTGTGTCGTAGCGACACCAGCTCTTGCGAGCTTGAGCGATAGAGAAACGCGAGTGGAGTTAGAGAAATGGAGTAAGTCCGGTGATATAAAGATGTGAAAATTAGTTAGTATATTATACCGTTTGGAGCGAGAGATGGAATGATTAACAAGTCCTATACTGGTAGCAGGGAAAGGTAGGCATTTAGTAATTACAAGCTTTGTACAGAATATTAAAAATTACACTAGAATTATGTACAGTGTCACTAATAGTAATACTACAGTGAGGGGAATGTAGGGATGCAAAGGTGTGGCACTAGTACAAAGGTAATTGCAAAAAATAAAAGAAATTTGATAAAATTATATTAATAGTATGTGAGGAAAAAAAACAGATCATAAAAGCAGTGCTAGATGTTAATCAAATTTCGGGATAGCACTATGGTAAGGGTCTCTACATCATGTTAATAATGAAATAAGTTAAGGGGTGGTAAGTGTTTCATTTGGTTCTCGTTGTTTTACTTAACGTCATTCAGTCCTGGTATGTTTGTTACAGTCTTCTTTCCAGCCGCAGTCTTGACGTTGACTTTCTCGTCGTGAGTACACACGTCTGAAGGCCGAAATGGGATACGGCATTGTTCAAAAGCCTTAGCCGTTCCCGTGTGAGATATTCGGGGATTGTGATCCCAGTCTTTGCAAGTTTCTGGTTTTGCCTAAAGACCTTCACTTTTTTTCTATAGAAAACAAAGTTTGTAATTATAGCACGAAGTTTGGTAGCACCTGACAGTTTTCGTCCCATACGATGGCTCCTACCAGTGTCCGCCCTACTTAAACGTCCAATTTTTCCTGAGTATTCTGTATAAGCAGCTCGTCTGTTTCTACCGCCTCACATTCTGCTAGGCTAAACAGCCCCATACCATACGATCTTTGATACTGTTCGAACTCACCCATCGTGGCAGACTTTTTCTTCCAGTTGTGTCTTTCTCTCGTACTCAGACATAGACTTTCTCACAACAGTAAATTCAGCAGTATTTCTCTCAGCATCAGAGCGGATCTTAGCTAAAGCCCGTTCTATCCGGATTCTGAGACATTACAAAATTAATGATGACGCACCGGTTACTCCGATAGCGTATCGTGTAAACGCGTTCACTTGCACAAGATGCACGCATACGATCGCTTGTAGACGGAATAGGATGGATCCTATTCCCAAGCGTATGGAAGTGCTTCGCGCATGCGCAGACGATCGAATGGGCAACACACAACACAGGTGACGAACGGAACGAAGTCGCGAATTTGTTTGAGAAATGTGTACTTGTCTCCTGCTCATGGGAACGTAGTTGTTCGTCCTCAACAGCAGTCGCAAATATTTTAGGAGGTGGTACTATAGACGAAATCCATATAAGATGTGTGAAATTTCTATTGAGTAGAGATATAGCTCTTAATATGAAAGCGAAACAAACTTAGAGCAAATGTAAATGAAGACTTTTCCCCAATTTTTCAGTCGGTTCTTGGTAGAACATCATACTGACTTCAAAGTACAATTTTGTATATGTTTTACGAGTTTATTTCTACTTATTAAATCGATACTCGTCCTTCAAGGTCATCTTCAGAAAACTGTAAGTCGAAAACTGATTATTTAAAGCAAAGTCAATATGGTGATCTACCAAGAATCGACAAAAGAATCAATCAAAATACTGAAATCTGCTTTTGCTTTGAGTTTGGTTGGATTGCACACTAAGAGCTATATCTCCGTATCCAATAAAATTTGCACACACATTATTTGGCATTTTTATTGCAATTCGTCTTTGTTACCATCTCCTAAAATTTTTTGTATTTCTCCTGAAATATGCTGTAGTAAACATTTGAATTTTTTTTTTTTTATTTTATTTTTTTTTTTTTTTTTCGGTGAACATTAGTTGAAACTTTATCTCAGTGAAAGGCCTATGTATAGAGAGACTTTCATAGACTCCTGAGCTTGTTCATCATATACATTGATGTTGCCAGTTTTTAATCGCCTTTTATAATGATGAAGTTTACACATGAAATCGACGTAGTTTCGCATGAACTGCACGAAAGAAATCGAACACAGTTTCTCACCGGCAGTCTAAAACACAAATATAAGTTTCAATAATTACAATAATCACAATATGACAGTCTCGAAAAGTGATCATAACTCGGCGATTCTTTTGCTCTAAGTTGAGAACTGACGAAGTAGTCGCGTGAAGTTGACAACTCGACAAACGCGAATCGTGTAAACGCTTTTTTGTGGTTTGGTCGTCTATCGCAAGAAACTCTGCAACTAACGACTTTCTTGTGCGTGTCGCAAGTCTCGTACAGAACGTGCTAAAGACTGCTGCTGCTACTCAGACTGTTACGGTGCTCGCAACGAGATCGCGGTGCCTTTGGTCGTGCAGCGCGGCACTTCGGAGCAAACCAGTTCCGCGATACCGGGAACCGAACAGGGGCCTCACCTCCCACCAAGAACCCGGCTGCGCACCTGCAGCGGCACCGTGGTTCTGCTTCCTGTTTACCATCTTCCTCGGTCCTCTTACTGATGGAGAGCAAAAGTTATTCAAATTACGAGAGGAACACTGCTATTAACACGAGAACCACGTATACTGAACAACAATACTTGTTTCCAGAATGAAACTTTTCACTCTGCAGCGGAGTGTGCGCTGATATGAAACATCCTGGCAGATTAAAATTGTGTGCCGGAACCGGGACTCGAACCTGGGACCTTTGCCTTTCGCGGGCAAGCGTTCTACAGTCTGAGCTACCCCGACACGACTCACGATGCCGCCTCACAACTTTACTTCCACCAGTACCTCGCCTCCTACTTTCCAAACTTCACAGAAGCTCTCCTGCGAACAAGCAAGACTACGACTCCTAGAAGAAAGGATATGATGGAGACATGGCTTAGCCATGCGAAAATCATTTGTATATCAAAAATACACATCTCGTGTCTTACCGAATGTTCTTCATAGTGTGGCTTAAAAATTTGCTTTCGAGATTTTCAGTAAAAGCGCTTCCAACTTTGTACATTAGAACTACCTACATACTTGTATGTCTTTTATATAACCGTCAAATGTACTTTTTGTCATCCAATCATACGAAGCAGACAAGTCATAAAAATAACTGTTTTTAACATTAACAAGGGTTTTTTTTTTTTTTTTTTTTTTTTTTTTTTTTTTTTTTTTTTTTTTTTTGTGTGTGTTTGTGTGTGTGTGTGTGTGTGTGTGGGTGTGGGTGTGTCAGGTGACTGCAGTTCGGCTTACCGCGGCCCAGACGGTGTTGCAAAGAGCTAAATAACAGTTGACAGTATTTCCACATTTCAATCCTGGACTCAAACCGGTTACTAAGATGTTCCATAATTTGCACATATTCTTCAGAGAGAGTAAGATCAAAAGCACGCACCTGCGCAGTGTCTCCAGTCTGCAGTTGATTCATCTACAGATTCAGTGCCATTTTGAAGCCTTTAATTGTGTATTACATACCTGTTATAAGGAGGCCTTTCTCTTGGAGTGAAGTATTTCAATCATTCAAATGGCCTGTTAAATTGGCAAAGAATGGTGAGTCACAAATCCAGGTTTCTTCTTGCAACTGAGGAACAGTCATGGACAATGCTACTTTATTTCAAACTAGAATCGAACTAGGAAATTATCCTTATTCAAGCAGCGCCATTAAAAAATAAGGAAAATCAGCATACTGAGCACCACATTCTTCGAGAGAACCTCAGGCCTCGTGATCGGATGGATTTTGTAACTTGTACCACGGTATCAATACCATTTCTAATTTTCGTGTATTTTTTGCATAATGTCTCTTGAGGAAGTATGCAGAGGACGGTAGTGAGTTTTTGTGTTGCACCAGAAACATGTTTCATACGTTAATTCACCCGTACTATTAATTCCACATTAACTCCTACAATAGAAGGAGTCCCAGCTGTTGAGATAGAATCTAGCTCATTCCCACTCAGGCCAACGTTTTCAACAGCTTCTTCAACGCCTTTGAAAATGTCCAACCCAGTAATGGTGCCTTGATGGTGGATCAAACCTAAATATTCCTCTGTTATATTCAGCTTAACATAGAAGCCCTGAATGAAAATAGCTAATTGTGCAGTACTCTCATCGACAGCTAAAGAATAATGTACAAACTTACGTGCCGTAAATCATCTGTTTAGACGCCATCACACAACTTTTTCACAATTATTGCTGTACTTCACGCACCAGTTGTCAATAATAAAATATATATGTCAACACGACAAGTTTCGGGACGACATTATCCCATTATCAAGTTATGTAAAACAAGGAAACCTAGAATAATAAGGGACTATACACAAACGACTGTACCACAAATATTCCAATGAAACTAATCTCCTACCTATCATAAAACGTATCTGCTGCTAGGAAGCATAGTTAAACACAATAGCTGTGTGTACATTGTCAAAAATGAAGCATTGTGCAGTACCACATGTTTCTCAGGTAGCAGCAAGTTGTGCACTAACGGACAGCTGATCCAACTTCAAAGATTGTCCATATGCTTAACCGTTGTCATTGGTGGCCAAAGATATTCTAGTCAAGATACCTAACATTTATTCATAAAATCAGTCACTAAATTAAAGGTTTTGTAACGGAACTATGCACACACATCAGTGTTTCTCAAGGAGGAGGTTGCTAAAATGTACCCAGTAATGGTTTTTAGATAGTTCTGTCTTTTCGTTGGGCATGCTGCTGGAATCCTCTCTCAACGCACAAAAGATCTAAATTTCTTCGGGATTTGATAATAACCAACCTTTTACTCATAGTACATGACTTTAAAACTATCATTTATGGAGCCCAACGAATGTCGTTAAATTTTCAGGTGTTTTGCGACTGTAGATGAGCCATTCTCTCTCTATTACTGTGCTCTTTAAACCACACCTTAAAATTCCTTCCCATTTGTCCTATATACTTCATTTCACAATAATTACACTTTATTTGGTATACCCTCGCTTTCCCCATCCAGTTACGTGCAGTAACATCCAGATCTTTTTGAACATCTGGAACCTTGTCCCCAATACGTCGCATATTTCTTGGAGACAAACTCACTTTTTCAAAGTCTTCTACCAAATCTGGACACATTTCTTCAGCGGCCATCACAATCACAATCACTTCTTTCGCAAAGCCACCCGCATTAAATGATTTAGCTTTCTTGGCTATACGTAGAAGGTGATCTGTAGCTCAGACAGACAGATTCTTTGCTACTCTGACAGTCCTCCACATCATCACGTTCCTTTAATTCAGATATTAAGGTGTCTCGTACTTTGGGTACGCACCCAACACTTCGCACCTTCACAGAAATGCACAAAAAGAAACAGATTTCGCCAAACAGGAAGAAAAAGCGATTGCTCTGTTTTGCTTGTATTCGTCATGTTATGGTCGTGAAGAGCGCTATTGCTCACTGAGTCAACACCAGCTAGAGACAAGGCCTTACAACAGGCCGTGCCTACGTCACACTTAGAGACCCCGGCCGCCACCTCACTGGCTGTTGGCTGGGGCACGCCCACTGCCGCGCAGCGGCCGGCCAGTTAGATGGCGGCCGCGGCCTCTAAGTGAGACGTAGGCCTGTTGTAAGGCCTTGTCTCTATACTCCGTTCACCGAAACGAGAGACATACTATAAACAGACCGTAGCACGTGACCAGGGTTGGACAAAAACGGGGCGCTCCTCAATGTCGCTACCTGTGTATCAATCGATGTAGTTCCATGTTGTAATGGAATAGAGACTGAGCCTGTTGGCTGCGTTTTAATTCCAAATTATTAACTTATCCACCAACAGCCGTAAAATTTATGTTGTTTTATTTAACGACTGGTTTCGGTATGACATTAATTCTTCTTTATATTTTGTATGACATAGGTACAGCATGGTGTTATGGATGCAACACTGATTTGCAACTTAATTTGTATAGGGCCTGAAGATTGTATTAATGCAATAGTGAAACCGGTCGTTAAATAAAAGAACACAAACTTTACCGCTGTTTGGGGATAAGTTAATAATTTGGAATTAAAACCTCCGTATCCGTTGTAAAACGGTTGTGTGTTTTGCTACATAGCAACGATATTATACGCCACAGATATTCAAAATTCATTTCTTTTAATAATCCATAAATTCTCTGAAATGGCGCAAATCTGCCTTTTCGTTTACGACAGTAAGAACTATGTCAACAAAACAAATTATGTACTTTCTTTCGTATCATATTTATGTGAAAGTCATCAACACTTTCTATAAGCGTTTGTCGTGTTGTTTGTTTTGGAAACTTCAAAGAGTGTGTGGTTTTGTAATCAATTGTCGTATGATAAACTGAGGAACGACCAACACCCGTAGATGCAGGTGTTTTTATAACAATATCTGTCATTTATTGTTCTTGACACAATGGCTCCGTTTAATACACATTAAGAAGCCAATGATTTCTTCTTTGGTCGCTTTTTCGTTGACTGAAATTGTAGGATGACATAATGAGTATACACTTGCGCGATACGGACGAGAAAGAGAAAAAGAGAATATGAAAGGTTAATACTTATGCTTCTATGCAGCAACTGGTCCTTTAAGATTAAATTTCTATCCAGCCTCTAATATCACCCCTCATATTGCACACAAACGCTTTACGCCGGCCCCGGTGGCCGAGGGGACTGAGGCGCTCCAGTCACGGTCAGCACGGCCACTACGGTCGGGGGTTCGAATCCCCCCCCCCCCCCGGGCATGGATATTTGTACCGTCCTAGTTCGTAAGTAGTTCATAAGTAGTTTGTAAGTTTAGTTCTCGCCTGACGTCACACGGATTGACCCGCGGCCAACGGGAAAGACAGGCCCCAGCGCGGTCGTCTTGCCCCGTAAGCAAGGTAGTTCCGAGCCGGCGAGATCGCTAGCCGATTGGCTGGCCGCTGGGGCACTGCCCACTGCGTCATAGCGGGCAGCCACTGAGCTAGCGATCGCGCCGGCTCGGAACTACCTTGCTTACGTGGCATGACGACCGCGCTGTAGCCTCTTTCCCGTTGGCCGCGCATTGACCGGCTTGCTCTTCCGTCACACCACCTGAAGTTGTCTTGTTCCAGTCAGAGTTAGAAACATTTGCATGCATCACCACATACTTACGAGAGTGCTTGTGGGTTTCGCTAACACCCGGACACTTATCAACGTGCGTTTCACAATTTTCCAATCAGTTTTGACGCAAGTATTTTTTGTGCGATATGCACGCCAACATTAGTGGTGCAGTCTGAGAAACAACTTTCGCGATAGGAAATGAAGGTAGGTGGTTGGACTAGCGAGGCGATGACTGTTTGCTTTTCATTTGGAGGGCGCTAGCAGAGTGAAAGGGAGGAGAAAATTAGACATTGGCGGCCAGTGAGAGCAATAAGATGGCGACGTTGGCTGAGGCCGGGCACGGCGCGGGTTCAGGACCCCGCTGAGCCGCCACCCAGACGGAGAGCGGGTCCAAACCGGCTGCATTAATCTCCCGCCGCGCCACGGCGCAGCCAGTCGCTAGTAAACAGCTGCGGCGGCCTCGGGCTGCAACGCTGGTACCCAACCTCGGTCTGCAACAGCTAAAACATGACCTGCCAATTATGTGAAATTACGAACTTTTGTTCATTTTAAATTATCACTTCCACGTTATCAGCCAGTCCTTCTGTGTGTCCACGATACCTTGGCGACATCACTGATGATGACCCGAGTGTATAACATCGCTACCATTTGCAGCTAGCGCACATCCTGAGACACAACCGTGACCCTCACGCTGCGCGCTTGATTTATTTTAAGCTTTAGCTTCCCTACTCAATAACTCGGGAAGTAATTGACTTATTTCTATGAAACCAATACCGCTCTTTTTGTGATTTTATGTGGTACTGATTGCATAATAAATAATATGGGATCTTGTGGTCTTCAGTCCGCAGACTGGTTTGCTGCAGCTATCCATGCTTTCCTGTTCTGTGCAAGTATTTTCATCCTTTTGAATGTGCTTACTGTATTCGTCCCTCGGTCTCCCTCTACGATTTTTCCCTCAAAATGTTCAAATGTTTGTAAAGCTTATGGGACTTAACTACGGGGTCATCAGTCCCTAAACTTACAAACTACTTATGAACTACTTACGATCTAGGACGGCACAAATACCCATGCCCGAGGGGGGATTCGAACCCCCGACCGTAGTGGCCGTGCAGCCCGTGACTGAAGCGCCTCAGTACCCTCGGCCACCGCGGCCGGCGATTTTTCCCTCACACACTTCCTTCTAAAGCTAAGTTGACAATTCCTTGATGCCTCAGAATGTGTCCCACCAAACTATCACGTCTCGTAGTCAGGATATGTCAGAAACTCCTTTTATTCAAAGTTCTTTTGAGCAGCTCCTCATTAGTTACACGACCCGTGTAATCTCCAACTTTCGCTGTAGCACCACATTTCTAAAGTTTCTATCAAATTTTTGTCTGAATTCCTGATCGTCCACGTTTCACTCCCATACAGCGCTACACTCCAGACAAATGCTTTCAGCAAGGACTTCCTAACATTTAAACTAATATTGGATGTCAACAAATTTCGCTTCCTAAAAAACGCTTTTCTTCCCATAGGCATTCTGCATTTTATTTGGTGACCTCGCCGGGCGCGGTGGCCGAGGGGACTGCGGCGCGTCAAATGTGTTCAAATGTTTGTTAAGCTTATGGGACTTAACTACGGGCGGCACGTCAGTCACGGTTTGCACGGCCACTACGGTCGGGTGTTCGAATCCCCCCTCGGGCATGGATATTTTTGCCGTCCTTAGTATTAGCTAGTTCATAAGTAGTTTGTAAGTTTAGGGACTGTGGATCCCGTAGTTAACTCCCATAAGCTATACAAACATTTGAACATTTTTGTTGTGACCTCGTCGACTTTTGTTTTTTACTTGTCCCGGTTTAGTTGTTAGGGAACGGACTGGTGCAGGATCTTTTGACATCTGAAACATTTATATAGTTAGTATTACAAGATATTTATTGATTGAAACTGAGAATACTCAACTTAAAAAAATAAGTCTGTTTCTTCTTTCTTCTTGCTTGTCTTGGCGTCGTCCGTATGATACTAGCTGCGGTTTGACCTAGTTACTGCTAAGTTCGTAGCTGCCTAGTAACTGCCTTCGTAGCTAACTGGTAACTGTCGTATTGCCGATTAGTAACTGCCGCGCGTCCAGACGTATGTCGGCCTAGGTATAGCCGCTTGTAGAGGGCGCGCATCTTCGCTTACTCCCTCCAAGATGTGCGGAGCCTTCTTGTGATTGGCGTGTGGCGCTGACTTTACACCACAAAATTTTATAATATCTTTACTTCGGTAATCAGAAGTTATCTTGCTACCTAAAAAAAAAAAAAAAAAAAAAAAAAAAAAAACCTCATGTACTACTTTTATCGTCTCATTAACTAATTAAATTCCTTCAGCATCGTCTGATTTGCTGGACTATATTGCATTCCCCTTGTTATGCTCTTGTCAATGTTCATCTTATATTTTCCTTCCAAGACACTATACATTCCATTTAATTGCTCTTCCAGGTCTTTTGTTGTATGAAAAAAGCAGTCAACAGATTGGTTTTAACACCACAGTGTTACTAGGCATGGTCCTGCTTGGAGGTGGTAAGCCGTTGCCTTCCTCCGACCTTCGAACCGACTTACCCAGACAGTTATAGGGGGACCTACACTTTAACGAGGGTTCCGAACCACGGTGCTACTCGGTATTTTTCACATGAGCAGTACTGCCAGAGGTGAAAGAAGTGGAAAGTTACAGCTAAAAATGCTAGAACCTGGCGGGGACCGAACCCGGGACCTTCTGATTTGTAGTCTGGCACTCTACCACTGTGCAACCGAGGCGCATATTGTATATGATATGGGATATCCATTTAAAAAAAAAACTACATGAGTTGCGTTAAAAATAATATAAATATATTACCATCAAAGTGAATGAAAAAATTACAAATAAAAAGTCAGAAGTAGAAAACACTTTTAATAATTATTTTTTAAATGTTGTGGAGAATATAGAATGCAAATGTTCATTAGAAGAAGCTAGGCAGTTACTGGAACAGGGCGTACCTAGACAGTTTGATACAATGGAAATCCCACCCACCTCTCAATCTGAAATTAGAAAATTAATAAAGTCTCTCAAGAGTAAAAGCTCTCATTGATGGCATATCCAGCAGGGTATTAAAAGCTTGTTCCAAAAAAATATGTAGGATTCTTAGCCACATTTGTAATAGCTCACTGGAACAGGGTATTTTCCCTGATAGACTGAAATATGCTATTGTCAAACCATTGCATAAAAAAGGTGATACATTGGATGTCAACAACTTCTTGAAAAAGTAATGTATTCCAGAGTAGCTTCACATATTAATAAAAATAAAGTTCTAACAAAATGTCAGTTTGGTTTCCAGAAAGGCTTTTCAACAGAAAATGCAATATATATTTTCACTAATGAAATATTAAATGCTCTGGATAACCGTTAATCACCCGTTGGGATTTTTTGTGATCTATCAAAGGACTTTTATTGTGTTAACCATGGAATTCTTCTAGATAAGGTTAAGTATTAAGGTATGAGTGGGAAAGTACACAAATGGTTTAAATCATACCTAATTGGAAGAGTTCAGAAAGTTGATATAAGTAATACAAAAAACAGCCGTGTCCTCAAACTGGGGAACTATCAAGCATGGGGTGCCTCAGGGTTCGTTACTGGGATCTTTGCTGTTCTTAATATATATTAATGATTTGCTTTTCTGTATTCATAAAGATGCCAAGCTAGTTCTCTTTGCTGATGATACAAGTATCGCTACCACACCAGAATCACAGGAATTAACAGATGAAATTGTCAATGTAGTATTTAAGAGAATTATTAGGTGGTTCTCTGTAAATGGACTCTCTTTAAATTTTGAAAAAAAAAAAAAAACACAGTATATTCAGTTTCACGCAATAAATGGCATCACACCATTAATTAATATTGGCTTTAACCAGAAATCTATAGCTAAGGTAGAATATTCAAAATTTTTACATTTATGCATTGGTGAGGGATTGAATTGGAAGAAACACATTGAAGATCTGCTGAAACGTTTGAGCTCAGCTACTTATGCTATTAGGGTTATTGCAAACTTTGTTGATGTGCAATTCAGTAAACTAGCATACTATGCCTATTTTCATTCTCTGCTTTCTTATGGCATCATATTCTGAGGTAATTCATCATTTAGTAAGAAAGTATTCATTGCTCAAAAGCGGGTCATCAGAATAATTGCTGGAGCCCACCCAAGATCATCCTGCGGACATTTATTTAAGGATTTCTAGGAATCTTCACAGTAGCTTCACAATATATACTTTCACTTATGAAATTTGTTATTAACAATCCAACTGAATCCAAATGTAATAGCAGTGTGCATAGCTACAACACTAGGAGAAAGGGTGACCCACACTATTCAAGGTTAAATTTAGCTCTGTCACAGAAAGGGGTTAATTATTCTGCCACAAAAGTCTTTAGCCACTTACCAAGTAGTATCAAAATTCTGACACATAGCCAACTAGCATTTAAAAATAAATTAAGAGAATTTCGGAATGGCAATTCCTTCTGCACATTAGATGAATTTGTAGATAAAAGTTAGTACTTTAGTGAATATATATATATATATATATATATATATATATATATATATATATATATATATATATATATATATATATATATATTCAAATATTGAGTGTCATGTAATATTATGTATAAACACATTTCATTTAACTGACACGTTCCACATCATTACGAAGTGTCGTATTCATTATCTATGGAACAAGGATTAATCTAATCTAATCTTTACGACTTAGAATGTCTCACACAATTTCCTTTCATAAGACCCTCGCGTACGTACATGCCCACGAATTTCGGTTCCGCGTATCTGTTATTCGACGCCCGAAATATTTACGTAGTAAGTCCACAGAGAGTCAAATTAAAAACGTAGGATATTAATTAAGTGTATTTTTTGAAAACAATTACATATTAGCAAACAGTGAGGGTGCTGGGCGTCGGCGGTTTTGGCGACAGCTGACAGCGTGGAGCATGTGGGTGCCTCGGAAAACAGTTGATCAAGTTGTTAACATTTTAGCTCTTCAGTTATCCTTACATCTTTCCGACAGAGTATAATAGTAGTAGTCTAAGTTGCAATTCATCAACATTTAATTGGGTTCATTATCGTTCCAGAAACTATGATCAGTATATAATAAACGCAATTATAAAGGAGCTAGAAAGTAATGAACGAGATGAAACGTCCAGGAAGATTAAAATTATGTGCCGGTACCGTGATTCCAACCTGGATAACTTTGCCTTTCTCAGGCAAGCACTCTACCGTCTGAGATATCCCGGCACCCTTCACGGTCCGTTCTCACAACTTCACTTCTGCCAGTATCTCTATAACTACTTTCCTAACTTCAAAGAAGTTCTCCTGCGCACCTAGCAAGAATAACACTCTTGGAAGAGTGGGTATGGTGGCTACATGGCTTAGCCACAGTCTAAGGGATGTTTCCAGAATGAAATTTCCACTCTGTAGCCAAGTGTGCGCTGATATGAAACTTCATGGCTGATTCAAATTGTATGCCGGAACCGGCATTCGAACCTGTCACATGTCAAATCTAACTGAATATTACACAAACTTTGAAATAAAATAAGTTCCTGTACGCAACAGGCAATTGGCAATTAACAACATGAAGTTACTTTGTCTATATATTTACATTAACAAATGACCGGCTGAGTCAAGGAAGAAGTAAAGCTATTGAGGAAGAATAATTATTCAGACTACTATCGCAGATACACAAACTCAAAGGGCAGATGAAGTTTTCCAATTTGAACAAATAACCCGTGTTATAAAAATAGAAATAAATTAAAAATTCTTCAAAACAGCAATATACTGGCCCTAGCAATGATGCAGGAGGCACAGTACCAAATATTTCGCAGCGGCAGGTGATGACTGCAGATTAGAGGTGAAATAAAATATGACCGTTTTCTCACTTCGTTCTGTGAAGCAGAAACGATATTCAACTAACAGCCTCTCTAGCGTCGGTGATGCTAGACAGACAATAGCTGTGCTCTTTTATTTCGCGTGCAGGCAAGTCGACCGTAGTGTACTTCTGAAACAGTGTTCACAAGTTCAAATCACCAAGACATAATCTTAAAATATATGCGATCCGCAAAGTGCGACTGATCAAAATGAGACTTCAAAAGTATTTAAGTCAACTGTGGCCGCTGGAAGCGAACGCAAGGTCAAAAATCTACAGCAAGAAGTAAACAGCGAAGTCAAGAGGTCCGGAGTCCTCAACGCGAGGCCTAAGTCGATCGACGCACTGCGGAGACCCACGAGCAAAATCTAAAAATCTCTCTCCACACCAGAGATTTTGATCGCGACACGGGACCTCGCCTACCCGGTCAAAGCGCTCCAGTTACCACATACAGCTAATAGCCTGCCCAATGATATCGCGAGTAGCCACTGACAAATTACGCAACTGTCAAAATCCTAAGCTTTGGAAAATCACAGAGCATTCTTCAGACGCCCTCCTCCCACACGAAGTTCGCACCGTAAACAAGTCCACGAAACCTCCGTAATTTTCGGACTCTCTCTTTATATATATATAAACGGCGATAAAATGTGGAAAAGTTGGCGGAAAAGAGGAAATTCGGGAAAAACTGAAACAGCTTTTTCCAGTGAGCTATCAATACCGTTCGTCCAACTGCGATAAAAATTTGTACATTTTATGTTGAAAGCAAGAGGAAGGTTCGATAAAATAAAAATTTGGAAAAGTCGCCCGGAAATAGGAAAATTTAGGAAAAATCGAAAGCGATTTATTCTATGAATAAAAATCAATTTCCACATGGTTGTAGAGCATCTCTTGAGTACGGACTGACAGGACAGTGTTTGTATGAAATAAAGTTCTTGCAAAATCTATCGGAAAAATGGAAATTTCGAGAAAAACTGAAAGTGCGTTTATCAATGTGTTTTTTTATTGAATTCAGCACTATAACTGACTATTCGCACGACGGAGAGGTGTAATTCTTTTTTGTTTTGTTCACTCGATACACACTCGATTCACACGATAATAGTAGGTGGTGATTTTAATTTACCCTCGATCTGTTGGCGAAATTAAATTTTCAAATCAGCAGGTAGGCAAAAAACATCGTCCGAAATTGTAATCAACGCATTCTCTGAGAATTACTTCGAACAATTAGTTCATGAGCCAACCAGAATTGTAAATGGACGTGAAAACACACTTGATCTCTTAGCAACAAATAATCCTGAGCTCATAACGAGCATCAAAACGGATACAGGTATTAGTGAACACAGAGCTGTCGTAGCGAAATTGAATATCGAAAGTCCCAAAGTTACCAAAAATAAACGCAAAGTATATTTGTTCAGGAAAGCAGATAGAAACAAAATACATGGCTTCTTGAAAGACAGCTTCCACTCGTTTCTAACACTAAACGTAGGTGTAGACCAGATGTGGCTCAAATTCAAAGAAGTGGTATCGACAGTAATTGAAAGTTTTATACCTAATAAATTAATAAAAGAAGGAGGCGATCCCACTTGGTACACAAAACAGGTTAGGACACTGTTGCAAATGCAAAGGAAAAGGCATACTAAATTTAAACGAACACGAAATCCCCAGGATTTGAGATCGTACTCAGAAGCTCGAAATTTAGCGAGGATTTCAATGCAAGATGCCTACAATATTTATCACAACGAAACTCTTTCTCGTAATTTGACTGAAAACCCAAAGAGATTTTGGTCATATGTTAAATATACTCGGGGCAAGTCACAAACAATACCTTCACTACATGATAGTAATGGCGATCCTGCCGATGACAGCGCTACTAAAGCAGAGTTACTAAACTTAGCTTTTAGAAACTCATTCACCAAAGACGACGAAATCAATATTCCAGATTTCGAATTACGAACAGATGCCGTAATGAGTAACATAGAAGTAGATATCATCGGAGTAGTGCAACAACTAAAATCACTTAACAAGAACAAGTCTTCTGGTCCGGATTGTATACCCATTAGATTTCTATCTGATTATGCTGAAGCGATAGCTCCTTACTTAACAGTCATATACAACCGCTCTCTCATAGAAGGATCTGTACCAAAAGACTGGAAAGTTGCACAGGTCACACATATATTCAAGAAAGGCAGTAGGAGTAACCCACTAAACTACAGGCCTATTTCATTGACGTCAATTTGCAGCAGGGTTTTGGAACATATCCTGTATTCAATGAATTATCTCGAACAGAAGGATCTATTGAACCAAGGTCAACAGGGATTTAGAAAATATCGTTCATGCGAAACACAACTAGCTCTTTATTCACACGAAGTGATGGGTGCTATCGACAAATCGCAAATCGCAAATCGATTCCGTATTTCTTGATTTCCAGAAAGCTTTTGACACCGTACCTCACAAACGGCTTTTAATCAAATTGCGTGGTTATGGTATATCGCCCCAAATTTGCGATTGGCTAGGGGATTTCTTGTCGTAGAGGACACAGTTCGTAGTAATCGATGGTAAGGCATCGACTAAAACAGAGGTGATATCGGGCGTTCCACGTGTTAGTGTTATTGGTTCTCTGCTATTCCTTATTTACATAAACGATTTAGGGGAAAATCTAAGTAGCTCTCTTAGGCTGTTTGCAGATGACGCCGTCATTTACCGTCTAGTAAAATCATCTGAAGATCAAAACCAACTGCAGAACGATCTGAATAAGATATCAGTATGGTGTAAAGTTTGGCAATTGACTCTAAATAATGAGAAGTGTGAAGTCGTCCAAATGAGTACGAAAAGAAATCCGTTAAACTTTGTTTACAACATAAATCAATCAAATGTGAAGGCCTTAAACTCCACAAAATACCTAGAAATTACTATTACTTCAGACTTAAACTGGAAAGAACACGTAGATAATATCGTGGGAAAGGCGAACCAGAGACTGCGTTTTATTGGTAGAACCGTTAAAAGATGCAACACAACTACTAAAGAAATTGCATACACTGCGCTTGTCCGTCCATTTTTGGAGCATTGCAGCCCAGTGTGGGATCCTTATCAGGTGGGTTTTACGGAGGACATCGAAAGAGTCCAAAGAAGGGCAGCTCGTTTCGTATTGTCACGATACAGGGGAGACAGCGTTACGGAAATGATACAGGATCTGGGATGGGAATCATTACAACAACGGCGCTTATCGCTGCGGCGTGGGATACTTGCGAAACTCCAATCGCCAACATTCTCCTGCGAATGCGAAAATATATTGTTGACTCCCACTTACATAGGTAGAAATGATCATCAGAATAAAATAAGAGAAATCAGAGCTCGAACAGAGAGATTCAGGTGTTCTTTCTTCCCGCGCGCTATTCGAGAATGGAATGGGAGATAAATAGTATAATTGTGGTTCGATGAACCCTCTGCCAGGCACTTAAATGTGATTTGCAGAGTATCCCATGTAGATGTAGATTATTGTCTTTCAAAAGTTTACAGAAAAAAAAGGATAAAGAAATAGGGACAGTTAAAAAGGTAGGTCCTAAAATTCGAACGAAGTTCCTTTTTCAGTGTGTTTGCAAAGGTACTCAACACTATAAGTTGAGAACCGTTCATCCTATTTGGGAAAGTTACCCGGAAAATTTGAAAGTTCACGAGAAATTGAAAGAGCTTGTTTCAGTGAGGTATCAATATCATCCGTCTGATTGCGATACAATTTTGCATATTTGACGTTCAAAGCAAGAGTAACGCGCTTATGATATAAAAAATTTGGAAAAGTTAAAAGTCGACCACTTATCACAAACATTAGTAAATAAAATCCGCGTGAACTACCTGTTTACTCCCTGCTATAAAACTTTGTAATACATAAATTTTAGCCGGCCGCGGTGGCCGAGGTGACTGAGGCGCTCCAGTCACGGTCAGCACGGCCACTACGGTCGGGGGTTCGAATCCCCCCTCGGGCATGGATATTTGTGCCGTCCTAGTTCGTAAGTAGTTCATAAGTAGTTTGTAAGTTTAGGGACTGATGACCTCGTAGTTAAGTCCCATAAGATTTACAAACAAACATAAATTTTATGGCCATAGGCGCCAGACCCAGCTGGACCAGATGACCGACTATGCGCCCAGCAAACTGCTCAATATTCGCAGAAGAACGTTTCCGCAACCACTCACATCGACAAATTCGGGAAACCGTCCAGGCATTCGTAACCGTAAAAGCGACACGCCACTCTGGCTAGGGTGCTATTCAGATCTCTGCGAATTTCGCCCTTAGACGTAACGCCCGATTGTGTTGCAGCAGAGACAGTCTGACGGACATCCTGCAGTGCGTCCGCAGATCACTGTCATGCTCTACCAGTAATAGCGAACAAAACCTCGCGGCCGCCACTGGGTGACCGTTCTCTCCATCCACTGTCCAATGAACGGGACCTCACGGAACCAGGCCACGACAGGGAGCACCCCCCCCCCCCCCCTTACCACAGCAGAGTCGGCAAGTTTCGCAAAAGAGAAATTCTACGAAGGCAAATAAATGCCCAAACACGCTAATTTACGGACCCCAACATGCCAACTGTCGAGGCTACGCGAGAGAAAGCACGCCAGCCGTCGTCTTGCCGTCGCCAACCTGGCCAACTGTACAGCAGATGTAAAAAAGAATCGCACAAAAATTCAGTCAGAAACTGCTGTAATTGAAGGACTTTCCCTCAGACGAAATTTCCTCCATAGAGACAGAAGTGCTAACAAATCTGATAAAAATAATTTATCAAAACGACACTCAACTTCCCATCTGCCCAAAGGCAAAAATAAAATAATTTAAAAGTTGACTAATATTACCGCCACATCACAACATGAATAGCCAATGTTAATCCTCGAGCATTCTTCACGCAATAAGAATACCATTCTTGGAAGTTGTTTCCAGAGATGAAGCTAACTCTTCTAAAACAGTTAAAACAGTTCTAAATGGATTCTTCCGTCACTTCTTGGTAGAACGCTTCCATATTTAAGGTTAAAAACAAACACATTGTTTCTGTTCTACTAATTTTTTGTTTATGTACTAACTATTTTTCGGTTTATTAGGCCATCATCACGTAAATTGTTCACAGGCGTCGACAAAGACGCAGTTGTTTAGGTTACCAAAGATGGTAAACAAAGATATGTGTGTTGTATCTTTCTTTACCATCTTTGGTAACCAAAACAATAGCGTCTTTGTCGACGCCTGTCAACAGTTTACCTGATGATGGCCTAATAAGCCGAAATCTAGTTAGTAAATACACAAAAAATTAGTAGAACAGAAGCAGTTTGTTTGTTTTCAACATTAAATAGTTAAAACAGTTTTAGGCTTCATCAATGAACTTTGTGCTCATTACAAAATAAAGCAAGAGTTGGAAACTTATAAAAATTAAATTAGAATTTACATTTAAACCTCTGTCAGAATCACGATCGTGGAACAATGAAAGCTATATTTTTCCAGTTTGATGATGTCATCGAAACCGTCAATGATCTGAGAAATGAAACAGATGATTCTGAATCTCTTAGCAGTCTTCACTGACGTATTAACTTTTGAATTTATAATTGCAATACAGACGTGGTACGAGATTTTACGACGAGTCAACAATATAAGTAAACTATGGCAGTCTGTTCAAGTGAAACTGAAAGTCGCTATTGATTCTTTATGTTTATTTCGTGACTGGCTTCAAGAACTCCGTAAAACAGGATTTGAAACGTATGTTGGAGAAGCTCGATTGTTTGTAGAATAAAATGGTTACAAAATTTAATCTAACGTAAGGGAAAAACACAGAGATAACGAATGTTCTATTATGATAAATTTTTTGAACGTATGCAACCTGTTGAAACACAGTGCAGAGTTAACTTTTCAACATAATGAAAGATGCTCTAATGGTCGACACTGAATGTTGATTCAAAGCGCTCAACGAAAATTTTGAACTTCTTTTTTTTTTATTATTCACGATATCAGTTGTATGAAATCCGTATCCATGGAGGGCGTTCTCAAGCTTTATAATGACTTCGGTACAATATTTCGAGATGGCAAAAGTAGTGACATGCACCCTTTCGAATTTTATGAGGAAATGCAGCTTATAAATTCCAATCTACTAGACGCGACCACAATTACAATACACCTTATTGAGTATATTTTAGTATATAATTTGGAAGGAGTATATCCAGATGTTTATATAACAATCAGAATCATACTCAAAGTTCCAGAGAAGCTTCTCGACGTTAAAACTGATTAAGTTCTATTTGAGAACCTCGATCAACCAAGAAGCACTCTCTACGTCAGCGGTAGCAAATATCGGAGAGCGGTCCAGGTCCGGACCGCGGAAGGCCAAAAACTAGACGGCCGAAAATACACTCCTGGACATTAAAATTTCTACACCATAAGATGACGTGCTACAGACGCGAAATTTAACCGACAGGATAAGTATGCAGTGATATGCAAATGATTAGCTTTCCAGATCATTCCCACAAAGTTGGCGGCGGTGGTGACACCTACAACGTGCTGACATTGGGAAAGTTTCCAACCGATTTCTCATACACAAACAGCAGTTGACCGGCGTTGCCTGGTGAAACTTTGTTGTGATGCCTCGTGTAAGGAGGAGATATGCGTACCATCACGTTTCCGACTTCGATGAAGGTCGGATTGTAACCTATCTCGATTGCGGTATATCGTATCGCGTTGTTTGCGATCCAATGACTGTTAGCAGAATATGGATTCGGTAGGTTAAGGAGGTCAATACGGAACACCATGCTGGATCCCAACGGCCTCGTATCACTAGCAGTCGAGATGACAGGCATCTTATATGCATGGCTGTAACGAATCGTGCAGTCACATCTCGATTCCCGAGTCAACAGATGGAGACATTTGCAAAACAACAACCATCTGCACGACCAGTTCGACGAAGTTTGCAGCAGCATGGACTATCAGCTCGGAGACCATTACTGCGGTTACCCCTGAGGCTGCATCACAGACACGAGTGCCTGCGATGCTGTACGCAACGACGAACCTGGGTGCACGTCATTTTTTCGGATGAATCCAGGTTCTGTTTACAGCATCATGATGGTCGCACCTGTGTTTGGCGACATCGCGGTGAACGCACATTGGAAGCATGTATTCGTCATCTCCATACTGGCGTATCAGTCGACGTGATGGTATGGGGTGCCATTAGTTACACATCTCGGTGACCTCTTGTTCGGATCGACGGCAGTTTGAACAGTGACCGTTACATTTCAGATCCGTTACGACCCGAGGCTCTACTCTTTATTTGATGCCTGCGAAATCCTACATTTCAGCAGGATAATGCACGACCACCTGTTGCAGGTCCTGTACGGGCCTTTCTGGATACGGAAAATGTTCGACTGCTGCCCTGGACAGCATATTCTCCAGATCTCTCACCAATTGAAAACGTCTGGTCAATGGTGGCTCGTCACAATACGCCAGTCACTACTCTTGATGAACTGTGGTGTCGTGTTGAAGCTGCATGGGCGTCTGTACCTGTGCACGACATCCAAGCTCTGTTTGAATCAATGCCCAGGCGTATTAAGGCCGTTATTACGGCCAGAGGTGGTTGTTCTGGTTACTGATATGTCACGATCTATGCAGCCAAATTGCGTGAAAATGTAATCACATGTCAGTTCTAGTAGAATATATTTGTCCAATGAATACCCGTTCATCATCAGCATTTCTTCTTGGTGTAGGAATTTTGAAATTATGAGTTGCATACATTACTTAAAAACACTTTTTTTCTGCGGATAACAATTCGTATGAGGGCCACGCTTAAATTACTTTCTAGAATTTTATAATTAATTGCTGAGCGATTCTCTTAATGATCTTGATAGGTAGACGAAATAAACAGTTCTCATTATGTGCAACGGTGACGACCGGCGGCAGAAGGGAGCACGTTGGCCGATGATACGCACAGAAGCTCTGCACATACGAATGCAGAGCGAGATCTTCATTTAATCAACAGAGAAATTCTATAAATACGCTGACCATCTCGAAACCTCTATTGAAGCGGTCAGAGTATATCCATTAAACACCATTTTTCTGCTCCTAACGAACGAAAACCTGAAGCTACTTTGCAAAACTCCGGATGAGTTCAATCATAGGTGGCGATCTTTGACAATAAGCGGCTTTTTGACTCCTTTGTTGTGCATCGGTACATACAGTGTGCCGGGCACCGGTATTGTTAAAAACAACGAATCTAAACAAAGTACACAAATATTATAACCACTTCGTCAGTAGTACTTACTATTTCAAGCTGAGCGTTTCCTTATTATCGAGGCTTAATAACGTTTCATCTGTATCGACATGAATTCTAAAACTATAAAGTATATGGTTAAACTAGGAACAAAATTGTTTCACGTATTCTGAGAGGCCTGGAGCTGTCCAGGTTACATAGTTTACAAAAGAACTGCCGCTCTTGTACCACTTTAAAACCACACTACGAAACAACTCTTCACCAGTTTCATAAAAGTTTTCCTCTGAGTAGTGAAGCTTGCCAAGAAAAACTTCTTAAAATAAAGGCACGGATTTCCTAATTCCTTACGAACGAATGCTAGCTGTGCCTTTTCCGAAAGAAATCCTTAAACATTCCAATGCGGTCAATTCCGAGTTATAAGAAAATGGGAAATTGATGTGTGATTAAGTTCAAAGTACTTCATTTTCCAGTCGTAAGCTGGATATCTTTGAAAGAGACATTTTAAATCAAGAATTTCTTCATTTCTCGACAACTTTTAATATAACAATAATTCTGAAATAGTCAATTCCGTGTCCTCCGATTTCTCGGCAAATCTTAAGAAGAAGTGCAGCAATACTATGGCTCCAAGTATTAGCATCGTAACTCCTACTTATTTATTTCAATATGTATCACAGACTGCAGTCATCATTTCAAAAATATATCTCATGTCAGACTGCTTTTAACGTTATGGTTGTAGCTTTGAGCAACAGTTTTAGCCCCAGTATTACCGAATTTGAAAGTAAGATGAGATCTTTAAAATCACAATGTTGCAAACCGAATAACATTTTCTACTAATAATTTATGTTACTGTACAATAGATATTACTTTTAAGTTCCACGAATATGTTAAACGTTTTGATTAATTTTATTTTAAGACCGTCAGTTTATTTCTCACTTTTTTTTTTACCTGCGGGTGATGTTCTTACAAAGAACTCGTCGAGTGCGAGATCGCAAGTTCAAGTAAGACTCATATAATTTTAACTGTAATCAGAGGGAAATATGAGTTAATTATACATCACATGCATCAGAAGGTGATTGGAAACGAATATTTTCACAAAGTAATAGCAGCCTTTCAATCGGTACCGTGTATTTATTACGTTACTTCTACACTTGCCACCAACAAAAACTTAACAGTTGTTATTGGTGACGGGTAGGGGAATTGTGTAATAAGAACCCCACGACACCGGTTGAAAGGATCTTATTACTTAGCGAAAAGAGTACGTAATCTTAATTGATTTAAGAGCTGCAGAGTGCTTCAGTGTGAGGCCGAAACTAGTTGCCAAATAAATTAATTAGTAAATATACGTCTATTGCGTATATTTAATAATTATTAAATATACGTCTGTTGCTATCCAGGGACAGATATAGACTCTGACCATAACTTGTTGGACATGAACTGTAGGCTGAAACTGAAAAAACTGCAAAAACGTAGGCAAATAAAGAGATCGGAGCTGGATAAATTGAAGGAACCTGAAGTTTTTGAGAATTTAAGAGGGAGCTTTAGGCAACAATTGACACAAATGGGGGGTAATAAAACAGTAGAAGAAGAATGGGTAGCATTGAGAAATGAAAAAATTGAGGCAGCAGCGAACGAAATAGGTAGAAAGGCAAGACCTACAATAAATTTTTGGATATCTCAGGAAATACTAAATTTAATTAATGAAAGGAGAAAATATAAAAATGCAGTAAATGAAACAGGCAAATTGGGGCACAGACGACAAAGATATGAGATTGACAAGAAGTGTATAATAGACAAGCAGGAGTGGCTAGAAGGTAAATGCAAGTCTGTAGAAGAATGTATAAATACGGGAAAGTAGATACCGCATAAAGGCAAATAAAAGAAACATTTGGAGACAAGAAAGGCAGCTGAATGAATATAAAGAACTCAGATGGAAAACCAGTTCTCAGCAAAGAAGGGAAAAATGAAAGGTGGAAAGAGTATTTAGAGGGGCTCTACAAAAGATATGTACTTAGAGACAATATTGTAGGAAGGGAAGAGGATGTAGCTGAAGATGAAATAGTAGATACTATATTGAGAGAAGAATTTGACAGAGCACTGGAAGACCTAAGTCAAAAGAAGGCTACTGGAATGGACGACATTCCCTCAGAATTGTTGAAGTCTCTGGGAGAGCCAACCATGACATAATTCCCATTCCAAAGAAAGCAGGTGCAGACAGGTGTGAAAATTACAGAACCATCAGTTCGATATGTCATGGTTGCAAAATTTTAACACGAATTATTTACAGAAGGATGGAAAAGCTGGTAGAATCTGACTTTGGGGAAGACCAGTTTGGATTCAGGAGAAACGTAGGAACACGGGAGGCAATCCTCACTTTCCGGCTTATCTTAGAACATAGATTAAGGAAAGGCAAACACATTTCTAGCTACTGTAGATTTGGAAAAAGATTTTGACAATGTCGATTGAAATACACCCTTTCAAATTCTGAAATTAGCAGGAGTAAAATATAGGAAACGGAAGGTTATTCACAACTTGTACAAAATCCAGACAGCAGTTATCAGAGTTGAAGGGTATGAAAGGGATGCAGAGATTGGGAATGGTGTAAGACAGTGTTGTAGCCTTTCCCCAATGTTATTCAGTTTGTATATTGAGCAAGCTATAAAGGAAAGCAAGCAGAAAATTGGAGATGGAATTAAACTTTAGGGTGAAGAGACAAAAATCTTGCGTTTTACTGATGACATTGTAATTCTGTCAGAGACAGCAAAGGACCTGGAGGAGCAATTCAACGGAATGGACAATGTGTTGAAAGGAGCATATAAGATGAACGTTAACAAGAGCAAAACAAGGGTAATTAAATGCAGTCTCAGAAAATCAGGCGATGCTGAAGGAATTAGATTAGGTAACGAATCAATAAAGGTGGTAAATGAGTTTTGTTACTTGAGCAGTAAAATAACATATGATGATCGCGGTACAGAGGATGTAAAATGCAGAATGGCAATTGGAAGAAAAGCGTTTTTGAAAAAGAGAAATTTAACATCGAATATTAATTTAAGCATAAGGAAGTCATTTCTGAAGGCATTTGTGTAGAGTTTTGCCTCGTATGTGAGTGATACATGGACAATAACCAGTGCGGACAGGAAGAGGATACAGGCTTTTCAAATGTGATATTGCAGAAGAATGCTGAAGATTAGGTGGGTGGATCACGTAACTAATAAGGAGGTAATGAACAGAATTGGGGAGAAAAGGAATTTCTGGCTTACCTTGACTAAAACAAGGGATCGATTGGAAGGACACATTCTTAGACATCATGGAATTGTGAATTTAGGAGACGGAGACCAAGAGATGAATATAGTAAGCAGATTCAGATGGATGTAGGGTGCCTTCTTATGAGGAGATGAAGAGACTTGCTCAGGATAGAGTAGGGTGGAGAGCTGTATCAAACCAGTCTCCGCTCCTTAGACCACAACTACAACAACGTCTGTTGCTTTCAAATAATATAACTGAAAGGGTTCTGAAAGTTTCAATTGACTCTACATAAAGATAATTTTATGGTCATCCCCAGGAATCCATACAATTTGGGTTACGCTGTAATTCATTTACGTACCTTGCGATTACAATTACGAACAGTGTTGTGGAGAGTCCGAACTAAAGACTGCATTTTGTTTGCAGAGTACCTAACGGAGAATACAAACACTACTTTTTTCAGTCTTCTTCTGAAGTATTGTTGGGCACTATCGTATATTGTTGAAAAAGTTTAAACAAGGACAGATGGTGTTTTTTAAATCCGAAATCATAGGCCTATGTGAGTTCAGGTGGCAACTGTTAAAAACAAGGGTTTCTTCGTCGCGGTAAGAACTTTCTGTGAAATTTCAGTCACCTAATTACTCCTCCGAATGCGGAAATATTTTGTTGTCCCCCACCTACAAAAGGGAGAAACGACCAACGTAAGAACATAAGATAAATCTGAGCACCGACTCAAAAGTTTAACATCACACATTTCACTTCATATTTTTATAAAGGGTGCAACTATGTCATTCATGACTCATGATTAAACACAATACCGCACAGAAACTTTTTTTTTTCGGGTTACATATGGCATTTAAAAAAATACAGTGTTAGTGTTCTACTCATGGCTCATTGTAGCGCAAATACAGCTTATAATGCTGACCGATGAATTCTAACGCCTGCCCAATAGTTATAATTTGTTTTTCGGCACGTTCTTTTTCATCGGCTCCTTTCAACACATTGATTATAACCAGCCGTTTATAAGCATACTTATTCATATCGTACCATATTAAATAACTATAAGTATCAATATAATTAGCGTGAAGAGTACTATGTACTGCTTATTCCCAGAATTCAACAGCCTTGTAAGCGTTCGATGAAATCCCCAGGATTGGCGATCCTACACAGAAGCTCGAAATTTAGAGAAGACTTCAATGTGAGATGCTTACAATACTTTCCACAACGAAACTCTTTCTCGAAATTTGACTGAGAACCCAAAGAGATTTTGGTCATATGTCAAATATATCAGAGGCAAAACAAAAACAATACCCTCACTAAGTGATAGAAATGGCGATCACGCCGATGATAGTGCTAATAAAGCCGAGTTACTAAACACAGCTTTTCGGAATTCATTCACCAAAGAAGACGAAACTAATATTCCAGATTTCGAATTACGAACAGAGGTCAGATTGAGTAACGGATAAGTAGATATCATCGGAGTAGTGAAGCAACTTAAATCACTTCACAAGAACAAGTTTTCTGGTCCGGAATTTATACCCACTAGATTTCTATCTGATTACGCTGAAGCGATAGCACATTACTTAACAGTCATTTACAACCGCTTTCTCAAAGAAGGATCTGCATCAAAGTTTGGAAAGTTGCACAGGTCACACCAATTTTCAAGAAAGGCAGTAGGAGTAACGCACTGCACTACAGACCTATGTCATTGACGTCAATTTGCAACAGGGTTTTGGAACATATCCTGTATTCAAAAAGTATGAATTATCTCGAACAGAATAATCTTTGACACAAGGTCAACACGGATCTAGAAAACATCGTTAATGTGAAACACAACTATCTCACACGAAGTGATTAGTGATTAGTGCTAACGACAAGGGATCGCAAATTGATTCCGTATTTCTAGACACCCGGAAGGCTTTTGACACTGTACCTCACAAACGGCTTTTAATCAAATTGCGTGGTTATGGAATATCGCCCCCAGATTTGTGACTGGATAGGGGATTTCCTGTCACAGAGGATACAGTGTGTAGTAATCGATGGTAAGGCATCGACTTAAATAAGATGATATCCCGCGTTCCACAGGGTAGTGTTCTTGGTCCTCTGTTCTTCCTTAACCACACAAACTACTTGGGAGATAATGTGACCAGCCCTGTTAGGTTGTTTGCAGATGACACCGTCATTTACCGCCTAGTGTTTTTATTGTTTTAATGTTTGTATAGCTAATGGGACTTAACTACAGGATGATCAGTCCCTAAACTTACAAACTACTTACGAACTAGCTAACACTAAGGACGGCACAAATATCCATGCCCGAGGAGGGATTCGAAACCCCGACCGTAGTGGCCCGGCAGACCGTGACTGGAACGCCTCAGTCCCCTCGGCCACCGCGGCCGGCATTACCGTATAGTCAAATTATCTGAAGATCAAAACCAACTTCAAAACCATCTAAATAAGATATCAGTAGGGTGAAAAATTGGCAATTGACTCTAAATAATAATACGTATGAAGTCGTCCAAATGAGTGCGAAAAGAAATCCGTTAAGCTTTGTTTATAAGATAAATCAATCAAATTTTAAGGCCGTAAACTCCACTAAATACTTAGGAGTTACCATTACACCAGATTAAAATTGGAAAGTACACGTAGATAATGTCGTAGTAAAGGCGAACAAGAGACTGCGCTTTATTGGCAGAACGCTTAAAGATGCAACGGAACTACGAAAGAAACTGCATACACTACGCTTGTACGTCCTCATTTGGAGTATTGCTGCCCAGTGTGGGATCCTTATCAGGTGGGTTTGACGGAGGACATCGTAAGAGTCCAAAGAAGCGCAGCTCGTTTCGTATTGTCACGATACAGGGGAGACAGCGTTACGGAAATGATACAGTATCTGGGATGGGAATCATTACAACAACGGCGCTTATCGCTGCGGCGTGGACTACTTGAGAGGCTCCAATCTCCGACATTCTCCTCCGAATGCGAAAATATATTACTCACTCCCACATACATAGGTAGAATTGATCATCAGAATAAAATACGAGAAATCAGATCTCGAACGGGGAGATTCAGATGTTCTTTCTTCCCGCGCGCGATTCGAGAGTGGAATGGTAGATGAATAGTATAAAGGTGGTTCAGTGAACCCTTTTCCAGGCACTTAAATGTGATTTGCAGAGTATCCCATGTAGATGTAGACAGCGTGGTCTCCTTCGTCGTGGCGTTGGTGGGAGATGCTGCACCCTGCTGGAATTAAAATTATCCGTCTCCAAAAGAGATCTTCGGTGCGTGGAATGGTGCATTTCTGTGATAAGTTCACATAATTTTTACTCGTGAGTGTATATCTTAAAGAGTAAGGGTCCAGTCAAAGAAAATGCCAATAAAACACACCACATTGTAAATACTGGAAGGTTCATATGGTGTTTCACGGTTACGTGAGGATTCCCAGATGGCCAGTAGGAACAATTAATTCATGAATTTAAAATGACGAACTTGGATGGGAATTGCACGTCGATTACTCATCTTGCTTCTTGTGTTGTTATTGTTGTTGTTGTTGTTGTTGTGGTCTTCAGTCCGGAGACTGGTTTGATGCAGATCTCCACAATACCCTATCTTGAGCAAGCCTCTTCATCTCCACATCAGAACGGCAACCTACATATGTCTGAATCTGCTTACTGTATCCAACTCTTGGTCTTCCTCTGCGGTTTTTATCCCACACACTTCCCTCCAACGCTAAATTCACAATTCCTTGATGTCTAAGAATGTCTCCTACCAATTATCCCTTGTTTTAGTCAAGGTATGCCAGAAATTTCTTTTCTCCCCAATTCTGTTCAGTACCTCCTCATTAGTTACGCGATCCACCCATCTAATCTTCAGCATTCTTCTGTAGCACCACATTTCAAAAACCTCAATCCTCTTCCTATCCGCACTGTTTATCGTCCATGTTTCATTCCCATATGAGGCAACACTCCATACAAATGCCATCAGAAAGGACCTCCTTAGGCTTAAATCAATATTCGATGTTAACAAATTTCTCTTTTTCAAGAACGCTTTTCTACCCACTGCCATTCTGCATTTTATATCCTCTGTACTGCGACCATCATTTGTTATTTTACTGCCCATGTAACAAAACTCATCTACCTCCTTTATTGTTTCGTTACCTAATCGAATGCCTTCAGCATCACCTGATTTTCTTAGACTGCATTCCATTACCCTAGTTCTGTTCTTGTTAATGTTCATCTTATATGCACCTTTCGGCACACTGTCCATTCCGTTCAATTGCTCTTCCAGGTCCTTTGCTGTATCTGACAGAATTACTATGTCGTCAGCGAAATGGAATGATTGTAATTTTTCCCCCTGAACTTTAATTCATTCTCCAAATTTCTCCTTACTTTCCTTTTGGAGATTGCGTATCCTATAAAAAAAAAAAAAACCTTTCCGTTAGACTCATTTCAAAATACGAAGAAGACTCGCGTTTTTTGGAACTCCTGTTCGACACTCTGCTTGCTGCACAGACTTTCGAGGCGGCTGCTACGTGCACTCATAATCAAGGTCCTGCCGGGTCATGTAGTCGCTCCCCGGCCGATTTCAAGGCAATGGACGCTAGAGTGCGGTGGGTCTGGTACTTGCGCGGCTACAGTGCCGCAGTGTGGTACAATGTGAACGGCTGTCGAGTAGCCACTTTCTGTACCAATAAGGCTACGCTGCGAAAGCCTGTACCGACGGTTTCCGACCTGTTGTGACGGTAAAAAAAGCGTCTGACATTCGCACTTGAACAGTGTGACGATACTGCTGGTGTGGTGTCGCAAAAGTCTAAAGTGCGCGCCACCTACTTTCGACGCGCGCCGCCATGCACGCACGGCGCGGCGTTCTTTCGACGTCAGCCACGAGCTCCCTCTGCTACAACTCCGCTCGTGGCCACCACTGAACGACATCATTAACTTGGGACTGAGATAGGAACCAGTTAACACTTCGGAATCAGATAGGCACCAGTGAAGACTTGGCTATCGGACAGGCACTAGGCAGGCCTCTAGCTCAACTATGTATCAGTATTCTGCAGTACTGAGCTATGTAAAAGTTAAGTATTACTAAGTCTCTAAGAAATATAGATCTCGTTCTAATTTACTCTAGTGTTTCTAGTTTCTGCTGTCCCACTGGCTGGTCACCTCCTACCTGCACAAGCGTGCATCCTTTATTTTCCTGTGTCGGCCTTTCTACTCGGCCACCGACACCTACGAGCCGGCCGCGGTGGCCGAGGGGACTGAGGCGCTCCAGTCACGGTCTGCACGACGACTACGGTCGGGGGTTCGAATCCCCCCTCGGGCATGGATATTTGTGCCGTCCTAGTTCGTAAGTAGTTCATAAGTAGTTTGTAAGTTTAGGGACTGATGACCCCGTAGTTAAGTCCCATAGACTATACAAACATTTGAACATTTGGACACCTACGACGGAAACGAGACACAAAAGCGGCGACGAGGCTGGGACACAAAAGCTGGCCCTCTCATCTCAATGTTATCGTACGATACCGTCTGCGTCGAACCCGGAATCGTGTGGTGTAATAGTAATATATTCTGCGTGTGAAGTTACAAACGAAATAGCCAGTCTAGGAATCAGTGTAGGACAGTGTCTCGGTGATACTGTGATCAAAACAAGTGACAGATTTCATTAATTAAGATATTTGTATAAGACGTTTCCAGACAGTTCTATAAACAACGCTTTTGTCATTGTACATTATTTTAATAAATAGACAGACGAAGGGCACAAACTTATGTAAAACATAAAGTCATGAAAATAAATAGTATTGTATATAGGTTAGGCTCATAAACAAGTTGTATTGACCAGCTAATTATGTTAATTAATGTAATAGTCGAAATTCAATATTGTAATTCTTTTGTATATATTGAGTGACGTGAGATTTTAAACCTAGTTTCAGAATTGACAATATATTTGAAAGTTCAATATATGTTAGGAACATGTATGATGTACTCATTAACTAATTAATTGACATTTAACATTGCTGTTTGTTATCATACAGAAAGAACCGAAATCATGACTTAAAAATATACGGGCCATGTAAAATTATTGTATGTATAGTTTTCATTTTATATTGTGATTATTTTTGTGTACATAAAATGTTTTCTTGTATGTTTGGTAAATGTAAATTAGTATATTCATTTGTTATGAACAATGCATGATGTAATGACATTATTGTCGATATTATATATTTGCCTCACCGCCTTGCGTGGGGGAGTTCGAGTTTTGGCTTTTCTAAAGTACACTGGAATATATATCAGTCTGTGTTGTTGTGATAATATGTGTACGCAAGTATGAAACTGTAATGTTTTGGTAGAGAAGTAGTTTGATTGCAAATTAAAGAAGAAGTGAAAAATTGTACATATCGAGTATTTATTTCTGCCACGACACCCCAGGAGAATAATGTTGCAGCGAGCAGAACCCCCATACATCGTAATGTTGAAAAGCTGAGTATCTCGTTTGGAAGTGGTAGAATGAACTTTAATTACTTAAATCTCTAGTAAAACGTTTCAACAGGCACTGCTGAAGTCTGACACAGAATTAACCAAATGCATCGTAATACATCCCTTGTGTTGGCAGCCTTTTGCAGACGCGTGAAGAAAGGGAGATAGGACGCAAAGCGCACAGCCAGCAGCCACAAACAGTTTAACTCATAATAAAGTTCAGTTTGAGAAGAGTGCCGTACCAACTGTGACTTTACCGGGGTGCGGGAGGGGGGGATGGAGCGGCAAGATAATATTTACTCATTTCGGAGGGCTGAAGTCATGAAGCTTTTGTGCAGCCCAGATGTTTCCTAATATAAAGAGTGAATCTAAATTCGCGCACTTCGGTTTCGCAGCGCGATTTCTCGCGTGCTAAGAATAAAACAATGTCTCTCACAAAATTTCGTCCTGTGCATATTTGCGGCAGTAAATGGACGTCGAAGATTGAGATAGGTGTGTGTCTCATACGTCAACGTGTTTCAGACTTACACTAGTACACCAACAAACTACTAGGGGATGTGGGAGGTGTCTTTAGGAACAAAGTGAGCTTAGAAACCCATGCCCGGAAACGTCATCCAATGACGCTACAGAGCGTCGAAGTTGCTGGAGGGGATGTCTAGCGGCAGGAGCTGGTGCCTGTAACTTGGACTCTCCGTAGCGTTGTTGAATGGCGTTTCCGGGCATGGGTTTCTATGCTCACTTTGTTCCTCAAGACACCTCCCACATCCCATAGAAGTTTGTTGGGGTAGTAGTGTAATTCTGGAACACATTGACGTATGGGACACACATCCATCTCAATCTTCGACGTCCATTTACTGCCGGAAATATGCGCAGGGCGAAATTTTGTGAGAGACTTTTTTTTTTATTGCTAGCATGTGAGGAATCGCACTGCAAAGCCCGAGTGCGCGAATTCAGATTAACCCTATATAGTGTGAAAACAGGTAAAGAAATAGTAGTCAAGTAAGTACAGACAGCATTTGAAAATCATATTTTACCACTTTCTTAAACCAACAGACAGTTACTAAAATTATTCAAAATAATTATTTGCAATGAGGTAAAGTAACGGAGCGGCGGGCACTGATCAACACTGCAACGGGCATCAGTTGTTTATTCGTATTTTATATACTGATACCGTACATTAGATTGTGATAAAATTTTGTCAGCTCTTTGCTTGCACTCGCGCGAAGGTTATAACCAAAATTAACTTCGGAGAGTGCTTTACAATTAGCTAATTCGTTTCTTACGCCTTGAGGCTGAAATGGAAGGATGGATATGAATGAAATTTGGAACAGAAGTAGCTTATAGCCAGATTAATACATGAGCTACCTTTCCTAAGCCACCGTACGGTCCGTGGCTGAGGGTACCTTACGATGGATTACTACGTTTGTTTTTCTTCGCGGTGAGACAGCTGGACGGAATTATATGAAATCTGGAAAGCAGATAGCTTATACCCTGCATTAACGAATGAACTAACTTGAGGAAGCCACCGCACGGTGCATGGTGGAGTCTACCTTACAGCAGGTTAACACGTTTGTTACTCTTCACGCTGAAAAGGCTAGACGGAATTGAATGAAATGTGGAATGAAGATAGCTTATACCCCAAATTAATACGTGGGCTATCTTTCGTAAGCATCCTTAGGTGCATGACGGAGGGTGCGTTACAACAAACATCCAAATTATTTGTTCGATCGCCACGAAAGTCAGCACATAAATGTTCTCGTAAGTTTTCATGAATGATATTTTTATAATCTGCAAGCCAGTGAATTTAGCATTGTGAAGGGACCTTGTGACTTCGACAGCGTTTCAGCAGTCACCTTGAAACTTTGTGCATATAATACGTATGTTTTCATATATAGGAGGGATAGGAGTAGGTGAAGGAGGAGACGGACAGAAAGGGGAGGACGAGCGAACAGAGAGAGAGAGAGAGAGAGAGAGAGAGAGAGAGAGAGAGCACAGGAGGAGGTGGGCATGGAGATGGGAAAGGAGGACAATCTACCCTCCCTGTCCAATTCCTACTAAACGTCCTCTTCCGCTTCCTCCTCCATCCTACGTCTCTGTCCATCTTCTCCTTCTGCCTTCCATCTCCTATTCCCTCGTCTCTCTCTGCTTCCATCCTCTCTTTCTTTCTTTCTCCCTCTCTTCCTTTCCTCTTTTCTTCGTCTCAGCAAATCAAAATTATTATTATTATTATTATTATTAATAAGCGAAGTTCGCCCGCCGCGGTGACCGAGGGGACTGAGACGCTCCAGTCACGGTCTGCACGGCCACTACGGTCGGGGGTTCGAATCCCCCCTCAGGCATGGATATTTGTGTCGTCCTTAGTATTAGCTAGGTCATAAGTAGTTTGTAAGTTTAGGGACTGATGACCCCGTAGTTAAGTCCCATAAGCAATACAAACATTTGAATTTGAATAAGCGAAGTTATTAACATGTTTGAAAACAGTAACATTGACGAGAACGTTATTCTTACACAAAAGTAAGCGAAATAACGAAGCCAATAAAGGACGTTATGTAGAGACTCCGGTACTATGGGTTTTTTGTTTCCACTCCAAAAAGCATCATCGACTTAGTAGTTGTGGTATTGTACTTGCAAGGTGTAAATGTGTTACTGCAATTAATCTATTTGAACATGAAAATCCCTAGAATGAGATTTCGCAAAATACTGTTTCTCTCCAATGTCTTCGCTACTACAACACCTGATTTGGCCAGTAGTTCGTAGCATTCAGTCTTCGATGTTCACATATTAATGTTGTGACAAAGGATTCAATCCAACGCTGCAATCGAAACACACGTTAGCAATAAAAAGAAGATGACTGGAAGAAATAAATACTTTCAATTTAATCCTAATTTTTTGTTCAACTCTGGAATTCTTTCTTCAGAGAAGAATTAAACCACACCTTGGCAATAAAACTAAGATGATTTGTAGGAATTAATTTTTATCGTATTTTAAAAGAATTTAATAATATTATACATGTGAAGAATAGTTAAGAATCAATTACATTATTACTGTTATTAGCATCACTATAATAATAATAATAATTTCTATGTTATTAAATACAACACTGTAATCATTTCACTGGTAAAACAATGTTTAAGAAAATGCTTCAATTATTCAATGTGAAATCTGAATTAGTCAAGTCATAACATTTTTGAATGGTCTGAGAGACATGCAGAAGATCCTTGTGATGTTCCGATAATGAAGTCCTGGAAACGGGACTGCAGGGCAAGATATTGCTTGCCCCGTGATCAGTACTGTGTTACGATAATCACCCAGTCTTGTATTTACTTATGGTTTCGGCGTTTATGGGTATCCGTAGCACAGTCGTTTACAACGGAACTGTTATAAAATTACGTTTTGTTCAATGTCCAAGGTTGATTATGACTGATAAAGACTCCAATTTCGCAGGAATATTTCGATGCATCAATTTGAAATTGATGAGGAATTCTTGATGTCGAACCTCCCTTGATGGTTTCAAGCATTGAAGCACCTATGTCAATTAATTGCAGACATATCGACACTCTTGATACTCAGAAAGTGACCCATCGAAAAATCAATGTGCATTATTCGTAATTTCACGGTTTAACCAATTCAATGAGCTCCATACAAACATGCTTGTCAAGCTACGCAGAAAATGGAGGAAGACCAATCCGGGCCCTAAACTCCCAGACGCCCTTCCGCGCCTTGAGATCACGGAGAGGATAAGGCAATGCTGTAAGTTCAGCAGAACTCGGAAGTCATGGCGTAAATGCAAGAAAAATAATTCGTTTCGTGACAGCCATGAGCAAGGTTCACTGCAACTGTGTCGTTTCACAATGCATTACTGCTGCTTGAAGGATGACGAACGTTACTCAGCCGTTTTTTTACCCAGGATTATCAGAGTGACAAAGTGAAGGCGAAGACTGCACTTGTGTGTTCAGCTCATTATCGGGCTGAAAATTATGAACGGGATCTAATAAATCAGCTTCTAGAGTTACCTTCAAGAAAGTAGTTATTGCCAAAAGAAAGCCTGAAGCGTTACATCATAAATCCCATGCATAAACATTCCAAACTTGTACGGAGAAGAAATTGAAGAAAGTGGGGATATAAATTAAATGTAATAATTCTGCACATACATAACAATCAAAGTACTTACATCTTACAAAATTACAGCAATGTAAATGAATTCACAGGAATGCGATTTTCAATAATATTAAAAACAGTGTATATGGCTAAATTATATTTATTTATTACGACTTTTCTGCATCTGACACCATCAGATCTAAAAACCACTGAATTTGAAAAGTGAAGCCCAGCGTCAGTTATAAAATCCCTTCCAGTTGACGCCACTACAAGGCAGAGATTTTATTATTGACCCAGAAATTCACTTTGTAAGTTCAGATGACTTTGGATCTGACGATGGAAGATGCAGAAACGTCGTAATAAATAAGTATAATTGTAGCGATCTAGACGGCTTTTATTCCCCTTCAAACAATGAAGATCGCAGACTGGATCAGGAAATTCGTTTCCTTTATACAAAATAACAAATGCGATAGTTTTTCATGCATTACTATATTTCTCTACGACAGTGGGTGACTCGCTATATAGTTTAGGAAATAAAGTTGCTAATGTTCATTAACTTTTCCTCCTCGATTTAATAATTCATTTACAGCAGAAATAGCCCTTACTTTTACGTGTTCATCTTTCCAAACCAGCATATATCACATAAATTCTCTCGCATTTACATCCATAACTGTTACGGCAGAAATGCCACTAGGGTGGTAGCGTAGTAGTAAGATTTCTGATTTACATAGTGAAGGTTGCAGTTTCGAAACCCTTAATTTACATTTTCTAATTTGTATGCCTATATTTTCTGAAATTAAGCAACTATGCAATGGAATCTACTATTGTCGCACAGATTGTTGACTCTGAGCAAATGGACTCGCCATTCCCACGTGACCAGCGTGCGCACAATCGAGGGAAACACACTCACTTGTGAGCGAGCAGTCTAACGTATCGGTGTTGCTATGTTTTCGAAACAGGAAAAACGGAGACCGTCAGTGCACAGATTACTGTTCGTTTTTAGAGCATCACCTACGACCAGCTTTGCGAAAGAAGCGCCAACACTTTCCGCGCAAACCACCCACCATTTTGCACGACAATGCGCGGGCGCATACAGCGCAAGCTGTGACTGCTCTGTTTGGTCGATGGGACTCGGAAGAACTAAAACATCCACCATACTGTCCGGTGTAGGGCCTTCTGACTCATTTGATTCCGAAGATGAAGGAACCACTTCGTGGCATTTGCTTCAGTACTGTTCCAGGGATTCGACAGGCAGTAGACCGCCCCATTCGCACTTATCAACAGAACAGGCTCAGCTCACTGGTTACCACGCCTTCCACATCGCTGGCAACGGGTTCTGCACAATGCTGGTGACTACTTTGAAAGACAGTTACAGGTGCAAACATGTAACGCTTTTGTATCGGCTGGGAATAAATAGTCGTCATTATTTAAGTTCCAACCCTCGTATTCCACATGAACTCTCGACCAAAAAGCTGAATATATGAACACAAAATCCACAGAAATAATGTACGAAAATATAGCACAAGTAGAAACTTTCCAATATCTGCGAGAGGTAATACAGAAAACAGGACTCAACTCAACATCGAATGAAGAAAGGATCACAGACTCACATGGAACCACTACAACAAAGGAAGTATTCCCACCAATGTCAAATTAAGACATTATAACACAGTAGCCCTAGCGGAGGCCTTGTACGCTTCAGGGACAGCAGTAATTAAAGGAAGAATGAAACTTAAGATGGAAAAAAAAGAGATGAAAATACTGGGAATGATCTATGGACCTGTTCAAAGACAGGAAATTGGACAGAAAGATCTACAAAGAACCTGTACAAACGGATACATTTACAAGCAACATAAGAAAGTTGAAGTTATACGGACACATACACAGGATGAACGTTAACAGTCTGACGAAGAAGATTTTTAACACAGTGATAAGTAGTAGTGTGAAAACCAACCTCAGGAGACCTCAGGAGCTAAACAACTCTGCAGAAGACATAACAGACAGGAAAATATACAGAGAAAAAGTCGGAAAACATAGGCCTATTTAAGCAAAGACCCAACAAAAATAAAACAGGGAAGAACGAGATAGAAAAGAGAATGAGGAAACACAGTGAATATAAAGATGAGGAACACACAGAAAAAAAATGAAATGAAAATTGTTTGTGTTTTAAAGCTTTCCTTGAAGAGGAATAAAAGGTAATAACAATAATAAATTTTGTTTCAATATTCCAATATTACTGTACGGTTTTGTGATCTGGTTATCAATATAATTATTTTTCGAGGAATGAAAAATAGAAATACTTCGTCCTCTTTGGTTGAACCTATAATTGAGTGGAATCTCTTGCCGCTGTTACAACGCTTCAGTGATAAGTGAAAGACTGTGAATCGTACACAATACTTTGTTCTCCGTCTGTCCATTCTTATGTTAAGACCGCATTTTTATCAGTAATGGGCAGATATTTCATGTGCAAGTTTGTGCCGCCTGGTCACACTTTTCAAAACAATTACGAATAATCATCCGCTCCTTCATGACAGCTTTCTGTGGCAAAAAGTACTCTTGATAAGTCATATCACAACTTTAGTTTTAATTCAATGTTATTATAATACTATTATACAAAATTTTTATTTGTCCATTATAAAGTAAAAAAAAAAAAAAAAAAAAAAAAAAAAAAAAAAAAAAAAAAAAAAAAAAATTCAGATTCGGAAACTTCTTCATATACAGAAGCAGTACTTCAGTGAACATCTGTGATACATCTACATCTACATACATACTCCGCAATCCAACCAAAGGTGCATGGCGGAGGGTACTCAGTACCACTACTAGTTACTTGCTTTCCTGTTCAACTCTCATAAAAGAGGAGGGTAAAACGAATACTTGTATGCATCCGTACGAGCCCTTATCTTTCTAATCTTATCCTTGTGGTCTTTACGTGAAATATAGGTTGATCCGCCTCTATGTCCTCCTTTAAACCGATCAAATGGGGATCCCAGACACTTCAGCAATACACAAGACAGGGTCGTACAGGCGTTTTATATGCGGACTCCTTTACGGACGAATCACACCTTCCCAAAATCATGCAAATAAAGCAAAGTCATCCATTTGCCTTCCCCACAACTGTCCTTATATGCTCGCTCCATTTCATATCCTGACAAGTGTTACGCTTAACGCGAATCTGCCAAGCATCAGACTACCAATACTGTATTCGAACATCACGGGTAGTTTCTCCTACTCATCTGCATCACCTTACATTTTTCTACATTTAGCGCTGGTTGACATTCCTCGTAACACCTAAAGGTTTGGCCCCAGTCATCCTACATCCTACTACAATCATTCAATGACGACAACTTCCTGTAAACCACAGCATCATCAGAAAACAGCCGAAGACTGCAACTCACTCTGTCCGTCAGATCATTTATATAGATAGAAAATGATAGCAGTCGGTCCTATCACACTTCCCTTTGGCACCCCTGATGAAGACTCGCTATCGAGGACAACGTACTGGGTTCTATTACTTACGTGATCTTTTTGCCACTCACATATTTTGATACCTGTTCCATAACCTCGCAGCTTTGTTAGCAATCTGTAGTGAGGTACCGTGCCAAACGCCTTTCCAAACCGAGAAACATGCTGTCTGCCTTTTGCCCTTCATCCACAGCACGCAAGATCTCACGAGAGAAAGAGCAAGCTGGATTTCGCACGACAGATGTTTCCTAAAGCCATGCTGATGCATGGACAGAAGCATTTTAGTCTCAAGGAAATTTTCTGAAAATATGTTCGAGAATTCCACAGCAATCTGTTGTTAATAATATAGGTCTGTAATTTCGTGGGTAAGTTCTATTGCCTTTATTCTACACGAGACTTACACGTGTTTTCTATTCTCTAGGTATTGTACAGGATCAGATATACACGATAAATATAAGCTAAGTAATGGGCCATTGCCGCCGAGTACTTTTTGTAAACCCGGATTGGTACCCATCTGAACCTGGCGATTTGTTTGTTTTCAACTCTCTCAGCTGCTTCTCTACGCCAGGTATTCTTATTACGGTGTCCTTCATTTGAGAGTTAGTGCGACCATCAAATGAAGGTCTGGTTGCGAGGTCTTGTTGCACGAATGAGTTCTTAAATGTTAAATTTAAAACTTTAGATTTCATTTTGATATGCGGCAATAAAATGGCCTGAATACTGTATATGAATATTAGGTCATCACACGTACTTCCAAGATGTTGCATAAATTACCCATACAGTCGACCAAAGTTGGGAAAACATCAACACAACCTTCGTGCCTGACAGAGTTATTAGCAGAGGTCAGTCTGGACGGCCAACCAGGTCAGCTGATCTGTTACTGTAAGGAATTCTCACGTCTGAGGTGTATCGCAAAAACCTCCATGGTCTGCAACATTTGCAGCACAACATTTCGAACGAGGTGGCAGCAGTTCTTGAGGTCCAGTTTGCAACCTCCTTCAGCCACTTGCCGACCCTGAGCCAGAAGTGTCAAGACATGAACGCCGGTCACTTTCACCCATCTGCTATAGTTAGTTTGGTAGTGTATGTCCTTTGCTCTGCTGCGTTTCTTCATACCCTGGAACTCTACCGTCAGGGCAACTTCTTTTGCCCTACCCAGTACATCACTTCATTTTTCTCTCTTTGCGGTAGGCTGTATTGCCACTAACACCGAAACTATTTAGGCCCTTGTTACTGAACACTAGTAATTATCATTTGCCAGCAAAGCTTCGTTGTAGGTAATGGAAAACTCCCAAGGTGAATGTACAGTCTCGAATCAGCACCGCGGAGCGCTGTACGTGTTCTGGGGCACGGTTGGAGGTGACGCCATTTCGACCGCCGAAACTGAACGTCAAGGCCAGTTTGCCACAGCGACCTCTCTGCGAGGGACCGGTCAGTGCATCATGTCGAATCGACCTCTCTGCGCCCCCGCTGGACTGGGGCCAAGTTGTTCTGTAGCGGCCGAATAGTAGCTGCGCGTCGAGCCACAATAAACACGCACGTCAGTTTCTTTTTTTTTTTTTTTTTACATCTGCTATCACACCTAAGAATAGCGTGAGCAGCACAATATTTTGAACTAACGGCACATCCAACGTTGGTATAACGTACATTTGGGTATCTTTTTGTTTTGTACATTTGTCAAATAAGACAAAGTACTTGAAGGCTAAGCATAGTGGTCACGCTAAAGAAAAATGTATTTTTTGAAATATGTAAGTAAAATTTGCTGCCGGCTGCGGTGGCCGAGGGGACTGAGGCGCTTCAGTCACGGTCTTCATGGCCACTACGGTCGGCGGTTCGCATCCCCCCTCGGGCATGGATATTTGTGCCGTCCTTAGTCTTAATTAGGTCATAAGTAGTTTGTAAGTTTAGGGACTGATGACCCCGTAGTTAGGTCCCATAGGTTCTACAAACATTTGAACATTTGATTAAAATTTGCTGGAAACAAATAAACACAAGGAATAATTTAACTTACTTCTTTATACATACATGTGGCGTCTATTCCGAAAGAACAGACGTCACTTCTCATCCTGCAGTTGTTATTGGTTTCATATTCACAGAATATATGACTTCAACTGCGAATGGACGAAAATGTATACCCAGCTGGGACCCGAACCCGGGCCTCCTGCTTTCTAGGCAGTTTTATTATTTTATTATTATTATTATTTTTTAATTTCTCATAAAGTGATAAGGGTGTCATACCAAGAGCAATGAAAGATAAATTTCACCTGATATCACGATAACGGTAGATCAACGTCCGAGCTCATCCACAGCCAATAATCTTAAGTATTTCCTTGATACTTTATCACTGGCAACTTGGGGTTCATGAAATATCTAAGACCCATGATTGCAATTTCGAATTTGCAGTCATGTTGAAGTATTTACAAGCGGTAAAAACACAGCAATAGCCAGCGTTAATGAAAAGAATAAGAACGGCATGAGTCTTTGTAGCCCTATCAGACTAATAAACACGGCATTGTCGTGTTATGGGTGGAAGGTAGGGGGGAGGGAGGACCATGAAACTGAATTCCTCACTGCACTAAACTAATCAACACAGTACTTTATTTATTTATTTTTACTTTTGAATTATCGTTCCATTGCGACAGATGTGTATAATGAATTGAGTAAATATGCTTTCTCATTAATGTTTACAACTTATTCACACACCTTCAGCCCATTATCGGATCGTTGGCGTTTGACTGTTAGCGTACAACCCAAATTTTCCCACTAATATCAACTATTTGTTTCCAGGAGCTATGCTATAAATCCTCAAAATATCATAAAGGCCGAAGTTCTAGAGATATACTAGGATTTACAGCGCACTTCGATGGAAACAGAAGTGATACAAAATCGATCATCGATTTTGCATAGTAAGCCCAGCCGCAAACAAAATTTAATGCTGCATTCCATAACAGAAACTCACTGTTACATGTAACAAGTAGGCTGAAGTTACCTTCTCTGCGAAGTCTTTCTAAAGTGCAGAAGCCTCATCGATACATCCACTCTCAACTTTAGATATGGATTTATCATCCATTATACGCGTTAAACAATATTTGCATATATTTACAGTTACACCATAGCTTCCTACGAATACAAATAACAAGTATTACAAACTGTCAAACACATAAAAATTGTGCCAAGCCGAAAGCAACGTACCATAGCGGCCAACTCGTAGTCAGCGCAACTGCCTAGAAAACAGGAGGCCCGTGTTGGGGTCCCTGCTGGGTGCACATTTTCGGCCTTACCCATTCGCAGTTGAAGTCATATATTCTGCGAATATGATTACTTATTAATAACTTAAATACGTAGTATTTTTGTTCCCCAATATCATGGAACAAATATACTACGTATTTAAGTTTTTAATATGTCTTTGTTCCTCCAAGCACCGACGTAATATTCCATAAACATGATTACTTATTTATGTCTATGCGAAAATTTTGCCTTTTACTCTATTTCAACTATATTGTGCGAAAATCAGTTTTTTACTTACTCATCAAAATTTCCACTTTGCCCTATTGGGTAGGCTACAATAGCCACCCAGTGGCCACTATGCCACTATAGGGTAGGATACAATAACCACCCAGTGGCCAATACGCCCAATGCAAAAAAAAAAAAAAAAAAAAAAAAAAAAAAAAAAAAAAAAAAAAAAAAAAAGAAATAGAGACAGTGTTTCAGTCCAGTGCCGGAAGGCAAGAACAAAATAACTGTATTGAAACAGCGGTGTTTCATTCTGCTTAAGCTCCGCAGAGATACATATTTAGCTTACTGGTATTTGATCCGTTTCAGGAGTGTCGAAAATTATTTGAACTCTAAGGTGCGCCTCGGTTGCACAGTGGTAGAGTGCCAGACTACAAATCCAAAGGTCGCGGGTTCAATCCCCGCCAGGTCCTAGGACTTTTATCTGTCACTTTCCACTTCTTTCACGTCTGCCAGTATTGCTCATGTGAAAAATACCGAGTAGCACCGTGGTTCGGAACACACGTTAAACTGTAGGTCCCCCTATAACTGGCTGGGTAAGTCAATTCGAAGGTCGGAGGAAGGCAACGGCATACCACCTCCAAACAGGACCATGCCTAGTAAAGCACTGTGGTGTTCAAACCAATCTTCGGATTGTTGACTACTTTACCTTTAAGTCAACTTAAGATTACTGGAAATGAAGCTTCGTTTCTAATCGACAATGCCTCATTTATAAACCAAAAAAGCAAAACAACGCACACTATTTGCATAAAAATAATAAAATAGTATTATTCAGTTGAATTACACACTCATTGTATTCTAGAATTATCTGTATATACTCAGTAACCATATCTAAAACACGAATAACCCTAAGAAGAAGGAAAAAGAAGAAGCAGAAAGGTTAAAACAAGAAATTTTATACTAATAAGGGGAGATCTCGTTGTAAAGAATTAAATTTTCCCCATTGTTTCAGCGTCTATAAAATGTAAAATGTGTGCAAGTAGTTCATAGAGAAATACCATCTTCGTTTCGCAAAGATAGAGCTCATAAAATATAAGTAAAAGTCAATCTGGGTTTCAGTATCAAGTTTTAATACTTGGAAAAGTATTTAAATGCACAAAATAAGCTTGGTCATGATGTGATAAAAATAAATAGAAGGTGCAACATGTTTAGTGCCTGGGAACACTCTGACCTCTTTAACGCCATTACAGAAATGTAATTCTACAGGTTTAACAATCAACAGTATAGCTTGATACAAGTTTTTAAATCTTAAATCACGTTGATTTATTTTGGATCTGTTAATCGTATATACTAGAAATTTATATTTACATATAACAGTTAAAATAACGCACATGTCGTTCAAAAAAAGGAAGATCGTGGATAACTTCTATACAATCCCCTGGAATACATTATAACTGTGATCATTTCTGTCAGCGCCACAAGACATTGAGCGTTATGTAAGTTCTGTATCCTTCTTCTCCGCTTGGTAAAATCAAGGCGAAGCCAGCTTCAGTTGCCAGAGAAAAATACTTCTGCGTCTCATTTAGACGAGGTAATTTACACCTGAACGTAATTGAATAGGACGGATGGTGCTACACTCCTGGCCATTGAAATTGCTACACCACGACGTCGTGCTACGGACGCGAAATATAACCGACAGGAAGAAGATGCTGTGATATGCAAATGATTAGCTTTCCAGACCATTCACACAAGGTTGGAGCCGGTGGCGACACTTACAACGTGCTGACGGCGTTGCCTCGTGAAACGTTGTTGTGTAGCCTCGTCTAAGGAGGAGAAATAAGTATCATTACCTTTCCGACTTTGATACAGGTCGGACTGTAGCCTATCGCGATTGCGGTTTATCGTATCGCGACATTGCTGCTCACGTTGGTCGCGTTCCAATGACTGTTAGCAGAACATGGAATCGGTGGGTTCAGCAGGGCAGTACGGAACGCTGTGCTGGAGCCCAACGGCCTCGTATCATTATCAGTCAAGATAACAGGCATCTTATTCGCATGCCTATAACGGATCGTGTAGCCACGTCTTTATCCCTGAGTCAACAGATAGGGACTTTGCAAGACAACAGCCATCTGCACGAACAGTTCGACGACGTTTGCAGCAGCATGGACTATCAGCTCGGAGACCATGGCTGCAGTTACCCTTGACGCTGCATCACAGACAGGAGCGCCTGCAATGGTGTACGCAGCGACGAACCTGGGTGCACGAACGGCAAAACGTCATTCTTTTCGGATGAATCCAGGTTCTGTTTACAGCATCATGATGGTCGCATCCGTGTTTGGCGACACCACGGTGAACGCACATTGGAAACATGTATTCGTCAACGCCATAGTGGCGTATCACCCGGCGTGACGGTATGTGATGCCATAGGTTAAACGTCTCGGTCACCTCTTGTTCGCATTGACGGCGCTTTGAACAGTGGCCGTTACATTTCAGATGTGTTACGACTCGTGGCTCTACCCTTCATTCGATCTCTGCAAAACCCTACATTTCAACAGGATAATGCACGACCGCATGTTCAGGTCCTGTAACCGGCCTTTCTGGATACGTAAAATGTTCGACTGCTGCCCTGGCCAGCACATTCTCCAGATCTCTCACCAACTGAAAATCTTTGGTCTGGCTCGTCACAATACGCCAGTCACTACTCTTGATGAACTGTGGTATCGTGTTGAAGCTGCATGGGCATCTGTACCTGTACACGCCATGAAAGCTCTGTTTGACTCAATGCCCAGGCGTATCAAGGCCGTTATTACGGCCAGAGGTGGTTCTTCTGGGTACTAGTTTCTCAGGATCTATGCACCCGAATTGCGTGAAAATGTAATCACATGTCAGTTCTAGTATAATATATTTGTCCAATGAATACCCGTTTATCATCTGCATTTCTTATTGCTGTAGCAATTTTAATGGCCAGTAGTGTATTTCCGATAATCTGTTACATACTTCCACCCCTCATTTAGACATATACTTATTACTAAGTAACACCTGATTGTAACTGAATACTTCGACTGCTGCGGATGATAACATTAAAAAAGGAGTGGCGAGGCACAGGATCTCGGAGGTAGGGATGAACTGGGGATTTTCCCAAACCACCATTTCGTGAGTGCACGGTGAATATCAGGAATCCGGTAAAACACAAAATCGCTGACATCGCTGCGGCTGAAAAAAGATTATGCAAAATGGGTCCAACGACAACTTATTGGAACGTTCAACATGACAGAGGTGCAACCCTTCCGCTTCCTGCTACACATTTCAATGATGGGCCATCAACAAGTGTTCGCGTGCGAATCATTCTATGAAATATTATAATATGGGCTTTCTGAGTCGTACGCCCACTCTTGTACCCTTGCTGACTACACGACACCAGGCATTGCCACTCGCTTGGACCCGATAATAGCGACATTGGACGGTTGATGACTGGAAACATGTTGGCTGGTCTAATGAGTCTCGTTTCCATTTGTGTCGAGCGGTAGGGCGTGTTCGGGTAGGGAGACAACTCCAGGAATCCATGGACCCTGAATGGCAGGAGGAGACTGTTCAAGCCAGTGGACGCTTTGTAATGGTGTAGGGCGTGTGCAGTTAGACTCATACGTCAAGATACGTCTCTAAGAGGTGACACGTGTGGATCGTGGCTAATCACTTGCAGCCATTCATGTCCATTGTGTATTCCTACGGACGTGGACAATTTCAGAAGGACAATGCGACACCCCATACGTCAAAAATTGACATAGAATGGCTCCAGAATGAATCTTCTGGTTTTAAACACCTCTTCTAACCACCAAACTAGCCAAACATGAACATCATTGAGCGTATATGCGACGCCTTTGCAACGCGCTGTGCTACGCAGTCCTTCGGCACTTCTGCGTGTTTCAGGGAGCCCTTCACGATATCAGGTAACCGTGTCATTTTCTTTGGCTCTTCGGTGTAAATATATGCCCGTTTAACTCACCACACTCGACTGAGGTAAAGCTGTTTATGGCGAACTTTCATTGTAGTAAGTTCGTCGGTTACATGGTACAGTCTGGATGGCGTGTTTCGTCAGAATTGATGTAGAGAACGGAAAGACTGTTGACTTGATTCTGGGTCACAGATAACCTAAATTAATTTTTGGGTGTTCTGAAGAGCGAGGAAAAGCACTCGGCTGAAAAACAGGTTGTAGCAGTTGACAGAAATATTCCTAACACAATCTCTAAATTAGGAAACATGTCTCCAACGTTGTTTTCGAGTAACACTCTACGCAAAGTACATAGGAAGAAGATTCCTATTTCGTTGAGCTCAAATTACTTACAATTAATAATCTCATCACTAAATACTCATTCAAGTCAGTTTTGTGGAGCTGTATCGTTTCAACCAAATTTTAATTGTTATTTACTTGCCGGCCGCGATGGCCGAGGAGACTGAGGCGCTCCAGTCACGGTCTGCACGGCCACTACGGTCGGGGGTTCGAATCCCCCCTCAGGCATGGATATTTGTGCCGTCCTTAGTATTAGTTAGTTCATAAGTAGTTTGTAAGTTTAGGGACTGATGACCCCGTAGTTAAGTCCCATAAGCTATACAAACATTTGAAACATCTTTGTTATTTACTTATGCAAAAACATCACAAATGTACTAAGTGATGAAAGTCAGCACACAATTTTAATTAAAAACTAAATACTTTCCCATAAAACACACTAGTTAAATTCAGAGATAATACATAAGATACAAAGATATGGTTATGTTATATCGCCCCAAATTTACGATTGGATAGGGGATTTCCTGTCAGAGAGAACACAGTTCGTAGTAATCGATGGTAAGGCATCGACTAAAGCAGAGGTGATATCGGGCGTTCCACATGTTAGTGTTACTGGTCCTCTGCTGTTCCTTATTTATATAAACGATTTAGGGCAAAGTCAAAGTAGCTCCCTTAGGTTGTTTGCAGATGACGCCGTCATTTACCGTCTAATAAAATCATCTGAAGATCAAAACCAACTGCAGAACGATCTGAATAAGATATCAGTATGGTGTAAAAATTGCCAATTGATTATAAATAGTGAGAAGTGTGAAGTTGCCCACATGAATACGAAAAGAAATCCGTTAAACTTTGTTTACAAGATAAATCAATCGAATGTGAAGGCCGTAAACTCCACTAAATACCTAGGAATTACTACTACATCAGACTTAAACTGGAAAGACCACGTAGATAATGTCGCGGGAAAGGCGAACCAAAGACTGCATTTTATTGGCAGAACCCTTAAAACATGCAACAGAACTACAAAGGAAACTGCATACATTACGCTTGTCCGTCCATTTTTTTAGTATTACTGCCCAATGAGGGATCCTTATCAGGTGGGTTTCATGGAGGACATCGAAAGAGTCCAAAGAAGGGCAACTCGTTTCGTATTCTCACGATACAGGGGAGACAGCGTTACGGAAATGATACAGGAGCTGGGATGGGAATCATTACAACAACCACGCTTATAGCTGCGGCGTGGGCTACTTGCGAAACTCCAATCGCCAACATTCTCCTCCGAATGCGAAAATACATTGTTGACTCCCACTTACATAGTCAGAAATGACCATCAGAATAAAATACGGCAAATCACAGCTCGAACGGAGACATTCAGGTGTTCTTTCTTCCCGCGCGCTATTCGAGAATGGAATGGGAGATAAATAGTATAATGGTGGTTCGATGAACCCTCTGCCAGGCACTTAAATGTGATTTGCAGAGTATCCCGTGTAGATTTAGATTTAGATAACAAATACATGATATAGTACAAATGAATTATATTTCGCTCGTCCGGAATTCGGTATAAGCTGCGGCTGTGCCAGTGAATTTTAGATCTTCTTGAATGCGCTCTCTGGTTGCGTGCACTAGAGAGCATTTTAGAAGGTGTTCCATTGTCTATATGTCACCACACTCACACTCGCCAGTGACTGTGTAGCCGCAGCTTTTCATAAGTGGTTTTGATCGCCCCATGAAGTTTGTTCAACGCTTTCCAGTGTTGCCAGTCTAGGTGGGAGCCCTAGGCTAAAGCTTCCTCTGATATAAGGGCTTCAGGGTATTTACTGCTCCTGCCAGAGTGATTTTATGGACGCTGCAGTTGGTTACACTGAGTATATGAAGACTTGGTCTAGATTCAAACCTTTTTGGCGCAGTAAGGTAGTTGTATAGCTTTGACGATGGTCATTCGTCTGTTTATTCCTTTCTACACAACTCAAAAATTTGGTGCAGTCATACGCGATAAAAAATATAAGAGTCCACTCTAGTACGTTTCAGGCAGCCATTTATCTTTCTGCAGGTGTTGTTTAGAACCACATCTAGTTTTCTGGTGTGATGAGCTTTTTCCCAAACTGGGCATCCATATTCAGCATCCGAAAAACATGTGCCTACCGCTGTTGAATTCTTTCGCGTTGGCTCCCCACTTTACAGATGTCAGTTTGTTCAATAGTTCACTGTGCGACCTTCCTATCAGTATTCACCAATAAGAACTGAGCAATACATAACTCAGGGTAGTAAAAGTTTAGGGCTCGTTGTCTCTGTTCATAAGGGTGAGTTATGTATGTCAGCTTCTATGCCCTAAACAGCTACCCAGTCTGTTTAAACGAGATCAATAATTAATCTGTATTTCAGCCAGTCTATCAATCTGCATGTGATGACGTGAAAATATATTTAACAAACATACATTAAACCTCTGAATGAGCAACAGAATGGATTCTAAGATAAAGAAGTGATTCACTCACGAAGTAATTTTTTTATAAATGGAGTTTATTACTCTTAACGGACATAAAATGCGGAGGTAGTCCTACTTTATACATCGGTAAATAACTGAATGTTTCTCCTACTCTTGTTCTTGAGATGCACAGTAAGAATCACACGCACTCGAGAGTAAAAGTTCCAAATTATCACTCGTAAATTAGTCCAAAGGAAGGAAGGAAGCTTGGGGTTTAACGTCCCGTCGACAGCGTGGTCATTAGAGACGGGTAAATTTGTCCTTCGAACATTGCAGTTCCAAAGTAATCCGCGATTAATTACGGTATTTGTTATAAAACACAGTTTGTCATCACACGAGTACACGATTGCTGAATTATCACAGTTCCACAGCCCTTCTACCGTGCATAGTTTACCACTTTTCACCAGAGATTAAGTTCTGCAGTCATAGTCCCGTAAATTTTCTAAGTCCACACATGCCTATCTCTTCAAATCACAAGTTCGTAACGCGGCTTCAGACCGCCTAGCGTCACAACCTCTCACCATCACGTCCTAGTTACGAGTCCATTCCCAAGCGTTCGAAAGCGTGCTCTACCTGCTCCCAAAATTATATCCTTCCGCGCATCCTAACGTCTCATCTTTAAAATACAATTTCCCTTCTAAAATATTACACATTTGAAAATCAGATAATTAAATGCTTTGACCACCTCCCAACAAATGTTGTTTACATTTAACAAACAACTGCATATTTAACAATACTAAAAACGGTTGAGACTGAAACTCTTTGCTCAGGTAGCGTCTCACTGTTCCAATATACTGCCGCCGTCGAAATATAGTTACACAATTAATATTTATCATGGCTTATTTTGCAAATATATTCAGTTCTTGTCTACAAAAACATATAATTGTTTATATATAAATTATCTGCTGCATATCTACTATTTTTAGTCGGCCATGAAACATTTAAGTGGCAGTCTACAACATAAAACGATCGTTACTAAGAATAATATTAAATATAATAAAATAGATATATAAATATAATGCACTTTGCCCGGTTCAAGATTTTTGTGGAATCTATGTTCTGACACAAGAATATTACTACCTCGATGAAAAGCAGAACAAGAGAATAAAACAAAGTTTATTGATAGAATACGTAAATAGCGTGGTACGTCTTTTAAGATAGGTAGCGTGGTGCAATGCTGCCCATTTGCTTCTTAAACTGTTACTGATAAACATTATGTATCAATAATAAGTCTTATAATATTTTAATTATAGTACTGAAATTAGTCGCCTTTTTATCTGTAAGGGACATTGAAATTGTAATTACGACGTTTGGTTCTGACAAGTCTCCTGAATCCATTCATATAATTACATTTGCCGTATGATCATTCCCTGAACTTATGTGGATTTATAGAATAATGTATTTGGCTGTACTGTATTTCAATTGCAATCTGGGAGAGCCGCCCTCGCTCAGCCAGGAGCGTCGTTTCCGGTTTCCGAGCAGATTAGGAAAATCCTAAATACCTGTATTCCTTTCACTATGTCCAAACTGTTAACCGGCCGGTTGGGGAACCCAACAGCCTGACAGAAACCGCCTTTCACATGGAAACGATCAGCTTACCCCTGTATCTGTAATGTCACAACTATTGTCTCACCTAAAAATAACTTACTTAGCTAGCCAGAATTCCTATACAACTCCTCCAGCGATTTCTTTTCTTTTCTGTAATTTAGATAACAATGTGTCTATATCACGAATGTTTTTATCCGAAAATGTACCATTTCTTGAAACATAGATTGAAGCTCGGCTTTATCGTCCAAATCCATTTGTTTTTCCTTTTCGTGGCTATTTGTAACTCATTCATACCAGCATTTTCATTTTTGGATTTAGTACGTTTGCCTGAACCGCTGATAGGTATGTTATCCAACAAAAGGGACACCGAAAATGCCAAGTCCGGGAATTGAATAATTACGATCTTAAAAACTGTATGACATTCAGCACTCACGGAGTCACTCCGGACAAATTTTCGTTCTATGTTAGCAAATGATTTTATAGTTAACTAGATATCCCGAACAGCTTCCTTAGACAACAGTACAGCATGTATCTTTTCCAAGCAGCAACGTAGCATCTAAAATATTTTCAATGCATGAGACGACTTCGACGTACCGTGTCCTTCGTTCGTTATCAACTGTTAAGCATTGGTGGTGATCTTCACTTTTGATTTAACATCTTTGAATTTGATTGACTCAAAGGCACTCAAAAGCTACAAACACTTAAAACAATGACAGAAAGAGAGAGAGAGAGAGAGCAGACTTTGTTTCGCTACTGGAAGATTATAGATGGGCACGACAAATTTAATTTAAAATGAAGAAATTGGTACATTTATCACAAATAATTACCTATAACAATAAGTTTGCTTAAGTATTTGCCGGAAACAAATAAAGAAACGAAAATCTGAGTAATATTTAGATAGTTTTTTCCAAAGCAAATGAAAACAAAAGTTTCTCACAATGCGTATACCTTTTAAGATAGGTTCTAAAACAGAGTATTCAAACATTTCGTTATAAAACAATGAAATTAATATGTTGTTATTTCCTTGTTATACGGCGTCACTTTTAGATTACTTCGGGTTTAGGAGAAATGTCGGAATACGGAAGTAACACATACCTTACGACGTATCTTAAAAGATAGATTAATAAAAGGCAGACCTAAATTTCTCGCTTTTGCAGAATTGGAGAACGCTTTTCACAGTGTTGATTGGAACACTCTATTGAAGTTCTAAAGTCAGCAGGGGTAAAATAGAGGGAACGGAATGTTATTTACAACTTGTACAAAAAATCGGACAGCAATTATTAGAGTCGAAGGGCATCGTGGGAAGCATTGGTTGGGAAGACAAAGACAGGGTTGTGGCGTTTCCCAAATGATATTCAATTTTTACATTGAGCAAGCTGTGAAGGAAAGCTAGGAGAAATATAGAGAAGGAATTAAAGTTCACGGTGAAGAAATAAAATCTTAATGGTTTGCTGATGACATTTAAGCTGTCAGAGACAGCAAAGCACCAGGAATTGAACGGAATGGACAGTGTCTTGAAAGGAGCAAAGAAAATGAACATTAACACGAGCAAAACGAGGGTATTTGAATGTAGTCTAAAAATATCAGCCTACGCTGATGTAATTAAATTAGGTAAGGAAACAATATAGGTAGTATATGAGTTTTGTTACTTGGACAATAAAATAACACTCAATGGTCGCAGTACAGATGATATAAAATGCAGAATAGCACTGTGAAGGGAAAATTTGTAAATATCGAATATTAATTTAAGTGGTCTTTCCTGAAAGCATTTGTGTGTTGGTTTTTACGTTATTGAAACTTGGATGATAATTTATCTCAGATAGGAATAGTTGACTAAAAGGAGTGGTCGTCTGTTAGGACAAATTCTTCGACATATGGGAATCATGAATCATTGGAGGGAAGTACACACGTAACTGTTAACAGCTGGAACCTGGAAAACGACACGCAAATTTACTTCGCCCTTTCTAAAAATTTACTTTGCCATTTCTAACACAAATTACTCGTCACTAGTAAATTTTTTTAAGAAAGTCGACAACAGTAACTATCTAAAATGTTATTAATAGATTTGTAATTGAAAGAAGCTGTGCTTGTTTTTGGGGTGGTACATTTTGTTTATTTATGCCTTATATTGGTGCTACTGGAATTTAAACCACGTGACCGAGCGAGGTGGCGCAGTGGTAAGACAATGGACTCGCATGCGGGAGGATGGTGGTTCAAATCCACTTCCGGCCATCCAGATTTAGGTTTTCCGTGATTTCCCTGAATCGCTCCAGGCAAATGCCGGGATGGTTCCTTTCAAAGGACACGGTCGATTTCCTCCTCCATCCTTCCCCGAAAATCCGAGCGTAAGTTCCGTCTCTAATGAACACGCTGTCGACGAGACCTTAAACCCTAAGTTTCCTACCTTCCTTTAAACCACGTTGTTTTAGATCTTAATTACCCCCCACCTACACTGGAGGATAGACGGAAGCAGACAGTAAAGAACTTCAGTGAGTCACTCGAGTCCAGGAAAACGTCATTCAAGCTGAAGGAGGGAGATGATGTAACAGGAAAATTCACAAACTAATCAAGGACATCTTCTTCTTTAGATATGCCAGAAGTTGGGACTAAAGTGGTTATTTGCCATATACAGAAAAAGGTGACAAATTGGACTGTACCAAAAGATAAATCACCCGTCTGAATGACTGATTTAATCCAGCCCTTTTCGAATGAAATTATCATAGCCGTTCGACTGTGGACGACATCTACGTATAGCGACAGCTCACTGAGAGATGAGAGTATTTCTTGAGATCGTTAACGTCTTTCCCGTACATTATAAGAGCGAATGTAATAACATTCTAAGAAAATCAGGCGATGCTAAAGCAATTAAATTAGGTAATCAAACAATAAAGATATTAGGTGAGTTTTGTTACTTGCGCAATAAAATAACACGCGATGGTCGCAGTACAGATGATACAAAATGCAGAACATCACTATGGAGGAAAGCGTTTCTGAAAAAGACAAATTTGTAAATATCGAATATTAAGTAGTACGAAGTCTTTTCTGAAGCATTTCAGAGTTTGGAGTCACCATAATCTCCTCATAACCGAGAGTGCCTCGTTGGTTCAAAAGTCTAAGCGATATTCGGAACCAAGTCTTGGAAAGCATTTTCATAAACACACTGTTGAAACAAGGAGATAATGTATAGGAATGCAGACAAGGACAATGGTAACGCCGCTGTCATTATGGAATACGAGTGCTACAATACGAAAATCTGCACGCTACTGAACGAGAATACTTACTGAAAGCTCCCACGCGACCCAACATCAAGAATAATAAGGAAGACATCGGAGCTTGTTAAAATTTCGTCAAGAATCGTGGTCAATAATCTTCTCCCTCAAGCTCATAGACCACGTACTGCATATGGTTTACCGAAGATCCACAAAGATGGGACACCCTTCAGACCCACTGTGTCTACCATCATTTCACAGACATACAAGCTCGCGAACTACACTACTGGACATTAAAAATGCTACACCAAGAAGAAATGCAGATGATAAAAGGGTTTTAATAGGACAAATATAATATGCTAGCACTGACATGTGATTACATTTTCACGCAATTTGCGTGCATAGATCCTGAGAAATCAGTGTCCAGAACAACCACCTCTGTCCGTAATAACGGCCTTGATACGCCTGGGCATTGAGTCAAACATAGCTTGGATGTCGTGTACAGGTACAGATGCCCATGCACCTTCAACACGATGTCACAGTTCATCAAGAGTAGTCACTAGCGTATTGTGACGAGCCAGATGCTCGGCCACCATTGACCAGACGTTTTCAATTGGTGAGAGATCTGGAGAATGCGCTGTACAGGGCAGCAGTGGAAGATTTTCAGTATCCAGAAAGGCCCGTACAGAACCTGCAATATGCGGTCGTGCATTATCCTGCAGAAATATAGGGTTTTGCAGGGATCGAATGAAGGGTAGAGTCACGGGTCGTAACGCATTTGAAATGTAACGGACACTGTTCAGAGTGCTGTCGATGCGAACAAGAGGTGACCTAGACGTGTAACCAATGGCAACCCATACCATCACGCCGGGTGATACGCCACTATGGCGTTGACGAATACATGTTTCCAATGTGCGTTCACCGTGATGTCGCCAAACACAGAAGCGACCCTCATGATGCTGTAAACAGAACCTGGATTCTTCCGAAAACATGACGTTTTGCCATTCGTGCACCCAGGTTCGTCTCTGCGTACACCATCTCAGGCGCTTCTGTCTGTGATGCAGTGTTAAGGGTAACCGCAGCTATGGTCTCCGACCTGATAGTCCATACTGCTGCAAAAGTCCTCGAACTGTTCGTGCAGTTGGTTGTTGTCTTGCAAACGTCCCCATCTGTTGACTCAGGGATCGAGACGTGGCTGCACGATCCGTTACAGCCATGCGGATAAGATGCCTGTCATCTCGACTGCAAGTGATGCGAGGAAGTTGGGATCCAGCACGGCGTTCCGTATTGCCCTCCTGAACCCACCGATTCCATATTCTGTTAACAGTCATTGGATCGCTACAACGCGAGTAGCAACGTCGCGATACGATAAACCGCAATCGCGATAGGCTACAATCCGACCATTATCAAAGTCGGAAACTTGATGGTACTCATTTCTCCTTCTTAGACGAGGCTTCACAACAACCTTTCACCAGGCAACGCCGGTCAACTGTTGTATGTGTATGAGAAATCGTTTGGAAACATTCCTCAAGTCAGCACGTTGTAAGTGTGAATGGTCTGAAAAGCTAATCATTTGCATATCACAGCATCTTCTTCCTGTCCGTTAAATTTCACGTCTGTAGCACGTCATCTTCGTGGTGTAGCAATTTTAATGGCCAGGAGTGTATGTAGTGCATACTAATGTGGAGTTCTCGGATTGGAGTCCCAGAGGGACATAAATTTTCTGTTTTACCCATTGATTTAATTTTTTGTCCCCCGAGAGATGTCATAAATTTCACTGTACCGTAATTTTCTTCATCTTCGTCTTCCTCCATCTAAAGCAATTAGTGAAGGCATGTTCCGGTAATTTGTGTGGATTGTCTTATCTATCTTTTGAATGGTCGTCACATGTTTAAAATGGAATACTTTCCGTATCAGACACTCGAATAGAATCTTTTTGAGATGATCCTGCTGTTTGTCGCTATTTGTTACGTATGAAGTAGCTGTCTTAGACCTTCACTCCTCACTCTGCCTCTTTGCATTTGTCCAAGAAGTGGCCTCAGAAGCCTCATGAATTCTTTGTTCCTTTCGCTCTCTTCAGTTTCCCCTACGAAATTCAGGAGCAGGTTTAGCCAACATTTTATGTCCTCTTATTGTTGTCCATTTATTTACAGTTCTACCAAGAGAGCTTATCACACAATCATTTATAACAAAACGCTTATGTTTATTTTGAACCAAAACTGAACTAGTTTTGTAAACTGATACCAGTATACTGACATATTAAAAATTGTTGTTGTAGGTGTTTTCGTTATGGCTGCTTCGTTCCTCTTGTGTTTCCGTTCCTTTCCCATCACCATTCTTTTCTTAAACATAACAAGGGACGCCAGTAGTTTTGTACGACGGGCTATAACTGGTCGGCGTTTAAAGCACTTATATTTTTATTGTCAAATTCACGCACCAAACCTTTCACTGAATAGCATTCACAGGTTGTTTTGCTTCGGTTACAAGTGCTTGATATCAAGGTAAAGAGGCACAGTACTTGGATTCCTTGTTGGAATCTTCCTGTCGCAGACACTTCAATTTTAAGAACCTTTAAGTTGACACTTTTATCTTAGGCTTTCAGCGATAATCAATTTTTTAGAGGCTTGCTTTTAGGTCGTTATGCCTTTAAGTTGATGTTCAAAAGAGGCGAACCATTCGAAGCTGAGCTTAGAGTTTTACAGACATTTGTCTTCTTGTTGAATATGTGGTTACTTCTGCAACGGCTGTAGACATAATGAGTCTATGGGAATCGCTGGGAAGAGTTTAAGTTTCCAAATAAGTGATGGTTGACGTCAGCTAGCGGAGTTCAATTTACTATCAGACAATACATTTTCAAATGTTTGTTAAGCTTAAGGGAATTAAATGGGGTCATCAGTCTTTAAACTTACAAACTACGGATAAAGTACCTTATACTAAAGACAACACAAACATCCATGGCCGAAGGAAGATTCGAACCCCCGACGTGGAACGGCCTTGCGCATCGAAGCATAATGCCTCAATGCGCTCGGCCACTCCGCGGCGGCACTGTTACACATTCAATGTGGTTTAAATATCTCGCGACAGCTGTTGAAGCAAAACCTCCACTGGTAATTGGGTAGTACTCTCTGAGAAGAAGACTCGTGTTCTTCATCGTCGAATTTGTGGAAATTTGTGATATATGTGGGGCGTTGTGAGACATGAAATTGCCCCAAGCGGAAACCCCAGATGGCCAAGCATTTAGGAAATGAAAGGAATTTTGATACGGATCTATCACCATGTGTACCGTATCAGTTATTCCTGTGAGAGAGCGTTTCGGAAGCAGTGTTTAGCGCAGCGGTAAGAGACCGGATTCGAACAGAATGGGTCGTGGGTTCTTCGGTTATGCGTATATTAATGACGTCAAAATTAACCGCAACAGCATATAGGCTGTTTTGTATTTATGTGTGTACGACATCAGCATATGACGTCATTATTTAAAATAAGAGCATTACCTTGCAAACTTAGGATTGCCCATAAGGTGCAAAGACGAATAACCGAACAGACGAGTACAAGGCAGTGTACACAAATGTTAGCATCATTTCTACAAAATCCCGTTAATGGAGAACAGACTTCTACAAAAAATATTTAACTGATGTGATGAAGCCCTACGTGCAAGAGGATAAATGCCTTCTCATGACTGACGCGTCGGGAAGACAAATCCACAACTATACGACGAGTTGTTCCAGGATGAAGAAGGATGGCCAACGTGCAGTATCAAAGTAATTCCCACAAATGTACGCCACTAGTGCAACTGTGAGATGTATATTTTTATCATCAGGTAAAAAAACGTAATATAAAATTAAAAACTGCAATTACCTCTTCGAGAAAGAAGATCTCTTCCCTAGAAGCTTCCATCGGACAATACTCCATTGTACATCACCAGTTCTCCTCGCAAGTATTCAGCGAGACGCTGCGATACGCGTGGTTCGCTGGTGCACTGTGCAATGAAAGAAGATGTTTTCAGAATGTCGGTTAGGTTTGTTTTGTTGTGGAGAAGTTACAAAAAAAAAATCACTGCAAATATGCGGCTTTTGTAACATCCGCAAGATGCAGTCAAAATTATTGCTTCCCTGGTTTGGCCCACTTTAAGTTACGGTAGCAACACTAAAAGTGGACCCATGCGATCATCATTTGACAGATCGAAACTTAGTCTAATGAAAATAACTGCTTAACCCTACATCTAACACGAAAATTGAATAAACTAATTTGTAGAGAAGAAAATTCTGCACAACTTTGCTCTCTTATGTTGTTTTCTTATTTTATATACATTGCATCGTTTAAGAGATATTTGCAAAAATATCAGTAATCTGACAATGTCTGTCTGTCTGTCCGTAATAGGTTCCTACTTTTTGGTCGAACCGTTCAACCGATCGACACCAAATTTTACAGACATAATAGTTGGCCACCAGAGACAAGATCCTCTCTTTTCCAAATTTTTCGGCCAAAAAAGTACGTTACTAACACTACAAAAGCCGTTTGTAATGTAATTGTAATTACAAACAAGCCGTTCACTTGACACGAAAACTAAATAACCGAATTTGTAGAGGTGGAAATTCTCTACAACTTCCCTCTCTTATGTTTTTTTCGTAACTCTCACCGATACAGAGATATTTGCAAAAATGACTGCGATTTGACATCGCCCCTTGATTTTACGTAAACGAGGTGTTCGGAAATGTCACATGACATCACTCGCCCAGAACTCTCTCTGGCATACGCCATCTTGCTTCCTGTATTTTTTTTTATTTTCTTATTATAACCTACGCGTTGTTATTTCAAAGCAGGGGCGCATTGAAGAATTAACAAAAGCACGTCTTTCATAGTACGATAAATTATAATCTAGTGTTTAAAATGTCATTTTAGCTGGCAACTGCCAGAAATAGTACGAGAATTAATGAACATCGCCGTAGTTGTTCGCCGTACGTAGTGGGTAGTGCGTTACGTTGCGATTCATGTGTTCGGTAGTTGTGCGGTAGGTTTTTTTTTTTTTCCTTGGCTCCTAACATGGTTTCCGGCACTCTTATTAATTAAATAGAGCTATCTTCTGTAATTTTTTGAGTTGTGCAGATATAAGAGTGCTCCTTCTAAAATTTGCATTTGTTATATTTCGTGAACATGCCGTGAACTACGTAACAACGAATGAAACACTGGTCTTCTGAAGCATTTGCACAACGACAGGGAGGATACTGTGATAACGAATATTCTAAACAACGTGCAGATACTGATAGTTTCATATATAAATGGAGTCGTAGATTTCTGTGGTAACTGTTTCTTAATGAAACGGAAGGGTAGTGTATATAGTGCCACAATTTTTTTCTAACGAATTATTCACTATTAATGGAATACTTCGAAAGTTATTAATTAGAAACATTGAGTCTACTAAAATATTTGTCTTTGGCATGGTTGCTATAGGCGCTTTTAACGTAGATTGTATTATCTTTTCTGTAGTTCAGATTTTACTTTGTTCCAAGCTAAAATAAAGAGCAAATATTCTGTTTCAAACCGTGACTACGTTTTCTTTTGCAGCTAAAATAACAAACGGAATAAGTGTGGTAACACCGAATTCTACAAAGCTCTAGTGCTTAATTTATATACAAAGTTACTATTATCATTATGTCATTTACAATAGTCACTGTAAAATTACCTCCCCAGCTTCTGTATATGTGACGAAGAAGTCTATGTTTGCAATTGTTTGGGATGTATTTCATGATATGTTCACAAAATAGAACAAATACACTTTTGAGAGAAAGCGCAGTTACTTTTGAACAACTCAGAATCTTGTACGAAATAGTTGTGCTCAATTATCAAGAGTGTGCGAAAACCTCTTAGAAAACAAGATGGAAATAAATGGCAGTGGCGGGAATTTTTTTATTCTTATTTTATTTATTCCCCCCCCCCCCCCCCCCTTGCGGTCGTTTGTTCATTTTCTTTCTGGGTTGCTCGTTGAGAATTTTGCTCAGTTTATTGTTATTATTATTATTATTATTACAGATGGTGTTGAGCCCTCTTGCTTTTTTCTCTCTTTTCATTGGTTCTTTGGTTGGTCGTCCTTTGTGGACCTTGGTATCTTTTGTTTAATTTTGATCCTTTTGTCGTTGACTCAGTTTTTGCGTTACAGAGGGCGTCGAGCGCTCTGACCGAGCACGCTAATATTCCACTCCGGCAAACGCCTGACCTAACGCTCTCAGCCACTGCTCCCGGCGAGTTTCGAACCACCGTCTAAGCTGTTCGTGCATCACAAACTAATTTTCTGCCCATTACGCTACGCCGAACAGCTTCGTGTGTAATCCGTAATTCTCGTACCATCGATGGCAGGTGTTATCTGCTAAAATAACATTTTTAGATATTAAATTGTAATTTATTGTCCTAAAACGATGTGTTTTTTATAACTTTCAGTGCGCCATTGATTTGAAATAACAACGCTTGAGTTACAATAAGAAAATCATCAAACACTGAAACCAAGGTGGCGTATACAAAAGAGAGTTTGGGCAAGGTTTCGTGGTAGGGATATCACATGACTGATTTCCGAACGCCAGATGTTTAGCACCTCCATAAAACCAACCAGTAATGTGCACTATGGTGGTTATTGCTTTATGTATTTTAGTGTTTTAATTTTGAGCAGCCATCCTTTTTTTTTATCCGACTACCCACCAGCACATGATTTTCTACACAAGTATCATCCAGTATACCTACCAGATTTCATGTGAAGCACTATAATAAGAAGTTTAATGGCAATGAGAGCAGATGATGACACTACAGAGTGTCGAAACCGGTCGTCTTGAATAAATGAAACAAAACTGCGATCTTGGCATCTATCCTATTTATGCAATAAGATCGTTCCCTAAGATGAGTAAATTAAGTGATAATGAAAATGTGGGAGAGATATTAAAACAATGAACAGGTAAAAGTTCAAAAAGAGTATATTTGTCAGAGCTAAACTCAGATATCAAATAATTTTGACTGTTTGTTAAAATACGGTCAGAAAGATTATTACGTGTTGGGTACATAGATATAATCACAATAGTAGAGTCGTAATCGTATCAATTTTTATTATTTGTGTCCGACATATTTGCAAAAACTCATAAAACTGCGGACAAATCTATTCGACGGTGCGATTTTTTCGATGTATATCACCCCGGTACACGTAATTTATCAGCTGCAAAAGAGTGGATGTATCGATTTACATACATTAAGTTCCCTTGTACGCAATAACTACAATCCCTTTTTAAATGTTTGCAGTCCCGAATTTCATCCTGTTCCTATACTCTCTGTGCTTGTATAAATTATTAAAATAAACTATATTATGTTACGATTAATTGTGGCGTCAGTAGTGTACACATTTTAAAGCATCACAAAAATATTTGCCGACGGACGTAGTCGAACTCGACCCTTTCTACATAAATCCTATCTCTTACCACCGAGCCAAACACAGCTTCCCAGACACACTGAAAATTAACCCTTTCGCGGCTACGGGCATACATGTATGCCCGGTAGTTAGAAGGCCCAGACGGCTACGGGCGTATATGTACGCCCAGCAGGCAGGAGGCCCAGACGGCTACGGGCATTCATATACGCCCAGCAGGTAGAGCGGCCTGAAGACTAAGGGCATGCATGTACACCCGGGGTCTGGGCGCACAATGGAGCAGCGGCGACTCGGTTTTACCCGCGGCTCAGCATTCCTGATGTCACTGCCATTAACAGTTCTTCTTTGTTATGTCGGTAAGCACTACAGTTTTCACTTCCGGGCCTTCCTGCTCACGAGCTCTCCATCGGGCCCATCCTGAATTTTTTGTTTGGCGACAGAACAGCTTTTCACTGTACTGTCGTAACAATGTCGGTACGTTGTTTATCAAACAAGGAAATAATGGACATCCTCATGAGTAGTAGTGACGATGACGATAGTGCTACTACATCTTTTCTTTATACAATGAGCTGGATGTGTATGGAACTAACGGTATTTACTCAACACAACGAAGAACTTCTGCAGAAGATTCCTCTTCTTAAGAGGATGTGTTAAGTGAAATTTCGACACGAAAAAGATTTTATGACTGGTCAGATAATCGTCCTGCGGCGAATCGCCACAATTTCGCGAACACTTTTAGTGGTTTAAAGGCAGATTTCGATGAATAAGCAACTCATTTAGATTATTTATTTATTTATTTTACTTTATATCATTTAAATGTGTCTCAGTTATTTGTAGATATGAACAAGTATTATACATTTCTCACCGAGAAAATGACGACAGTGCCCAGAATATAATAAGATGGAAACCTATAGACCCTCCAGAATTTTATTGCTTTTTGGCTTGTTCCCTCCATATGCCAAGGTACAAACAGTTAGCAGTGAATGAATATTGGTCAAAAGATTCCTTGCTGCAAACACCAGTATTTTCTGACAGGTACAAGGTGATACTGCATTTGTTAAAATGTTTATTAAGCAGATGGGACTTAACTGCGGGGTCATCAGCCCCTAAACTTACAAACTACTTATATTTTATACTAAAGACTAAAGACAGCACAAACATCCATGTCCGAGGGAGGATTCGAACCCCCGACGGGGAACGGCCTCGCGCAACTAACCACAGCGCCTCAACGCGATGGGCCACGCGATACTGCCTTTATTACACTTCAGTGACAATTCGTCCGCGTCGCAAGATATTCTTGTGAAAATACGCATGATTGTGGTAACACGCCAAAAAGAGATTCCGACAGACTGCAGCCCCATTTGAGAAATTAGTAACTGACGATAGTTGCTACGGTTCAAACCATATATTCCAAACAAACGTAGCCACGGGATTAAAATTTCAGTGCTTTGTGTCGTACAGACCAGTTACATTCTGAATTATATTGTCTACACTGGTGCCGCTACTGAATTAGATTCCGGAAATGCTGACTGGGACAAAGCAGGTGAGTTGTCAGTTTGTTGTTACCATACCTCAACAAAAGTCATGGCATTTATTTAGACAATTGTTCTTATGGCTCCATGCGAAGTGCACTAATGCCATTGGCACAGTGCATAAAAACAGGAAACATTTACTACCTTTACCTGATAAACTCAAGAAAGGTAAATACAACTGAAGTCTGGGGTGGACAATAAATATGTCCTGGATGCTATCCACTGTAAATGGACCAGAGTTTGCTCAGACAGAAAAAAAGAATCATAAAATGGGAGGAAATAAAGTGAAACACACGTACGTAGTTAGTTACATTTAGTGGGTGCGATTGATAGGACTAACATGATACTAAGTCCCTACAGTGCATACGAAAAACAGAAATGGTACAAGAAAGTATTCTTTCATTTAACTGACTTGTGTATGCTCAATGCAAAAACTATATTTGAAATGCTGAATAAACAGAAGCCACTACCGAAATTCCACTTAGAACTAATCGGTCAGTTACTGGAGAAGTTTCATTCATAAACATCTAAAAGCTAGATGCTACTGACGCCATAAAGGACAGCCCTTTCCGACTGGAATAAAAAATAACATTATCCCGGGTTTTTCGGAGCAATGGGGAGAAAGGAGTTACCACAAAGACATTGTGTATTGTGTACTGCCCATATAAAACGGAAAATGACACGAATCAGGTGCAAAAGTTAAATTATGTTTGTACAGCTTATGGGACTTAACTACGGGGTCATCAGTCCCTAAACTTACAAACTACTTACGAACTAGCTAACACTAAGGACGGCACAAATATCCATGCCCGAGGGGGGATTCGAACCCCCGACAGTAGTGGCCGTGCAGACAGTGACTGATGCGACTCAGTCCCCTCGGCCACCGCGGCCAGCAGGTGATAAAAGCAATATAAGTAATAAAAAAAAGTTTTTAACTCAGCCAGCGGCAGTCGAATGCCTGCGTTAGAAATGAGGATGGGAAACCACTAAGTCAAACTCTACCACTCCGTGAATATCTGAAAAATAAATCCGCTAGTAGAAAGTATGCAGATCCTTATTATCGGATTATTTAGCATAGTGAATCGAAACTAGGCTTTAATTTCAAACGAAGCAAACGACCAATCAATATTTTTCTTGTTTAATTCTTCATTGTGCTACATGGCACAAAATAAATTTCAATAATTTACGATTATAGCTAAAACTGTCGGAGTTGTGCAGGTCTTCCCTACGAACAAATGACTTTAAAACTAAACGTTGCGAAACATACTCGACCGATGTCAATGAATCTTTAATATGTTGTAGTAATATATTTTGGTAACGTACATCTCAAGTTATAGATTTTTTCAATAACAAATCAAAAAGGTATTTGAATTTACTTAAATATTTTCGTTCTCAGCCGCGGATAATCTTATAACAGTGTCGTTTAGATTTGAAAGGCGGTTCCGTATCACAAACTGCAACTGTGGCAGAGCAGTGAGATACTGATTTTATAGACAGTGTTACTGGGGGCAGTTGTGTGATCACCGCTCTGCGCGACTATCGTGCAGCTTGCAGCGGCCGTAGCCCACAGCGACCGTGGGGCCGGGTCAGCCGCCGCCGCTCAGGCCCACAGCTGGTCTCGCGTCGCCAGCCATGCGGGCAGCCAGGGCGCTCGCCCCTGGAGCCGCGAAAGGGTTAAGAGGGTGCATATGGTGATAGACCCGTACCAAAATTCCTTTTATTTTCTAAACGCTTGGCCATCTGAAGATTGCACTTGGAGCTCTTTCATGTACCACAAATTTGGACGAATTCGGCAATCACGAGTAAAGTCCTCTGTTTCTGAGACAAAAAATTACTCATTATGATGAAACTGGTCACAAATTGATATTCATCCATGTATAGGTGGAAAATGTAAAATTGTAAACTTTTCCGAGCGATGGGCATCGATGCAGCACGACTTCACCGTACAGGTGTCGAGTATGGTAAATAGGGGATTTGTATCAGGCGATAAATTCTCTTCGAAATTCATTCCGTAGACGCAATTTGACAGCAACAATGCCTCAAAGGCATTTGCACAAACAATACATACATATATCAGCATGTGAGGCAGAGGATACCGCGCTACCCGGTGCGGTACCTCCATGGAGACTCTTGGCCATCTTAATTTGTCAAGCTGATCTCTACGACTTTACGAGAGTAACTCGGGCATCCGAATTTTGACGGTAGGGGTGCACTCGTGCTGTCCTGGTAATATATTTTTAGTCTGGGACAAGGTCCCAGAAATAAATTAAATTGATCACAGTCCCCTGGTTCCGACCAAGGGTTTCGAGGGGTTTTCCTTGGTCGTAATGCGTGTGTGGTGGAACTGGTAAGCCCCTCCTACTTATTCCCAATTGGGATCCCTCTTTGCCCCACTATCAGCTTTTCTGATAATTGGCTGAACAGAACTGCGACTCTTTTCGGAAATTTACTTGAGCTCTTAGAAGCCCGTTGGAGTAATCGGCAATTCGATCGGTATCTGAGTGATGCCCCATTCGACCATGTTAGCCGATGTGGTGAAACACAGCGTCAAGTAGTAAGCGGACGAGGTAGAGAGAATACAGATCGCGAGAATTAGCCGTCTTCAAGTAAGTACTCAGGCTATAGAATTATCATTATCATCGATCGAACTGATGCTGTAGAAACCACAAAGGCCAGTAACAGTCCGATCACAGAAAGAAGGCTGAGTCCACGGCGCCACTTGCGCAGACTACCATTGCTTCCGGTCCCCCAACAATAACATTTGCTGCAATAGCACGAACATTCGACATGGTTTGTTATCAAATGTAGCGGTACTGTTTCCAGTGATGAGTCCCACTTCGAAATGAGCCCCGATAACACGCGAAGACGCGTCTCAAATGACCGCACGCAGAGGTAGGGTACCAACCTGTACGTCGCCTTTGCACTCGGCCCTACAACCAGCAGCGTTGGTGCGGAGTGGTATTGTTGTGATTCGAGCAAGATCTCCACGCCAACCTGTCTAGTGCAACGCTGAATAAGAACGGAAAAGCACGTCCTTTTGAACTTGCTTATTGTATTTGTCTCTCTGTCTCTCTCTCTCTCTCTCTCTCTCTTCCCTACAATGCAAAACTAACGATTCCTTGATGTCTCAGACTGTGTCTCACCTTCCCTTAGTCTAGGTATGCCAGAAATCTTTTCTTTACAATTCTGTTCAGCACTTCCTCATATATGACCTATACATCTAATCTTCAGCATTCGTCTGTAGCACCACATTTCAAGAGCTTGTAACATCTTTCTTTATGAACTCCTTATCCTCCACGTTTTAACCCCGTACAATGCTACACTCCAGACAAATACGTTCAAAAAGGACTTCCCAATATTGAATTTTGGATGTCGACAAATTTCGTTTCTTTATAAATGCTTTTCTTCCCATAGCAATTCTTTAGGCAACAGAAATTATTTTCTACCCAAATAACAAAACTCATCTCGTACATTTATTGTCTCATTACCTGATCTAATTCCTTCAGCATCGCCTCATTTTCTTACACTTCATCATATTACACTGGTTCGCGCTTGTTATGTTCATCTCATACGCTTCTTTCTAAACACTGTAAATTTATTTCAATTGCTCTTCCAAATACTGTGGTATCTGTGAAAGAATTACAATGTTAACGGGAAACCGCCAAAAAATGTATTTCTGCTCCCTGCAGTTCAATTCCTCCTCCAAATCTATCGTTGCATTCCTTCAAAGCTTGCTAAATGTATAGATTCAATAACATTAGGAAAAGCTTACAACCACTTACCAACCACTACGTCCCTTTCATGACCTTCAACTCTTATAATTGCTGTCTGTTTTTTTTACAAGTTTTATGTAACTTTGCGTTCCCTTTATTTTACACTGCTACCTTCATAATTTGAAAGCGTGTATTCCAGTTAAGATTCTCGTGAGGTTTTTCCACATCTACAAAAGCTAAAACGTAGGCTTCGCTTTCCTTAACCTATTTCCTAAGATAAGTCTTAATGTGGATATTGCATCGTGTGTTCCTACATTGCTCCAAAATCCAAACTGATCTTCCCCGAGGTCGGATTCTACCAGTTCTTCAATTAGTCTGTAAATAATCCGTGATAATAATTTGCAACCATTACTTATTAAACCAATAGGTTTATACTTTTCACACTTGTCTGGACTTTCTTTCTTCAAATTGGAATTATTGTATTCTCCTTGAAGTCTGATGGTATTTCCCCTGCCTCATACATTTTTCACACAGGACAGAACAGTTCTTCAGTGATTGACACTCCCAAAGACGTCAGCATTTCAGAGCGAATATCATCCACTCAGTTCTTTTTTTTTCACTCAAATCTTTCACTACTTCGTAAAATTCTTATGGGCCCTTTAATTTCAGAACCGGATCGTTTTGTATATAGCTGTAGGTTGCCGATGTTCTACGTTTCGTTTCATTACTCTTCCTGGAGAGCTATCTTGGTTTACATTTGGACAATGTAACGCCCGCTAGTACACTGCTAGAGTTCCCAATGATTGTATTTTCTCTTTCCAGACCATACCATGACCAATAAGGTCGTCGACCATCTCACCAATTGAGAACGTTTGGAGCATTATGCGTAGCGCCTTCCAACCGCATCGGGATTTCGACGACATAGCGTGCCACTTGGGCAGACATATTGGCACAATATGCTACTTATCAATCAGTTACAACCCCAGTGACTGCATGTATGACGTAGACTATCTTGTTACCGAATTGGTGAAGCTCGTTATCTTGAATAAATTGTCAAATTTTTCTTAAATTGAAATCAATATTTGACTGTAGATGTACATCACGTCTACGGAGTTTGGTCACATTAGAAGAGTAGTTACTTTGTGGTCTCACATTTTTCTTTTTCTTTTTAATACTTAGAGCATAATAAAGACATAATGTTCTTGACGAGTAATTAAATGGAAACATGTAAAATATGGTGAATATAAAATGAATGTACTCACCAAAACGCGTTTCTTGAAGCCTAATTAGGTGGCATGGTGACGGCTGATTTAGTTCTCTATGAGACGAGGCAGACCGTGGAAACATCTGCGGTCCTCCGAAAACCGTCTACCTTTTGTGAATTTTTCGACCGTGGAAGGAACAACATTGAATTCACGAACTGTCGAGTGGGCCTCCACATTGCTTTCATGGCGCATGTTACAATGCTTCAAAGCCTTTTCTGGTCTCGGTGCGCTCGTTGACGTAGTATTTAACGGTGCTCTCTCGCGGCATACTGCACTGTTCGCCTTTACATTTTTATTCCGTATTCGCATGAGCTGCTTGGGGTGACACGGGAGCCTACTCAACAATTGCCTCTGGGCCTGTGAATCTTAAAAGGACATGTGCGAGGGTCTCTAACCCATGAACAGTCGCATCCTGCCCGTTAGAGTCTGTTTCGTCAGGTAAGTGCGTGGAATTTTCATCACGCCTTGCGGACGGCAAACTGACATCAGCCACAACATTTACAATCTCTCTATCGTCAAAGAAATAACTTTTTTGCTCCCGTGGCCCACCTATGAAAATTTTCTTGTCCTCTTCACACTTAACTAAATTAACATTACCCTTTTTACTATGTGCACCCCATGCAACCGGATCTTTGAATAAATTGGCCACAGTTTTAGTGGTCCTGTCTTTAACAACTGCTTTGCGCGAGACAACGTCATTATCAATTATGAAATCAAGCGACAAACCACCGATGACAAGAGCATTGACTTGGAAACTAACTCCTCCGTCACTGAGCGTGACCAAGACCTGCTTTTCTATCTTCTTCCATTTTTCCCCCAAATCATGGAATTAGCGAGATTCCTAGCACGGGTATTTCTACCAATTTGCTACCACTCACCGAAAGTTTCGTGTAAAAAGATGTCGAAATTGCGGTAACTTCCGTAGGAGAATCAAGACACGATTTCGTCTTCTCTTCAATAAGGGGACACCGATTATCCGCCCTTTCCGGCAACTCAGAGTCATCACTGTTCTGATCAATGTCATCCTGTGCTTGTGACTGTCAGTACCGCACATTGCGTATGTGATGTCTCAAATATTCAAATGTTTGTATAGCTTATGGGACTTAACTACGGGGTCATCAGTCCCTAAACTTACAAACTACTTATCAACTAGCTTATCCTAAGGACGGCACAAATATCCATGCCCAAGGGGGGATTCGAACCCCCTACCGTAGTGGCCGTGCAGACCGTGACTGAAGCGCCTCAGTCCTCTCGGCCACCGCGGCCGGCTATGTGATGTCTCTGATCTACTGAAGTGCCCCTTGCGTTTTTCATTGAGCAACCTCACGGACCTCTGTTTGAAGTATGGTCGGTGGGGGACCTCTCTTATTATTTAGTGCTTTCTCATTGTGTGGCGCCTGCACGCAATTCATGCGGCGTTCTTGATTCAGCGCTTCATTTCTACGTTTTTCTTCATGGTTTTGACCATGTCTTTCATTTGACTCTCGCCTGATCCTTTCATCTTTCTTTGGTCCGTCGTTATACCAATTCGGCTTTTCATTGCGCCGGAAAAATCTTACGGTGGCCTATTTTCTAACACTACGCTAGCTTTTACTGCCCTAAGTTTCTCCTGCTCCTCAAAATAGTCTAAAGACCTCAATATATCGACGAACTGCTGCTTCTCAAGTGCTCCGTTGAGTGCACGTTGTACATGAGCCGGAAAGTGTGAGCGCATTGGACTAGACCACTCCTCGTCTGATATTTTATCGTCCAAATATCCTGCCAACACGACAAAGTGGGCCGCGTACGTCGCAATGGGTTGTCGGGACTGTGGCGCGTACTGTCCCCTATATACACTCATCTTTGCACTTGCCTGTGTAGCACGTTCCGATATGTTGCCAGAAACTTGGTGCAAAACTCTTTGTAATAACTATTTTCGTCAAATGTAACGTCAAACCAAGCGGCTTTTTCCTGGTCCAGTGTCCGCCGTACAATCAGCAAAGCATTGCACTATTCTATTCCTTTAAGATGCAGATACGGGTATAAATTCTTGGGATAACCTTTCGGATAAATACCACGCGTTCTACCGTATCTGGGCAATGGTATATTCACCCCGTGAATTGCGAATGCAGCTTGAAAGTGTAATAACCTGCCCTACATTCGCTTGTCGTATTGCTGACACCTCTTGTTCTAGAGCTAAAAATTCAAATGTTTTTTAAGCTTATGGGACTTAACTACGGGGTCATCCGTCCCTAAACTTACAAACTACTTACGAACTAGGACGGCACAAATATCCAAGCCCGAGGGGGAATTCGAACCCCCGACCGTAGTGGCCGTGCAGACCGTGACTGGAGCGCCTCAGTCCCCTCGGCCACCGCGGCCGGCTGTTCTAGAGCTGACACTCTCACTTTCGTCTCTTTGGACGATTTAGATTCATTATCAAGATACATGGAGAAGTCTGTCATCTTCGCATTCATCCGAGTTTCTAAATCCTCAACCTTCATTTCGCACGCTTTGGTTACCTCTTCCAAACTTTTCGTGATCTTAATACGCATCTTACTCGTTTTTGTTCCTAATTCGCGTCTAACTTCTGCAATCTGTCTATCAAGCTTTTGATTACACAGTTTAAGTTTAGCTTCCAGTTTTTCGAATCTACTGTTATTCTCCTCCCTCATAACAATCAACTGAGTAGTGTGAATTTCTAAAATCGCAAGAATGCGATCCAGTGTTTTCTGGGTTTTCGTATCACTTACTGACTTGCATTGAGGTTCCTCAATCAAAACTGAATTTTCCTGAACTAACTTATCAGATTCCATATTGACTACTCTCCCAGACAATAATAGCATAAAAAACGCGAACGCTAATCCACACAACACACTAAAAATAGAAGTGAACAAACAAAACCAAGCTGATTACAACGCTGGTGAGAACAAAAAAGAAACGGAACCAAAACGACGCTGATGTCAGCGCTAGTAGAAGATTTCTGAACAATGTACATAAACACAACAATACAAAGTTCACAAGAACATGCTACAGGTTCTACAACTACTTCAAACTACAGGGAAGCTGAGGCAACCAAAACTACATACACTACCTAGAGGTGTATCACATTCATACTGACCATATACAAACACACAGCACACACAAACACACCTGTGCACCTGACATCACACATGAAATGGTTAACATTATTCTACAGTAGGTATGTGATACTGTTACTGAGTCGTGTCCAAAATTTTTCTTTAGATACTGGTAGCAATGTATGAAAATGAAGTAAAATCAAGCCCCACGTTGGGCGCCAAAAATGTGGTAAATCAAACCTCTCCCTGAATAAGTCCTACAGTGCAATAAAATTATAAATAAAATATAATGACAAATTATGGAACTAGGTGTAGGAACATTTGATTCAAGGGATTGATTTGAGAACATAACAGTTTACAAAGAGGATTACCACATATAATTTAGCTTTATTTATTAAAAGATTTTATAAAAATAATCTCTCATGGCTGATCTGACTGGGCATGGACCCGACTCAGATATGAACGGGGAAGGGGAAGGTAATTTCCTGTCTCACCAACACTGACTCGACGTGGGCGTCAGGCGATGGATCGGCGCGGTGTGGTGTGCCGGCGGGTAGGCGTTGAGGGCGGTCACTGCAGCATTGCACGCGGATGCCCTGTAGACTTGAGCATAATAGTTCGCGGGCGGAAGCGCTCACTTTAGTTCGCGGCAGTAGTTCCTTCTTTTAGTTCGTCCGCACCCAGTGACGGCTGAGCGGCGTGGTCTGCGCATGCTTGTGGAGGGAGAAGTTCCCCCACCTAGCTGCACTTGCTGCTTGAGCAGCTAACGATATCACGCAAACCAAAAGAAACAGGCACTATGCTTGTGAAACGTTTACATGTATGCATTGTCTAAGTACAATAAAATATACTGTGATCAGGGTAGGTACATCAAATGTTCAAATGTTTGTATAGCTTATGGGACTGAGCTATGGGGTCATCAGTCTCTAAACTTACAAACTACTTATCAACTAGCTAATACTAAGGACTGCGTGAAACAATAAATAAATCTTTGTATTTCTCCTACCGGTCATTTTATTTGTTGGTCTTTAAGGTAACATAGCACAACGCGTTTCGAACATGTTTTGCTCATCATCAGGAGTTTTTTATTCATACAGAAATACTTAAATTACTGTATGGTGACGAATTACAGTGATGATAATATTATCAATATTTTCTCGCAATAGCGAATTTCTTTTAGCGTCACTGTATAAGGTATGGATGTTCTACCAAATGGTGACATATGAAAATTTGTTGGGTCGGTCCTGCAGTCGTGTTCGGGTAGCCTAGTGGTTAAGGCGACCGCTCGCGAAAAGCGGGAAACCCGGGTTCGAGTGCCTGCCCGACACACATTTTCATATGTCACCATTTGGTAGAACATCCATACATTATACAGTGACGCAAAAAGAAATTCCCTATTGCGAGAAAATATAGAAATACTTAAAGTAAGTAAAGCAGTCAACAATCCGAAGATTGGTTTGAACACCACTGTGCTTTACTAGGCATGGTCCTGTTTGGAGGTGGTATGCCGTTGCCTTCCTCCGATCTTCGAACTGACTTACCCAGTCAGTTATCGGGGGACCTACAGTTTAACGTGGGTTCCGAACCACGGTGCTACTCGGTATTTTTCACATGAGCAATACTGCCAGAGGTGAAAGAAGTGGAAAGTGACAGATAAAAATCCTAGTACCTGGCGGGGATCGAACCGGCGACCTTTGGATTTGTAGTCTGGCACTCTACCACGGTGCAACCGAGGCACACTTATAATTTCCCTTACATGTTACTATACGAAAGCCGGCCGCAGTGGCTGAGGGGAGTTAGGCGCTCCAGTCACGGTCTGCACGGCCACTACGGTCGGGGGTTCGAATCCCCTCTCGGGCATGGATATATGTGCCGTCCTTAGTATTGGCTAGTTTGTAAGTAGTTTGTAACTTTAGGGACTTACGACCCCGTAGTTAAGTCCCATAAGGAGCATAACCATTTCTGTATGTATAAAGCGTCTGACGATGAGCAAAACATGCTCGAAACCCGTTGTGCTATGTTAGATTAAACACTAACAAATAAAGTGACTGCTAGCAGAAATACGAACATTTAAATAAGATATGGATTAAATGTGGTAGAGATGTAGCAGGTTTTTACCCATTGCAGTAGATATGTTCTCATATTTATGAAGTTACATGCTGTACAATTGTATAATTTTGCAGGTATATATTCATTTGTATAAGTGCGGTATGTCTGTAAAATCTGTTGCGAATACAGTGAGTATCAAAGAAGTAATAGATTAAAACCTTATTTGTGATGTGGTGGTTTTCCATGAACGTTACTGTTTATGTCCTCATATCACTTAAACTGCATATCGTATTGTGATACAATTTCGAAGGTACTTTCAGCTGCATGTATATACCGTCTCTAAATTTACTCAGAATATAATTTGTAGTGTAGAAATTATAAACTGTTACGCCATACCGAATGACGTAGTTTTACTTCATGAACAGCGAAGCAGTAAGCGATAATTTTTTTTTTCTTTTCATCTTTTTGATGTGGTTGTCAGCGAGAAAAAGTATAATGAAAGTTTGAAGTTATGTTTAAAGTTTGTTACAAGTCGCTAAGTACTCTCGTTCTCATATAGTGTATGAATAAAAATTTCGTCATCTGATGTGGAATTTTTTTTATTCCTCTTGTTTATGACTTTATAACTCCTGAACAATGTGTCGTATGTGGTCCCCCCTGCAGAATTGTTACCTCACGCTAAGGAAAATGTGGTTTTGGATGAAATGTGCAGTATTGTCGCTTGATGCAGCAGGTTTTCACGTGTTTCATTGTTTATGTCGTCATGTCTCGTTGTACGTGATTGTTACACTTACGGCGACAGTCCTCATGCATTGAAGCTTGAAGCTTACGTTTGCAAAATTTCATCATAATTGGGGCAAAAATGTAGATTTGTATGCAATACGTTCACACTAACACGTGGACACTCTGCTTTATACATAAAGATTTTCCTGCCAGACGCCAATGCCCCGAGAGTATAAGAGGGATAGCGAAGACAGTTGTAATGTATTTTTCTACCTCGACACCGCTAATTGTACGTAATACAAAGTCTCGAGTAGCTAAAAAGTGGCTCTTAGGGATAGAAATATGAGAACTACCGAAACGCTGTAGCGATAATCGCAGTGGTAATCAATTACTGTCAGAATAGTTAATGAGACCTGTCAAACTTTGGGCTATTTGCATAAAATTCAGTTCTGCAAGTATCAGCCGAAACGAAGATATGGATTTCCTTTCATGTTTGAATGTGGACAGAATACGTAATCTTGGAAACGTTTGATTTTACTACCAAAGGCCAAACTGCCATCCAAATCCTTACGGGCTCAGAGAACGTGTTTCGTTGGTCTTAACGTGTTTCATAAGAAGAAAACAGGCTCACAACACGTTTAATGACATGCTTTATCATCGTGTTACATTCTGCTGTGGCAATCCAGTTTGGGTCTTCCACAATGTTGCAAGGCAACTCAATAATTGTAACATAAATAAAGCATAAAATGATATTTTTAGAAAGAATAAATCTTTCTGTGGTCACTAAGAGTTTTATCAATCTTCATATTGCAGACTTTGTAGGGCGAGATGACAGTTTTGAAACGAAATGTCATTACTTTGTAAAACTACAAAACTGTTAAAACGGCCCATAACAGTGCCTCAAATTATAGTTAATTCATCTTGATGACTCTTGCTAAATTTCTAAATGATGTGTTGATTGATAAGTTCCAGTAAAATATACAAAGATACTAAATCAGTATTCATTGTAGTAACGTATTCCTCTGTTCAAAGAGAGAATAGTACAATTCAGAGAAGTTATGTCTCCTCATGAAGTACTAAATGCTTGTAAATCTATGGAATTTAACTTCTTTGCTCATCAGCCCTAAAGTACAAGTAGCAGTTCAAAACGAGTAGTTGTATGCAGAGTGTCATAGTCACAGCATGGCGTAAACACGAGAGCTAACCTGCCAAGCAGTGGAGATAGTATTATTAACGAATTTTCTTTTTTAGCAAGATAGCTTTAAAGGATTACTTATGAGATTCTTCTGTTTATAAAAGAAACTTGCAGGTGTGAAAATATCATGAGGTAAGAGTAATATTAATGCGTCTTGCAACTGTTGTTACTTCGTAGATATTATCAGTATTGTGCTATCTAAATAATAATAGGTTTAAAAATCGTAGCTTGTATTATTTTACGAGTTATTAGCATATTACCCCATTTCACAGAATTTTTGATAAAATGATTTACATCGAATTGTTTTATGTGAGTCTGATCGTGTTGCATTAATGAAAAAGGAGACTAATTTACAGTGTATTAATGAATAGAGGTGTATTCTGGATGGAATTGCTTGTCTGATAAAACGAGCGTTTCCATGTGCACAGGCAGCCAAATTATACTAGTGTTGATTGAAAATCAGATCCATTCGAGAGCTCAATATTATTCAGATGCTATTACTAAAGCGAAATGCTAATAACAATTTTGTAGTTATACGTATTTAACAGTGTCTTCTGTAACTAATTTAAAGAGTCAGATGCAAAAGTTTGTGTGTCCTTTCTGTCATGCTGCTGGATATCCAATTTACGATATAGACATTCTTCTGCAATTGATAATTAAAATGCTGATGAGTAAGTTTTTATCAAACTATTTTAATACGCAGTCAGATAGCAAGGTTAAAAACATGAAAATATTTTACGATCTTGCAGTTTAATTACTAAAGCTAACGAAGGACTGACATTCCGAATATTCCAATTTGAAAGTAAATTTTCATGTCTTATCAGTGCTTCAAAATTACGATACCAACGGAACAGCTATTTAATTAACATTCACATTTTTGTGGCACAGTATTCTGCCGTAAATCCTATTTCTTTATGACATACTCAAACACGAGAATTCCTGGTGTATTTTTTCAGTCTCAAGTTTTAGACGTACCAGATTAGCTTTACGATCACCCAAACCACTAATGAACCAGTTTACCAATTAAAAAACCCGTTTCACCTGTCGACATTTCCTGCAGGATGTCGCTAATAAATGGCAGTTTGCTGATTTTTTTTATTTAAGAAAAACTTTCGTTGTGTAACTATAAAGACGTTAATTTTAATTGTAGACTGTGACTATACATTTCATTCCCAGCAATGACACAGCAATTGAAGTAATTACGTACCAATTACCATTACTTCAACACGATTGTTTCTTGAATATCTGATATTACACAACACTAACGACTTAGCGATTTTTTTACATTTATGTGAGTTTACAATATTATTTTTATGTTTGTACAATACAGTCGTTTAAATTGTTTTTTACACGTGATGTTGACGTTGATTTGGATGTAGACTGTCTTTATTATGAAAAATTCTTTCATGTGACAGATTATAACGATTAGACTTTAGAGTCTTTAGGTAAGGTTTGTTAACTTGAGTAGAGATACTTTATATAGCTCAGTTTCCTCTTACTGCAAGCCTGGATGTTTTCAGTACTTATCAGCGTAATATAACAGTCTCATTTTATGTGGAATTGTAGCCACTAGAGCAAGTGAAAGAGTAGAGTTGTAGATAATGAATTTGTGAGAGCTTTGTAGACAGAAAAGGGACAATAGAAGATCCCCTCACTCTAGATATTAATTTAATTGTAACTGACAGGACAAACAGAACAACACCCGACATGATTGATCATAGCAAATTGTCACTATCAAAAGAGAAATACTGCCCTTAGGAGCAATTCTCAACTATTGATTTATGACAACAATCAGACCTTGTAGTCAAACACACAGATTCTGCACCTCTAGCACTTAAACTAATAGATTCTTGTAGTTACTGTTAGCAAAGGTTGAAAAAGCCGAGAAAAATACTAAATCGCGGCTTGAAAGCACCAAAGAAGATAATACATATTAATTATTGCCGTCTGCAAAGGCTGTGGAAAGCAATAAAAATTTAGAGAATAACTAGTTAATCGCGTCAATGATGACATTTCACAGGCTAAGAAATATTTACGTGAGGAGTCAACCCAGTGATTGATAATCTAAATTCTAAAGTTGCACATCAGCGGGACCCTGTCACACCTAAAAAAGCTAGATAGTCAATTTGACGTTCTGATACACGACCTTCAAACGCAATGCGCTTCATTTAAAGTTGTTCAACAAGCAGATGAACTGTCGGTAAGTCAGCCGGTTAAACATCAATGCAGCTCAAATTTTTGATAGGCCTATTACGCAGTCTGTTCCCTTTACTAAGTCGGAAGAATATCATCTTTGGCTTAACCACTTCAAACATGGGCAGATATCAATTAACCAACAGCATAAATCCCACGTTAAGAAACTTTATGATAGGTTGTCGTGCATCGAACAAAAAATTAATCATGGGCTGAATGATTTATCTAGCTAATTATGACGAACTCTCTTACCCGTGTCATGTAGATGTGCTAGCACGTGAACACGGTGTGCTACGCAGACAAAGTAGTACCAATTCCTGCTCACAGAATGCGAAAAATACACTACTTGCCATTAAAATTGCAACACCAAGAAGAAATGTAGATGATAAACGGTTATTCATTGGACAAATATATTATACTAGTACTGAGATGTTATTGCATTTTCACGCAGTTTGGGTGAGTAGATCCAGAGAAATCGTACTAAGAACACCCACCTCTGGTCGTAATAACGGCCTTGATACGCCTGGGCATTGAGTCAAACAGAGCCTGGATAGTGTGTACAGCTGCCCATGCAGATTCTACACGATACCACAGTCCATCAAGAGTAGTGACTGGCGTATTGTGACGAGCCAGTTGCTCGGTCACCATTGACCAGACGTTTTCAATTGGTGAGACATCTGGAGAATGTGGTAGCCAGGGCAGCAGTGGAGCATTTTCCGTATCCAGAAAGGCCCGTACAGGAACTACAACAAGCGGTCATGCATTATCCTTCAGAAATATAGGGTTTCGCAGGGATCGAATAAAAGGTAGAGTCACGGGTCGGAACACATCTGAAATATAACGGCCAATGTTCAAAGTGCCGTTAATGTGAACAAGAGGTGACCGAGACATGTAACCATTGGCATCCCATACCATCACGCCGGGTTATACGCCAGTAAGGCGATGACGAATTCATGCTTCCAGTGTGCGTTCACCGCGATGTCGCCAAACACGGATACGACCATCATGATGCTGTAAGCAGAACATGGAGTCATCCGAAGAAATGACGTTTTGCTATTCGTGCACCCAAGTACGTTGTTGCGTACACCATCGCAGGCGTTCCTGTCTGTGATGCAGTGCCAAGGGTAACCGCAGCCATGGTCTCCGAGCTGATAGTCCATGCTGCTGCAAACGACGTCGAACTGTTCGTGCAGATGGTTGTTGTCTTGCAAAAGACCCCATCTTTTCACTCAGGGATCGAGACATGGTTGCACAATCAGTTACAGCCATGTGGATACGACGCTTGTCATTTCGACTGTTAGTGATACGAGGCTGTTGGGGTCGTGCACGGCGTTCCATATTGCCCTCCTGGACGCACCGATTACATATTTCGCTAAAAGTCATTGGATCGCAACCAACGCGAGCCGCAATGTCACGATACGATATACGTCAATCGCGATAGACTAAATCCGACGTGAAACATGATGGTACGCATTTCTCCTTCTTACACGAGGCATCACAACAACGTTTAACCAGGCAACGCCGGTCAACTGCTATTTGTGTTTGATAAATCGGTTGGAAACATTGCTCATGTCTGCACGCTGTAGGTGTCGCCACCGGCGCCAACCTTGTGTGAATGATCTGTAAAGCTAATCATTTGCATATCACAGCATCTTCTTCCTGTCGGTTAAATTTCGCATCTGTAGCATGTCATCTTCGTGGTGTAGCAATTTTAATGGCAAGGAGTGTATTTCTCCTAGTCACTCTCATCGATCATTTAATTATGAACATTTCTTTAAGGCCTTCAAATTCAAAGTTTTTCGAAATTCTCCCATTGACATGCATCTCAGAGAGTATCCGTAACAATTTCGCCTATTGGTCACAAACTTAAAATGGCTAGTTAGAAGTCGAACCGGCCACGAGAATGAGAGCAGATGCACCAGAATGTCGAACACGAGATTTTTTTTTTACATATTTTTGTCAGCGCACTGGTCCGGAAGCAACACAAGATAGACATAAAATAGCGTTATTCTGCTAAAGAAGTTTGAAAAATCGGAATTTTACAGCCCTGTACATTACATCCAAGGAATGATATAGAGGAATCGACTTTTGTCCAAACTGTACAACCCATCAGAATTAATTGGAATTTGTTTGACAATATTTCTGACATCCTTGCGTCACATTATCTGAGCAGGACGCAAGATTATATTGAAGCTTTTCAAAATTAGTTGCTAAGCTTGAAGCTGTCAGCGACGTGTTTTAGTCACGTAACAAATGCAATAACAAGAATAGACAATATTATCAGTCGTGGCAGAACCAACCGCATGACAGACGTTCAAACAGTCATAGTCGCAGTCATGAACAGAACAGCCAGTCCGGCAGAAATCACACGACCGCGATATTTTAAGATGCCGAGGTTGAGGTGTTAGAAACCCAAAGTAATCGTAATGAAGATGTTTATCACGAAAGACATCAAAACGAGAAAAATGATCCAGGTAAACCACCGGCAATCAAACTTCCGTACAGACACTAAATGAAGTCAATTCTAACGTCATTAATTCACAGAATACGGAATACCAACATCTAAATTATAAAAAATAATAATAAATAAAAAAATTAAAAAAATTAAAAATGTGTACATGATTGGATATCTCATTACATTCGTAAAAGTCATATCGTCAAGAGTTCAGTGTACTAAATTTACAGTATGATATGCATTACTAGGATATACTGCTATAAAGGGTGAGTTGTATAAGTTTATCATCTAGTGGAATAGAAAATAAAGGGTGGCATCCAGCTCGAGAGGACATCAGTCGCAACTGATATATCTGTCCAAGGAAGATGGGCTCCTACTCTTTACCTACTCTTTAAATATTTTTCGGAGATTTAATGTTTCATCTGGTTTATTATTCTAGATATCAGAAAGTGTTAGCAAAATATCAGGAAGTGTCTCGGGTAGCTCTTGCTTTATTCTTAGAGCGGCGTCATCGAGTCTGTTTTCTTTTCAGAAATGTCAGGCTATCGTTGTGTTCCCTGAGAAATATTGGATTTCTGCGCGATTTGTTGAATATGAAATTCGGGTTATAATCGAGGTGAGAGTTCCAAACGATTACCGTGTTTTTCCTGATTTTTCACCAAAGGGTCCTTCCAATATCGTACGACTACTGTAATCAAGTTTCAAAAATATAATTGTTGTTCTTGTATCGAGATATGAGAGATTATCTTTGCTATGAAAATGTCACCAAAATATTCGAATATATTATCATTTTTATTCTCTATTATCGGTTGGAAAATCTTAAATCACGAACACCTACATCGTCTGACCAAGGTATATAATGAGATCAACTGCATTGTCATGGACCTTGTCATGAGGCCGCTTGAAACACGTTCACAGATTGTGTGGTCGTGTTCCATTTTGATTTATTCCTTAACCTAAAGTATTTTTGCGCCGTTAATGTTATCCATTTGTGTGTTAATTATTTTATTCTTTTTATTAATGATCAATTCCCCGTGTTTATATATGTTTGCCCCACTTTTATATATGTTTCCACCCGTGTGATTGAAGTGGTGTGTTCATGTGAATGTGAATGTGTGCTCTTAATATTGACTGACTGCCGCGCAGTGACTTACAGCCACCGCCTCCTGCTTTAGGCCTCGTTTCGCTGTAGTTGAGAACGCATGGCTTCGTTTGTCGACTGCGCTGGCGTCTTCTGGCTGGCCAGAGACAAGTTTACTTGGCAAGGTGGCGAGGTGGCCGTGTTGTTCGTGTGGTACCAACCTAATCATGGACGAAAGAGGTTACAGGAGACCTCTCTGGGAGCTGTTGTAGAGGGAATTGTCTTGGCCAGGTAGCAAGGGTTGCTAAACAGTAGGTTTTTTGGAAAACGACATGGCAAATCCCCTGGTAGTTGAATTGGGGGCACAGCTAAAAGACTACGAGTCCATGTTAGTTTTAAGAGATTCTTAGATAACTAAATGTTGATTGCAAGTGATTTGTTCAAATTCTGGGATGATAGTTTTTTGGGTATAAGTTTTTATTATATACCAAACTAAGAAATTGGAAAACTTCTGTCTGATCAAGACACAGTATTTTCCAGAGAAAATAAAATTTCTGGAACAGGAGAAATCATCAAGACAATTAAGTAAACAGAGTTTCCAATGAAACTACAGCATTTATAGTTGATGAGATCAAAGTATATGAAGAAAATCCTGCGATCTGAACAGGAAATTTACTATTGGGACAGTATGGTTCTTGTATATAGACAATTTTTGGTGTGTGAATTTTCACATGAACAGTAAGATAACCTCACAATTTTTTCTCACTCCTTCCACTGGAAAATGCTAACGACACATCCCGGATTACTGTGCAACATACTTTTCACGACTTTAGAAGCACCAACAACATAATTATCAGAAAGACAAAACGGTTACACTTAATCTGTCCCAGACAAACAGACATTATAGTATTTTTGTTTTGCTAATTTCATTGTTTTATGGTATATATTAAATCGTCTGAAACTGATTTATATTCTTGACTCAAAAACATTATGGAACTGCAGTACTGTCGGACGTAAAGAGCAACATATTTAACTTTTCAATCTTTTTGAAGTGCCAAAATAACAACTTTTGGAAGGTATTCTTTTTCATCAAAATGTAAGATCCAGAAATTAAACAAATTGGTTGTGAAAGATAAAAGCTTTCTCTCTTATGCGGTAACAAGGAAGAATTGAACAAAACACAATTGAGAAATTGCCTCCCAAAATTAACCAAAAATTTGCACATAGAAAATTTTGGGCATATGTTTTAATATATGCATCCAGTGTAACTGAATTTGATGACTGTATAGACAACATATGAACAGCAGCAGTGGTCTGTTGAAACTTGGCTTTCAGAATTGCGTGACTAATTCGTAGCCACTCTAGATGCTTGTATCTTTATTTTAGCATGTGGCTAAATTCCTAATTTTTGGCATGGAGTGATTCAGCATGAATAGTTAATGTAATGTAATGACGAAATGTTAGCTAGAACTTTTAAAGACACCCTAGCAAACTCGGTACATCTGCATCTTTGTCCGCGATGAGAGTAATATCTCTTTAAAAAACGCTAAAAATGCAGAATTGAAAATTAGTGTACTAGCATGAAATATCATATAGAATCTATAGGACTTGGAGATGATCAAGGGATACTTTATAGTAACTGCTAAATGCACGATCTTCTCTTGATTCTATTAAGTTATCCATCTTTTAGTCAGTAAATAGTTGCCAAACTATATTGATTTGTCACACGCTTTATACTGCTTAAGAGCTAAATTATGCATACTTCTGATTAGCTTTTGAATAGTTTCTGATCGTTGGATTTGTTTCTGAGTCACCTGTCTAACATTTTCAAAAAGTCTAGGACTTTGTCTGGTGTTGTTCCTAATCGAAAATCGGTTATTTGATTAGTTATTTTAAATTATTTACAGTGTACTTACGGTATCGGCTATGTAGTGTGCTAATGTTGGCAGCGAGATGTTCGCTTAACGAGGAAATTTAATTTACTGAGCGGGAAAGGGTACATACAAGGATCTGTAGATGATAGAGGAGGAAAAGCATTAATGATTCATTTTAACATCAGTACAAAAGATTATTTCCCTTGTTCTTCGTGATTGCGTTGTCAACGAGCAATCAACGCTCGTTGCCAACATTATAACATGCCGTCAGTAAAATTTTATCCTCGAAACATTTTACTTTGTCGACAAAGTGAAACAACTTATGTTTGTCCCTGTTGACTGACAGAATATACCATCCTGTTAACAAGATAACTTCTTGAATCCGATATTCACAGCATCTTGTTTGTTATATGCCTGCAAAAATACAGCTGACAGAACATCCTTATTGTTGCACAATTCAGATAATTCATTTGCTATGTCATTTAGCGTTGAACGATTAACTTTTTGTGTCTGTGAAAAGTCCTTCATCCTATGCGACATTGCTTCTAAGGAATCCACGGACAAAACAATTTGCTGCGACTGCCCTAGCTCTACAGATTTCGATTCCTAATGGTCCCAAACGTCCGCCTCCATTTCAGACATTTTTGCTACCAGTAAATAAAAATCCACACAATTCCGAAATAGAGAACATTCAGCAAAAAGAAACTTATTTCTTATAATCAGTTAATAACAGATAATTTTATAAATGCAATCGTCGTATCAAGCAGCATGTTTAGTTAAATTCATCTTATATGAGCGCTGGGAAACAATCTTTGAGCTCTATTTTAGTTGCTGCTGCGCCCTACAATAAATGCTAAGTAAGAACGAAATAAATGCAACAGAACTGCACTGTGAGATTTTGGCAATATTTCCGCTGCTTGATGCGAGTGGATGACAGTGGGGTAACCATTCCTCCTTTCTGCGTGGGTCTCTTATAATTTATCCAGTCACGTATTATTTCTTCAGATTTGCTCTTGAGTTTTTTTTAACATGCAAGAGAAAGCTAAAGTGTTAATAAACGAGAAATTATACACAAGCCATTTATATACATTCCTCGGTTAAATTTTACTTACGGCGTCGACAGCGTAGTCTGCTAATGTTGGAAACGAACTGTTCTCTTTACGAGGATAATTAATTTACTAACCGAACAATGGTAACAATAGAATTTTTCAAACATAGAGAAGGAACACCATTAATAATTTATTTAACTGTCAACACCAACAATTATTCCCTCTCATTCTGTGTGTGAAGCATTCAAAGAACATTCAAAGGTCGTTGCCAACAGAAGAACATTATGCAGCCGAGACGGTAAGTAAAATTTTATCATAGTCGTCAGTCAACTGCCAATTTATAGTATGATTTTTTACCGCTTCCGTCCTATTAATTTTGAAATTACAGTACTGGTGTTCATTACTGAGTTAGATCTGAAGTCATTTCAAATAGACGCTCACTAAAAATAATAACTAATTTAGGACACAATATCTGATTAAAAATGTAGCGTGCTACTCAAGATCACTTATTATTGGCACCATAGTAAGGCGTTTGAATATTCACGTTATGTTGCAGGCTCTAACTCGGTGGTAATTCACGACTATAAAGCAGTGACCTACTGAGTTTGTTATAAAATCGACATATAGTGAACTGCGTAAATGTATACTATGTTGTTAATGATTCAGTTAAAAGTATGCTATGTTGTTATTGATTCAGTTGTCAGTGAAGTTCTTTAGGGCTGAAAATATACTAATGATCGAGAAGTTAATATTTCTATGAATTGATTGTGGGCAAGATTTCTTTGAACAGCTAGCGACAAAATTTTACTTCATACTTACTGAAAAAATTCACTCGCCATACCTACAGCCACATTTTTATAATCAATCAGTCACTTAATCCGACTGAAAAATAAAATTCTCTAGATATTTTTTCTACAAACATTTCACGAGATGTAGCAATTGCTGTCTCGAAATCCTGAATATAAGGGCAGCGTTATTTATTTTACATTCGGATACATACGCAGTGTCGCGTCTCTGACGTTTAACCGCGCCTCATAGATTCTCTGGCGCACATTATACTCGATATTTAGTTACTAAATTATTCACTTCAGTTCTGACGATTAAAATTTTATTGTAAGTCAATACTACACTTATCAGTTGCTGAATGGCTGTATTAATAGCTGAGAGATCCTTTGTTACTATTACTGGGAATAATCGATTAACAAAATCATTAGGAAAGTCATCTACAGAAATTAAGACTTTAGCCAGTCAAAGATATTATGGCTCAATACATCCAAGGAAGATGATAATAACTACTCATTTACTTCCGTTACGATCTACGTAAATATTATTTCATACACTATATACATACGTAATATGATACATTATACATGTTTTATGAAATCTTATGGGGCTTCCAATCCGGTAGCTACGAATAAAATTTCCCAACGGTTAGATGAGTCATACCCATCGTCTTCGTTGCCAGAAGATAGCAAGAATGATTCTTATCGATATGTCTAGTAATTTTACCGCAACTATCCACGTGGAAGCCCCATACAATTTAATCGTCTCTATACATGTACATTATATAAGTTTGTCAATAACGTAGTATTAGCATAGATGCCAGTTTATGCTTCACTCTATTGATTTTAGTAATGTTGCTCTCTGTTTGCGTGGATATTATTATCATTTTTTTCCTTGTTTTTTTTTTTTTTTTTTTTTTTTTTTTTTTTATGCATCTCGTTTTATGCTCGAGAATAATGAAAAGGAAATCTAAGTTAAAAAAATTAAACACGTAAATGCCGTATAAGTAAATAATAATAATAATAATTTCGTGTGGCTCATTGGCCTGATGCAAGTCTTTCAATTGGACGCCACTTCGTCGTCTTGCGTGTCACTAGCCTACCACAGTTATCCAATGGGGAAAGGGGACCTACAGTTTAACGTGGAGTCCGAACCACCCCAAGACCACCAGTAAATAGATACCTTTTATTACTATATTTTCATAAAAATCATCAAACACTTCAGTACGTAGGAATAGATCATAATGTTCGATGTTACTCATCTGTCAACACATCTGTTTTACTAGTACTCCTGTTCTTTGACAAATTCATCCGTATCTGTGAACCACAATTTGTTTGCAACAATATTGTAAGATTAAATTCACATATTAGGCTTAGAGGTAGTATCTTGGAAAAACCGAAATATAAAAAATGTATATCATATTAGTATTACGTATTGCTATCTGAAACACAATAGAGGTAAGTAATTTGTATTCAATGTGTTGTCAGAGTATTTTCAACGTACCATATTAAAATGTTTATGTATTCTTTATCAGTCTAATTAATTTGTTTAATTATTTCACGCTAACGTTTAAAATAGTTATCTCACTTTATAAATCAAGTTTCTTTGTTTTTCTTTCACATATGTAAGTTTAATATCATTCGTTGACGACCTCAGTAAATACGTCATCGAATCATCTTTACTTTGTTCAGAGTCTAGGGTAAATGTGACATGTTTGGCATTGAGACGGTAAAGAAAGAGGCGCTGTTAAGATGTGCTGGAAAGCAGACGAAATTTTATAAAGTTCACATTGTAAACAGAACTGGTGCTTACTGTGAAATGCTCATCACATTAAGCCAAATGTAGTTTGTGGAGCTGTGATATACTAGTAAAGTTAATGAAACTGGCGGCTTGCATTTTATTTCTGTCATTTTCAGTGCACAGGAATTGCACTTCGAGACTTTGACCTTCGAAATGACAACTAGGCAGTTCAGATGTCTTCCAAGACCGTATAGAAAACAGAAAAGTAACCTGTAACAACTCGCTATAGTAAAGTCGGGATGAATTTAGCTGAACTCGTGATACTGTGGTGGAACTTTTATCGGTAAACGTTCGATTAATGTGCATAAAATGACGGTGAAGAACAGCCCTGCCTTCTGTCGTGCGTGCTGGTCTATTTCGTATGAAGAGACATCATCGCAAAATATGATGGTGGTAAGGTGGGGGAAAAGGGGATTGAAAAAGGGGAATTTAGGCGTTAGTGCTGCACACGGATTCCGTGTCGAGAAGGTGACTGCATAATGCGTCAGTACTTATGATTTAAGTGCGCGAAACCTATAATTTGAATAAATTTCCCTGTGCACGAAAGGCACCCAAAGGAAGAATTTGCTGTAATCTTTGCGCCTAACGAGTGCGGCGGACTCTTATGGAGAGGGTCGCGGGTGATGGCCTCTCGGAGTCGTTACTGCGTCCAGTAGCCATCAGGCGCTTTTAGGGCCGGAATGTTGAACCACAGCCAAGTCCTAACGACGCGCTGCGCCAAAAATTGAATTACGTCGTATTATTTTGTGTCATCAACGCCGTGGAGGTCCGCTACTAATGACGGCGTCGACTCCCTCTAAATTACGGCACACTGCAGCCACTGCCTTGCACCTAGACGGGTCTTTCCACATTTCGAGCAATTTTGTTGCATTTCGGAGTGAAAACGGAAAGAAAGCAAATAATCGTCGATTATTGAAACAGGAATAAAACAAACATAAAACGGTACGAAGCAAAATCATTAAAATCATTAATAACAGGTTTTCCTCAAACTGCGTGAATACGTATTTTTCTTAGTTTACCATAATATCGGGGGGGGGGGGGGGGAATCTGATCTGCACTTGCACTCTCCAGCTCAGCCAGTAATAGCACTTTCAGAATCTGTAGCAATGACGTTTAGTTATTACGAGGGGTTCTTAGGTTAAAACCTATTCTTTTTCCGAGTTCCTAGTTGCAAATAAATTTGTACTTAGGCGTTTCATGAGTAATTAGAACCGAAACAGCTAAATTTAGAGCACCCAAAATAAACTATTTCGACGTTGATGCGTATTTGTGCCTATTTCAGCTTTAAAATCCTAAAAGGCATTCATTTCTTCCCGACACTGAAACTGATATTTGAAAACAAAGGCCTGCTAGTGGTCTATGTCCCCCGCGTTAACGTTGTGTAAAAATTATTGTTGACTCACCTTATAGGGACGTACTGCAAAGAAACCGATAAAGCATTTCGGAGTCTTGCATACGGATTTCTGTAGATGAAACCATAGTAAATTCAGAAGCTGATTGTTGGCAGGTTATACCCAGCTACGCCACCCAGAGATTATTTGATTTGTTCAAAGGGAAGGCCAAAGACTGAAGAACAAATAGCTGCACACTTTATCAACATTGGGTTGAAGGTGCTATATTCAAATGGCGTAGATAAAAATAAAGTGCTTCTGGCTAGGAAAGATGCAACACAATTACTCGAAGATCCCTCAGTTCAACGGGACTTGGCTTACATTAAAGCTAACTAAACATTTGTGGCGACAGTTAGGTATGAATTATATCGCTCAGGTAGACATATCTGGGAGAATATTGCTTTTCTGGAGGAAGTGGAAAATAAAATAAATGAAGCACCGGTGAAGTGGGAGAAAATGAACGGGGAAAAATTCAACATATTTTACACACACACACACACACACACACAAAAAGTTCCATCATTCCTATCCAAAATTTACAGAAATTGCAGTTCACCCCCGTTGCATCCGTCGATGTAGAACGATCATTCTCGGCATGTCGTGGCTTTTCTCGGGAAATCTACAAAAGGTTTCAGTCATTTGCTGTGGAACTATCAGTGTGTTTGAAACCACTGGTTTATTCAGAACTTATTAAATTGTATAGGCCTTTCTGATCTGCATTGTATTTTTATCTTTGAAAACTGTAAGGGTTTGGTGTCAGTTTAATCACTGATGATGTGCGATGTTTCTCTTATTGTAATCGATTGAAAATTGGCTCATCAGTCAAGACTACTTATTTTACTTTACGTTTTATTTCATCTGATGAATTATTTTAAGGGACATTTTAGATTTTATTTAGCCTAAATGAGGCAAAGAAAGTGCCTATTTTAGGAGCCTGAAATGCTATTTCTACGACCAAATAGTTCACGGTCTAGTTATTACCAAAGGAGGAATAGAAATTCTTTCAAGGCAAGGCGGAAAATTTCCATTTTGCCTTCACGCTGGTGTAACATTAGCCCAGGAAACTTAGCCCGAAAAAAGACCGTGCTGGGTGAAAAACAAGTATATGTTGAAGATAATATTGTAATCTATGTTAGACACCTCAAATAAGAGTAATACGAGTTTCGATGGTTTCTGGCTTGTGCCTAAGTTTTGAGGGACAAAAAACAACCATATTTTTGGAATTTTTTCGGTTTTCCGCCTACACCTTCAAACCATGCATCCTACAGAAATTTTTGCGAATTCCAAAATGAAAATTTAGCTTATAATTACCTACTTACAAGTTAAAATCTGTTCTCTTTGTTAGCAATACTCTATCGTCAAAAATCGCCATTTTTCTTACCACTTTCACGGAAACGTAAGCTACGCTCATGTTACAATGCCTGTAACTCAAAAACGGCTGCTCCATATGCAAAATGCCATGGATCAAAATTGTAAAGCATTATATTCTGCGTAAAAAGAGAGCCTAAATTTTAAAATTTGCTGCTTCCTGTTCACTGATATGAATAAAATCGTGAAAGAATGAGTAGCGCTAAAATCGTGCTAAAACTTTTTTGACGTCCAATTACTTTGAACCCCAAGTCATCCACATAGTCCAAATATTCCAATTAAGAGAAATTATGCCAGGCACCATCCTACATGGGTAGTTAACACCGAATTATAAATTAATTATTCAAGTATGAAACTTATAATTGTTTGTGATTATTATTTGTGTCGCGGTCGTAGGATTCCGCAAAAAGAGGGGGTTTGGGAGAATGTATACATTGTAGTTTCTGTCTCACATTGGCGCTCTGTAGAACACCCTAACGCCACCTGGACGATAGGAACATCTTTACACCCCTTCCACGCCGCCGCGCCCCTAACCCCACGGCGTCTGACACCAAACGCTCCTTTGTGTGTCTCCCGACGCGTACCAGACAGCTCCTCCGAACATTTTGGCAGACTTAGACTTTGCTTAGGTAGAACATCACGGCATTGTCGAGACTGTGCTACAAGATAGGCCATCAAACCGTGACGTCTGACACATCATTTGAGGTAAGTTGTCTTTGTGCTGCTCATAGCAGTCACCATGACAAAGCACTCCAATTTCTGAGAAACCAGACAGTTTTTCCCTTCATTTAAATGTCAGTCACAAAACTGATCTGGTTCACTCTACAATTTTCTACACGCATCTCACAAATGGATGTGCACAAAATGAATATGATAATCATACCAGAGGCATCTTCTTCTTCACTTCATGGATTGCACATTCTTGCCAGTTCCGGCTTCACAGCTGTCTCCAGTATCTCTTTTTCCTGTCGGCATGTAACCCAGTGCTGGTTTTGGGAAACTGGTGTTTTCGATTCTTTGTAAATGATCGGTCCAGCGCTGTTTGTTGTTTACTAACCATTCACTGATTCTATATTCAGCTCCTTCTTAATATCCTCATTTCGTATTCTGTCCATCGTTGTACAACCCTTAACACTCCTCAAAAGTTTCATTTCTGAGGAATCAATAATGCTCAGTCATTTTTGAGTCGGTACAACTTTTTGATGTCTTACAGCATTACCTTGTATAATTTCATTTTCGTGTCTCCCCTCACTTTATTTTCAAAAGTTGTCAGTATTGTCCGAAAAATGGCTTGAAACGTGCTGTATGTTTGCTACATATATTCGTCATTTACAAAAACAGTGTGAAAACCAAGAAATTTAAAATTCGAGGCTTGTTCTTAAATATTTTTACCACTATCTTTTATCCAACTGGGTTCTTTTCTCTAAGAGCTATTACGATAATTTTGTAAATGATAATTTTAAATTTTAAGATTTTCATAGGTTATTAAAAGATATACACATTTCTGTAACTGTATCTTATTTTCTTAAATCAATATTTGATCGCCAGCAACTAAAAGAGTGTTTGAATAAACACTGTGATATCTTAATACCTGGATCTGCTTTATGTTTCCATTTCTGCATAATGTCGCCAATATAAATATTATAAAGAGTGAGTGACATGCTACACTTTAGTCTAAGTCCTGTACTTGCAAAATCCGTTCACTTCTTTCAACCCCAGTGTCAATTATAAAACCAGTATTTCTTTACAGCTTCCTTGTTACTAAAATTACGTGTGGTAGATATCCCTCATTTTTTTTTTTAGTATTTTCCATAGTTTTATTCCATCTATGCCGTCAAATGCCTTTCGAAATGGATGAAGCGAAGTGTGTTTCTAAATTATGCTTTTCTTTGTTCTATCATGTGTATGATGGTGAAGGCATCATCCAGTCATGTTTCCTAAAAGACTATCTGCAATACTATCTACCAAATTAATATAATTAGTCCTCCTGCGTTGATTTCAGAAATCCCATTCTGGAGATGGGGAATCAAACAACTGGCAACCTGGAATGTCCCAATTAATAAAGTTGTTGTTAATTTTCTTTGCCATTTTCAGGGTCTTATAACATTGTGTAGGAGTTGAGGAGCACGAGAATCATAGACAGGTTGACTTGATATTGTGGCCACTACTTGTTTCATACGTCGTGATACAGTCGAAAATAATGAAGATAGAGGTGTAATACAGGAAAAGGCAGTGCAAACCTTTACTGATGCCAGCAAGAGGAGAGGGCCATCATATTTGGCTCGAGCGTCAAAATATCTTTTGTTCATGAGAGGTGTCGAAAAGGTGTCTGTACAAGGGTGGCAATTATTCTGAAGGATGAAAGAGAAGTAAATATTCGAGAACGTGTGACACGAGATAAGGTGAACATGTTCAACTTCAAGGATGCGTTTGTATCTTTTAAGGCCCAGTAAAGTAAATTAAATAAACAAAGGAGAGATAGTGTGCCCTAGGTAATGAACGTGGAGACCGTAGAAAGTATAAGAATGGATGCCACAGCTAGAGAAGGTGAATGGAGAGAGGATGTTCTTCGGAGGCTTGCTACTGAATCAGATTTGGTAGCAGCAGAAGGAAGGAGCACAGTTCCTGTCGCATGCGTTTCTTTCTCTGTGCATTTTCTTCAGATTCCAAACTTCGTGGCCCTCCAGAAACTAGTGAAATGACTGAGTGTATTGATTTCGTCATCAATTACGTGCAAGAGAATGAGGACTTGTGGCAATTTACACTAGGAGACATTCTGCAAACATTTGGATTTGTTCCAAGAAAGAGGTATATATTTGCAAAGTTGTCTGAAATATTTAGAGACATTTTACCTATGGTACCTGGACGTAATGATTTACAATAAACAACAATATGCTGTGATACACGTCACAGCAACCTGACTAATAATTGGTATGAATCTAGGAAGGCTGACGTGAAACACGAATGTATGAAGGTGGTGAAAGCAGCTGCAGAGATAATAAGTGTTCAAATGTTTGTATAGCTTATGGGACTTAACTACGGGGTCATCAGTCCCTAAACTTACAAACAACTTATGAACTAGCTAATACTAAGGACGGCACAAATATCCATGCCCGAGGAGGGATTCGAACCCGCGACCGTAGTGGCCGTGCGGACCGTGACTGGAACGCCTCAGTCCCCTTGGCCACCGCGGCCGGCTGAGGACGTCAGGTGAAAAGTGCATTAATTGGATGATTATCCCTCTCCCGACATATTCTTAAGTATCGTGGATGATGACATCCCTCATCCTTATAAGCTGATGTTGGACACTATAGCCAGCCCTCTTAAAATAAGAAAGGAAGATGGAGAGAGGAAGGAAAAAACTGAAAATAATATCCAAGCCTTTGCACATTCACTGATATCAGCGTCTCGACAAAGATCATTAACCTCCCCAATCCTATTAGGAATTGAAACTATGTTATACAGGAAATATGGATCGAGGCATCTAGTGGATTTGCTTTCAGCAATAGCTTTCAGCAGTTCATAGGTGAAGTGAGGAAATTTGAAACTTCTGGCTTTGAGCAGCCTCTTGAAATTGCAAGCAAAATGTCATTTACAAAATTCGTTTTGAACAACTCAGACATTAACATGGATACAATTGATGGCTACTTCATGCATTTTTTTTTGGGGGGGGGGGGGGAGGAGGCTGTCACTTATCCCAAGAACCCCCATTGACGAGGTTACGTCGTTACCAAAAGCGACCTCTTTGAGATATTAGGGCAGTATTCCACTGGAGCACTTAAATGTAGTGAATATTGTTTATCCACAATGATCATCGATGCTGTAGCTTCTGAAAAAGATGTACTACCAAGGTCAGCAGATCTGCTGTGGATGTAGGACATAGAAGACTGCTATTAACTTACCTGGAACAATAACATCTAACCAGCCCTTCCAGACATCACGCAGAATGTGTCTTCTATTTATCAGAAGGCCCTCCTCACTCAGGTGTTGACACCGTCTATACAGCCCTCAAAACAGTTGCTAAAATGCAAGGAGCAAGCCGGCCGCGGTGACCGAGGGGGCTGAGGCGCTCCAGTCACGGTCTGCACGGACACTACGGTCGGGGGTTCGAATCCCCCCTCGGGCATGTAAGGGGCTTTCAAGCCTTAACTGTCCAACAGAAATCTTCTTTCATACAACACAGGTGGACGAACAGAATAACATCGTTGAGGAAGAAATCAATTTACATCCCATGCCAAAAGATGCCAAAGAATATGACGACGTTCCCTCCTCAGGATTCTCTACTCCCAGGATTCTCTACTGAAAAACGAAGAAAAGTATAAAAGAATATTGCAGTTAAGTGTAAATACACAACATTAATATAAAGAACATTTGTAAAAATAAATTTCTCATCTGTTTAATACTGTGATTAAAGTTTATTTCCATTAATAAAGCCTTTTATTTTTAAATCGACAGCCACGGTAATTAATTTATATTAATACATAGACATAACTATCTAGGTAGGTATGTGTCTCAATAACGTTTAAATCTGAGTATTTGGAAGAATACCCATGATTTGAAATTCAAAAGTAATTGGACTTCACAAAAACGTGATTTTAGCACTACGGACACTTTCACGATTTTATTTGTGTCTGTGCATAGGAGACAGCAAATTAGAAAATTTATAACCTCTTTTTACGCAGAATTTAATGCTACATAACTTGATTCCCTTACATTTTGCGTTTAGAGTAGCTGATTCTGAGTAAAAGGTTTTGAAACATTAGCATATCTCACTTTTCCATGAAGTTGTTACAAATTACGATCGATTGTGGCTTAATATCTGTAGCGATTTTAACTTGTAAGTAGGTTATTAATCACGAAATTTTATGTCCTTTTATTTTAGTACGGAAAATAGTTTGTGTAAGATGTGTCGTTTTCAAGTTACAGGCGAAAAACGGAAAAAAGTTAAAAATTTTGTTGCTTTTTGGCCCTGAAAACTTATGCAGAAGCCATAAACCGCCACAAACTCGTATTGCTCTTATTTGGGATGCCTAGCAACTATTAAAATTATTTTTATTTTCTGCTTATTTTTTACCTACCAAAAGTCTAATTTGACTGGGCTATAAGTCAAAGTAAGCAATTTGATCTATTCAAATCGATAACGTGGAACATACTGCTGTCGTATAATACCTTGTTTTTCGTATACAGGGTGAATAACTATTGCCACCAAGAATAACTCCGAAAGTATGATCGGAACTGAAAAGTTTGTGGGGCAAACGTTGCATGGGATAACGGGGACCAGGTGGGGTGAATAGGTGGGGTCGCTTCAGAGATATGGAGTTTTGTGTCCCGACTTCGTCGCCGCTTTTGTGTCCCAGCCTCGTCGTAGGTGTCGGTGGCCGAGGGGAATGTGACCGACACAGGAATAAAGAGAGCACGCTGGTGCAGGTGCGGAGGGGAGCAGCCAGAAACTATAAACACTAGAGTAAATTAGAGAGAGATATATATTGCACAGAATGTAACAATACTTAACTTTTACATAGTACTGCAGAATGTTGATACATAGTTGTTAGAGGCCTGCCTAGTGCCTGTACGATAGCAAAGTCTTCACTGGTGCCTATCTGATTACGAAGGTCCTAACTAGTTGCTATCTCAGTCCCAAGTGGCCAGTCTTTCCGTGGTGGCCACGAGCGGGGTTGCAGCAGAGGGCGCTCGTGGCTGTCGTCGTGAGAACGCCGCGCCGTGCGTGCATGGCGGCGCGCGGCGAAAGTAGGTGGCGCGCACTTTGTACTTGTGTGACACCACACCCCTCCCCCCCAAACCGCCGCGCCGTCGTGGCGTAGGGCTGAGGGCCACGGCGACGGCACTGGGAGGAGGGCCTGGGCGGGGGCGTTACTGGTGGGACGGGCGTCGTAGCTGAGGCTGGGATCGAGACGCCGTCCGCGCCCCGGCATCCGCCTTGCGATCCTCCAGGGAACCCACCGAAACCTGGGGAAGGGCGCACCCCCCCGCCCAGAGGGAGCAGGTCATCTTCTTCTGAGGTGCGTGGCCCAGGCGGCGGCGGCACGCACGGTCCCGGAGTCCCTCTCGGTGACGCTGTCATCTGCGGCGGCGACAGCGGCGGCGTCGCGTCGATCTCCATCGGGACGATCTCGTAGTCCGGGGACGCTGGACCCGTTGACGAACGATGTGTTTGTGATCCCTGGCGGTGAACTGGGTCTGGAATCAAGAAACCGGAGACAGGATCGCGCGGCCTGTGCAAGCGCAATTGGTTTGCGTGGCGCCGCAGCTCCGACCCTGTGGAAGAACGTACAACATACATATTGCGACCGAGCACGCGCTGAATGATGCCCGGCATCCATAGTTTCTTCTTGTTTCCAGCAAACACCCTGTACAGCACCGGCGTAGAAACCTGAAAACGCGAAGCGCCATACGAACCGACTCGGTGCGTGGGAGGCTGCAGCAGGTGAAGGATAGTGCGGTGACGGCGGCCGTGTAGCAGCTCGGCAGGAGACGGGCTGTCACGTGGCATGCACCGATACGTAGACAGGAAAATTTGAAGAGCTTGCTGCCTGGAGTGCTGACCTTTCATCTTCTCCATGTGAGACTTGAATGTTCGAACGAAACGTTCTGCTTCACCATTGGACTGAGGGTGAAAAGGTGCGGTGGTGATATGCTGAATGCCATTCACACGACAAAACGTTGAAATTCCGCACTAACAAACTGAGGTCCATTGTCACTGACGATAGTTTCAGGCAAGCCTTCGATGCAAAACACTGATGTTAAGGCACTGATTGTACTAGAAGCTGTCGTTGAGTTCATGGCAATCACAAAAGGAAACTTGCTGAAAGCGTCTACAACAATTAACCAGCGCGTATTCCAGAAAGGTCCGGCAAAGTCAATGTGTAAACGTTGCCATGGTCCCTTGGGGCGTGGCCAGTCTGAGAAACGTTGCGGGGGAGCCGCCTGATGCTCCGCACAAACTGTAGACTGTGATGTCATGCTCTCTATCTGAGCGTCCATACCAACCCAGGTACAATGACGTCTGGCCAGTTGCTTTGTCCTAACAATGCCCCAATGTCCTTGATGCAGGAGGCGTAACACTTCTCGTTGCAGGGAACGAGGAACAATCACTCTTGCTTGGTCGTTGTCGGTATGCAACAACAGTACACCCTTACTTAAAGATAATGCATGACGTTGTGCAAAATAACGTCGAACCAGAGGCCGTTCAATGTCTATGGCTCTGGCAGGCCACCCAAAGCGAACAAAACGTGCTACCACACTTAGGTCTGCATCCGCAGCTGTTTCCTGTGCAGCCCGACGAGAGTTCAAAGGGAAATCTGCGACAGCGGTAGCATCTCTGGAGTCTATCTGACAACATGCCATTTCCGAAGAATCAAACGACACATCCTGGCCCACCGGAAGTCGGGAAAGTGTGTCCGCGTTGGCGTGTTTAGTGGTAGGTCGGTACAAAATCTCATACTGATAATTAGACAGTATTAAGGACCATCTCTGAAGCTTTTGTGCCGTTCGTGGCGGAATCGGCTTTGTGGGTGAGAACAACGACGTGAGAGGCTTGTGGTCTGTCAACAAATAGAATTTTCTGCCATAGAGATAATGATGAAACTTTGTGACGCCGTAAATGATTGCTAAGGCCTCCTTTTCTATCTGACTGTAATTCTGTTGCGTCGGCGTCAGTAGCTTGGATGCAAAGGCAATAGGACGATCGTGACATCCAATACGATGTGACAGAACTGCACCCACACCGTACGACGAGGCGTCAACTGCTAACACTACAGGCTTCTGTGGGTCAAAGGGAATCAAACATGCATCACTGAGTAGTGCAGACTTTAATTTGTCAAAAGCAACTTGGCAATCTTTGGACCATACAAAAGGAACATTCTTCCTACGTAAGTGATGCAGTGGAGCTGCAATCTGAGAGGCATTGGGAATAAATCTGAAATAATAGTTAAGCTTTCCCATTACTGCTTGAAATTCATGCACATTCTTAGGAGGAGGCAAGTCTTTGATTACTCTAAGATGTGACTGTAAGGGATGGATTCCTTGGGCATTAATCACATGGCCTAGGTACTCTATTTCAGTTTGAAAAAACGAACACTTTGCTTTATTACAACGTAGACCTGCTGCAGTCAACACTTTGAAAAGACACTCCAGGTTTGCTAAATGTTCTTCAACTGTACGTCCGGATACCACAATATCATCTAAATAGTTCGAACAACACGGTACAGAAACTGTCAGCTGTTCCAAAAAACGCTGAAAAATAGCGGGGGGCGGAAGAACTGCCAAAGGGTAGGCGTTGAAATTGAAAAAGGCCCATGTGAGTATTAATGACGAAAAACTTTTTTGACTCGTCATCAAGTGGAATCTGTAAGTATGCCTCTGCTAAATCAATCTTAGAAAAGAAACGAGACTGTCCTAATTTGTCCATTAGTTCGTCAGGTCTGGGCAGGGGATAAGTGTCTACAATTGTTTGACTGTTCACTGTTGATTTGAAGTCCGCACAGAGACGAAGTTTTCCTGACGGCTTGGGTATAATTACTATAGGCGAGGCCCACTGACTCGCAGAAACAGGAGAAATCACCCCACTATCTTGCCAACGTTTAAGTTCATCGGCAACTGTATCACGCATTGCGATAGGCACTGGTCTAGCTTTACGAAATTTTGGTACTGCAGATTCTTTTAAAGTTACATGTGCCACGAAGTCTTTTGCACAACCTAGTTCCGGCGAAAACAAGTCACTATATTTGTCACACAATGCATTGATTTTATCCTGAGGCACTATTGACGAAATTTGAAGCACATCTCTTTGAATTAATAAACCAAACAAGTCAAAAGCATCTAGTCCAAAAATGTTCTGTGTCGATTTGGCCTGAAGAACTACAAAAGCAACTGTTTTTGTTACACCTTGAAAAGAGGCGGGCAGGCTACACGTTCCTAGCACGGGAATATTTTGACCTGTATAAGCTGTTAACACTTGCTGTGACGGCGACAATGTTGGCGAACCCAGAAGTTCATAAGTATCTTTATTTATTAATGTGACAGCGGAACCAGTATCAAGCTGAAATTGCACAGTCTCATTTTCTATAGAGAGAGTAACAAACAGCTTGTGCTTCTGGCGCACGACCGGTGCGCGAATGTGGGCAACGTCTAATACATATTGTTTTCTGCGCTTGCGCGGGTTGCGTGCGGTAGGAAGCGGCGCATACTCGGCACACAGCGGATTAACCACACTGTCACTAGATGACACTACCGCCGGATCGGCGTCCGCGCAATGCGAGGCTACTGCACTAATATTACTTTGAGTAGCTACCTGATGTCTACTGTCACTAGCTACACAGTACTGGGCACTATTACAAGGAGCAGTTGCAGAAGGCACTATTTTCACTACAGGAATGCACTGTTCATAGTCATTTTGCTTGTCCCGAACCCTTTTCCGTTGCACTGTTTTACGCGCTCGTCGGCGCTTGCTAAGTGGTGCACTATATAGTTTTGCCATAGGCGCAGAACTACTTTCTTGCAATTGAGATCCAAGGAAAGCACTGTTCAAGTCCACAGCGTCTATAACATTTACTGCATGCACTGTTCTCGCACTTTGCGAAGCAATGTTCCGAAAGGCACCGTTCTTTGAGTTTTTAATTTGCATACACACAGACTGTACATGTCCTGATTTGCCACATTGATAACAGGTTGCGTTGCGACTAGGGCAATGAGCACGCTTGTGGCGAGACACACACTGGGGGCACGATTTACGAACATTTTTCTGAAATGAGCGTTGGCGCCCGTTATTCAAATCACTGTTTCTAACACGACGGGGCGACCTTTGCGTCGCACTTTTACACTGGCTACTGTTCACTGTCTGTTCAGCACGGCCTGTACTATTGTAAGAACCACTAGTGCTACACTGAGAACTACGGCTAGGAAAACGTCCGTTGCGGTGCACTGAATTAACACTGTGGCTTTGCATTTCTACATCTGCTAAGTCAAAAGTATCATGCGCATCTTTAAGCTGCAGTACACTGTCTAATGAGGGGTCAGACTGTTTCAGAATTGCTGCTCTAATTCTGGGGTCCTGAATATTCTGCGTAATCGCATCCCTCAACATCACGTCACTATACGAAAGTCCACAAGAACAAGTAAATTTACATTTGCGGGTTAAGCCCTTCAATTCCGTAATCCACTCTTGGTGTGACTGCTGCGGTAATTTTTTAAGTCTGAAAAATCGGTACCGTGCAGCGGCTACAAGAACTTTTCTCTCATAATGAGCATTTAGTGCCTCTACTATTTGTTCAAAGTCTACATCACGAGGAGATGCTTGCGGGAATAGTTTCTGCAGTAATACGAAGGTTTTGGGGCCCACCACGGACAATAAAAGATGCTTAACAGTCTGACCTGTAAGTTGATGAGCCGCGACGAGTTCTTGAAACTGTTCGAAATAGTCGCTCCATTCTTCCTCACTTTCGTTGTACTGGCGAAATGTAGGAAGCGGTGCAGCGGCCGGTGTGGGCTGCTGATGTGACGGCTGTTGTTGTTGGTGAGCGGCCTGTGCCGTCAACTGCGACACGGCCTGCAGTAGTTGAGTGATTTGCGCCGTCTGTAACTGAATAATTTCCATTAAGTTTGGGTTCTGGGTAGTGGCCATGCTGACCGATTAGGCGCCGCGCATACAAGTAAATTATAACAAAACACAAATGCAATATGAAAGAGGACGCTCTGCAACAAAAAAGTCCACAAACACGTAACAGAAAATGTTCCCCCAAAAATCTTATAATAAGGGTGGGTGGGCGGGAGCAATTTTTGCGTGCTCCGACTGCTGCTGTCTGGCTGCTGTAAGCGGGCTGGTCCAAGGTTCTATCCCATCCTCGTCGCCACTTTTGTGTCCCGACTTCGTCGCCGCTTTTGTGTCCCAGCCTCGTCGTAGGTGTCGGTGGCCGAGGGGAATGTGACCGACACAGGAATAAAGAGAGCACGCTGGTGCAGGTGCGGAGGGGAGCAGCCAGAAACTATAAACACTAGAGTAAATTAGAGAGAGATATATATTGCACAGAATGTAACAATACTTAACTTTTACATAGTACTGCATTATGTTGATACATAGTTGTTAGAGGCCTGCCTAGTGCCTGTACGATAGCAAAGTCTTCACTGGTGCCTATCTGATTACGAAGGTCCTAACTGGTTGCTATCTCAGTCCCAAGTGGCCAGTCTTTCCGTGGGGGCCACGAGTGGGGTTGCAGCAGAGGGCGCTCGTGGCTGTCGTCGTGAGAACGCCGCGCCGTGCGTTCATGGCGGCGCGCGGCGAAAGTAGGTGGCGCGCACTTTGTACTTGTGCGACACCACATGGAGGTCAACTTTTTTTTTATTGGGATGCTATAGTTGGATACTTATTTGCTTACAGCGGCTATCGAGATGAATCCAATGATGTGTAACACTATGATCTTTGAAACTTAACGAGTGGCGCGGTGGTAACACAATGGACTCGCATTCGGAAGGATGGTGTTTCAAATCCACCTCCAGCCATCCTGATTTACGTTTCCGTGATTTCCCTAAATCACTCTTCCTTTGAAAGGGCACGGCCGATTTCCTTCCATATCCTTACCCAAACATTCCGAGCGTAAGCTCCGTCTCTAATGACCATGCTGTCGACAGGTCGACGGGACGTTAAACTCCAAGCTTCCGCCGGCCGCGGTGGCCGAGGGAACTGAGGCGCTCAAGTCACGGTCTGCACGGCCACTACGGTCGGGGGTACGAATCCCCTCTCGGGCATGGATATTTGTGCCGTCCTTAGTCTTAGCTAGTTCATAAGTAGTTTATAAGTTTAGGGAGTGATGACCACGTAGTTAAGTCCCATAAGCTATACAAACATTTGAACATTTTTTTTTTCCAAGCTTCCTTCCTGTTTTGAAACTCAACTAATGTCAAAAAGGTGGCAGCAAAAAACATTGTGAAGCTGCTATAATGGATATAAGCGCTGGGCAAGACCGGTCGCTGGCGGCATTCTTGAGAGTGAGTTGCCCTTCATCCATAGCACGCAAGATGTCGTGGGAGAAAAGGACAAATTGGTTTTCATACGATCGGTGCTTCCTAAAACGGTGCTGATGCATGGACAGAAAGTTTTCCGTCTCAAGGTAATTTACTATATTAGAAGTGAGAATTCTACAGCTAACTGTTGTTCATGATGTAGATCTCTAATATCGAGGGTCCGTTCTATTGGCTTTCTATACCTGTACCATTTTCCACTTCCTTGGTACCGCTCTGTGCCGTAGAACTCAAGCAGACTCGTAGTCAGTGGATTCTGTTGCAGCGTCTAACGAGGGAAAGTGCCAATCGCACGCCATCTCAGATTTAGATGTAATAACCCGTCAAAAACTGGACACATATCAAACAGAAAGATGCTGAACGGATCTGTGAAAAAAAGAATGACACAGTGAATTGTGGAAGATGAAGCCGTGCAACACGAGCAAACAGGAGCTGCGGATTGGCCCTGGTTTTGCGGTCGCGGAGTCGGCCTCCGAAGCGGGAAACCCGTCACCCGTCTGCCTGGGGTATCAGATACCAGGACACTAAACTGCGGACAGCCCGACCGGTCACTGACACCTCTCTTCTCTTGGCAACTGTCAGTAGTAGGCCTACGTACTATTTTATTTAACCACTTGTGTAGAACGAATCTCAAAAAGGTAATTAACGAAAACGGAGTTCACCATAATCTTACAGGCGAAACAGAGCTGTTTACATGTATGTGAAAAAAGTATAAGTAAGGTGTAAGGTCCCTATGGCACCGACATAATTAATTTTCTATAATTTTAGAAATTAACTTATAAAATTATTGATTATTATTAATACTGTTCGTCATTCCGCATTGTATGCAAGTTATTTATGTAGTGAATTTTGTGAACTGGCCGCATATATACAGGGTGTTTCACTAAGTGTGTTTGCCTCTGTAACTTATAAAATAATAGGTGACGGGAAATTTTAATACGGTATGTCAACACAAGAAATGTTACACTTTCTGCGAAGCTATGAACATAGTTTATTGTATCATTTTCCACAGAGTTACAGCACAAAGATATAATTTTTTAAAGTGGAACAATAGTTTTTTTCTATCGTGCATTGGAATCGTTGAAAACAGATGCGTCCAAATCAATTTGAACTACATTCCTATCACTTTTAGTTTGGGAGCTACAACCCTTCAACGTTTCAGGGACAGATACCACACGCTGTACATAATACATGGCTGTGTGGTGGGTGATGGATGTTATGGCGGTGGGAAGTCGATTTACATGAGATGTTCAAATGTGCGTCCATGTTCCTCAATGTATAATGCAATGCGCCGTCGAAAGGATCTGCGGACGAGATGTAACATCGCCGGTGTGACGGAGCGACATGATGCGCCGTTTTAGATCATCTGGGGATGTGGGATCAGTGACATAAACACGATCCTTTAGATATCCCCACAAAAAGAAATCTACTGGTGTTAAATCGGGCCGGCCGCGGTGGTCGAGGGGACTGAGGCGCTCCAGTCACGGTCTGCGCGGCCACTACGGTCGGGGGTCCGAATCCCCCCTCGGGCATGGATATTTGTGCCGTCCTTAGTATAAGGTAGTTGATAAGTAGTTTGTAAGTTTAGGGACTGATGACCCCGTAGTTAAGTCCCATAAGCTTAACAAACATTTGAACATTTTGTTAAATCGGGCGACCTTGCTGGCCATGAATGAGGACCTGGCGCCCAAACCATCTTCCTGCAACCCTGTTGTTTAGTTCTTCCACAACCGCACTCGCAGAATGGGCTGGGTGACCATCATGCTGCATCCACATATGGACTCTCGTGTGCAGACACACATCTTCAAGGAGTCCACCCAAACTGTCGGCTATAAAAGCGCGATATAACTCAGCTCTTCGCCTAGGATATCTCACGGCATACGCCGGGGCTGCTCCAGTGGCATCGTGTCGGCACTCGCCGAGCATCAACAACATGTCAACGTACTCGTTGTTCGTGTATGCCATCGTCATCCGATGTCAGTAACGGTGGTATATTGAGCCCCGATTGTTTGTGTGGCTGCAACTGTCGGGTAAACGGCGACAGTCGGCAGTCTAACAGCGCATCGAGGAAGCTTCTCGCTCCGTGACACCGGCGACGTTACAACTCGGCCGCACCACATTTAGAAGGCGCATTGCATTATGCGCAGCGTTTGTGGCATCTGCCCCTGATACTTTGAAGGGTTGTAGCTCCTAAACTAACAGTGATAGGAATGTAGTTTAAATTGATTTGGACGCAGCTGGTTTCAACGATTCCAATGCACGATAGAAAAAAAACTATTGTTCCATTTTTTTTTAAAATGTATATTTGTGCTGTAACTCTTTGGAAAATGATACAATAAACTATGTTCATAGCTCCGTAGAAAGTGTAACATTTCTTGTGTTGACCTACTGCATTAAAATTTCCCGTCACCTATTATTTTATAAGTTACAGAGGCAAACACACTTAGTGAAACACCATATCAAAAATAGGAGTAGCAGTACACGACAAGTTATATACCATATAAGCGAAGGTACCTTGCACATTCAAAGAGATACTTCTATAAAGTGTAAAATAAAAATAAGATGAAAAATAAAAATAAAACGTAATTTAATGTCTCTGACAAAACATCCGAAAAAGGTCAATACCATACATATAGTGAGTCCTGGCTGTGCACGTGTTAACAGAGCAAGATCTTTGCCGATATGTGGAAAGAGTAAGTCTTGTCAGATGGATAAGAGACAACAGAAGTGTGGAGGACAATTACCAGTATGAAGAAAACACAAGTAAACAAAGCAGTAGACAACCTAATTCCCTTAAAGGAATGGAAAAAGCATTATGCAGACCTTCTAACTGAAGATAGGCCATATTACACGCAAGGGAATGAAGAGCAGATGCAAGTAAATGATCGAAATATATACATTACAACAGAGGAAGTAAATTGTGCATTGAAGAATAGCCGATCACCTGATCCAGGAAACATTCCTGTTGAATTATTGAAGGCTGCAGGAAGATATCTGAAGAAGAGAATAGCCTGCCTGATGAAGAACTGTTGTAAAAGGATTGATATCCCCTCAGAATAGAAAAAGTCGTATATGGTTTCTACTTTCAAAAAAGGGAACAGAAAAGACACAAACTGCTATAGAGGCATTAGTGTCAACTAAACAAAGAGCCGCTTTTCTGGACGTTAATTTTTGGAAAAAGTTAGACAAAATGTTGGCCACCATAATGGGGAAGACCAGAGCGGCCTTAGGCAAAACATATCATGTACAGATAACCTATCTATTTCACTAATGGTATGTCTCGGTAGGACAGTGCTCAAGTGCCAGACTAAGAACCCAAAGGTCGCGGGTTTGCTCCCCACCAGGTCTTGGGATTTTTATCCGACACTTTCCACTAATTTCACCTCTGGCAATGTTGCTGATGTGAAAAATATCGAGTAGCACCGTGCTTCGGAATCCACGTTAAACTGTAGGGTCATCTGGTTAAACTGGCTGGGTAGGTCAGTTCGAATGTCGGAAGAAGGCAACTTTCTTTCTTTTCTTTTCTTTTTTTTATGTAATGGAGAAATTTATAGCAGTGGGGAAGGAGCTACACAGTGTAGATTTAGCAAGACCGTAAGATACAGTCCCTAGATGTAAGCTGTGGGAAGCTATGAGGGATATACAAATTATTATTGAAATGTACAGACACAGTATGGTACAGATTAAACGAGGTTCAAAGTCATCAGAACCTATCAATGTCACTAAAGGTTTGCGACAAAGTTGCAGTATGTCACCCATCTTGTTCAATTTATATGTTGAAGTTAATCTCCGAAATTGGATGAACAGCTGCAGAGGTATGGGAATCACTGTCAACGATGTACAGATATTTTCATTAAATTATATATATTTTTGACGAATTACAGCGTTCAAATGAATGAAATAAATCGCAATTTTCGATGTTATGGCATCACTGTATTAGGTTTAGATGGAATACCAAATTATGGAGAATGAAAATTTGTGCCCGGCCGGGATTCGAGCCCGGGATCTCCTGCGTCTGCCTAGTAAGCAGGAGATCCCGGGTTCGAATCCTGACCGGGCACAAATTTTCATTCGACACAGTTTGGTATTCCACCTAAACCTAATTCAGTGATGCCATAACATCGCAAAATGAGTTTTGTTTCATTTATTTTCATTAAGTTTTGCTGACGATCAAGCTATTATAGCACAACATGATTGTGACCTTGAGTTCATGATACGACGAATACAACAGATGGGGGCTACAAATGAGTCTAACAAAAACAGAGTATGAAGTGGTGAATAGTGATGTTAAATTTGAAGTATATATCAATAACGAAGCAGTTATGAGACTGGTAGAGAAATTTAAATATCTCGGGGCACATATTGATAAAAATTGATTGGGCCTTCCAGAAGTAAAATACAGAATAGAGCAAAGCAGAAAGGTGCTAGGGTGTATGAATTCCTTTTGGCGGGATAAGAATAATTCCAACAAAAATAAAAAGAATAAAAATTAAAAAAAAAAAAAAGATAATGGTTGAATCAGTGATACGCTGTGGATATTAAATGCGGATCTGAGAAGAAGCCTAATAGCTGTGGAAATGGATTATTTGCGTAGGAGTGCCTGAATATTAAGGATGGAAAGGAAAACTAATGATCAAGTCAGAGCTAGAAAGAAGGTAAATGATACAGTGATAGAATTGAAAGAAAATCACTGAAATGGTACGGGCATATGATGAGAATGTCAGATCATTGTTGGCCAAAGAAGGTTTATTAATGGAAACCACCCGGTAGACGTAAGCGCGGAAGACCCAAGACGTTTTTGGAGAGACCAAAAATATGAAGTAATGGAACATCGCGGCAACGACACTGAAGATGAGCTGGATAAAGAGGCTTGGTGGAGGTAACTTGAATACGACAAGATGTTGTTATTACTTAATCTTTGTACTGATTAATTCTGTAATAATAATAATAATAATAAAGTAAGTCTCTGTCAGCGAAGAAGTTGCAGAAGAGTGCATCGAGTAAATCGAGAACTTGTAATCCTAGCAGGTAACGCGATCCCCGCCGCCAGACTTGCAGCAGGTCTGTCGCAGAACTGCAGGCGGCACCACGGGGCTATGTTACCAGCAGCGGCGACAGTGAAGGTCTGCTCTGTGCAAGCCCGCAGCACGGCTGTGGGGCGCAGACATCCAAAGAGACTGCAAATAGTGTACCGTTCTGAGACTAGTGTGTTATTATCATATGACACCTGTGATCAGTGAGATGTAATCCTGGCTGTTCGGTTGCTTTAACATGATTTGGCGGCATCCATCATAGCGCCCACATTCGATTATGGGCCCTGAACCCCATCTTAGAGTCGCGTGCTACATTACAATTTCAAGGTTATTTGCTACCCATACTGTGTTCGCAATGCAATTTAACCAGAAATTACAGGGTATAGTTTCAGTAATCTTTTATAAGTCTACACTAGTGGTTTTCAACCTGTGAGTCAGCCCCGGGATGGGGGGGGGGGGGGGGGGGGGGGGACACAGTCTTGCTTGGGGAGTCGCCGTCACAGGAGGAAGTATATGCACCATAAAATAACTACGGCTTGAACAATACAAAAATGTAAGCCTAACTGAAATATATTTACTGTTAAAATTACTGAGTTCATTGTCTAACATGCATTTTGAATTGAATAGATCTTAGATTGTTTTATAATTCTGTACGTTAATAATAAATACGCGCAAAATCTGAAAACTGTTTTCAGGATCCAATCAATAGGCAATAAGTAAACCTGAAAAATTCGAAAAAAAAATACTTCTTTACAAATTGTGTATAGTCTACAATGGGAACTTTCTTAATGACCGACCATCTTTCTCTTCTGTGTCTTGCCTGAAATGCGAAACAGTTATTAAGCAAAATATTTTTTTTTTCAGAAATCACGTAAAAATCGGATATTTGTTACACTCCGGAACACAAAAATAACTTCGTCCACCAATTTAAAAGAAAGCTGAAGAAAGAAGATTAAATTTCTCCCTTGAAAATGACATAGTTTTGCTGTGGTTCGTGAGGAGTGGGTCGACAGAATATTTTATTTGTAGGGGAACTGCATGTTCTAAAAGGTTCTACACTATACATTATTTAAAAAAAAAGTACTGAAAAATTTTCAGATCAAGTATACTTATTTCACACACAAGGAGTAATATAAATATAGTTACAAAACAGTACTATCTATGTCTCTCTTAGACACTGTTTACAAAGCCAAACTAATTCTTCCATCCGTTCTTCCGACTGCAATTACGTAGTAAAATTAATAGTTTTGGCCAACTTATTCTCATTTGCTAACATTGCTAAATGATTAAGACGACTGTGGCATTTTGTGCTCCTTTGACACGTTTGTAAAAATGTGTAGAAATTTTCAGCAATCAGTCGTAAGTATTATTTATTAGCACATCGAGAATTCGACCACTGTGTGGTCATTATCGATGCTTTAAAAACGATTAAAATATATATAAAAAAATCTCAACTTCCATGTTGTAGGTTGCGTTAAACAAATGCAACCTCTAACATGGAGGTCGAGGTGTTTTATGTATTTTATTCGTTTTTTAAGCCTTGATAATGACCACACAGTGGTCGACATCTAGATCTGCCAAAAAATAATACTTATGAATGATTGCTGAAAATTTCTGCAAGTCAAAGTACAGTCGTTGAGAACAAGTTCCACCATGGAATCAAGCCCGTTTTTAAAAAGTTCGCCAGTCGTAGGCACTGGTACAATTAAGTCTAATTAGAATACTTAGGTTAAAAAAATTGCTTGACGATTTTGCTCAAACATGGAGTTGAGAAGTTTCATCGGGACACTTCATGATTTGAAGACTGTACTACGAACACCCTTGAAGTGTACAAGTTTTTTCAAATAATCCGTCTGAATAAAAAAGTCTGGTGAATACTTTGAGACAAGACTGGTGGTCTTAATATTCATTTCATTATTTTTTACATCAATTACTTAGAAAACTGGTGCAAAAAGATCAGAAATTTGTTCACAGTTCGTAAATGACACGAAGGAAAACAGATAATTTGAACTCATTTGGTGCTTCCAGTTAAAGTTGTTGAGGCGTCTTTTCATCTGCATTAGGTTTCCTATGATAAAGACTGATGTAATATCAAGTGCCTAGGCTACTGCTTTATCTTCATTCAAAAAGGTTTTCCAATAATCTCGAAGGATCTGTATTTCATTAAATCAGTCTTTAATTATTTGCGCTCTACATTGAGAGAAATTCTTTTCTTTTGTACGAGGGTTCCAACTTTGGACACTATGAAATGGACTCTACTACTGTCGCTGATAGCACACGTTGTTGACGTACCTACCTTACCTCCAAGTAAATGGACTCGCCCGTCCCACGTCGCCGGCGTGGGTACAATCGAGAGAAACACAGTCACTTGTGTACGAGCGGTCTAACGTAACGGTACGTTTTCGAAACAGAAACAATGGAGTTGGATTAAGACTGAATGTGCCAGAGGTCGCACAGCACGACAGTGTCATCACGGTCTTCAAGAGGCGTGCAGGAAATCGGCATTGCAACCCTTCCATCAATTTGGAAGACACTGCGCGGGAGCATACAGCGCAAACTGTGCTGCTCTGTTCGGTCGATGGGAGTGGGAAGTACTGTACCGTCCAACATACTCCCCAGACTTAAGTCCATGTGACTTTTATTTGATTCCGAAGATGAAGGATTCGCTTCAGAACTGTTTCAGATATTCATCTCGCAGTACACGGCTCCATTTGCACCATCAACAAAACAGGCTCTGCTAAAGGTATACTGTGCCTTCAACATCGCTGGCAACGGATTCTACAAAACGCTGGTGACTACTTTGAAGGGCAGTAACATGTGCAAACATGTAACGCTGTTGTATCGGTTGTGAATAAATTGTTACCACTAGTTCGTACCCTCGTATAATGCTGACTTTGTGTTAATAGTTTTGTGCCAAATAGATGACGTCAAAAGGCATTTGAAACATTGAAAGTATTTCTTGAGCCCAACAATAGTATTTCTTGCTGCTCGAGTTAATGTGGTTATCTTATCCACCTGGAAGAATTCTACAAATGTGAGGCTTGAAGGATAATGCTTTAAAAAGTTTCAAAAAGGCTTTTCTGGACAAAGGGACTTGCTGTTTCAACAGTTGGCAACGACCATTGCTACTACAGATGAAATTAAAAAGTATTAAAGTTTCCAAAAAAAAATGTTACAATATCTTAATTCAACATGGAAAAAAAATTGTTCGGAGAGTATGCTCCACAGGGAACAAAACAGGCAAGCTCATTTTTTTCATATTTATTTCTTCTTCCAGCATTCTTCACTAAACACCACTTGTGTCACCTCGCGACTTGGAGCCATCGTCATAGCCCTGAGCACAATCTGCAAATGGCACTCCACTAGCTTCTAATATGGACAGTATTTCTTGAGTTATGGCCTGACCTGTTTTCCGTTAATATTCACAAATTCAATAAATATTTACCAAATTTCGGATGACACTTTTTCTACATTTTGAAACATGTAACACAGAATGAGTATATTCTGTCCCTGGTGGGAAATTTCAGGAGTTCCATCAACTACAATTCCATGTAAGGCAGACTCTTCTCTTTGATGAAAGATAATTTTCAATACATAGAGAAATAAATTTTTTTTGCGAGTAACATGAAATATAGAGGGATTCATCTGTCACACTTTTATTCATCAGTTGGTTTACTTTTACTTCGCCGCGGCCGAGCAGCTGAGCGCATCGAGTCGCTATGCTGCAATGCGCGAGGCCGTTCCCCGTCGGGGGTTCGAATCCACCCTCGGGCATGGATGCTTGTGCCTTCTTAAGAATAAGGTAGATCTTAAGTAGTTTGTAAGTTTAGGGACTGATGACCCCGCAGTTAAGTCCCTTAAGCTTGACAAAGATTTGAACATTCTTTTTTTTACTTTTACTTCTGCCAGTTGTTCACCAGTTACTTCATCATAAATGCCAATCAGTTTCAAAATTTCCATTGTGAACGTCACCAATCTGAGTATTTTTGCCTTGGAAATTTACAACGCCAACCAGCAATTCAAATGTTTGTAAAGCTATGGGGCCAAGCTGCAGTGGGCACTTGTTCCTAGACTTACAAACTACTTACGGTAATTAACTTACACTAAGGACAAGACACACACACACACACACACACACACACACACACACACACACACATGCCCGAAGGAGGGCTCGAACCTCCGGCGGGGAGCAGCCAACTAGAAATTTATCTACTACAATAGCAGCATGACATAGCGACGTCTGTTCTTTCACTAATAGACTTCTCAGATTAAGAATGAACTAGTTCTGAACTTTCAATTAATTTATCGAACAAGCAAAAGACATCCGGAAAATATAAGTTTAAAAGTTGTACAACTGGTGTCAGTCTTGGCTGAAACACACTAAAGTTGTGTGTTGTGTTGTGATCTTCAGTCCGGAGACTAATTCGATGCAGCTCTCCACCCTACCTATCCTGAGCAAGCCTCTTCATCTCCCTCATAAGAATGGCAACCTAAATCCATTTGAATCTGTTTACTGTATTCATCTCTTGGTCTCCCACTGCAAGTTTACCCCACGTTCTCCCCCCTATTCTAAATTCAGGATTCCTTGATGTCTAATAATGTGTCCTACCAGCGGTCGCTTCTTTTGGTCAAGGTATCCCAGAAATTCCTTTTCTACCCAATTCTGTTCAGTACCTCGTCATTCGTTACGCGATCCACCCACCTAATCTTCAGCATTCTTCTGTAACACCACATTTCAAAAGCGTATATTCTCTTCCTGTCCGCACTGTTTATCGTCCATGTTTCACTTCCATAGAAGGCAATACTCAACACAACTGCATTCAGAAAGGACTTCCTTGCGATTAAATTAATATTCGATGTTAACAAAATTTCTCTTTTTCAAAAACGATTTTCTTCCCGTTGACATTCTGCATTTTATATTATCTGTACTGTGACCACCGTGTGTTATTTTACTGCCCCATGTAACAAAACTCATCTTCTACCTTTATTGTTTCGTTACGTAATTTAATTCCTTCATCATCGCCTCATTTTCTTGAACTGCACTCCATTACCCTAGTTTTGCTCTTGTTAATGTTCATCTTTCATTTACCTTTCATCACACTGTCCATCCCGTTCAACTGCTCTTCCAGGTCCTTTGGAGGAGGAGGAGGAGGAAGGAAGCTTGGAGTTTAACGTCCCGTCGACAGCGTGGTTATTAGAGACGGAGCTTACGCTCGGAAGGTTTGAATAAGGATTTGGAAGGAAATCGGCCGTGACCTTTCAAAGGAATCATCCCGACATTTGCTTGGAGTGATTTAGGGAAATCACGGAAAACCTAAATCTGGATGGCCGGAGAGGTCATTTGCTGACAAAATTACTATGTCATCAGCAAAACGCAATGATTTTATTTCTCCACCCTGAACTTTAATTCCTTCTCCAAATTTCTCCTTGCTTTACTTTATAGCTTCCTTAATGTACAAATTGAATAACATTGGAGAAAGGGTACAACCCTGTCTTACTCCCTTCGCAACTACTGCATCCCTTTCATGCCCTTCAACTCTGACAACTGCAGTCTGGTTTTTGTACAAGTTGTAAATAATCCTCCATTCCCTATATTTTACTCCTGCTGCTTTAAGAATTTGAAAGAGTTTATTCCAATCAACATTGTCAAAAGCTTTCTCCAAATCTACAAAAGCTTGAATATAGGTTTGTCTCTCCTTAGTCTATCTTCTAATATAAGCCATAAAGTTAGGATTTCCTCCCGTGTTCCTACATTTCTCCTGAATCAGAAACAGTGAAGTTATAGAGACTAAACTTCCAAAACCTCAATTTGATTGGCGATGTAGTTTAGTAGTCAGCTTTATTTTCTTAAGTGCAAAGGATCTTCACTGTTTGCTCAGCTTAGCACACAAAACCTATATTAAATATTATCTGGTGATGGTTCGAACTAAGAGCAGCCAATATCATTTGACAGTCTGTGAAATTCCAGAGATAACCTTTCATATTGAAGAAATGAATAAATAATTTGTTAGAAAAATACACAGGAAAAAAAAAAAAAAAAAAAGAATAAGATAAATGGAACCCACTGTTTTTGACCTAAACTGTATATACGTGTACATTACTTTCGCATTCCTCTTTTGACGTTCGGGGAAGAAAACAACTTTTCACCAGCTTCCATGGCGCGACAATACTACACGCTGCTCACTGCTTGCCGGCATGGCACGGCCATGGTAAGTCAAGCCCCCTGCCTGTTACACTTGCGCAATCACAGCCCTCCGCGCTGCCCGCTACGATCCTCGCCAGGCGATGATATCAAAATAGTTTGTGTTTCACGCTGCTACCATCGCCATATGTCCTGAAACTGGAGCTGTGATTGGCTGATTGAAAGTCACTCTCGCCGTGCCGTGTTTGATAGCTACTCGCTGTGTGCCCTACTCTAAACTATCCTGCTCAGTTTGCATACGATTTCCTGGTTGCCAAGAACTTGAAATTAAAATAAAGGGTAAATAAATAAATAAAAATAAAGATAAATAAAAATCGCAGGAATTCAGAAGCGTGATATTGATCATATAGTAAACAAAGCGTAATGGCCACCCATTCGTTGTTCTGCTGCAGCTCACTGCACTGCATACCTGATCCAGGGTATGTACCCCGCCTTTCGTTGCATTGGATGTCATTACTATCCCTGGGTGGTTGATTGAGCCTTCTGGGTGCATCGTAGAAACAAGTACAACCAACTTACCTGGTTCTTGTTTGTAGTATGCAGCTGTGATTTTATCATGATACAAGAAACACGAAACTCCTCTTTTATGATTTTTGTAATTCCCTTTCACAAAGTTGTGGGGCAACTCTCTTTTATTTTTTTATCGTTCCCATCATAGTTAGCTATTTATCGAGTAGTTTGTTAGCGAGAGGGACGCTGACGAACCAATTATCCATTGTTACGTCACGATTCATCCCCCGAACAGTCGCATTCAGTTTGTCAACATAATTAAAGGGGATTTCAGAGTACTTGACGGCCCAGCACAGAAGTTCTATCTTAAGTACAGATGGTGTTGAGGAAAAGTGGTCTAAGTTCAAAGCCATCGTACAATATGCATTAGATGAGTATGTACCTAGCAAGGTCGTAAGAGATGGAAAGGTGCCACCGTGTTACAACAACCGAATTAGAAAGCTGCTACGGAAGCAAAGGGAACTTCACTCACGAACAAAAATTACACGAAGCGAAATGTGGCGTGAGGAGGGCTATGCGAGAGGCGTTCAACGAATTCGAAAGTAGAGTTCTTTGTACTGACTTGGCTGAAAATCCTAAGAAATTTTGGTCTTATGTCAAAGCGGTAGGTGGATCAAAACGAAGTGTCCAGACACTCTGTGACGTAAATGGCTCTGAAACAGAGGATGACACTCTAAAGACGGAATTACTAAATGTCTTTTTCCAAAGCTGTTTGACAGAGGAAAATTACACTATAGTTCCTTCCCTAGATTGACGCACAGATTACAAAATGGCAGATATCGAAATAATTGACAGAGGGGTAGAAAAACAATTAAAATCGCTCAAAAGAGGAAAGGCTGCAGGACCTGATGGGATACCAGTTGCCGGCCGCGGTGGCCGAGGGGACTGAGGCGCTTCAGTCACGGTCTGCACGGCCACTACGGCCGGGGGTTCGAATCCCCCCTCGGGCATGGATATTTGTGCCGTCCTTAGGATTAGCTAGTTCATAAGTAGTTTGTAAGTTTAGGGACTGATGACCCCGTAGTTAAGTCCCATAAGCTATACAAACATTTGATTTTGGATTCCAGTTCGTTTTTACACAGAGTACGCTAAGGAACTGGACCCCCTTCTCGCAGTGGTGTATCTAGGTCTCTAGAAGAGCATAGCGTTCCGAAAGATTGGAAAATGGCGCAGGTCATCCCCGTTTTCAAGAAGGGTCCTCGAACAGATGTGCAGAACTATAGGTCTATATCTCTAACGTCGGTCGGTTGTAGAATTTTGGAACATGTATTATGTTCGAATATAATGACATTTCTCGAGACTAGGAATCTGCTCTGTAGGAATCAGCATGGGTTTCGAAAAAGGCGTTCGTGTGAAACCCAGCTCGCGCTATTCGTCCACGAGGCTCAGAGGGCCATAGACACGGGTTCTCAGGTAGATGCTGTGTTTCTCGACTTCCGCAAGGTGTTTGATACAGTTCCCCACAAACGTTTAATGAACAAAGTAAGAGCATATGTTCTATCAAACCAATTGTGTAATTGGTTCGAGGAATTCCTAGATAACAGAAAGCAGCAGGTCATTCTCAATGGGGAGAAGTCTTCCGAAGTAGGAGTTATGTCAGGTGTGCCACAGGGGAGTATCGTGGGTCCGTTGCTGTTCACTATATATATAAATGACCTTGCGGATAACATCGGAAGTTCACTGAGGCTTTTTGCGGATGATGCGACAGTATATAGAGAGGTTGTAACAATGGAAAATTGTACTGAGATGCAGGAGGATCTACATCGAATTGACGCATGGTGCAGGGAATGGCAATTAAAGCTCAATGTAGACAAGTGTAATGTGCTGCGAATACACAGAAAGAAAGATTCTTTATTATTTAGCTACACTATAGCAAGTCAGCAAATGGAAGCAGTTAATTCCATAAATTATCTGGGAGTAGTCATTAGGAGTGATTTAAAATGGAACGACCATATAAAATCAATCGTCGGTAAAGCAGATGCCAGACTTAGATTCATTGGGAGAATTCTAAGGATATGCAGTCCGAAAACAATGGAAGTAGGTTACAGTACACTTGTTCGCCCACAGCTTGAATACTGCTCACCAGTGTGGGATCCGTACCAGGTGGGATTGATAGAGGAAGTGGAGAGCAGCGCGCTTCGTTACAGGATTATTTGGTAATCGTGAAAGCGTTACGGAGATGATCGCTAAACTCCAGTGGAAGACTCTGCAGGAGAGACGATCTGTCGCTCGGTACGGGCTTTTGTCGAAGTTTCGAGAACTTACCTTTACTGAGGAGTCTAGCAGTATATTGCTCCCTGCTACGTATATCTCGCGAAGAGATTATGAGTATAAAATCAGAGAGATTAGAGCCCACACAGAGGCATACCGACAATCCTTCAATACGTGACTGGAATAGAAGGGAAAATCGATAGTGGTACTCAAGGTACCCTCCGCCACAGGACCGGTGCAAGCCCAAGTGCCGCCCCGTGCGAGCTGCTAAATTGCCGCCCCCCACGTATTTTTTTTATTGTTTTACAAAACGTTTGTGCAACTTTATTTAAACAAATCTGTAGGAAATGTCAGCAATCAATCGCAATTTTTGTTTTTACTTTTCTGATCTCCATAGGTTTCGGCCACAGAGTTTTTGAAGTAACTGATCATAAGAAAAATAAATTTTCTTATTCAGCAATCTTGAAAGAGAAAAATTCTAACTTAAGATTAACGTGCATGGGCAATACTAATTGTACGTTATATGAAAAGCACTTACCTATTACATCACAAGTTGCAAGAAATTCGGACGCACAAATTCTTCTGATCTTACGAAACGCATTGAAAGCGCTTCTCACCAATCTTGACTCTCTCGGCCGACTACCGAAACGGATTCTGTAGTTTTCGTTGTAGAGAAAGCAACAATACCTATTGTCTGGAAAGGCGAAGTGGTGATGTGACAGTGCCAGGAACTAGGTCACGTGATACAATACAGCGAGGCTACGGTTAAACTAGCGCTCAAGAACAAGAAGCAAGAAGCTTACAATAAGTATGTGACCGATAAGGCAGTAATTCCTATAGCATTACGAACAATAGAAAGAAACACCAACTTTGTGAAAACTGCACAACTTTTGTCAAACAGAAATGAGCTTCAAAGCTAGCAAGGAAACCCTAAGAAGCAATGTTCTGTCTATGGATTTTCGCTTTAAAATGTGTCAAAATTAACGTTTGGTGTTGTGCGGATTAACAAATCCTTGTTTCATCTAGATAAACTAATGGCCGCTTTGATTCTGATGAAAACCTGAGAAAGTATGTTCTTTTAGCAACAATGCCCTCTCGTCCGCACAACATCAAACGTTAATTTTGACACATTTTAAAGCGAAAATCCATTATACAGTAAATAAATGTTGTTAAAGTGACTGTGTGAGAGTAGTATTGTCAAACAAAAGTGCCGGTCAGTTTAATTGTTGTTCACGCAGACGGAATAGGTGTATCATGGCTCACAAACCAAAACATCAAACTATCACTCAGAAATGGGTAGCAAAAATTTTCAAAAATACGTTGAAACCCAACTTATTCCAGGCTTACTACCAATGTCTTTATCCATTGTAATTACTCGCAGCGTATTTACCCATTCAGAATACTTCTAGCCATTGTAGGTGTTGGAAATGTTTGACTGTAGTAATGTTCAACCATTTTTTTTCTTTAATGCGGGAAGAATAAATCCCTCGGAAACTGCCATTGAATAGCTTAGCAAAATTGCTTCAGGCTTAACATGTGACCACAGTATCGAATACTGCATTCGGATTTCCAAATTATAGTTGTGAGTAAATGCTCGGCGCGTAACACGCTGGCAGCGCTCCACTCATAACAATCAAGGTACGTAGACTAGAAAGGTATGCCAGTTTGGGCTTCTTCACTGTCATTGGTTAGCGCTGTATTACATCACTCGGCAGCAAGCCGCCGTATCTTTTGGAAACCGATCGTAAAAAATGCCTTCCGTCTTGCGTCCACTGTTATTGCACTCCGCAACAGTGCAACACGAAGTATTCTTACTCATAATTACAGAAGGAATATATGGAAAAATTGTTCCCTAATACAAGAAAGCTACTTTCTTTCCGACACTTAACAGGTCACGAAACAAGGGAGCGCAAAACGCAACTTCCTGCTTCCACTTTTCAAAAGGGTACTACGCCAACTGCTCGGCGCCTGCTGCCAAGTGACGTCATAGAAGCATAAGAATACTGGCGCCGGCGTGTAAGGCGGACTGCTTCCCCCTCTTCGGCGTACACACGACGTTGCTGCCACAGTGGTGAGGGAGAAGTCAGTCCTCCTGCCTCCACTCGTTCAACAGGGGCGGCCGACAGGTAGTCGAGGCGCCGTGCCACAGTTCTCGAAGACGCTCCCTCCGAGGTTTGGTTTCGAATCCCCTCTTGAGTATGTATGTTGACATGGTCCAAATAGAGAAGAAAAAAAAAATATGGCGGCAGATTTTCCGCCCCTGGAAAAGTGCCGCCCCGTGCGGCCGCACGTTTCGCACGTGCCTTGCGCCGGCCCTACTCCGCCACACACCGTCGGGTGGCTTGCGGAGTATGGTTGTAGATGTAGATATCTGCTGCAGGCGTTCGACGTGGACACAAGCTCATCCAGAATATATGATGTGCTGCCGGCACGCTTTCAACCCATATTTCCCTGTTTTACTTGAAGTAAACATTTTGAAACCACACCTTCCTCTGAAAGGTACAAACTACTCATCGATGGTTAGATTTGAGCTAGGTTTGTAATTTTCTCTGCAATGTTTCAAAAATTCTTCCCATATTTTGTTGACTGGTGCCGAGTTTTATTTGTTCATTTCTCTCTGCACGATTAGACGTGTCCTCGAATCGTAGGCATTTTATGAGAAATCTGAAGCAAAAAAGTGGCATGGTAGCGTGGAAGTATGTGTCAAAATATTTGCTAGCAAATAACACATGAACATTCAAATGGTTATTCTTTCGAATCAGTACCCCCCAAACAAAGCCTGCCTTTCTTCAAAGGCCGTATTTTTCAAACTGCAAGACTTTTCATTTTTATAGTTCACCCTTGTTCTCTATTTTTTCATTAGTATGAAAAACAGTATCGTTTACGATGGAACATGAAAAGAACAGAGCAAAAAATTCCTTTGGGTCACAGGTGTAGTTGGCAATGGGCTTCGGGCCAGGCTTCATGTGAACAATGTTTCTGGCAGGAGTCCTGGTCGAACGGGTGGTCGTAGTCGACATTTGTATCCATTTTTCCTAAGGAGATATTCTGCTTCACAAGTGACGGTTCGATCTGATGAGGCGGAAGGGGAATCCTCTTGTGCTATTTGTGCTTCAACCTTAACTTTTGGCGGACCTGAGCTAGGAGAATTTCTTCTTCTTGCCTATGTAGTCGTACATCTGGCCCGATGGTTGGGTTTCTTCCATTTTTCTTACATTTGTTGTGTTTAGTCCTTTTTAGAGAGCGTTTTCGTTTCTGTGCAGAGAGCGAAGTGTAGAGTGCATGAATAGCATTTACTGCCACCTGTTTTCATCTTCATCTACGGATATATCATCAACTTCGGTTTCATACGAAGCATTACAATCAGTATCGACATCTTCATGATTACTGAGATCTGCCAGCATCTGAGCGACACTATCAACGTTTTCACGTTCAATTTGTAGGTCACTATTTTCTTCCTCCATTTACAATGTTTTTGGGTGAAAATGAAAATAAAAAGGCAGCCATTGTATCCGTCTTCGGGTGGAAAATCGATATACTATATTTAGCGAAAGGTGGAGAGGGGGGGGGGGGGAGTATTTTACGTGGAGTATGTACTTTAATTTGTATTTTTCTTTAATTAATGCTCCGAAACATGTCGATGACACAGGAAAATATAATACGCGTTCGACCAATAAAACACTGTTACTACGCTGATCATCTACAGAAAAAGACGGAAAAACTGGCAGAATGTAAAGTATATTGACGACGTCGTGTAGGATGGTGAAGAAACGCTTACGTGTACTTGTTGCTAACACCCGACAAAATGACTGGTGCAAAATTACGTCCGATAGTATCATCGACCTATTTGACCGATCGACTGTCACCGTTCAGCTGCGATACTCGAGGTAGATAAAAACAAGCAGCGGGCACCACTGCCTGACATAGACTGAGTAGGGGAAGGGTGGCATAGACGGGCAGTGCACTATACCTTTCCACAAGGCCACAGCTCACTGACAGTGTCGACATTTTGCTGGATGTTAGTAAGCTAGGGTTAACCCGCTACGTAGCGGTGAGACGGGCAGGCAGGCAGGCAAGTTTCACGCGGAGTTCGGCGGGGGCCCGACTAGGGATGGCCTATGAGCGTTCTCGAGAAACACGCAGCGCTAAGGCAAATTCTCGAGAAATACTCGAGTTCTCCCGCACTCTGGAGGCTGAGCGAAAGTACGGGGAAGCGTTACGACAGAGCAGTCGTAATCGCTCTTCCGTACGTGCAAGGAAAGGGAAAAAAAAAAAAAAAAAAAAAAAAAAAAAAAAAAAAAAAAAAAAAAAAAATCCGAAGATTGGTTTGAACACCAAAGTGCTTTACTAGGCATGGTCCTGTTTGGAGGTGGTATGCCGTTGCCTTCCTCCGACCTTGAACTGACTTACCCAGCCAGTTATAGGGGGATCTACAGTTTAACGTGGGTTCCGAACCACGGTGCTACTCGGTATTTTTCACATGAGCAATACTGCCAGAGGTAAAATAACTGGAAAGTGACAGATAAAAATCCTAGGACCCGGGGGGGGGGGGATCGTACCCGCGATCTTTGGATTTGTAGTCTGGCACTCTACCACTGTGCAACCGAGGCGCACACGTGCAAGGAAGAAACTGAATTATTATTCTTCATAGTTTCTTCGGGTTTGCTGCCGGATTTTGAAGTCGAACTGACCCAATATTTCGGCGGAACACCTGTCCGCCATCCTCAGGGGAACTGCTGCTGCTGGACTCGCCGACAACTGATGCCGAGGGCATGGAACGCCGTCCTATATAGGCCTGCGAGTGATGAAGGCGCATGCGCGGCCTGCCACAGGTACTGCACATAGACAGGTCTTGCGGCGCCGCCGGTGGCGGAAAGGCGGTGCTCGCGATATATCGCAGTCATGGGTTGTCTTCCAGCAATCTGGTGGGTTGCATAAAAGATCGATGTTTTTTCATGTGTGATAAAACCGGGTTCCACGCCCTGCTAAGCGGAAAACCCTTGTCTCTATTAATTAAATTTTCGGACAGCCTGATTTCAATAGACTCTTTATACACATTGTCCCAAAAACCGGACGTGCTGGCCACAATACGAGTCTCATCGAACAACATCCTATGTTGCTCGTTAAGACAATGTTCCGCAACTGCTGACTTTTCGGGCTGTAGAAGCCTGATGTGACGGCGATGTTCCACACATCTGTCATGAACAGTGCGGATCGACCTGCAAATGTACGCCTTCCCACATTCGCATGGAATCCTGTACACACCCTGTTTTTTAAGGCCCAAGTCGTCTTTAACGGATCCTAAAAGTGTCCTGATCTTGGGTGGTGGACGGAACACACTCTGGATGTTAAATTTCTTTAGGATTCTGCTAATTTTGTGAGATATGCCCCCTGCATACGGAATAAAAGCAACAGATCTTTCTTCCTCTTCATGTGCTTCCCGGGATGGTCCAAACTGCATAGCTCGAAGAATCTGCCTCTCGGAGTACCCATTTTCCTTAAACACAGATGTCAAGTGTGAAAGTTCCTGTGGTAGGCTTTCTGCATCGGAAACTGCATAAGCTCTGCGTACCAGAGTCTTAAGGACGCCACTGCGTTGGTGTGGTGGGTGGCAGCTTCTGGCATTGAGGTACAGATCTGTATGTGTGGGCTTCCGATGAACACTATGTCCCAGGGTACCATCCTGTTTCTTGTACACCATGACATCCAGGAACGGAAGCTTCCCATCGCTTTCAACCTCCATGGTGAATTTGATATTGGGATGGAGACAGTTGAAGTGGTCAAGAAATCGATTCAGAGAATCTCGTCCATGGGGCCACACAAAGAAAGTGTCATCAACATATCTCCAGAAACACTTTGGTTGCAGAGCCGAAGTCCTCAGTGCCATATCCTCAAAATCCTCCATAAACAAATTGGCAACTACGGGTGATAAAGGACTCCCCATAGCCACTCCGTCAGTCTGTTCAAAAAAGTGGTCATTAAATAAAAAATACGTGGATGTCAGCACATGACGACAAAGCTTGACCAAGTCATCATCCAGTTTTTCGCTAATCAGACACAGGGAATCTTCCAGTGGGACACGAGTGAACAGTGAAACCACATCGAAACTGACCAATAAGTCCGAAGACTCAAGCCTCAAAGATTGCAGTCGTCGAATAAAATCCACAGAATTGGAGATATGATGTTCACACTTGCCAACCAAGGGGCTAAGGATGGAAGTCAGATATTTTGCCAGATTATAGGTAGGTGCCCCGATGTTGCTAATAATTGGGCGTAAAGGAATGCCATCCTTATGTACCTTAGGCAATCCATATAGCCTTGGAGGAACAGCAGCTCCAGGATGAAGTTTCTTGCACAGGTCTTTTGACAACTTGCTCGATTTCAGAAGAGAAAGAGTCTTTCGTTTAATTCTTTCTGTGGGATCGCAGCTCAACCTTCTGTATGCCGGGTCATTCAGTAAAAAATTCATTTTAAGGACATAATCATCCAGTGTCAAGACAACCGTGGCATTACCCTTGTCAGCTGGTAAAACAATAATATCATCATCATTCCTAAGGGAACGAATGGCGGCTCTCTCCGCAGAAGAGACGTTGTCCCGCGGTGGACGGGCACGCCGCAATGTGTGGCAGACTTCTTGCCTAATTTCTTCTGCACGTTCTTCTGGGAGGCTGTATACTGATTGTTCCACAGAGCAGATGAAGTCGGTAATAGGGAGTCTCCTAGGAGCAGGCGCAAAGTTAAGACCTTTCTCTAGTACCGCCAAGGTGGGCCCATCCAACTCCTTATTTGAAACATTAATTACGGTACGTCGACGTATATGATCATCTGACGTCTCAGGATGAGAAAGCAGGCGTTCAAATTTGGACGACTGTCTGTTAACGGCGCTCCTATGTGCCCAATCTGATAGCGCCCAAGTGGAACCATCAACCCAATCCCAAACATCTGCTGACAAAAGGGCGGAAAGATCCATATGCAGATAAAACAAATCTTTGGAGACAAAATCCAGCTTTCTACGTGTAAAACGGATGCGTTCCTTAATCAGTGCTAGACTAGCACGCTGACTAGCACACTAGCTGCACTAGCACACTAGCTGCTGAGTACACTCGCCTTCCTGCTGCGTTGCAATGACGAAGGTATTATACCTAATTTCGCTAGAATTAATCATTTTATTAATAGTAGGAGGGCCAATAAGATCAAGGTGCGTGCTAGTCTAGCACTGATTAAGGAACGCATCCGTTTTTCACGTAGAAAGCTGGATTTTGTCTCCAAAGATTTGTTTTATCTGCATATGGATCTTTCCGCCCTTTTGTCAGCAGATGTTTGGGATTGGGTTGATGGTTCCACTTGGGCGCTATCAGATTGGGCACATAGGAGCGCCGTTAACAGACAGTCGTCCAAATTTGAACGCCTGCTTTCTCATCCTGAGACGTCAGATGATCATATACGTCGACGTACCGTAATTAATGTTTCAAATAAGGAGTTGGATGGGCCCACCTTGGCGGTACTAGAGAAAGGTCTTAACTTTGCGCCTGCTCCTAGGAGACTCCCTATTACCGACTTCATCTGCTCTGTGGAACAATCAGTATACAGCCTCCCAGAAGAACGTGCAGAAGAAATTAGGCAAGAAGTCTGTCACACATTGCGGCGTGCCCGTCCACCGCGGGACAACGTCTCTTCTGCGGAGAGAGCCGCCATTCGTTCCCTTAGGAATGATGATGATATTATTGTTTTACCAGCTAACAAGGGTAATGCCACGGTTGTCTTGACACGGGATGATTATGTCCTTAAATGAATTTTTTACTGAATGACCCGGCATACAGAAGGTTGAGCTGCGATCCCACAGAAAGAATTAAACGAAAGACTCTTTCTCTTCTGAAATCGAGCAAGTTGTCAAAAGACCTGTGCAAGAAACTTCATCCTGGAGCTGCTGTTCCTCCAAGGCTATATGGATTGCCTAAGGTACATAAGGATGGCATTCCTTTACGCCCAATTATTAGCAACATCGGGGCACCTACCTATAATCTGGCAAAATATCTGACTTCCATCCTTAGCCCCTTGGTTGGCAAGTGTGAACATCATATCTCCAATTCTGTGGATTTTATTCGACGACTGCAATCTTTGAGGCTTGAGTCTTCGGACTTATTGGTCAGTTTCGATGTGGTTTCACTGTTCACTCGTGTCCCACTGGAAGATTCCCTGTGTCTGATTAGCGAAAAACTGGATGATGACTTGGTCAAGCTTTGTCGTCATGTGCTGACATCCACGTATTTTTTATTTAATGACCACTTTTTTGAACAGACTGACGGAGTGGCTATGGGGAGTCCTTTATCACCCGTAGTTGCCAATTTGTTTATGGAGGATTTTGAGGATATGGCACTGAGGACTTCGGCTCTGCAACCAAAGTGTTTCTCGAGATATGTTGATGACACTTTCTTTGTGTGGCCCCATGGACGAGATTCTCTGAATCGATTTCTTGACCACTTCAACTGTCTCCATCCCAATATCAAATTCACCATGGAGGTTGAAAGCGATGGGAAGCTTCCGTTCCTGGATGTCATGGTGTACAAGAAACAGGATGGTACCCTGGGACATAGTGTTCATCGGAAGCCCACACATACAGATCTGTACCTCAATGCCAGAAGCTGCCACCCACCACACCAACACAGTGGCGTCCTTAAGACTCTGGTACGCAGAGCTTATGCAGTTTCCGATGCAGAAAGCCTACCACAGGAACTTTCACACTTGACATCTGTGTTTAAGGAAAATGGGTACTCCGAGAGGCAGATTCTTCGAGCTATGCAGTTTGGACAATCCCGGGAAGCACATGAAGAGGAAGAAAGATCTGTTGCTTTTCTTCCGTATGCAGGGGGCATATCTCACAAAATTAGCAGAATCCTAAAGAAATTTAACATCCAGAGTGTGTTCCGTCCACCACCCAAGATCAGGACACTTTTAGGATCCGTTAAAGACGACTTGGGCCTTAAAAAACAGGGTGTGTACAGGATTCCATGCGAATGTGGGAAGGCGTACATTGGCAGGTCGATCCGCACTGCTCATGACAGATGTGTGGAACATCGCCGTCACATCAGGCTTCTACAGCCCGAAAAGTCAGCAGTTGCGGAACATTGTCTTAACGAGCAACATAGGATGTTGTTCGATGAGACTCGTATTGTGGCCAGCACGTCCGGTTTTTGGGACAATGTGTATGAAGAGTCTATTGAAATCAGGCTGTCCGAAAATTTAATTAATAGAGACAAGGGTTTTCCGCTTAGCAGGGCGTGGAACCCGGTTTTATCACACATGAAAAAACATCGATCTTTTATGCAACCCACCAGATTGCTGGAAGACAACCCATGACTGCGATATATCGCGAGCACCGCCTTTCCGCCACCGGCGGCGCCGCAAGACCTGTCTATGTGCAGTACCTGTGGCAGGCCGCGCATGCGCCTTCATCACTCGCAGGCCTATATAGGACGGCGTTCCACGCCCTCGGCATCAGTTGTCGGCGAGTCCAGCAGCAGCAGTTCCCCTGAGGATGGCGGAGAGGTGTTCCGCCGAAATATTGGGTCAGTTCGACTTCAAAATCCGGCAGCAAACCCGAAGACACTATGAAGAACTATTACGCCGGGAAAGCCTACGAAACTACATCAAGTACCTCTACGGGGAGGAGATGGTGAAACGTGTACAGAAGTTTGATAAACTTCGTATGAAGAAAGCAAAGCTGCTGAGTACACTCGCCTTCCTGCTGCGTTGCAATGACGAAGGTATTATACCTAATTTCGCTAGAATTAATCATTTTATTAATAGTAGGAGGGCCAATAAGATCAAGGTGCGTGCTAGTCTAGCACTGATTAAGGAACGCATCCGTTTTACACGTAGAGAGCTGGATTTTGTCTCCAAAGATTTGTTTTATCTGCATATGGATCTTTCTGCCCTTTTGTCAGCAGATGTTTGGGATTGGGTTGATGGTTCCACTTGGGCGCTATCAGATTGGGCACATAGGAGCGCCGTTAACAGACAGTCGTCCAAATTTGAACGCCTGCTTTCTCATCCTGAGACGTCAGATGATCATATACGTCGACGTACCGTAATTAATGTTTCAAATAAGGAGTTGGATGGGCCCACCTTGGCGGTACTAGAGAAAGGTCTTAACTTTGCGCCTGCTCCTAGGAGACTCCCTATTACCGACTTCATCTGCTCTGTGGAACAATCAGTATACAGCCTCCCAGAAGAACGTGCAGAAGAAATTAGGCAAGAAGTCTGCCACACATTGCGGCGTGCCCGTCCACCGCGGGACAACGTCTCTTCTGCGGAGAGAGCCGCCATTCGTTCCCTTAGGAATGATGATGATATTATTGTTTTACCAGCTGACAAGGGTAATGCCACGGTTGTCTTGACACGGGATGATTATGTCCTTAAAATGAATTTTTTACTGAATGACCCGGCATACAGAAGGTTGAGCTGCGATCCCACAGAAAGAATTAAACGAAAGACTCTTTCTCTTCTGAAATCGAGCAAGTTGTCAAAAGACCTGTGCAAGAAACTTCATCCTGGAGCTGCTGTTCCTCCAAGGCTATATGGATTGCCTAAGGTACATAAGGATGGCATTCCTTTACGCCCAATTATTAGCAACATCGGGGCACCTACCTATAATCTGGCAAAATATCTGACTTCCATCCTTAGCCCCTTGGTTGGCAAGTGTGAACATCATATCTCCAATTCTGTGGATTTTATTCGACGACTGCAATCTTTGAGGCTTGAGTCTTCGGACTTATTGGTCAGTTTCGATGTGGTTTCACTGTTCACTCGTGTCCCACTGGAAGATTCCCTGTGTCTGATTAGCGAAAAACTGGATGATGACTTGGTCAAGCTTTGTCGTCATGTGCTGACATCCACGTATTTTTTATTTAATGACCACTTTTTTGAACAGACTGACGGAGTGGCTATGGGGAGTCCTTTATCACCCGTAGTTGCCAATTTGTTTATGGAGGATTTTGAGGATATGGCACTGAGGACTTCGGCTCTGCAACCAAAGTGTTTCTGGAGATATGTTGATGACACTTTCTTTGTGTGGCCCCATGGACGAGATTCTCTGAATCGATTTCTTGACCACTTCAACTGTCTCCATCCCAATATCAAATTCACCATGGAGGTTGAAAGCGATGGGAAGCTTCCGTTCCTGGATGTCATGGTGTACAAGAAACAGGATAGTACCCTGGGACATAGTGTTCATCGGAAGCCCACACATACAGATCTGTACCTCAATGCCAGAAGCTGCCACCCACCACACCAACGCAGTGGCGTCCTTAAGACTCTGGTACGCAGAGCTTATGCAGTTTCCGATGCAGAAAGCCTACCACAGGAACTTTCACACTTGACATCTGTGTTTAAGGAAAATGGGTACTCCGAGAGGCAGATTCTTCGAGCTATGCAGTTTGGACCATCCCGGGAAGCACATGAAGAGGAAGAAAGATCTGTTGCTTTTATTCCGTATGCAGGGGGCATATCTCACAAAATTAGCAGAATCCTAAAGAAATTTAACATCCAGAGTGTGTTCCGTCCACCACCCAAGATCAGGACACTTTTAGGATCCGTTAAAGACGACTTGGGCCTTAAAAAACAGGGTGTGTACAGGATTCCATGCGAATGTGGGAAGGCGTACATTGGCAGGTCGATCCGCACTGTTCATGACAGATGTGTGGAACATCGCCGTCACATCAGGCTTCTACAGCCCGAAAAGTCAGCAGTTGCGGAACATTGTCTTAACGAGCAACATAGGATGTTGTTCGATGAGACTCGTATTGTGGCCAGCACGTCCGGTTTTTGGGACAATGTGTATGAAGAGTCTATTGAAATCAGGCTGTCCGAAAATTTAATTAATAGAGACAAGGGTTTTCCGCTTGGCAGGGCGTGGAACCCGGTTTTATCACACATGAAAAAACATCGATCTTTTATGCAACCCACCAGATTGCTGGAAGACAACCCATGACTGCGATATATCGCGAGCACCGCCTTTCCGCCACCGGCGGCGCCGCAAGACCTGTCTATGTGCAGTACCTGTGGCAGGCCGCGCATGCGCCTTCATCACTCGCAGGCCTATATAGGACGGCGTTCCATGCCCTCGGCATCAGTTGTCGGCGAGTCCAGCAGCAGCAGTTCCCCTGAGGATGGCGGACAGGTGTTCCGCCGAAATATTGGGTCAGTTCGACTTCAAAATCCGGCAGCAAACCCGAAGAAACTATGAAGAACTATTACGCCGGGAAAGCCTACGAAACTACATGTATTATTATTATTATTACTAGAATGTTTCGCAGAAGCAAAAGTCATATGATGATTATTAAAACACGTATCTGACACGAAACAAGAAATTCATTGTCACCAAAAACTAATATGGATTCCGCATGTATTGATACTTACATAAGAGAAAAATGCTGCAACATATTACACCTAAAAACTCTTTACTTACATTTAGTAATTGTAGAAAAAAATTTGGCCGAGCTTGTAGTATTAGCCAGCGTTGTGTACCTAAGTTTTTTTCCTTATTTCAGCTTAAAGCGCTGTGAACAGTGCTAATTTCGATGCATTTTGCATGTTATTCCAGCCAAATTAAGAATTACACTTTTCCGACACTAGCGGACTGTTTGAGGCAGTATCTATTTTTTTTTTTTTTTTACACCGAAATTCCTTTTAATGTAGTTTGAATGAATGACATACACAATAGCTACGTAATTTGTCTGACTTTTAACATAAGAATGTACTCTTGTATCCGCAAACGTATCTGTTTGATTGCTACATACAATGTGTACTATAAATATCATTTCGTGCCTGTTGTATTTTTTGTTCCACTACGGAACTTTGAAAAAGACGTCTTCATCCTCGGTAAAGTACTGCCAGCTCCGTGACTTTGGTTTTCGTGTGTCCAGAGCCCGTATTTAAATAATAATCACAGCGAGCTGCGAGCGTTGCAAATAACCGCAGCGCTTGGCGTGTCGCCACAGTCTAACATATACAGTCACGACACTCTCGTAGATTTTTGTTATACACTACGACTGCAGCGCTCAAAGCGGCCGGCAAGCTACATTTCTGAATACGATATTGGATGAGTGCAAATAGCATCGTTTATATTGATTTTTACTGACTTTTCACACTAGAGAACCTATGCAGCACCATAAAAATACGTAATAATTTAAAATTAGCTACACCTTTGTCCTTATTAGGTTTACTGAGATCACTGATGCGGTACAAAAAGGTACATTGCTTGACAGTTTATTTACAATTAATTTGTAACCTACAGGCTTTTGCTGAATAATACCATTTTCTATTAAAAATAAGAAATGGCTAAGAAAGACCAGAAGACCTGCCTTTGGCAAAAACTCGTCGCTTTTTTACTCAGGAACGTTAAGGCTTCTTCACTACAATTCCAGTAAAATCGGTGAGCGTGGAACGTAGGAAAGGCATATAGAATGCCATAACTACAGTATTTAACGTACCAAAGCAGCCACCACAGCCGAAGGAAAAACGTCACAGATCTGGCAAGAAAACGGATAAAGCAATCTAACTGTTTTCAACAACGAAAAACCCAATTCCAAAATTGTTGCTTCATCTGAACCACAAACGGCAAGAATCTTTAAGAAATTGTCTTTTTAAGCTAAAGTAATGACACTCGAACGAATATGCGAGTATCAGTAAGACGAGTGAAGCCTAAAAATGTGCGAATCATTAGACTACACACCGAACTGATACGCGTCAAAAAACTCTTGTCATAATAAGAGCACACCATAATAGAAACTTATATTTCTATGTTTATATTCTACTTACTTTCAGCGGAGCCGCGGTGGAGTAGCCGAGCGGTCTAAAGCGCCTCGCTCTGCGGAGCGCGCGGTTGCTCGCCGTGGAGGTTCGAGTCCTCCCTGGGGCATGGGTGTGTGTGTTTGTCCTTAGGTTAGTTTACCTAGGTTTAAGTAGTTTGTAAGCTACGGACTGATGACCACGATTTGGTCCGATAGATTTACAAACAAACTTTCAGCGGAATAAGCTGCAAAATAACATATATTCGTAAATATTTGTTCATCACCAAGTTGTTCATTACACCTCTGTATCAGTTAAATTCGGCTGTTTTTACGTTAATGACAGTGTTATGTATACATCTCTTAATATTTAACTAATGCTTGTAACGCAAAAACTATACCAAGTATTTAATACATCTCTTTATATTTTACTAATGCTTGTAACGCAAAAACTATACCAACTTCAAAAATGATCAAATGTTTGTTAAGCTTATGGGACTTAACTACGGGGTCATCAGTCCCTAAACTTACAGACTACTTATGAATTACTTACGAACTAGGACGGCACAAATATCCATGCCCGAGGGGGGATTCGAACCCCGTAGTGGCCGTGCTGACCGTGACTGGAGCGCCTCAGTCACCTCGGCCACCACGGCCGGCCTATACCAACTATTTAGTTTATTACGCAAACAAATAATTATAAACAAACATCACTCCTACGGCGGCTTTCCCACCGCTAGGAGCGCTAGTGTCCTTGCAACTTTCAGTTGGTAACAACTTTCACAGCAGTGAGTGTCGTGACTGTGGTGTTGCGCTGCCGCAGTCAACCCCCGTACAGCGTCACGTGCCGCAGTGGTGCTTCTCGTGAGCTTCTCGAGAACTGCTCGAGCGCCGGCAGCTCGAGAAATTCTCGGTGCGCTCGAGTCCCCGCGCCTCACACTCCCATCCCATCCCTAGGCCCGACTAGGGTGCGGCAGGATGCAGCCCCGGTTTGAGGTCCCTTGCCTTAAGTGGGCCTATACACAGCCAAATGCAGTACAACTTGTTAACCCTTTATTTAGCAATGTTGCTCTCAAGCAGTGTTGCCATATGGCAGAGAGAGAAAATACTTACAGTCACACAAAAATGTACCTACGTTTTCCCTACTTTCTCCATACCACCTGATTAATGCTCCTACATCAGGTCGTAGCCAGGATTTGGGTCTGGGAGGGGCTGAATCCAGGAGTCCAGCCAGCAGAGGTTAAACAATTGATTAATGTCACATGTTAAAATTTTGAAAAACTTTAAAATAAATATTTGGCATCATGCTTCTCTTGCTAGATACTTTTTTCCAGTGACTGATCGTTACTGATTGGAGTCAAGTGTAGATTATGCCGCGAATTCCAAGTGATATGTTACAAGAAGATTAGTGATTTATCGATCGGACAAGGGTACATCAACAATCTGTCAACCACAGAGAGGAACAGCATTAATTAGTTTCCCCAAATATGCCGCTAATTCCGAGTGCACTGTTACACGAGGATGACTGATTCATCGACCGCACAAGGAAACATCGAGACACTAACAACCATAGAGTAGGAACAGTAGTAATTATTTAGTTCAGCCAGCACAAAAAAGGAAGTCCGTCACTCTATATGATACGATTTTCAAAGAGAATGCTATGTTAACAACGAATATCTAGCGCTTTGTTCATTATAATGTTGGCTGTCGCAAATTTTTTTGCGTTATCTTGTCAGCATCTTCTCATTTACAAGTACTTACTAGTATATCGTCCTGACGTAAATAAGTCTAGGCAGGGTAATAAAACATCTTTCGTTCACGGAAACAATGAATTTTCCTTGTGCTGACATTTTCTAACAGGATTTCCAAACCGACTCTCCATTCCACTGATACACATTGAAATCACCGTAATTCAAATTAATTTTAATGTGTCTGAAACTAGGTTATCAAATTAATATTGTTTACTATGAACAGAAAACTATGCCGTCTAAAATATCATTGGCTAGTTCAGACTTTGCCACAATTGGTCGGCTTTAGTCCCGAGTTTTGACAACTGTTTGTTGCCAACATACCCGCTAGGCTTGTGTCGGGGATTGTAAAATTTTACCAAAGTACCTACGCGTTGAGTACTTTTGAATTAAAATTCCCTACATGATTTTAATGCTTAGAAGTACCTACGTTTAGGAAAAATCTCTACGTCTGGCAACACTGCTCTCAAGCAACATCCAAATTGAGCGCAGGTTTGCAACATGTTTCTCTTTTCGTCCTTGGACGGGCAATAGTGCTTCAAACCAAGATTTAAGCTCTCGAATACGGTGATGCTTCATTTTCTTTTGCGAAACGTTTCTATATGATCTGAATTTTTAGACAGTACTGCAAGCATTAGTTACTGGGTAACCACTCGCTTTCAATTTTGTGACTTTTTTTTCATGAGACATGGAAAACTACTTATAAATGGAAAGAGAAAGTTTTGAAGGCGATCTCATAAGACAACGAGTTGGCGAATTTTTGTCTGGGACACTGCAAATGGGCTGATGTTTATAGGAAAGAGGAGGCCTCGTAGACCATTGCTAAACTCACAGCCATTCCACATGAAGAAGGAAACAGCATCTCCAGTATCAGTGAATGATGTACGATGTGACAGATATAACAATTATTGTCAAGTGCTAGTTTATGGGCCAAAATGAATATGCGTGTTTTGTCAACAGTGTCACTTGACTATGAAACGTAGAAATTGTGCGATTTTTCTGGACGTTTGTACAAAAAGGACTTGTTATCAGACTTTTCACATGAAATAGTCCATAACACAACCATTTCTACAACCACAAGAACAATAGCGTAGTATTTATATTGTATCACGCACGCGATTTTTTGGGCTACTTTACTTACTGACAGGAAACTGTGTTTTGAGAAAATGCTTATAAAATTGTTCACATCGTGCTAAACGTCTAATTTAAGTAACTTAATATATTTTCTTCGCCTGATTTCTATGTGTGCCAAATAAAGGGCTAATTCTACCGTAATTCAAACTGGAAAACTATTTTATCAAATTAAATTTTGGGAAATTCTCTATTAGTCTATTTATGGCATATCGTTTATACAAGAATTTAATGAAATTGGTGCTGGCAGTTACTGTCACGGCGTATGTTGTGTGAACTTGCGTGTCTGTCATTTTTGTCTCATGCTACCGAAAGTGATTATGCTCCTTACTTAAGTTTCATATAACGTTAGTTAAGGAAAGTCCTTCATTTCCCTACCATACTGTTTATGTGAAAATATACTTGAACGATATAAGGTAAGAGTAACATCTACTAGCAACCCAATTCGAGAAATACAAATTTACTGCACAGTCGAAAGCGGTTCCAGGATTTCTGTTAGGTAGGGGCAGTTTTCCTGTCCGCTCAAATGTTCAAATGTTTGTATATCTTATGGGACTTAACTACGGGGTCATCAGTCCCTAAACTTACAAACTACTTATTAACTAAGACTAAGGACGGCACAAATATCCATGCCCGAGGGGGGATTCGAACCCCCGACCGTAGTGGCCGTGCAAACCGCGCCTCACTCCCCACGGCCACCGCGGCCGGCTTCCTGTGCGTTATGTACCTTATTGTCGAGGCGGAATGTCCAAGCGCATTGAGGCGCTATGCTCCGATGCGCGAGACCGTTCCCTGTCGGTGGTTCGCATCCCTCCTCGGGCATGGATGTTTGTGTCTTCTTTAGTATAAGGTAGTTCATAAGTAGTTCGTAAGTTTAGGGACTGACGACCCCGAAGTTAAGTCCCTTAAGGTTGACAAACATTTGAACATTTTTAGTACCTTATAGAAAATTGATAGTAAACAAAAACATTCATAAATATTTGAACTTTTTTTTTTTTTTTTTTTTTTTTTTTTGAATCTTATAGAGAATTGATAGTAAACAAAAAAATTTATAAATATTAGGTTTGCTATATATGTAATATTTTCACCTGAATTACTTTCCAATTGATTTGTAAAACGGCGAAAGAAAAGCTCAGACATATTGAAAAACAAAGATGTAGTAGGTAGATTCATTCATGTAGATCTTAAAAAATAAAATTCTGTCTTTTCCTACGGCCCGTCTTTCGAATCTTGTATTTAATTTATCGATGCCAATAGAAGTACGATTGATGTGCGTACGAGGTATACGGAGTAGTGCTCCCTCTTCATTACGTTTCGATCCACCTGAATCGCTTAGAAGATACCTTTGTTATTGTAGAAGTGTAAAAACTCGGCAAAGGAGCAGAATAGGCCAAAATAGTTTTAATAATTTAGCAATTTTAGCAACTAAGAATGAGTTTACCAAAACCATTTTTCCTAAGTAATTCATAATTTTAGTAAGATGCAAACGCGGAAGACTATTATTAAGCAGTCCTGCTTTGTTCCCCGTGTAATTTTAGTTTTTTGTATCTAATTTTATTTTAATATGCAAGTGATCAATAAGAATACTTCCTGTGATAATTTTAATGTGAACAATTTTATAAATAAAGTCTAGCATGGACAAACCATGTATCTTCTGTTTAAATTACAGTCTAAAGACAGAATACGTTACGGTCCAGGGCAGTTGGTCTATGGGCAGGGTTGCCAATACGGAAAAATTTATTCCGATAAAATAATGTTAAAATTCCTGTAAATATATTAAATGCTTTTTATTATTGTTTATCCTTATAAAAAAGAAATACCAAGCCGCGGTGGAGTAGCCGAGCGGTCTAAAACGTCTCGCTGCGGAGCGCGCTGTTGCTCGCCGTGGAGGTTCGAGGCCTCCCTCGGGCATGGGTGTGTCTGTGTTGTCCTTAGGTTAGTTTACCTACGTTTAAGTAGTTTGTAAGCTACGGACTGATGACCACGCAGTTTGCTCCGATAGATTTACAAACATTTGAACATTTGAAGAAATATCAGTTCACTGATAAATACGAAAGAAATATTTTGTCATTGTCATTACACATGATTATTAGTATTACGTCTAACAGGAAGTCCCTAAATTTGGGTTTCACTCACCACATTGATATAGTTCAAGCCACAGCTTGTTATTTTTCTTCTCATTCTTCGGTTAGGTGTCTTGCGTGTCCACTGCTCAAGTAATGGGTCCGGTTAATAAATATCTGTGGCATATGCCCCCATATTCTGATGGGAAACCAGTTCTCAGCAAAGAAGGGAAAGCTGAAAGGTGGAAAGAGTACATAGAGCAGCTCTACAAAGGAAATGAACTTAGAGACGATGTTGTAGGAAGGGAAGAGGAAGTAGATCAAGATAAAATAGGAGATACTATACTGAGAGATGAATTTGACAGAGCCCTGAAAGACCTAGGTCGGAACAAGGCCCCAGGAGTAGATGACATACCATCAGAGTTACTAAAGTCTCTGGGAGAGCCAGCCATGATAAAACTATTTGAACTGGTGTGTAGGATGTATGAGACAGGCGAAATACCCTCATTCTTTAAGAAAGATCTAATAATTCCCATTCCAAAGAAATCAGGCGCAGACAGGTGTGTAAATTACAGAACCATCAGTTTGATACGTCATGGTTGCAAAATTTTAACACGAATTATCTACAGGAGAATGGAAATGCTGGTAGAAGCCAACCTCGGGGAAGATCAGTTTGGATTCAGGAGGAACGTGGGAACCCGGGAGGCAATACTCACTTTACGTCGTATCTTAGAAGATAGATTAAGGAAAGGTAAACCTACATTTTTACCTTTTGTAGATTTGGAGAAAGCTTTTGACAATGTTCACTGGAATACACTGTTTCAAATTCTGAAGTCAGCAGGGGTAAAATACAGGGAAAGGAGAGTTATTTACAACTTGTACAAAAGCCAGACCGCAGTTATGAGACTCGAAGGGCATGAAAGGGAAGCATCAGTCGGGAAGGGAGTAAGATAGGGTTGTAGCCTTTCTCCGATGCTATTCAATTTGTACATCGAGCAGGCGGTGAAGGAAAGCAAGGAAAAATTTGGAATAGGGATTAACGTTCAGGGGGAAGAAATAAAAACATTGCGTTTTGCTGATGACATTGTAATTCTGTCAGAGACAGCAAAGGACCTGGAAGAGCAGTTGAATGGAATGTACAGAGTGTTGAAGAGAGCGTATAAAATGAAAATTAACAAGAGCAAAACAAAAATAACGGAATACAGTCTTAGAAAGTCAAGTGATGCTGAAGGAATTAGGTTAGGTAACGAAACAATGAAGGTGGTAGATGAGTTTTGTTACTTGGGTAGTAAAATAACATGCGATGGTCGGAGTATAGAGGATATAAAATGCAGAATGGCAATTGGAAGGAAAGCATTTTTGAAAAAGAGAAATTTGCTAACATCGAATATTAATTTAAGTGTAAGGAAGTCTTTTCTGAAGGCATTAGTGTGGAGTGTTGCCTTGTACGGGAGTGAAACATGGACGATAAGCAGTGCGGACAGGAGGCTTTTGAAATGTGGGTTTACAGAAGAATGCTGAAGATTAGGTGGGTGGATCGCATAACTAATGAAGAGGTACTGAACAGAATTGGTAAGAAAAGGAATTTCTGGCATACTCTGACAAAAAAAGGAGGGATCGCTTGGTAGGACACATTCTTAGACATCGAGGAATCGTAAATTTAGCATTGGAGGGAAGTGTGTGGGGCAAATCGCAGAGGGAGACCAAGAGACGCATATAGTAAGCAGATTCAAGTGGATGTGGGCTGTCGTTCTTATGAGGAGATGAAAAGCCTTGCTCAGGATGGAGTAGGGTGGAGAGCTGCATCAAACCAGTCTCCGGACTGAAGACCATAACAACAACAACATGCCCCCATGGTGCCGATTTCTCGGAGAACATTTCCAATCGTGACTGCACTTATCAACATGATGAAGACCATCTCTAATTGTAAAAACGGTGTTCACCATAGTAGTACTTAGTTTGTTCGAGGGACACGTTTTTATCAAAGTAAGTTCACTAAAGGCCAATAGAATAATAGCCTGATCTGAAAGCTCTTGTAAAGGATTTAAGCCACTGGCATCTCTGTACGATATATTTCGTTCCAGCATGTTACGGTATTGTTTATTTCTTTCCATTGGAGAGTAGTGAGCATCGACCATTGAATATCAACTTTTGCAATTGAACCTCTTCTTCCAACACATGCATTTCGAAGGATGTTCACATTACACAACAAATATGAAACACGACATCAGCTAGACATAGCAACTTAGCCTGCAAGGAATGTATTTCTTATACACGACTAGTTGGAACCCGGCGCGTTGCTGCCGCAGAGGAAATAATCGGGGAAATAACGTTTGAAATTTGAAAGTCTTAGCTTGTTTCATTACGAATGATAGAAATAAATAATTTAGCGTCCATCTCCTCCGTTCTCTTATCTCTGTTCACCTGCTTCCCCCCCCCCTCCCGTCTCCTACTATCCCAGTCATCCCCCTCTCTTAACCTCCTTTCACCTGTCTGTTACCATCTCTAGTTTCTCATTCCTACTTCTCGTCTCTCTCTCTCTCTGTCCCTTCTTCTTCCCCTTCCTGTCCTTCTCCACCTCCACCCATTCTTCTCCCTTCTATATATGCAAACACGCACATAAGCGCTAAGTTTAGTGCTGACTATTCAAAGGGTGTCAAAGTCGCAAGGTACAATTCCTCATGCTAAATTCAATGTCTTTCAGATTATAAAAAAAAATCTCCTTTGTGAAATCATACATTTATGTGCTGACTTTCATGGTGACCAGTCAAACAATTTGGACGTTTGTTGAAACGTAACCTCTGCTATGCACCTACAGAGGTTTACGAAAGGTAGCCCACGTATTAATTCTGAATATAAGCTATCTCCAGTCCACATTTCATTCAATTCCGTCCAGTCGTTTCAGTGTGAAGAGTAACAAACCTGTGAACCTACTGTAAGGTACCTTGCACCGTGCACCGTATAGTGGCTTCCTAAAGGTAGCTCATACGTTAATTACCGGTATAAGCTATCCGCATACCAAATTTCACCCAATTCCATCCTGCTGTTTCATCGCTAAGACAGACAAACGTATTAACCCATTGTAAGGTACCCTCCGAAACACAGCAAACGGTGGCTTACGAAAGGAAGCCCATGTATTAAACATGGTACAAGCTACCTCTGTTCCAAATTTAATTAATATCCATACATTTCAGCGCGAATGCTTCGGAAACGAATTAACTAATTGTAACTCACCCTCTGCCATGCACCATACGAATTTTGGTATGATACCTATAACCTTCGTGCCAGTGCAAGAAATGAGTTGACAGTTTTATTGCAATCAGATGTACGGTATACTCGTACAAAAACACGAAGAAAAAGATTAACATTTGTATAATAGATTAACGTTACGAAACATAGTTATAATGCTACAGAAAAATAATAAGCTTATGCTTTCCTGTATAGTTTATACCATGACAGCAGTGTCGCGCTTGGCAAGCACTTGGATGGATAACCATCTGTGAATGCCGAGCCCTAGTGAGGCGAATGAAGAAGCTACTTGATCCAGAATTAACGGCTCAGGTCTGGAAAACTGACGCACGGCTGGGAGTGTGGGGCGCTGACCACGGCCCCATCCATACCGCATCCGTTGACGCCTTCGGGCGGAGGATGGCAGGCAACACCACCTAGAGAGAAAGCCACGGCACTCTCGTGTGACGTCATGCAGAGTAGCCTGCGTAGGCTGCGTAGCTAACTCGGTAGCCGCTGGGGCACGGCCCAGTATGCCGAAGCAGCGAGCCAGTCAGCTATGCGCGCACAGTCTACGCTGCATGACGTCACACGAGAGCGCCGCGGCCTCCACTCTAGGTGGTGTTGTGACAGGGCGACCGGTCGGTACCCGTTGGGCCCTCGACGCCTGTCAGGGACGGAGTTTATTTTCAGTTTTTCTGTGAGCAAGTAAATGGGCTTGTCAGACAGTACTGTAACCAAAACTACAGTATTATTATAATGTAATCCTAATCGTTGGTTGGAGTCGCTGCAATCAACAGATCCGTCAAAAAACCGTTGAGCACTAAATGCAGAATTTCACCCACTGACAGTGTATAAATTCCAATAAATTTATCGGCAAATCCGTTAACGTGGCAACACTGGCCACGGTGTTGGGTTTAGCTTGTCGTCGCTCGGTTGGGAGTGTAGCGGCTTAGCGGTTCCCACGAGACCGCCTGGGTGGCAACTGCCGCCCAAGACGGTCTACTGCGGAGCCGCAGCTGTCGGCTCACTGTCACTGACCGACAGCGGGCGGCCTCTCAGCTGCGGAGAAACCCCAAACCTCTAACGCGTGGCAGCACCGCTGACGGACCAATACTGACTCTTTCTTTTGTCTGCTGTGTACTGGAGAGTACTTTCTTTAACTGATTTTCGAATTACTTAAAGACCTGAATCCTTCAATATAACTCACAGCTGGAAGACAGTGCTTACTTGGGCCACGTTACAGCTCATTTTAGTATTTCTCTTTAAATGTAAATTGCAATAATTCGTGCAGACAATCCTCAAAATACCCAATTGTTTCGTTAGTATGTACTGTGCTTCCTCGATTCACCGCCAGTTGGCCCAATAGAAGGAAGGTAATGTTGACATCCGTGCTTGTGTTGACATGCGACGGATTCCAACGTGATCAAATTGTAAATTTTCACAATGAACATGTGTGGGCTGACGAGAATCCGCACGAAATTGTGCAATCACGCCATCAACACAGATTTTCTGTGAACGTTTGAGCAGGAATTGTTGGTGATGTCTTGATTGGGCCTCATGTCCTTCCACCTACGCTCACTGGAGCACGTTATCATGATTTCATACGGGATACTCTACCTGTGCTGCTAGAAAATGTGCCTTTACAAGTTCGACACACCATGTGGTTCATGCACGATGGAGCTCCTGCACATTTCAATCGACGTGTTCGTACGCTGTTCAACAACAGATTCGGTGAACGATGGATTGGTGGAGGCGGACCAATTCCATGGCCTCCACGCTCTCCTGACGTCAACCCTCTTGACTTTCATTTATGGGGGCATTTGAAAGATCTTGTCTACGCAACCCCGGTACCAAATGTAGAGACCCTTCGTGCTCGTATTGTGGACGCCTGTGATACAATACGCCATTCTCCAGGGCTGCATCAACGCATCAGGGATTCCATGCGACGGAGGGTGGATGCATGTATCCTCGCTAACGGAGGACATTTTGAACATTTCCTGTAACAAAGTCACGCTGGTACGTTCTGTTTCTGTGTGTTTCGATTCCATGATTAATGTGATTTGAAGATAATAAAATGAGCTCTAACATGGAAATTAAGCGTTTCCGAACACATGTCCACATAACATATTTTCTTTCTTTGTGTGAGGAATGTTTCCTGAAAGTTTTGCCGTACCTTTTTGTAACACCATACATATATAAACAACAATTACCTTATCAGTAGCGTTGGCTCGATTTTTGTTGTTTTTTTGCTTCCGGTTTCTCCTCCGTGCACTGGCACAGTCTAATATATACGGTCGCGACACTCTGCCTGAGTTTTGTTACCCAGCGCGGTAGTAGCGACCCAAGCGGCTAGCCAGGTATACTACTCACAAGGGGATCACCGAGTATGGTACAAACGAATTTTGATGGGTCGCAGGTATGTTGTGCGGGAACTCCTCCAGACTACCAAGCTAAAAGAATTTGTTCCAATGCGCCTTGATTTCCACGAAAATCGAGATCAAAGTCCAGGGCGTAGCAGCTATACCTGCACCAAGTCATCATCGGTATGTGAGTAAGCGCGGAGTAATCAGCAAGGCACTCGATCTTCACATAGACGATCCGAGTTCAAATCCTGCTCCGTTTTTTTTTTTTTTTTTTTTTTTTTTTGTTTTTTTTTTTGGTTTTTTTTTTTTTTTTTTTTTTTTTTTTTTTTTTTTTCCTTCTACGATTCATCGTGTATAATAATATTCCTTTTTCCCACTTTATCAATTCTTATTGCAAAGGTAAAGTTATATCAGGTAATTGCAGTTACATGTGAAAGATACGCTACGATTGACTAGCCGCCTGGCCGCAGCATAATAATCCGCTGGGATGCGTCAAGTGGGCACACACTGCATTCGACGGTATAACGGGAAAATGCTGCACAAATGTTATTGGTGACAACTACAGGCGATTTACTAGTCTGTAAATCGCCGTACAAGTGAGCTTCAAAATAACGAATAAAATAAAATAATCTTGCGCAATACATAATATATTGAGTAATTATCATTAGTTATTATCATGACCAATTACTCAAGTATTAACAAAACAATGGCTATGAAAGCATATAACTATGCACAATCAGTCGTCGGACAAATGTACCAAAAAATGTTCCAAGCAGGATATAATAATAGTTTCTTGGGGCTCATCGGCCTGGTGCAAGTCTTTCAATTCGACCCCACTTCGGCGACTATGCGTGTCCCTAGCCTACCCCATTTATCCAACCAGCGAAAGGGGACCTACAGCTTAACGTGGAATCCAAACCACGTGTCGTATCTGGCGACTCCTCTCATCGTTGAAAGTACAGACTGTAAAAATCTGAGGTCGAACTGGGTTTTGAACCCGCGACTATTCGTTTTTGAGTCGAGCACTTTACTCCAAGACCACCGGGCACAACTTCCAAGCAGGATTTGCTCGCGGGTCGTTTGTGTGACAATCGAGCGCCTTGCTAGTTACAACACGCAGGATTACTTGCTCCTAGTTACTCAGTACAGGTATAGCAGTTACGCACTGGAGTTTGATCTCGATTTTCGTGGAAACCAAGGCACATTGCAACAAATCCTTTTAGCTTGGTGGGTTTGATGAGATTCCACAAAACATACCTGCGACACATCAAAATTCGTTTGTACCATACTTGGTGTTCCCCTTGTTCGGTGTGGTTTACATGTGTGTGATATCCAGCTGTTGTTGTTTACATTTTTTTCTGAAATTATTTTTACTGCGGCGAACTTCTGTGCCTTAATCAACGTGTTAATGACAAGAAAAAGACTCCGCATTAATCGTTTTTAGGTTCCCAAAAGACCCTGAGAGGTATGTAACATCGTATTATTGAATTTTATCATCCGGATTTGCATGGCATCCACAAACATGTATTAACGATTAATAATTCTCTTCAGGAGTAGGGTAGTGAATAGCAGAAGACTTGATGAATAAGGATGCTCTTTATCTATATAATAAAAATTGTGAGGTTGTGTTCGCTTCACGTTGAAGCAAACCAATTTATGAATTCATAAAAAAAATAAGCCTACGGAACGAGGAACCAACATTATTTGGATGTGCCGAATAAGCCGCCACAGTTGCCTGTGAAGATGAAACTGCCCCAAAGATGTGATATTCCTCCAAAAATAATTAAACCGTCCTTCAGCACAGGGGAAACCAGTTCCTTAGCCCTCCCTACATCAGTGGCGGATACAGCAGAAGCTTCTAAACAGACGTGCTTTGAAGCTGAAGTTAAACAAAACAATCCGTGCATTGCAGAAGCGATTGAAGTGTCAGAATGTTAATTTTAAGAGTTTTGTTTACCCTGATTACTTAAAAATTCTGATTGAAGCTCTGAAGTGAAATTTAATTTACGCATTAAAAGTCAGTGGAAACTCTTTCTATGTTTTATGGGACTCCAGTAGCTGTTAATTAATTTATCAAGTTGCAACGTTGTTCATTCACATATTATTGATTCTTATGATTCCCAGTGTGTTTTTGTATTTGTATGCACCTTAAAATTTGGCTCTGTCCTTGTAAGTTTTGAGAGCTGTGTTTAGCCTAAGGTTCTCAAATGTTTCAAATGTTTGTTTAGCTTCTGGGACTTAACTACAGGGTCATCAGTCCCAAAACTTACAAACTACTTACAAACTTGCTAATACTAAGGACGGCACAAATATCCATGCCCGAGGGGGGATTAGAGCCCCCGACCGTAGTGGCCGTGCAGACCGTGATTGGAGCGCCTCAGTCCCCTCGGCCACCGCGGCCGGCCTAAAAGTTCTGTTTGGAGCCTTGATGCGTAGTTTCATTTCCTCATTTTGTGTCACTGAAAATTACTTATTGTCCCCTTTTACAAGAAAATTTTACTGAAAGTTTGCTGGTAATCACTGTCTATGGATAATAAATTTCAAATCTCCAGCAAGCGATGACTACCTTTGGTAAACCCCCGTAGCCGCCCACATTTCGTTATCCTTCAAGCACTTAAATTGTAGATTGTAGAAAGGCCAATACTAATCCCCCTACCACTCCTATCACTTTATACTCTGGGTCCAGAAAATGTGCTCAGGTTCACATGAATAAAGCGACTGATGTACTCAAAATAAATAAATAAATAAATTAAATTAAATAAAAAAAACGTTCAAATGTTTGTAAATCTATCGGACCAAACTGCGTGTCCGTAGCTTAAAAACTACATAAACCTAGGTAAACTAATCTAAGGACAAACACACACACCCATGCCCCAGGGAGGACTCGAACCTCCACGGCGAGCAACCGCGCGCTCCGCAGCGAGACGCTTTAGACCGCTTTTTTTATTATTTTTTTTATTATTTTTTTGTTCCAGAAAAAGGATTATAAACTCAAAATTTTTTGTTTCTGTCTTCCACTCCATTATTTTCATTTGCAGCGGGCAAAATGAAAGTAAAACTAAAATTTGTTGTGCCTCTTAGTGGCATTGATATAACTTGTCTTATCTTCTATCATATAATTTATAACTGAACGTTTTTTCAACGAACTAAGTACTCCTTGCTCTAAAGTAATTTCTCCCTTTCCCTTCCGCAAGGAGCCACAAATAAAATTTATTTTCCGGCATCCTTCGGTTTTGATAGAACAGAAAAAAAATAGCAAAAACGAAATATATACTTCACTGGAAATGAAAACAACTTTGAATACCTATCAAAGGTATATGAATTCTATATTTTTCAAGTTACGTATAATCCTTGGACAATGCGTTTTCAGGGTTCTGCTGAGGCCTTCACGGCTACCGTAGCGGCCACGGGGCTGACGAAGTCCCCACCGTACTTCACCCTCAGCAGCAATCCCCTACTTAGCATTTATCTAACACATTGCCACTATACTACTATAAAAGCCTTATCCCTTGCCTTGTCTTTCGAAAAGAATTTTTAACATATTTCCGTAACTCTTCATGTGTCCTTTTTTTCTAAATATTTTATAATATTCATTCTGCATATATTGTCTATATTCCTCTATACAGTCCTTCCCTTTTTTGTTAATTACATAATTTATGTAATTACCATATATCCATAATAATACGTTATTCTTCTGCGGTGGGAAAACTATTTCTTCTGGAAAGAATAAATTGTTCAAAGTAATTTCCCGTCCATCACTCCGCTTAATAAAAGCGGCCTGCACCGTGCTATCTTTTCATATATCTGCGTATCCTTCACATAAGAAGCGGTGCTTCAGTAGATCGACATTTCCGCACTTTGAGCATACGTTAGTTGCTCTACGTCCTATGGAATATAATTTTTCGTTGGTACTAACTATATTATTGATGACTTTGTACCAAGCCGACTGAACGTCCGATGTTAGTGTTCTATTGTTGATGTTTTTCCATATTTTTTCCCAGTTTTTCTGGGGATATTTTAATTGCATCCTGTTGCGTCTTGTAGTTGATTGTAGTTTATCCATTATATATTGGCTTTTCCATTTGTTCTTATCCCCGATGATACCTCTCATATAACTAATTTCGACGTAGAACATTTGTATGTGCTTCAAATTGTCCTTAATTCTTCCGACATTTACTGGCGGTGACATGCAAACGGGCCTAAGTAGGTCAAATAAAGCAGCAGTGATGCTGTCTGGATGTTTATCAATAAGTTTCAAGGTCCGTTTAATGAAGAGGGCCGTACTTTTTTTCTCAATATCTGCCAGTCCTAGCCCACCTTTCTCACGTTTCAGTGTTATTACATCCCGTGCTACTCGGAAAATATGACCTTGCCATACATAATTGCAAATTGTACGCATAATAGTTTTTGCTATTTCTCTGGGAACCGGTAATATCTGACCGACATATGTGGCTTTCGCAATGACCGCGCAATTAATGAGTTTTATCCGTTGTTTTAGATTCAGATCCCTTGTTTGATTTAATTTTAAAATGACTCGAACTTTGTCCAGTATCTGTTTCCAATTTGAAGCTGCCGTTCTTAGTGGGCAACTGTAGAAGGTTACGCCTTATGCAGTATGATGCTCCACTCGCTTTGCCCACGTCAGCTGTACCTCATCGAGACTCTGCAAATTTAAGAAAGAACTTTTGGTCTCGTTTATTTTCGCGCCCGTTGCGTCACAGTAAATTTGCAATTTTTCTGTCAACTGGACATTGTCTGCTTCGCTCCTTATTATGACGCCGACATCATCAGCGTATGCGTTTATTACCCGTTTTGTTCCACGTATTGTTATGCCCTCTAAAGTGGAATGCAGAATTCGTAAGAGGGTTTCAACTGAAACGATGTATAAAATCATTGATAACAGGCTGCCTTGTGGTACTCCATTTAAGATTTTGATGTCTTTGGTATATTGGCCATTAATAGAAATCCTAGTGATTATAGAATTTATAAAGTTCCGTATTACAATCAAGCTATTCTCCTTAAAACCAATATATTTCAAGGTATTATACAGATATTCATGGTTCACCCTGTCGAAAGCCTTTGCGAAATCTATGAAGGCTAGGCCGCCTTTCGCCGATGAAGTCGAAAATATTGCAATTATGTCTCTATATTCACAGACCGTCTTAAATATGCTCCTTCGAGGAAGGCAAGTCTGGTGGCTCCCAATTACATGTTCTAAAATAGGTCGCATCCTATCTTTGAGCACCCTCGCGATGATCTTATAATCTACGTTCATTAAGCAGATGGGTCTCATTTTACCAAGTTCTTTCGTGTCTGTGGTTCTTCCTTTTGGGAGTAGTATTGTGACACTTTCTTTGAAAGTGTCAGGAATAGCAACACCACTTAAGACCTCGTTAACCACAGTGGTAAATGCATCGCCTATTAAATGCCAAAATTTGGTATAAAATTCTACTGGCAGGCCGTCCGGGCCAGGAGACGTATTGCGTGGCGAAGATTTAAGAATTTCCAAAACGTCGTCGTTTGTTATTGCTACAGTAAAATTTGAGTTTTCTTCTTCAGTCACGAGGTTCCCTATTCCGGAGTTCTGCAGCAAGACTTGCATTAAGTTCTCATTATTACCGTTATTATCAGCATAAAGTTGATGGTAGTATCTATGAGCCCCGTTTAAAATATGTTTTTGTTCTGTCAGAATTGTGTTATCGCCCGTTCTGAGGCTGTTAATAAAATTCCTCCTCCTGTTTTTTGCTATTTGTATTAAGTGGTAGATGGAGGCATTTTCATCTTCCACTGTTGTTCAAGTGTGGGACTTTATCTTCAAACCCTCCAGCTGCGCCCTCTTAATACTGATCATTTTGGATTTAGTTTGCTTTACTTCCAAAAAAAAAAAACCTCTACTGACATAGGTTGGTTATATAACTCGCGAAGACAGGTGTAATAAAATTCCATTGTTGTCCTTGACCATCTTGCTCTCTCTTTCCCATATGCGATTAATGTTGTCCGTAATCTTTCCTTCGCTGCCGAAGTCCATCATTCATTGTAGGTTCGGTATTTATCTCGGCTTCTTAACACAGCCTGCCAAGTCAGTTGTATTTCTAAGGTTAAAGCTTGTTCTGGGAGCATACTTATGTTTAATTTCGAAAGCGGGCGGCCCCAGTATGTCTTTTGTCTTGTAAGGTTGATACTACATTTCACACCAAGGTGATCAGAAAAGGCAGCTGGTATCAGTTCGATTCCACGTAGTTTGTACCGCTCGGCTACTCCACCGCGGCCTTATGTACTCAGCGTGAGTAAAAAGCTGGAGAAAATTAGTCACAACAGAGAACATTTTCTCATTTTGTATGAATAAGAAGTTTCTCAGGACCGAAGAACGTTCTCCGTTTTCTGAAGTGAGCCCTCTAGCATACTTCGAGCTGAGTAACTTCTGTTAAGGTTACGTTTTATTGTGGTTCATAATAAAAATGACGAAATTTGTGTACTTAGAAAGGAAAACCGTTCCTACATATGTAGTCTGAAAAAACACGAACTAAAAAAGAGCCGGCCAGTCACGTTCTGTCCGGCCACTACGGTCGGGATTCGAATTCCCCCTCGGGCATGGATATTTGTGCCGTCCTTAGTATTAGCCAGTTCGTAAGTAGTTTGTACGTTTAGGGACTGATGACCACGTAGTTAAGACCCATAGACTATAAATATTTGAACATTTGAACGGTTAATGAAGTTCGTCATCGTGCGTATCTTACTAATTTCATTTGGCCCCGTTTGCATCAAACGAACGTCGAATATTTCTGGTTTCAACAAGACGGTGTTGCTTGCCACACTTCAGGAGACACAATCGCTCTGCTGCGTGAGAAGTTCCCAAATAGACCAATCTCGTTACGAGGAGACCGAACCTAAGGAGCCAGTAATATGTTAAAACTCAAACAAGAAATTCAACGGGTTCTCAACGAAGTTGATGGCGAAATGTGCGAGCGAGTGATTGTTAATTTCATGGACAGAACGATTGCTTGTAGGGCTAGCGGGGAGGGGGTCATATGCACGATATTTTGTTTCACGTATAATATCAACTTCTCTTGAAGAGAATGGTGAATTTCATTTGCTTGTTCAAATAAATAAATTCGAATTATAGTACTTTCAGATCCGGCGTTGGTTTTGAGACACTCAATATTATGGGCCGAGGAGTCCGCCAGGGTGTTTCAGCAGGAATTCAAAACCTCTAAGCTTGTCTCGAGGTCGGCGATGGTTTTCGGCACGTTGTACGACAACGGCACGTTGTACGCCCAAAAGTAGTTGATATTAACATTTATCATTATGCAGATTTGACTTCGCAAACGAAAAAAATTTATAAGAAAGTGGTGCATACATAGTTTTAAGAATTGGGATTTGTGCAACACTGCAACAGTACCAGGCACCGCCACTATGTCACAGTGCTGCCACCTGTTGTCGAACCCCTGCAGGATGTTCGGTCATCCATCTCCACCATTATTTTGTCCAACACAGCGTCTACGCAACATTTGGTAAAGTAATACTCTCAATTGTCAACTTGCATTCACGGATGTGTGTAGTCTTCAATCCAGTCCAGTTCTGTAACACACACATGTGAGTATGACTTTTCGTTCTATTTTTTATTATTTTTATTTTTTTTTTTATTTTCCTCACGTGTAGGACACATCGCAAATTATGCCGTATTATTTCTGAATCACCCCGTATTCAGAAGATGTACTATTTGAATAGAAAAGTTTTGTATTCGAAATATTCAAATATCCCGCCTGTTGCAAAGCACTGAAATAAATTCCATTTAGAAGTTGAAATTTGTTTTGTACCGGGGTTCGAAACTGGAATTGCCGTTTATGGCCAGCGCCTTAACGACTTTTTAAATTTAATTCCTCGTGTCGCTCGGTTCCTTGCGGATTTCGTATCGCGCTCGTTCGGTGGTATCCTTGAATTCAGAGCAAGTTTTTTTTATTATTCTATTTTTATTTAGAAGGAACATCCAGCCATCTGATGGAACGCGCCGAGCTGCCGCGCCGTCTAATTGGGCTACCCAGACTGGCTCCCCGCCTGCCCCAGTTCTCGACTTGTGCCTCACTGCGGCTGTAGTGCCCGCTGCCCACTACTTCCTCCTGCTCGCCACGTTCATTGTATTCCGGCAGGTCATGGGGAGAACATGAGCAACCCAACAAAATTAGACAGTCGACTGTTGGAGGTATACATACAAGTATGGATATGGAGTCTGTTCTTTCAGAAACGGGAAAATTTGGGTTCGAATCCCGGTTCAGCACAAATTTCCAACATCGCCATTGAATTTATAGCGCCGTATAAGAGTCGAGATGTCTGAATATTTCGAATTCGTGTATTACGGACTGTTAATGTCAATTAATTGTGTCCTTTCGAAATTCCCGAAAGAACAGACACTATGTCTATAAGAAAGGCGTCTATCACGGACAGAATAAGCTGTTCTACGTTAAAAATATCATTCGAATTGGTATTATTCTGGACGATCATAAGTTCGAATGACGTTCTCGGTCATTATTCGTGCCGCGCGGGAGTATCCGAGCGGTCTGGAGCGCTACGTTGCTGATCGCGCGGCCTTCAGCGTCAGGGGTTCAAATCCTCCCTCGGGCATGGATGTGTGAGTTCTCCTTAAGGTTAGTTTAACTTAGTTTAAGTAGTGTGTAAGCTACGGACTGATAACAACGCAGTTGAGTCCGACAGATTTACAAACATTTGAATTTCAGTCATTATTTTTACAAAACATCTCTTCTATTTCTGAACTGAAAGCTTAAAAATTATTAAATTTCAAGAATAGGACACGTGATTGAAAATGCTCCGTCACTGGCTGAAGATCTGGTGACGACAAATGAGTGTTAAATTAGTATTAGTAAAAGTTTCTAGGATTTCCATACACTTTCTGTATAGTAATTACGTTTTCTGTGGTGTAAAACGCAATTACAACTTTTATTAAGAATGGAAACGAATTTTGCGATGGCTGATGGTGATAACATCCGAGAGTTTAATCCTTTTATGGTACTTCAGTTTTTCGGCAACAACTCAGTTCTTTACATGCCGCAATTAAGAAAGGTGAAAACTGTTTTTAAAGTAATATTATCGTGATCCTTCCAACAACTAAACAACTACAAGCGAAACTGCTCCACAAAGCTGGGACGAACGAGGATCATTATACAAAATCTGGGGTATATAAACTACAATGCGGGGATTGTAAAGGCTTTTATGTTAAGTAAACGGTTAGGTCGTTTTTGCTAGATTTGGCGAGCGTAGTGGCAACCATAATTAAACCACCTTTGGAGAACACATACGGATGAGCAAGCATAAAATCCAACTCATTCGTCAGCGAATGACATCTTGCATAAAACCCAAAATGTTCAAATGTTTGTAATCCTCTGGGACCAAACTACGTTGGTCATCTGTCCCTAGTATTACAAACTACTTAAACTAAAACTAACCTACGGACAACACACACACATCCATGCCCGAGGGAGCATTCAAACCTCTGACACAAAGTCCTCTAAGAGGTCCCATTTTATTCATTTGATGCCTATGACGTCAACTGACATGATTCTATGCCTGGTGGCATACAATTCACTAAATGCGTTTGGATACTCACGTTTCTTGAAAATGGTCTGTAGTATTAGATAGTACCACACTGTACAAATACAGTAATATGAAAGCCATAAAATTTGTCCTTGGATACACCAAACAATGAAAATTGCGTAAAATGTGGTTTAAATTCGCTCTATGGAAATACATGTATTAATATAACAAAAGTAACTTTCGAGATTTGGAGGTCCCCCAGGACGAGAGACACGGGTCTAACAGTCTAAAAAATTGCTTTCGAGATTTGGAGGAGGCCCCAGAACCAGAACCCAATGGCGCTAAAAAAAGTCTATGGAGGTTATTTGGAGACCCCCCCCCCCCCAAGAGGAGAGGCCCGGGGCGGTCCGCCCCCCTCTTAGTCCGCCAGTGAACGAGCGTTAACCCTAAACTGGTAGCACAGAGAAAAATATACAGACGGGAAACTTCCGTAAGGGCCCGGTCACACACTCAGGTGCGTGCGGTGGGGTACATATCAGCAGTTCCGTAAGATAGCCCCATGATGGCGCTGCGGTCAGAAGCAGCCCTTTAAACTGGCCAGAGCAGGCGGCAGGTAGCGGCTGCCCCCACCACCACCTCCCGTCAAACACCTGCACACCAGACACAGCCTGGCCTCGTGGCAGGCGTGTGAGATCTCCCCTCAGCCTCCCCTCCACGCTACGTTCGAGAGGCACCCTCAGAAGCGCCTCTAGTGCGGTCTACCGATACTAAGCTGGGGAATTCCTGATACATATTAGCATCTTAAGGAACTATGATAGGCGGCGCGTAGGACAGTGGTTTAGGGGGGGCTTCCTCTCTGTATTTGTTGCCATGTGCTGGTACATCTGGGTCCCAGAGACCTGAACAAAATTTCTTTTTTCAAGAGATGAACTGGTACAGACGCTGAATAATTGAAAACTAGAAATTTGTCGTACTTACTGCTATTGCGTATTATTTTCATAAATCATAGTCATTCGGCTGAAATTCAGAAAATGTTCAAATGTTTGTAAATCTATCGCGCCAAATTGCGTGGTCATCAGTCCGTAGCTTACAAACTACTTAAACTAAGGTAAACTAACCTAAGGACAAACACACATACCCATGCCCCAGGGAGGACTCGAACCACCGACGGCGAACAACCGCGCGCTCCGCAGCGAGGCGCCTTAGACCGCTTGGCTACTCCACCACGGCTGAAATATATCGCAACGTTTTTCCAGAAGTTGTGACTGCAGAAACTATTTACATTGTTTTTGAACTTTACTTCTGTTTTACAGTTGTGAAGCATAGTCTACTCTGTGTTTAAATATGAAGTTTCAATTTTGTAGCTTACTATTTGTAACCGATATGTAGGACTTTGGGAAAGTATGTGTTTCACATTTCATATTGTACGCATTTCACTGCCTTTGTTTGTAACGTCTTTATGAACATAAATGGGGAATGTTGCTTAAAAACAGTAGTAATATTTAAATTTCACCTGTTTTAACCAAAACATACTCAAACGTTTGTGGGTCGTGAGGGCCCACGTGGACCTTATGCGTTACAGTTTTAAGGTGTACCGGTTATGGGTTAACGGTAGTCGGTGACCCTCCTCCGCGGTCTCCGCCTTTCGCCGCTGCAAGTGACACAGCTACAGTGCAGGCAAGGGACAGAGCTGCAGTGCAGGCACTTGCGGCGATAACGGGCCCTGCTGTCCGTGCAGACAGGCAGCGACGAAGGCTGTCAGCTCTCGCACAGTGAACACGACCGCCACCGTCGCTCTACGCATTAATTACCTCGCCGCCACGCCGTATCTCTTGCTTCTAGCGTAATTTATCTAGCTCAGCGCACAGCAAGTGCGGTGTCTCGTTCCAAATGGAACACGGGTTAGTGCCTGACGTATACTGCAACTTAATTAACCCCAGTAGCGAAATGTCAGATGTATAGAACATTTATTTTCACACTGCGTGCGAACCCCAGTAGCGAAATGTCAGATGTATAGAGCATTTGTGATTCTTCAGTTTCTCCCGGCGTATTTGATAATCAAAATATCCACGGGTGTACTGCCGGTCTATAGTGTCCAACGGGCACAATATTTCGGCGATCATACATGTCGCCATCATCAGGTGAACTGACGGACTGAGCTCCTGGAAACGCGCCGGCACGGAGATCTGCACGCTACGGCTGCTAGAAGGGAACTGGGTTCTAGCCCAGTAGCGGGCGATTTAAATACCCTCTGTAGGCACTGCGATCGTTCCTCTTTTTTTTTTAAATAAATTTTTTTTTTTTTTTTTTTAGTCTATGGGACTTAACTACGGGGTCATCAGTCAAATTTACAAAACTACTTATGAACTACTTACGAACTAGGACGGCACAAATATCCATGCCCGAGGGGGGATTCGAACCCCCGACTGTAGTGGCCGTGCAGACCGTGACTGGAGCGCCTCAGTCCCCTCGGCCACCGCGGCCGGCGCGTTCGTTCCATATACCGGCGCACTCTCGGAGAAGGTCGCCCGCATTTAAAAAAAAAAAAAAAAAAAACCACCAGGTTAGAACTGTTTTTTGTCCGCCGGATAAAATTCGTGCACTGGTGGGGAGCGCCAAAGATGATCTCGCTTTGAGGAAGGCCGGCGTGTACCAGATTCCGTGTCAGTGTGGAAAGTCATATATTGGACAGACGATGCGTACCGTCGAGGATCGATGTGTTGAACATCAAAGGCACATACGATTGATGTATCCAAGCAAGTCGGCGGTCGCTAAACATTGTTTGTCGGAGAATCATGCGATGGAGTATGAACGCACTAGGATTCTGGTACAGACGTCGAGATACTGGGACTGCGTCGTTAGAGAGGCCATTGAAATTCGCACAAGTGAGGACCTCATAAACCGTGACTGTGGCTATAATCTTAGCAAAGCTTGGGAACCAGCGATTGGGTTGATTAAGAGTAAATCTAGCAAACGTAACGAAGTGACGACCACGGCGGACAGAGCCCTCACACCAACGTCATCTCAGACGCCGTCGCAATCGGTTCCACTGCGCGGCTGCGGCGCGGGGCGCGGACCGCGGAGGGGTCGCTCCGCGGGCTGAAGGTATTTAAATCGTCCGCTACCGGGCTAGAACCCAGTTCCCTTCGAGCAGCCGTAGCGTGCTGATCTCCGTGCCGGCGGGTTCCAGGAGCTCAGCCCGTCAGTTCACCTGATGATGGCGCCATGTATGATCGCCGAAATATTGTGTCCGTTGGACACTATAGACCGGCAGCACACCCGTGGATATTTTGAATATAGAACATTTATTTTCACACTGCGTACGAAAAAATCGTTAGCAATAACGGGTCACTTTCCCTACAGAGGACTATAATTGGTATTTAGTTACTTGGGAGACCCTCCGATGACAAACCAGTGATCGCAGGAACAATAGGACATTTTGGTCAATTTTGGAACAAACGAATAACCCATTCTGAAAATGTCTTTTCAATTTCAACATTAATTTTTTTCTTGTTTTAATGATTATAAAATAGCTAGAGATTGCTCTAATAATCACTAGATGTTGTTAGTAGATTATTTATTGACAATTCACATGTTTCAAGCTTAGTTCATCATCTGGTGATCTGTCAATAAGATACATATACAGCCAGTAAGTATATGTACAAAATTATTGGCAAGATGTAATTAAAATATGAATGATCTATTAAAATATTACATAATTTGGAATTACATACCGATATTATATATATTTAGATTTGATGCATTCAAATTTGTAATGTAAAATACTGTTGTTATGTATTGCCAAATAAGATTAAACATCAGTTGTGAGTAAGATAATATATAAAATAAAGATTACATATACAGGGTGTTTCACTAAGTGTGTTTGCCTCTGTAACTTATAAAATAATTGGTGACAGGAAATTATAATGCGGTAGGTCAACACAAGAAATGTTACACTTCCTGCGGAGCTATGAACATAGTTTATTGTATCCTTTTCCAAAGAGTTACAGCACAAAGATATATTTTTTTTAAATGGAACAATAGTTTTTTCTATCGTGCGTTGGAATCGTTGAAACTAGCTGCATCCAAATCAATTTAAACTACGTTCCTCTCGCTGTTCGTTTGGGAGCTACAACCCTTCAAAGTTTCAGGGGATGATACCACACGCTGTACATAATACATGGCTACTTCAAGTAGTTTGTAGGTCTGGGGACTGAGAACAACAACAGTTTGGTCTCTTACGCAGTTTGGCACCTGAAGTGCCTGGCAGAGAGTTCACTAACCACTTTCAAAACTTTTCTCTACCGTTTCATTCTCTAATTGCGTGCGGAATGAAAGAACACCTAAATCGTTCCGTTTTCGATCTGATTTCTCTTATTGTATTGGGATGGTCATGTCTCCCTAAGTAGCTGAGTGCTAGCAAAATATTTTCACATTCAGAAGTTAAAGTCGGTGATTGAAACTTCGCAAACAGATCACACCGCAATGAATAACGTCTTTCGTTTAATGATTTCCACCCCAATTCGTGCAACATTTCCGTGACGCTTTCCCCCCTGTAACGTGATAAAATAAAACTAGCTGCCCTTCTCTGAACCTTCTCAATATCTTCCGTCAGTCTCACCTGGTGAGGGTCCAACAAGGGGCAACAGTACTCCAGGAGAGTACGCACAAGTGTGATGTAGGCAGTCTCTTTCGTTGAGCTGGTGCATCTTCGAAGCGTTCTGCCAATGAAACGTAATATTTGGTTCGCCTTCGTACAATATTTTCTATGTGTTCTCTCCAGTCAAAGTTGTTCGTAATTGTAACTCCTAGGTATTTAGTAGAATTTACGACCTTAAGGTTTGACTGATTTATCATGTAATCGAATTTCAGCGGATTTCATTTAGTGGTCATCTATATTATTTCACACTTTTCATTATTTAGTGTCAATTGCCAATTTTCGCACAATGTAGAAATTTTGTCTAAATCGCTTTGCAGTAGCTTTTGATTCTCTATTGACTTCACTAACCGATAAAGGACAGTATCATCCGCGAACAGTCTAAGGGAGCTATTCAGATTGTCTCCTAAATCATTTATAAACACAAGGAAGAGTAAGGGACCTATAACGCTTCCCTGGGGAACGCCAGATATCACTTCTGTCTTACCCGATGACTTACCATCAATTACAACGAACTGTGTCCTTTCTGATAGGAAATCGTGAATCCAATCGCACAATTGGGGAGATATTCCATAAGCACGCAATTTCATTAGAAGCCGCTTGTGGGGTACAGTGTCAAAAGCCTTCCGGAAATCCAGAAATATGGAATCGATTTGACATCCCTTTTCGATGGCACTTATCACTTCATGTGAATAAAGGGCAAGCTGTGTTTCGCAAGAGCCATACTTTCCGAATCCGTTTTGACTATTGGTTAATAGTGCCGTTCAGGTCGCGTGGAACAGTAACGTAATTTCTGCACCCGGACTTGGTATTGAAAGGAAGGACATACTGAAAATTCTGGTATGGAAAATGATTAGGTATAAGTCTGACGGGGCACGAATGCAATAGTCCATCGAACTTGCTATTTCCCTCATTAAATAACGCTGTAAAAATAATTAATATACAGGGTGAATCTAAATTCGCGCACTCGGGCTTCGCAGCGCGATTCCTCACATGCTAGCAATAAAAGAACGTCTCTCACAAAATTTCGTGCCGCGACGGAGTGGCGGAGCGCATTGAGGCGTTATGCTACGATGAACGAGGCCGTTCCGCGTCGGGAGTTCGAATCCCCACCTCGGGCATGGATGTTTGTGCCCTCTTTAGTATAAGCTAGTTCCCATGAACCACAGACATTACCGAGGTGGAGTGGCTTGCGCGCCACAACGATACAGATAGCCGTACCGTAGGTGCAACCACAGCGGAGGGGTATCTGTGGAGAGGCCAGACAAACGTGTGGTTCCTGAAGAGGGGTAGCAGCCTGTTCAGTAGTTACAGGGGCAACAGTCTGGATGATTGACTGAACTGGCCTTGTAACATCAGCTAATGTGGCTTTGCCACACAGCTACTGCGAACGGCTGAAAGCAAAGGGAAACTACAGCCGTTACCTTTCCCGAGGACGTGCAGCTCTACTGTATGGACATATGATGATGGCATCCTCTCAGGTAAAATATTCCGGAGGTAAAATAGTCCCCCATTCGGATCTCCGGGCGGGGACTACTCAGGAGGATGTGATCACCAGGAAAGACATCACTGCCGTGGTGGAGTAACCGAGCGGTCTAAAGCACTTCGCTGCGGAGCGTGCGATTGCTCGCTGTGGAGGTTCGAGTCCTCCCTGGGGCATGGGTGTGTGTGTTTGTCCGTAGGTTAGTTTACCTAGGTTTAAGTAGTTTGTAAGCTACGGATTGATGACCACACAGTTTGGTCCGATAGATTTACAGACATTTGAACAAAGACAACACTGGCATTCTACGGATCGGAGCGTGGAATGTTGCATCCCTTAATCGGGTAGCGAAGCTAGAAAATTTAAAAAGAGAAATGGATAGGTTGAAGTTAGATATAGTGGGGATTAGTGAAGTTCGGTGGAAAGAGGAACAGGATTTCTGGTCAGGCGAGTACAGGATTATAAATACAAAATCAGTTGGGGGTATTACAGGAGTAGGTCTGATAATGAATAAGAAAATAGGAATGCAGGTAATCTACTATGAGCAACACAGTGATCGCATTATCGTAGTCAAGATACATACGAAGCCAACACCGACCACAATAGTACAGGTTTATATGCCAACTAGCTCTTCCGAAGATGAGGAGATCGAAGAAATATATGAGGAGCTAAAGGAAATTATTCAGACAATTAAGGGAGAGGAAAATTAATTGTTATGGGAGACTGGAATTCGGTAGTAGGACAAGGAAGGAAAGGGAAGATAGTAGGTGAAAATCGTCTAGATTTTATAATGGTAAGACTTAGATTTCGGAACCAGGTTTTAAATTGTAAGACATACCCAGGGGCAGATATAGACTCTGACCATAACTTGTTGGTTATCAACTGTAGGCTGAAATTGAAGAAACTACAAAAACGTAGGAAAATAAGGAGATGGGACCTGGATAAATTGAAGGAACCTGCAGTTCTTAAGAATTTAAGAGGTAGCTTTAGGCAATAATTGACAGAAACGGGGATAATAAAACAGTAGAGGAGGAATGGGTAGCATTGAGAGATGAAATAGTGAAGGCAGCAGAGGACAAGATAGGTAGGAAGCCAAGACCTACAAAAAATCCTTGGATATCAAACGAGAAAGTGAATTTAATCGATGAAAGGAGAAAATATAAAAATGCAGTAAATGAAATAGGCAAAATGGAGTACAGATGACTAAGAAATGAGATTGACAGAAAGTGCAAAATAGCTAAGCAGGAGTGGCTAGACGGCAAATGCAAGGATGTAGAAGAATGTATAAATAGGGGAAAATAGATACAGCCTAAAGGAAAATAAAAGAAACATTTGAAGATAAGAAATACAGCTCTACGAATATCAAGGACTCCGATGGAAAACCAGTTCTCAGCAAAGAAGGGAAAGCTGAAAGGTGGAAAGATTATATAGAGAGGCTCTATGAAGTAAATGATCTTAACGGCAATATTGTAGAAAGGGAAGAAGTAGATGAGGATGAAATAAAAGATACTATACTGAGAGATGAATTTGACAGAGTAATGAAAAACCTAAATCAAAACAAGGACCCTGGAGTAGATGATATTCCCTCAGAGCTACTGAAGTCTCTGGGAGAACCAGACATGACAAAATTGTTTCACCTGGTGTGTAAGATGTATGAGACAGGTGAAGTACCCTCAGACTTTAAGAAAAATGTTATAATCCCCATTCCAAAGAAAGCAGGTGCAGACAGGTGTGAAAACTACAGAACCATCAGTTTAATAAGTCATGGTTGCAAAATATTAACACGAATTATTTACAGAAGGATGGAAAAGCTGGTAGAAGCCGACCTCGGGGAAGATCAGTTTGGATTCAGGAGAAATGTAGGAACACGGGAGGCAATACTCACTTTACGGCTTATCCTAGAAGATAAAGAAAATGCAAACCTACATTTCTAGCTTTTGTAGATTAGGAGAAGGCTTTTGATAATGTTGATTGGAATAAACTCTTTCAAGTTCTGAAGCAAGCAGGACTAAAATATAGGGAGCGTAAGGTTATTTACAACTTGTACAAAAACCAGACAGCAGTTGTCAGAGTTGAAAGGCATGAAAGGGATGCAGTGGTTGGAAAGGGAGTAAGACGGGGTTGTAGCCTTTCTCCAATGTTATTCAATTTGTACATTGAGCAAGCTATAAAGGAAAGCAAGGAGAAATTTGGAGAAGGAATTAAAGTTCAGGGGGAAGAATTAAAAACGTTGCGTTTTGCCGACGACATAGTAATTCTGTCAGATACAGCAAAGGACCTGGAAGAGCAATTGAACGGAATGGACAGTGTGCTGAAAGGTGCATATAAGATGAACATTAACAACAGGTAAACATGCGTAATGGAGTGCAGTGTAAGAAAATTATGTGATGCTGAAGGAATTAGATTAGGTAACGAGACAATAATGGAGGTAGATGAGTTTTGTTACTTGGGTAGTAAAATAACAAATCATGGTCGCAGTACAGAGGATATAAAATGCAGAATGGCAATGGGTAGAAAAGCGTTCTTGAAAAAGAAATTTTTTAACATCGAATATTCATTTAAGCATAAGGAAGTCCTTTCTGAAGGCATTTGTATGGAGTGTTGTCTTGTATGGGAGTGAGTCATGGACGATAAACAGTGCGGACAGGAAGAGGATTGAGGCTTTTGAAATGTGGTGCTACAGAAGAATGCTGAATATTCGGTGGGTGGATCGCGTAACTAATGAGGAGGTACTGAACAGAATTGGGGAGAAAAGAAATTTCCGGCGTACCTTGACTAAAAGAAGGGATAGATTGGTAGGACACATTTTTAGACATCAAGGAATTGTGAATTTAGCGTTGGAAGGAAGTGTGTGGGGTAAAAATCTCAGAGGAAGGCCAAGAGATGGATACAGTAAGCAGCTTCAGACAGATGTAGGTTGCCGTTCTTATGTGGAGATGGAGAGGCTTGCTCAGGATAGGGTATTGTGGAGAGTTGTATCAAACCAGTCTTCGGACTGAAGACCACAACAACAGTTCATAAGGAACTGATGACCCCGTAGTTAAGTTTACTGCACCAACAAACTTTTAAGGGATGTGGGAGGTTTCTTGGGGAACAAAGTGAGCATAGAAACCCATGCCCGGAAAAGACATTCAATGACGCTACAGAACGTCGAAGTTGCCGAAGGGAATGTCTAGCGGTAGGACTGGTGCCTTTAACTTGGACTCTTCGTAGCGTCGTTGAATGCCGTTTCCGGGCATTGGTTTCCATGCATTTTGTTCCTAAAAACACCTCCAGAAGTTTGTTGGTGTAGTAGTGTATTTCTGAAACACACTGACGTATGGGACACCAATCTCAATCTTCGAGGACTATTTACGGGCGGAAATAAGCGCAGGATGAAACTGTTGTGGCCGTGCAGACTGTGACTGGCGCGCCGCAGACGGCTCGGCCACCGCGGCCAGCGAGGCGCTATGCTGCGATGCGCGAGGACGTTCCCCGTCGACAGTTCGAATCCCCCCTGTGGCATGGATGTTTGTGCTGTCTTTAGTATAAGGTAGTTCATAAGTAGTTAGTAAATTTAGGGACTGATGAACCCGTAGTTAAGTCCCATAAGCTATACAAACATTTGAACATTTTTGTTCGTAGGAACAGAAAAGTTCCTACGAACTAAAGTGTTCAAATGTTTGTATAGCTTATGGGACATAACTACAGGGTCATCAGTCCCTAAACTTACAAACTACTTATGAACTAGCTAACACTAAGGGCGACAGAAATAACCATGCCCAAGGGGGCATTCGAACCCCCGACCGTAGTGGCCCTGCAGACTGTGACTGGCGCGTCTCAGTCTCCTCAGCCACCACGGCCGGGTCCTACGAACTAAACTGCTGTTCGATGTTAACAAATTTCTCCTTTTTGAGAAACGCTTTGCTTCCTGTTACCGTTCTGAACTTAAATCTCTTCCACAAATCTCGCTCTAAAGACTGGTTCACACTAGGTCGATAATTTAGTCCAGAGGCGAGTGATTTAGTAATCAAACGTGCTCGAATGACATCGTTTAGGACGGCTGGTAAGGAACACGGTGAAGTCAGGCCGATCAAGTAAGATGGATAGCAGCTCCCCCACCCCAGCTCGCAGCTCGCCAGGTGTGCTCGACACCTGTTTATCGCGCCGCGCTCTCTGGCTGCCAACTCTCTCTCTCTTTGCAGTCGTCTGTTTCTGTCGTCACCAACCTCGGTCGTTGAAGTGATGATACCAAGGTTGAGTTTGTCTCTCTTTTAACCTTTAACTGTCCTTGCGAATGTCTACATCTACATAGATACTTTGCAAATCACACTGAAGTGCCTGGCAGAGTGTTGATTAACCACTTTCATATCTTTTATCTACCGTCCCATTCTCTAATAGCGCGCGGCAAGAAAGAACACCTACATCTTTCCGATATCGATCTGATTTCCCTTATTTTATTGGGATGGTCATGTCTCCCTAAGTAAGTGGGTGCTAGCAAAATATTTTCACATTCAGAAGTAAAAGGCGATGATTGAAACTTAGCAAACAGATCAATCCGCAATGAATAACGTCTTTCTTTCAATGATTCGTGCAACATTTCCGTGACGCTTTCCCCCCCGTAACGTGTAAAACAAAACGAGCTGCCCTTCTCTGAACCTTCTCAATGTCTTCCGTCAGTCTCACCTGGTGAGGGTCCCACAAGGGGCAACAGTACTCCAGGAGAGAACGCACAAGTGTGATGTAGGCACTCTCTTTCGAGGAGCTGGTGCATCTTCGAAGCATTCTGCCAATGAAACGTAACCTTTGGTTCGCCTTCTCCACAATATTTTCTATGTGTTCTCTCCAGTCTAAGTTGTTCATAATTGTAACTCCTAGGTATTTGGCAGAAATTACGACCGTAAGGTTTGACTGATTTATCGCGTAATTGAAGTTCAGCGGATTTCTTTTATTGGTCATGTGTATTACTTCACAGTTTTCTTTATTTAGTGTCATTTGCCAATTTTCACACCAGGTAGAAATTTTGACTAAATCGCTTTGCAGTTGCTTTTGATCCTCTGTTGACTTCACTAACCAATAAACGACAGCATCATCCGCGAACAGTCTATTCAGATTATCTCCTAAATCGTTTACAAACACAAGGAAGAGTAGGGAACCTATAACGCTTCCCTGTGGAACGCCAGATATCACTTCTGTTTTACTCGATGACTTAGCGTCAATTACAACGAAATGTGACCTTTCTGATAGGAAATCGTGAATCCAATCGCACAATTGGGGAGATATTACAAAAGCACGCAATTTCATTAGAAGCCGCTTGTGGGGTACAGTGCCAAAAGCCTTCCGGAAATCCAGAAATAGGGACTCGCCATCGGAGTTTCGAGTCCTCCCTCGAGGATGAGTGTGCGCATTGTCCACATCATACGTTAGTTAAAGTAGTTTCTAAGTCTAGGAAGTGATGACCACTTCAGTTTGGTCCCACTGCTTTACAGTCATTTGAACATTTTTTTTACTAACTTCTCCTTTTTTTGTTTTTCACAGCTTGCTCCATGTACTTGTTCGAAGTACGCACTGAATAACTCCTGGGAAAGGCTTCAGCTCTGCCTTACTCCCTAACCAATGCTTCCCTTTCTTGCCCTTCGCTGTTGATGTTCACTTGTCTGAATTACTTGGGGATGTACAATTGGGGACAAAAAGATTACCAGGCGCGATTAATTTAGAGTCGAAGAACAGAGCACTGCGCATGCCTAAGTGCATAAGTGCAAGTGTTGCCAACACTAGCGGCCTGTGCAGCACTTAGACGTCTGAGGTATAAGAATTTCACTTCGGTACATTTACTGGGACGAACCACTTTTCACATATGTTTTTATTTTTTAGACCTCTTGCAGAAAATATTTTAAATATTAATTCGCTAAAAATTGTGCAGTTGTTTAATTTTATAGGTTTTTAGTTCTATTTTGTAATATTCTAGTCTTTAATAAGAAAGAAACGTGTTCTTAGTAATAAAATAATACAATGGGCTTTGAAAATTATGCCTATCTGCTGGTACATTTATCTTAGATTTACACTATAGATTCACCATGTGTCAGTCAAAGTAATTACAAATACATTCATCCATTTTCAACATTTTTACTACGATTATTATTTGTCTTATTGTTTAAAGAATAGGCTATTACAAAATGAAATATGTTTAAGTATATGGAATCTAGAAACTCATACCCCAACGAACATGCCGACAGATTAGCCAGGATGGGGGCAGAGACTCCATTTATTGGACCGGAACCTGTCCTGACAATCTCCAAGGCAATTATCAAATTAGAGCTACGTAACTGGCTCAGAAGACAACACGTAGAATATTGGACCAAAGTCTATCAACAGAAACATGACCAGGTAATGATGCCAAAGCCATGTTTTAAAAGAAGCTCTGCAGTCCTGGGCCTGAACAGGATAGAGATTAGACTCATGGTTGGATTGCTGACAGGCCATGAGAATTTCAAAAAACACCTACATACAATGGGAATAACAGATGAGGACCATAAATGTAGGATCTGTGATGACGGTGATGAAACTGCATCACATCTACTCTTCGAATGCATTGCATTGGAGAGTAAAAGGCACAGAACATTTGGGACAACCAGACCCGAAGAAATGGTGTCTAATAAAGAACTGGTAAAGGGACTCCTTGCACTGTTCAAGGGCATTGGTTGGCTTTACTAGATATATAGGGAGTGATACCGCACAATAAACTTAGTTTTGGTGCGGGCAGTGGCGGGTTAGACCAAGACTGTTTTGGCTTCCCTGAGAAAATCAATCAATCAATAAGCTTGTAATAGTGTTCTTAAAATTAACTTTTTTTGCTGATTATATAATATCTCCAAGTATATATAAAGTCAGAACAAGTTTAATGAGAGAAATACAACCTGTCATACTTCCGCACATTAAAAAAGTCTGGAGTGAGACTGCTTATAGACATTCTCATTACAGCCTGAAAGTTAATGTCTGTTAAAAATCGTCAAAGCTTCGGTTCTTAACCTTCAATTAAGAGTGAGGTTGTTCACAAATATATGTAGATCCAGATATTCAGAATATTTTTCCAGTAAATTTCTTCATATATGGAAATTTTTCATTTGACTTAGATTTGTAAAAGTCAACTAGTGTCTCAGCATTAAACATTTAATTCACTGTGTGGTCTGCCTGCATGCCAATAAGTTAAAGCAGAAGCTCCTCAGGTGCTGTGATAAAATCAGCGATGATAGGAAGCCCTCTTGCGAATGCAGCCTCCAAGTTCTGGAGCTGATGATTAGTCTTACCAGAAACACTTTCTGGCACTTTCCATTTTCCTAGTAAAGGAAAATGACAAGAACTGTCTTCATTTGCTCCCATTGCAAAACGATATAGTTTTGATTTGCATAAACAATCTCTTTCCCTGCAATTTCACATTGAGACCATCAAATTACATTAATATATCTGCTGTACTATTACCTCATATCACCACTCCTCATATTCTATTATTGTAACAAAAAGATGAGATATCTCCTTCGTGTCCATGAATAACATAATTTCATTCTACATTTCCAGACTCTTTATAACACTTTGGCCAGACTCAAACACCTACTACTACTATGATAAATTAGCTAACATAGTTATACTTTACTCCCACATGCTCAAAAAGATACCTGAACCATCTACCCTGTGTAACGCAATGAATTCCAGTAACGCTAAATGACACGTGGCAAAGGCACAGGATCTGTCAGGCCAGTCCTCAGACAGAGGAAGAGTCATAAAAAAATAACGCGTCAAATACGATTACAAGTTCTGAATCTTGATGAAATTCCGAGTTTATTGACTACACACACAGACAGGTTCATTTGTTAATTAATAATTATTTAAATTTCATCACACGATTATAGGCATCAAGCTAATTTTCCCAGGCCCACAGACACTACCAATGTATTGTGTGCATAGAGGAGCATCGGTTGGAGGGAGCAGCATAATTTTGGCACTGCACATATAATTATTACAGAAAATGGCCAAGTTCGCGAAATCTTGTTTCTTTTCCCTTCGGCCGTTATTTCAAACCGTCGCTGTAGCACGTGGTGGCGGAGGGAAAAGAGTTTTCACGTTATGTGAATCCGCGCCAGTTCAGGCCATCAACGTGACGGTTGGAACTCCGCCACTGCCGGTGATAACGGTGAGTCCTCCCTCCTCTGTTAGGTTGGCTACAGGGAACTCTTCGCCAACCGCTGAGGTGCACAAGAATGCAGTGGTCACTTCTTTAAATAGACTGAAGAGCAGCTCCCGAGCCCCATTTCGTTGCAGTTCATGGAGGTATCGACATCGGGAGATGAGCGTACAGCAGTTACCGTCGCTTAATGACACGTGCTTCCCATTACCTTGGGAGCAAGCAGCCTGTCCTAGACTTCCGCGCCGGACTCTACATGATCACCGATACGGCATATTTCGCATCTGCCGTGGACGCGATCGCCTTACTTCTGTATTTTCGCCATCTTTTTGGGAACTGCTATTCCGGTATGTAGCATGTTCGATGCCTTTGTCCGACCCCTGTTCTTGTAATTGGGAGCGAACTCATGGCTAGTTTCTTACCTTTCGTCTTAAACTCACTCTAAAGTTCTGGTTATTATTTTTATTTTTACTCTTGTATGTATTTTGGGACTTGGCCTACAGCAAGTCTATTAAACGCCCAGTGGCTGCATTCAGTCTGTGATGGTTTATTGAAATTTGTGACACGGCTACCTCGCCTCTATGTGCTTTGTTGTTAATATGTGCTTCGACTGGCTATCCCGACTTTCAGTTTTCTGTAGCTTCCCTCGGCTGTCCCGTTTTGTAAGTCTTTTACCAGGCGCTGAATCCCCTGCTGTAAGAGACGAAGTTCGACCGCCTGGGACAGACGGAAGATCTGCAGGTGAGTTGCATGTCAGGGAACAATGATAGTCGATAGCCGGAGACTCTTTGAAGGGCAGTTTTCCCACCTTTCTTTATTCAGCCACAGCTACAGCTTCACCTAACATTCACTACGCTACATATGGAGAGCTCTTGCTCTGGTTGTGTTCATAATAACAACAACAGGACCTACATTTCCATCAGCCATCACGTCAAATTTAAACTAAGTTCGAGCTAGTAATAGAATCACCCGTGCCCGCGGTGGTTGATGAGAGTGCTGCTATAATGCAGTGTGGTCAGGACAATTACACCTGTTAAAATAGAATCTACACTGTGCTTGCGTATGACGTCCATACAAGTTCAAATTTCCGCTCGCGTATGGAAGAAAACGTCGTTGTTCGGAAGATTTTTGGCGATGTCTTTACGGGATGTACAAAATCCTTTGACGGGCCGCATGTGCCCGCGGGCTGCTATTTGTCCACCCCTATCTTAGACCGTACGGCCATTCCCGCGCTACTTAATATTATTCAAATGTTCAAATGTTTGTACAGCTTATGGGACTTAATTACGGGGTCATCAGTCCCTAAACTTACAAACTACTTATGAACTACTTACGAACTAGGACGGCACAAATATGCATGCCCGAGGGGGGATTCGAACCCCCGACCGTAGTGGCCGTGCAGACCGTGACTGAAGCGCCTCAGTCTCCTCGGCCACCGCGGCCGGCTTGAAATTATTCTACACTTTTGTAACACCCTGCGTGTTCGCCATTACAGATAAAACTCAAAACAAAATTAATATTAATATCGTAGTTCTATTTAGGAAAAACGAAGAACTAATAAAATACGTGAACATGGTCGAATATTGACCTAAGATAACGAAAATGGTGCCCTCGTGATTACAAAACCAGCAAAGAGAGACTCCTTGAGATGCACTAGAGACTGAACTGAACTGAACTGACACACACATTAGCAAATCAAAATGTATTGTTGCTTAGACAAACCAAGAAACGAAGAGTCAAGTTACAACATTCTGGCACTTAACTTCACGTGGGATGTGAAGCGTTAATTAAATGGTGAGTCCCACTTACAGACCTGTTAATCATAAATGTCTGTTCGTTAACGGATGCTACCTATACTTGCAGTGTTTAGAAACTAAATACTCGACGGAATTAGTTGCATTGCGGACACACAACACACACACACACACACTACGACAGTTGTACTGTCCACCTCTCAGTGTTGTGTGCCCATGTCCACTCAGTATCTCAATAAACAGTTCAATGTTGCTTACCTCAGATTTACATGTCCGATTGGTTAATCTTCTCCTCAGGTCGTGGACTCTTAACGATGTGCAGGTCACAATATCGGTTGCAAAACTGTAAGTTAATGAAGGTATGGTTCTGTCTATTCGGAATTAAAGATGGCTATTTTAAAACACTTTTGGGTTTATTTTTCTCAACAGATTATTAGTGTGAAGCTAGATTCACATTAGTCTTACGAAATATGCGGTAATGAATTATTAGCTTTGCTGACCACTTTTATGAATTGTTAAATCAAATTATTGTCTTATAATTTACACTCAAATCTTGCAGTCGCTATCTCGCAAGTATTAACCTGCCTTAACTCGCACAGTTCACCAAAACTTCGTAGATATAGGTACTACACTTTGACACTGCATATAAATTTCCACTTACACTCGCGACCGACGACACAGTACTACGTCATGCCTAGGGTTACCAAATCTTCAAAATAGAAAACCGGAGAGGGGTATTACAGATAATCTTTATTTCAACCGCAAAAGCTTATTTTTTTTACAAAATCATATTTCTGACTTCCTCGAATTTTGTCAAGTAATTCTTTGTTGGTTTTGATATTGTCACAGAACTGAGAGCAAGTGATATCTTTGTAGTTGTAACTAATGATCAACAAATCCCTTACACACTGTACAAAGATTCGATTTCTTTCATCAGTCCATTGTATATTTAATAATGAAAATACCCTTTCCACAGCGGCATTGTGGGCAGGGATTGCAAAAAAGTACTGAACAATTTTTAAAAGATCTGAATATTCAACTCTTGAGCGATGATTCGTGAACTCGCACCATCTATCAGATAGAGTTTTTTCCAAAAATGTTTGCATAGTTTCGGATTTGAACTGTTCACACAGACATGTTTATAGGCGAGTTACCTCATCAAACAATACAATGTCATTCTGTTTCTCAAGTAGGCAACAATATTTTCCACACTTACCCACTCAACTTCCTTGTTTATAGTTAACCAATTGAATACAGTTAATTCCTCATACTGCCTCATCCAGTTGCTAATGTAATCACTACATACAGTATAAAAAGCGTTCATATCTTTCCTGAACATGTGAACAAACTGGTCATTTATATATATTTTTGACGACGTTATAGCGTTCCTTTTTAATGAAATAAATCGCAATTTGCGATCACTTATTGCTTCACTGAACTAGGTTTAGCGTTCATTGGCGGAGGCGGTGAACGCGTCTGCCTAGTAAGCAGGAGATCCAGGGTTCAATTCCCGGCGGGCACAAATTTTCATTCGCCGCACATTGGTATTACATCTAAACCTAGTTCAGTGAAGCTATAAGTGATCGAAAATTGCGATTTATTTTTTTAAACTGGTGATTGTCACATTTAGAGATGACATCTCTTACCTTTAGAGGAACGAAGTTATTTTTAGCTCTCTCTTGTAGACTTGACACAGTATCAGAGAGGACGGAATACACTTTTACGACAGTCTTTTTTTCTACTTCAATACGTAATATTTGTTTGTGTAGGTAACTGGAGACACTATGTAGAAACCAAAGGTATCCTTCAGCCAAGGGATTTTCTAAGAAAAGCTTAATTGTAATCGGAACATTAGTTTCAGACATGAAGTAAGATTTAAGAGCCTCGTACATTTGCAAAATTCTTTCAATTGCAGGCATAAGTGATAACCACCTTGTCTTACTATGAGAGAGTGTAGTCTTGTTTCCAGTTCCTACAAAATCACAAAATTCAGCCAACTTATTTACTCTCACCGTATGTACGGAAAAATGAGGGAATACTTTGTGGACAAAAACTTCCACATCTAGCTTCAGAATGTCCGAAGCAATTGTACCAGCATTATGTATAATATGGCATGAACAACCACTTCCTAAAATGATGTCACGTAATTCAAAAATGTTTGTAGAACTTATGGGACTTAACTACGGGGTTATCAGTCCCTAAGCTTACAAACTACTTACGAACTAGCTAATACTAAGGACGGCACAAATATCCATGCCCGAGGGGGGATTCTAACACCCGACCGTAGTGTCCGTGCAGACCGTGACTGGAGCGCCTCAGTCCCCTCGGCCACCGCGGCCGACTGTCACCTAATTATTTATTCAGTTTACAGAACATATTGTTGGATCCAGTCCGCCAAAGTTGTCATTGGTGTTATCGCCGTCAAACGCAATACACTGTTGTGACAGATTGTTTTTCTGAAGCACCTCCAAAATGTACTTTACTACAGTTTCTGACATTTCGTTTAGAAGATTTTTCATGTCAATAATTTTAGTCTGCATGCCTCCCATGGGTAGGGAAAAGAACTGAATAACTATTGGAAAAAGTTTGTTTCTGTGGTTGCTACCATCAGAAAATCGACTCCTTCCAATTCAACTTTTAATTGATCTAGGCACTCAGGAGCTAAGACATTACTGTCAATTGCTTCACATTTTGTTCTAGCACAGGAAAAGTTCCCAGCAATTTTGATGTCATTGAAAGCTTTCCAACTAATGCTTCAGATTTATCAATAATGGCTTTTCCGACTAATTTGTTGGTACAACCCATCGAGCTAAAACTCTGATGGAGGTTCGTTTAAGCAGCTGCCAGAGAGCAACTTTCAAGCACGAGCAAGTAGGCGTTACTGCGCATGCGCAACTACGATGACGTATTTGGAGCTTGTACTGCTTGAACGCTTTTCGTCCCAATTCTGGCAGGTTTCTCATGTGTAGCGGTGGGACAGTTGAACTGCCACCTCATTATTTTGGTATTACTATATAATGCCGAGCAATTATGCAGAACAACAATGGTCTATTTTTCGGTTTTATTAGTGTGACTTACTGAAACCATGATAAGGGTATTAAAACTTTTCACATAATACATCATACGTACAAAGTAACGAAAATGATAGACCACTGAACGATTTGTTGGCAGTGTGTTCCAATAATTTGCCAAGGAATGTCAGTCTGTAAATTTAAAACGTTAAAAACACAAATTAAGACATAAATTGAAGCCCAGATAATGTACCACAGACATATGAAACATTGTTTCGTGGATAGTAGGTGTCTAGAAGAAAATATTTTTTTCTTATTACGCCGTCAATATTGGTATTTATTTTATTCTCAATTACTGATTAAATCGCCTGCTTATTACCCTTCAAGTAAACATTTACTAATCTTTGTACGTGCAGCATTAACAGATCCTACATTTTTTTATAAAACAAACAACATATACGAGGATAAGCCAAGAGTATCAATTTCTTAACCTTACTCAAACCACGATTCGCCTTTAAGAGTAATCAACATGTCCAGATTAACATAGGTGTACTTGATGTTAAGGTATTCTTTGTGGTTTTCAAAATATCAATTTCCTTTAAGCATACCTTCATGTTTAGTTCTTTATTATAGCAGAATATGAAATCTAACACTATATAGATTACAAAATAAAACGCGAGCTCTTTACAACGCAGCAAACAGTTTAAGCAAGGCAACAGTCTGGATATTGTTTCAAATAAATTGACGCCTCTGTGGAAAAGAACAGTTTATTGTAGTTGATTGATAAAAGTCAAATTTTTTAGCAAATCGACAAAAATAACTTTAATGTTCTGTAAATCGAATAATTCTTAATCTAGTGTGAACACTCGATAATGAGCCGTATGTCCAAATCACTACAATATTACAAGAATAGACATTTCCGTTTGGTGGCTATTATATAAAATATATATTTTACAATATAACATGAATATCACCGAATGTACATCTTCAGTATAGATTAAAGTCCAGGGAACTCATGTACACCGCACAATTTCTTAACAGCTAAAATATGTATATAAAATGACCTATCAGGTGTGAATTACATGTTTAACTGAATGCTTGATCTTTGCTAATAAAGTGTAAATAAAATCAGAAAACTGAAATATTATCGTATTATTTTATTATTTTTTTATTCATCCTGCAGTTCCGAGTCACAGAAATGAGTTTTGTTTTCATATGACAAGACACTTGTACACGAAGACAAAAAAATGAAACTATCACAAAACGTAGATATGGATCACGTGGAGCGCCCTCCCACTATAACTCAGACTGTTATGCGCATGCGCGAATTTGGCAGCTTGAGCGCACCAGAAATATTTTCCCGGGTAGAATCTGGTAGCTTGCGGCTACTGCTTAAACAGCAAACAGCCACCCGGAAAGTAGCCAGAAGCAACGCCACCTAGACGGAGTGGCGTTGCCAGAAGCGGGAGAAGGCGCTGCTTGAACTTAATTTCGACTCTGCGCATGCGCGAGTAGCTCCTGGCAACTGCTTAAACGAACCTGGTGTTTTACGGTATAAAATGCGTATGCTGCCTCAGCTGCTGCTATCTTAAGATCACTTTCACTGAAGGTTTACGTAAAAACCTTAACGATTCTTCATGACGTGCGTTGTGCTTCTTTACTTTTCTTGTGCTTTTTGGTATTAATATTGTCCATAATATCTGATCTCCCACGATGTGATATAGATAAGAAGCACCTATAAGTAAATAAACCTAAAGTGAGACGAGTAAGAAGCTCGTAAGTTGTTTATTTTACTGGTTACGCATGGATGCAGAACGCAAAGCTGCAAACACTGCATGCTTTGTTTTCTTGCACATAATATTATATTTATTTATATTTCAGACTTACCTAAAATCGAAATTCACTCTGGTAATTTTCCTTAAATTTGCTTTAAAGTCATCTTTAGGCATGTTCGAAAAGTTCTCTACAATAACACCACCTTAACGACAATGACGACACCACGAACACAGCAGGCTCGGTGCGCGGTATACTACTCTTCGTCCACGACTAAAGAAGCCCTGACAACTAAGTGCTGCCACAAGTGGAGATAATCGGTACCACAGTCTGAATAAAATCACGTCCTAGTTTAGTGTTCACGCGTTGGAGCTGCCTTCGTACAATCAGAGCGCTATTGCCAAGCTGCCGCAACTGACGGTCATTTCACTCCCGTAGTTGGCTAGTGCTATGTAAAGACCGTTTCACACCGCGGTCACACTATGTCACGTGACGTCACGTGACAGACGTGCAATTCACACCGTCACCGACGTCTGTGAGCTATTAGGACATCGTTTCTGTTCTAGTCAATTCAGTTGAAACAGCTAACATGGCAGGTGGTTCGTGGTGCGACAGCGCGTTCACTAAGAGTGTTCCTTGGTTGGGTGATGGCGAAAGTTAATTCGAGTATTGATGAGGAAGACATTCTGTTGTACTCTGTTACAAACCGAACGCACTGGGTACACCCCATCAATCAGAGACGGGAACAGTGCGGCGAGTATCATCATCTGATGGAGGACTTGGAGCTAGATGATTACAGATTCACAACATACTTTCAGCTTTCTAAACCTGAATTTGAAGCAGTATTAACAGTGATAAAAGGTAAAGCAGTCAACAATCCGAAGATTGGTTTGAACACCACAGTGCTTTACTAGGCATGGTCCTATTTGGAGATGGTATGCCGTTGCTTTCCTCCGACCTCCGAACTTACTTACCCAGCCAGTTATAGGGAGACCTACAGTTTAACGTGGGTTCCGAACCACGGTGCTACTCGGCATTTTTCCACATGAGCAGTACTGCCAGAGTTGAAAGAAGTGGAAAGTGACAGATAAAAATCCTAGGACCTGGCGGGGATCGAACCCGCGCCCTTTGGATTTGTAGTCTGGCACTCTACCACTGAGCAACCGAGGCGCACATTAACAGTGATAAATAACGATATTAGTAAAAAACACACCAACTACACGAGATCTATTTCCAACAGAGAGAGATTGGCGCTATACCAAAGGTAAGTTTACTAATACTGTATAAAATTTACTTTTTTGAAATCGTACTACAGTCGCAACATAATTTTGGTAAAAAATGAAACATTTAAACAATTATTGATTTCCTTTGAATATCAGCATTTATTTTCATTTAATTCTCTTTACGTCATAACCAAATACTTTTTGGTGTAAAGGAAAAATAAATTAACAGTTAATGGTAGTGGCTGCCGAGTTCGATTTTTCCCCTAATTCCTAAATGTTCATTAAACTGTCCTCCTATGACCATCAACCAAAACTAATTCTCTACAAAATATTGATAGTTTTAAACATTTTACAAAAGGAAATGACAGGAAAACAGCTTCTTGTTGTAACGAGTTGAAACACGAAACTGGCAGTGTGTGAAGTGGTCATGCGCGCGGCAGTGTAGTTTTTTTTTCCTTCTTTTTCGGGTCTCCTTCCTCCCCTTCAACCCGTCCTTCCGCTCACCAAATTCGCCTTCATCGGCGTCGGCTTCATCGGCCTTTGGTAAAACAATTTTCCTTTCTTCTGCAGGTAAAAAGTAATGGATCTCTTCCACGATGAAAATCAAATTTTTCTTCCATAAAAAGACTAAAATAAAACTTCGTTTCTCCATCGAAAGCCATTTTCTTTCCTAGCTCTCTGAACGATTCCGAGTTCGTCTTCTCGAAAATTGAGTGTTACCGTTTAGTTTCCATCGTTTTACAATTCAATTAAATTCTTTGTCTCCTCTCTTTATTTATCTGCTCTTAACTCGCGAACCGTCAGCTGCCAGGTGCTGTATTTTTATTATTACACATGTTAACAAATAAGGGAATGCTGAGTACATAATTAAAAGAAAGGCGTCTTCTCGCCGTTTAAACGTGGAACTTATGGAATAAAAGTATTGGAAACAATAGAAAAATAAATGGATTAAAATTGCTCTTATTCCAAAGATATCAAACTACATTCAATCTTCGTGTTTCCTGTTTTTAAATGTCTGGGGTGCTCAGTAGTTTCGAATTTCTTCTCTGAAAACTGCTTCTAGAAAGTTTGCATAGTTTCGTTTGTAATGTTTTTTTTTTTTTTTCTTGATAACATGTGAACTATATACATGGAGATATCCTCTTTGCTTTTAGCTGTACTGGACATTAAATAGTGAACGAAGTGTCCTTTCAGCCAGTTAACAGAGTTCCTCTTGGTTTTAGGGTACGGAACAGTATCTGGGTGCAAGAAATCATCAGGTGTAATATGAAGAGCCGATGTTCTTGTCATGATTGCAAGCTTCTTCCGAATAAAGTTCCATACGTCCTGGACCTTGGAGCACACAAAAAGATGTTCGTCGCTGTCCAATAAGTTGCACGTTGCGCACAATGGTGAGTCCGCCAAGTGTATGGAATATAGCCTGGAGTTGTTGTGCACTTTCCGGTTCACTAAGCGATACCAGGAGGCTCTGACCGCAGTTGTCAAATCACGGCAGTGGATGTTCTTCCAGATGATTGGCCATCTGTGATTAGGATATTTTTGTTCAATAATGTTCCGGTTCTTGGTTTCCATTAGCTTCTTATAAACTTTATGCACCGTCATAAGCTCATCATCTTGCATGTTTATCTGCAGGTAGCTCAACTCAATTATAAAGGTTTGGAAATGGAACATAGCGCTCGGAATATGTTGGACGTTAATTGGAGGCTGCAGACTGGTAGGCGTTATCTCGTTTAACAGGTGGGCTGTTAAACTGTTAGGTAAGTTCTTCCATATCTTATATCTATTACACACGTACAGCGCCCGTGTCTTAGTTTCAACATGTGTAAGGTTTAATCCGCCGTCCCAAACAGCCAAAGTGAGCGTGTCGTATTTCACTTTAAAGATGTACCCTCGAGTGACGAAGTGACCCAGGGCGGACATAATTCGTTGCATTGTCCCGTGTGGCATCGGTAATATTTGTGCAACATAGTTCATCTGCGATGTTACGTAAACATTAGCGAGGGTAACCCTTTGTAAGTCATCAAGCTTCCTGATGTAATGGCTCTGTATGCATGCACGCAGACGTGCGAGAAGATTGCGGTAATTGACAGCGATCGTGTGCCTTATGTCACTCCGGTATTCGATGCCTAAGCATGTCAGTTTGGTGACTGGAGTTAAGTATTCATGGTGCTGCACTGCAATCCCACTTCCTATGTTCATTAAACCACACTTTCGTTCATTTAACTTCGCCCCGGAGGCAAGTTCGTATTGCTTAACGATGAGGAGTGCTGCTCCTAACTCCTGTTCGTCCATGACTAAGAAACCCACGTCATCCGCGTAGGCATTGCAGGCAATCTTGAGTCCACTGATTGTCAATCCTCGTAGACGTTGGTGCAGTGTAGCAAGCAGGGGTTCTATGGCGATAGCAAAAAGAGCCATTGACAAAGGGCAGCCCTGTCTCACCGAACTCTTTAATTTAATTTCTTTTGTGAGCTGTCCATTCACTAATGCTCTTGTAACACCTTTACTGAGGATTTCACTGATGAAGTTCGTGAAGCGCTGCGGGAAGCCCATAGCACGCATGGTGCTCAAGAGGTACTGGTGGTTCACTTTATCAAATGCCTTCGCAAAATCAAGTGATACTAGGGCACATTGAATTTTGCAAACCTCTGCTGTAGCAATCACGTCTCTGTATTCGCATAAATTTTGTTGGATTTTCCTGTCAAGACCCACGCACGTCTGGTATCTGCCTATTACTGAATTCAGCAAAAGTTTCAATCTATGGGCAATTACTCGTGCCACGATTTTGTAGTCACAATTTAGTAGCGTCAGAGGTCTAAAATCGTCAATATGTCTGCTTCCCGGATGTTTAGGGACGAAAACTGCTATTCCTTCTACCAGCTCTTTAGGCAGATTAAAATGTGGCTGGAACAGTTCATTACACATAGCTAGTAATTTTGGCTGCAGTTGTTCACGAAAAATATAATAAAATTCCGCGGTGAGACCGTCAGGGCCCGGTGACTTGTTTTTGGGGCTTCGTTGGATGGCATATTCTAGTTCCTCCTCACCAATTTCTGTAAGGAGATTCTCAGCTTGTGCGTCACTTAATGTCCCTTGAAGGTTGTGTAACAACTCCTGTTGCATTATTGCATCGTTGCTTCCCGTTGCCAGCAGCTCTTCCAGGTGAGTATGGATTGCATTTTTTATTTCGTGTTGCTGCACCAGGGTGGTCCCATCACGTAACCGGAGTTGTGTGATAATTTTTCTTTTTCCTCTCTTATTCTCTCGAATGACATGGAACATAGAAGGTTCTTCCTGCTCTATCAGGTTATCAGACCTAGACCGGACTTTGTACCCATCACACTGTTGCCGTTTAAGTTTTAGAAATTTAGCTTTAATTCTCTTTATTTGTACATAATTGTCGATTATCGTCGCGTCCGATTTATGTAACTCTCTTAGGCAGGAGAAATAAAATTCTGTAGTCTTCTTTTGCCAGTAATACTTTTCTCTTGCATAAGTTTGAAACATTCTCCGTATCCTTGGTTTGGCATGTTTGAGCCACCATTCCGTCACTGAATTGTACTGTGATACTTTACGTTCACATTCCCTCCATGTTTCATTAAATGCACGCTGGCATTCTGCATCATGGAGAATGGAGTTGTTCAGTTTCCACGTGCCTCTGGCACGGTATGTGCCCTGTTTGATCATGTTAACAGTACATATATATGCAGCATGGTCTGATAAAATTGTCGGCCAAATTTCGGAATGTAGGACGGAAGAAGTGAGTTGTTCGGTGACATATATTCTGTCCAGCCGACTTGCAGAATGGCTCGTGACATAAGTGAAACCTTGTAGCATGCCATGCAGGTGTTCCCAAGTGTCAATTAAACGTAGTTCATTAACGATACGTTTCAGCTCCATCGATGTATTGAAATTGGGCGTCTGGTCTTTGCGGTGCAGCACACAATTAAAGTCACCTGCAAGTATTAGATGATCATAATTCCGACCAAATAGCGGCACTATTTCACTAGTAAAGAATTCTGCTCTACGTCGCCGATTGCTATTGCCGGATGGCGCATACACGTTAATTATGCGAGTTCGGTAAACTGTGACTGCAATTCCCCTGCTATTCGGTAATTTTTCCACATCAGTCATTATGATGCCTTCTTTTGCCAAAACAGCTGTTCCGAGATCCTCTCCACTTCCCGGATTGGTGATAGCAGTATATCCGACAATGTTTTCGAGTTCTATGGCGGCCACTTCCTGTAGCAATATGATGTCAATATCGGCAGCACGTAACAGATCCTGTAACATGGACAGCCGCATACCCGACCGGATCTTATTGATGTTGAGGGTGGCTATTTTATATGCTTGCGACTGATTCATGGCTTTAGGGTTGCTATTAGTTAGTTTGTCCTGTTAGGATGACTGGGAATAGAGGCCTCATGTTCCTCAATCGAGGCTACCATAGTGGCATCTTTTGTAGTTTTGAGCTGCTCCTTCAAGGTGGTTGAGGATTCCGTCCCCAATTCCTGGACCACGGCCGTGTCAGCGTCCTCCTCTGCTTGTTCCATTTCCTCTGCCCATGATTTTGGACATGTGGACTGGTTCAAATCCTCTGTTTGTTGTACCTCTGCAGAGGAATCCAGTGCTAGCAGTGTAGACGGGATAGAGGTTGTGTCACCACTGGACTCTTGGTGCGAAATCGATCCGGAAGAGGCAGACATCTCGACATCCATTTCTCCCGAGACCGGCTTATTCACATCAGCAGTCACAGAATTTTCATTACGGATCTTGTTAATAATCTTCTTTACTTTCTCCCTCAGTAAAGGTGCGACTTGATTAGCGCCCTGGTGGGCTCGTCTCATTTTGTTTGTCTTCTTTGTCGAAGACGACTCCGTTGATGATTCCGAACCATCAGTATCAGAGTTTCGTTTTTCCGTCGAGTGGTTCTCGTCAATAGATCCAAGATCCATCAACTCCCGTATTTCATTAGGTCCAGGTGTAGGGACGGGTTTACCCAAATCTGTTAGTTCACGGTCTGGTTCACTCGGCGCTGCTTTATCACTCATTTCCATGTGTGTGTCTGAAAGAATCTGCGCAGTCGATAGTACATCAACGTTTGAGCTAGCAGGTACGCTTGTTGTGACTGTCGGCGCAACAGCACGTTGATCATTGCGTTCTGGTGGAGGGACATCTAAAGGTGGAGTCGAGGTTTGCACTGCAGCTAGCACCGACGAGTAAGTCAGGGGCAGCGCCTTTGTCACGGAGGGACGCGCGGCCTCCCCGGCTGGTATCTGCGCCACGCGGCGTTGTAAACATTGCGCTCTGACGTGGCCTGTCGCGCCGCAGCCACCGCAAGTCTTCGGCTGCCCATCATAAATTACAATTCCACGGTGTCCGCCTACAGTGATGTAAGAGGGGATGTGTTTTGTTAAATCTATCTTAACCTGTCGCACTCCGCTTAACACAAGGAATTTGTGACTCTGAGAAAACTTTTCTGCAAAATTGTTTAACACCCTGCCATACGGCGCGAGGACCGCATTAATTTGTTCCGCTGTTGTTTCAAAGGGCAGTTCAAATATCCGCACTGTTCGGATACCAAGTCCCGCGTGCGTGACAGTCACATCTCCGACAGCACCGTCCCTGTATTTAAATTTCAAGGCCCCTCCACTGCTTGCTACTACTCTATCACATACGTCTGAATTTATCACTTTAAGAAAGACCACACTCGTCACGATAGAGAAATTAATTCCAATGATTTCATCGGCAGATATCTTAGCGGCTTCTTCTAAGCAGTTTTCTACTTCAAAAGAGCTCTGTCTAGGGAGAGTCGTGTCAAAGGTGAACTTCAGTGTATCTATTCTCTTAGTTTGATTCATGGTTCCATGGTATTCTACACTGCTAAGACTACGCTGTATGCACGCGACTCACCGCGTAGAAGTAAACAAACTCGCCACGGCGCGCTGCTCCGCCGGAGGTCCGCACACCGCCGTAGCCGCAACGAGACTGCGTGTAGTGGGCCACGTCGACAGACGTTTTGAAAGGATCGCTCGCGGAGCGATCCCGCAGATTCGTCTGTCGACGTCTGTGGCGTCTGTGAGCCTCTGCGAGGTCGGCGTGAATTGCCCCATTTGAAACTATGGAAACAGATCTGTAGAAGAGTCTGTCACGTGACATAGTGTGACCGCAGTGTGAACCGGCCTTAAGAAGCGGCACTCAGGCCGTGTAGTGGGACAGATTATTGTCTCCGCTACATATCTCATGTCAGCTCAGTTTGTGCAGGATAACTTACTTATATTTGTGTTCTTAAATAATTTTATGTAACTGTTGAATGTTATATGATTCTTAAAGACGTTTTTTGTATGTTTTTTTATGTTTCATATGCTGTGAGGCGATTTAACCTACGAGGGCAACATCTCCGACGCCGATTCCAAGGAGTAAATATCCGGCCACATCACATCGACGGCCACGAGGCAAGAAGATGTTGATCTCTGCGGTTGTCGTCGCAAGAGTTGACATTATTATCGAAGTTTTATGTTAAAACAACAAATTTTAAAAGTTCAGTTCCCTTTTGTCTGTCAATGACTACATATGTAATGTCATAGAAAGCAATAAATGTTATCGTGTTCAAACTTGACGAAAGTGTCAGAGTACATCATTTATGAAGAATTATTTTACGATAAATAATATATTAATGAAACGAAGCGAAAATTTAATTTAAATATTCTTCAATCTGAAGGAAGATTTTTTATGAATTTTTATTGGTGGAAAGGTTACGTCAAGAAGAATCGATAATTTTTTTTATTTTTTATTTTTTTTATTTATTTTTTATTTATTTATTTATTTTTTAGAACTTTGGTTAATCGATCATACACATCGATCGATAATCATATATATATATATATATATATATATATATATATATATATATATATATATATATATATATATATATATATATATCTGTGGATATAGCAACGACCACAAACTGAAGAGTTTGTTTTGACCGTCTTATCTATGAGAGAATTTAGAAATATTTTAACAAGAGTGACTGTTAAAGACTTCTTCCCTCGGCGCAATAATCTGATTTTGAAATATTGTAACGTATAAAGATTTTACATGAACATATTTTATATAAATTTTTATGGGCGACAAGACACCTCAAGGATTACGAAGTCTGACACGGCCACATTCAACCCTAATCATACAAGACGAGTGCTTTTGAAGATAAGGTTTTAGCACACGTTCCGCCGCATGAAGAGGTCGTTCCGCCGCAGCCGGCGTGGCAACAGTGCAGCCGCAGCTAAGAGACCGCAGGCAGCTAGCAAGTAATTTTAATCGAACTGTAATAGAAAGTTATTCAACGTTCAGCTGCCCCATAAACGCGAAGTTCAACTGTACGCATTGGTGAGAGTGATCGTGACAACCGACACCGCCCTCCCCTCGTCACTCGGCAGTGATCGGGAGCGAGGTACGCATCCTGACTTTCCTCATGGCCACTGCGCGAATCGTCAATTTATCATGCACAAAAAATACTCTACAGAATCGAAACTTGTAATTACGCCGTGTGCCGCGACACTCGACACTCATCTAATTGTCAGCTAGTTTTTACTCCGTCAAATCACACGTGACACCACAGAACAACAGTTTGATGTGGAGGACCATAAATCGGGGGACTTTTACTGTTTTGGATGTTTGTAACCGGGGGGCTGAAAAACCGGGTGATTTGGTAACCCTAGTCATGCCTACACCATGGCCCGCTAGTAACTGGTACTTTCTACCTCCTCGCGCCTTGGTGTCTGAACTCTACAAACTAGCACACTAGTGGCTGAATGCCAGCGTCCAATGAAAATCACTTTTGAAAACACAATCAAATTCTTATTAACCTAGCGTGTTTAATAATTATATTCTTACTTATGACAACTGCCAACATGAATATAATCACTAATAATGTTGAAGTTATTGTCCAGCCTTTTTAAAAAATAAAATGTTAACATAAAAGAGTGGCTATTCCCCATAGAAAACACGGTGGAGTCCCGCGATACTTGCAACGCTGCTGACCGCTGGCTTCCCACGGTTACGTTGATCGTCTGTCGCTGTCGCAACGATTCATCCACTGCATTTAACCGCTGCCTAGCGTTTCTTGACTTGGGCGGCCAACGGCTGACCACACAGCAATAAAATAAAATTAAAATAAACTGTAGACTGAGATGGTGGGGTCACGTTACACGCATGGGAGAAGCAAGGTTACCTAAGAGACTCATGAGCTCGGCAGCGGAGGGTAAGATGAGTCGAGATAGACCAAGAAGAAAGTACTTAGATTCGGTGCAGAATGATTTTGAAGTTAAAGGCATAACATCAGACGATGCATCAATGTTAGCATTGAATAGGGGATCATGGAGGAATTTCATTAGAGGTACTATGCTCCAGACTGAACGCTGAAAGGCATAATCAGTCTCTAATGATGATGATTGTAATAAAGTATAGCAGACATGTGAGTTAAAGCCACAAAGTCTCTTACAACACCACCATAAAGAGTCAAATTTTAAGAAAATAGTCACGAATTAGACTTAGGTTACGTCTCATAAGTAGAATAACTGAATTCGTAAAGGTGTAAGTGTAAACAATAAAAATCTCAAGAAGTTTAATGAAATAAATCACAATTTGCGATCACTTATGGCTTTCACTATACTAGGTTTAGATGTAATACCAATGTGCGGCGAATGAAAATTTGAACCCCGCCGGGATACGAAATCGGGATCTCCTGCTTACTAGGCAGACGCGGTGACTACTCCGGAACCGAGGACACAGTGACCTACCCGACTGCAGAGGACTCTTCCCCGCACGTCTCCCGCCACACCCAAATCTCCATTCTTAATATTCACAGAATATATGACAACCAACTGCGATTGGGCAAAGCTGAAAATGTGTACCCAGCCGGGATTCGAACCCTGATCTCCTGCTTTCATGTATATATATATAATATGCCGGTGACGGGCAATGATCCTATCGTTAGTGGGGAGGGGTGGGAAAAGTTTGAAGCCCTTACTCTTACGGGAATTAGTTTAATAACTACGTGTTTGAGTACTATGGGCAGGTCGAAGCTGGGAATTTGTATCTGACGGGAGGCGTGCTTAGGTAGTCCTTGCAGGTGCGGTGATCACTGTGTCCCCAGTGGTGTAGGGGTCAGCGCAACTGCCTAGAAAGCAGGAGACCCGGATTCGAATCCCGGCTGGGTACACATTACAGCTTTGCCCAATCGCAGTCGATGTCATATATTCTGTGAATATTAAGTAATAACAACTGCAGGATCAGAAGTGACGTCTGTTCTTTTGGAACAGACGCCACATGTATATATAAATCTCCATTCGCCACATTGTCTCCTTCCTATTACCACAGTCTCTTAATTCTGTAATGCTCGCAGCCACAATACTGTATTCCCGCTATCAGAATTAAGAGACTGTGGTAATAGGAAAGAGACAGCGTGGCGAATGGAGATTTGGGTGTGGCGGGAGCCGGCCGCGGTGGCCGAAGGGGCTGAGGCGCGCCAGTCATGCTCTGCACGGCCACTACGGTCGAGGGTTCGAATCCCCCCTCGGGCATGGATATTTGTGCCGTACTTAGTATTAGTTAGTTCATAGGTAGTTTGTAAGTTTAGGGACTGGTGACCCCGTAGTTAAGTCCCATAAGCTATACAAACATTTGAACATTTGGTGTGGGTGGCGGGAGACGTGCAGGGAAGAGTCCTCTGCAGTGGGGTCGGTCAATGTGTCCTCGGTGGCAGATTAGTCAACGCGTCTGCCTAGTAAGCAGGAGATCCCGGGTTCGAATCCAGGCCGGGCACAAATTTTCATTTGCCGCACATTGGTATTCCATCTAAACCTAGTACAGTGAAAGCCATAAGTGATCGCAAATTGAGATTTATTTCATTAAAAATGAACGCTGTAACGTCGTCAATAATATAAAATCAAGAAGTTTAGCAGCACATATAACAAAACGCCCGATACATGTGCCAATCGAGGAAGCACACTTTGAAGGCTGTAGCATGTTCCGTCCAATTGTGAGGCGCTGTCAGTAGTACATTTTCGAAGCGAAGTAAATTTAGTATGGTGCCATTTCAGTAGAACGATTAATGACACACAGAACAAGAAAAAGCGACCCAGTTTAAGTCAATTATACCTGTCGATTTTACCTTTCTGGATTTCATGCATGATTCAGGCGCAAGTTGTTTGAAACAGGTTCGAAAGGGAACCTGAATTCCTTTGACGTGTAGATCTCCTAGAAACGTCACGAGAAGCTGGTTTCGTATTTCAAATCGCCAAGGCGAACAGCTGGTGTCGCTGAGGGGTTTCTTGGCAGCCGCGAGGACTGGTACGAAGTTGCGCACGCGACGTTCATCAGTCTGTCCGCCGTCAGTGGATTCATGAAGGAAAGCTGTCTTTCCAGTCTCCCGTAAAACCAGTTTTCATTTTTCTTAATTGCCGAAAGCGAAATTCAGGTCTGTTACCAGGTGATTCTTCAGAGAATATCACTTCTGACAATTGTAAAATCAGAGTCGGAATGTGGACAATGTGAATACCTAGTTTTTATTTTTGTAAATCTAAGGGACTTCACTATGTTGGTCATTAGTCCCTAAGCTTACAAGCTACTTACACTAACTTAAAGTAACTTATGCCAAGGACAACACAAACACCCATGCCGAGGGAGACTCGAAACTCAGATGGCTGGGTGCCTTAGTGCGCACGGCTGTTCTGCCTCGTCGAATATCTAGTTACCGGGATAGTTATTTCTTTCTAGAGTACAGTTATGTACGCCCTTCTCTGCCGTTTAAAAGTACTGAGTACGACACAAATATATAATTATATATTTTTGATGACGTTACAGCCTATTTGTTCTGTATAGGCTTTGATAAAAGGAAAGAGACAGTGTGGCGAATGGAGATTTGGGTGTGGCGGGAGACGTTCAGGGAAGAGTCCTCTGCAGTTGGGCTGGTCACTGTGTCCTCGGTGGCGGGATGGTCAACGCGTCTGCCTAATAAGTAGAAGATCCCGGGTTCGAATCCCGACCAGGCACAAATTTTCATTCGCCGCACACTGGTATTACATGTAAACCTAGTACAGTGAAGGCATAAGTGATCGCAAATTGCGATTTATTTCATTAATAAATGAACGCTGTAATATCGTCAAAAATACATAATTGTATACAAGCTGAGGCTTGGCTCCTGACGACAATTATCTGTGCCTCGATATCTCATAGTCTGTTCTTCCTGATGTGGGAATACAGTATTGTGGCTGCGAGGATTACAGAACAAATAGGCAGTGATAAAAGAAAAGAGAGCGTGACGAATGGAGATTTGGTTGTGGCGGGAGACGAGCAGGGAAGAGTCCTCTGCATTCGAGCTTGTCACTGTGTCCTCGGTGGCGGAGTGGCGACGCGTCTGCCTAGTAAGCACGAGATCCCGGTTTCGAATACCAGCCGGGCACAAATTTTCATTCGCCGCACATTGGTATTACTTCTAAACATAGTACAGTGAAGCCATAAATGACGCAAATTGCGATTTATTTCACACAAATATATGTTGAGATGATAATGTGACTGAGGATACGAGTGTACCAGCGAAGATAGAGACTCTACAAATCATCAATTAAAAATTCCGGGCTAAATGGCCGTGGTCAATCGGTGGAACTTCTTCGCCTTGATGTTTCGTTGTCCACTGCGGACTACATCTTCTGGGGTGAGTCGACGCCTGGCTGTTAGGCGCTGGAGCTGCCGCTTATATAGAGCACGTAGAGGGCTCCACCACACGTCACGGGCTGCCGACTATGCAACTATCTGTGACTATCTCACTTCTCTCGATTGCAGGTAATTGATTCACTTGGTTGGTGCAAAGTCGACCTCCATACCTTGTACAATTTGAGACCTTCCTGTTTTCTATCGCCGCGGTGGAGTAGCCGAGCGGTCTAAAGCGTCTCGCTGCGGAGCGTGCGGTTGCTCGCCGTGGAGGTTCGAGTCCTCCCTGGAGCATGAGTGTGTGTGTTTGTCCTTAGGTTAGTTTACCTAGGTTTAAGTAGTTTGTAAGCTACGGACTGATGACCACGCAGTTTGGTCCGATAGATTTACAGAAATTTGAACATTTTTTCTTTTCTATTAAGAGGATTTCAATAGCCTCTCTATACAAAGGTGTATAAAAGAGTGACTGCACTGCCGGCCCGTCCATATAGGCAAACTAGGCAATTGCCTAGGGCGCTCGAATTTGGGGGGCGGCAAATTTGTGGTGCCCGACGAACCCTCGTGCTCGCCTTGCGATATACTTTGCTGTTGCGCTGCGGTTCCAAGAGTGATGAATTCTCGTTACTATACACAGACATAGCTACGGACTTTAAGAAGAATGTTATAATCCCCATCCCTAAGAAAGCAGGTGCAGTCAGGTGTGAAAACTACAGAACCATCAGTTTAATAAGTCCTTGCTGCAAAATATTAACGCGAATTATATACAGAAGGATGGAAAAGCTTGTAGAGGCCGACCTCGGGGAAGATCAGTTTGGGTTCAGGAGAAATGTAGGAACACGGGAGGCAATACTCACTTTACGGCTTATCCTAGATGATAGATTAAGAAAAGGCAAACCTACATTTCTAGCTTTTGTAGATTTGGAGAAGGCTTTTGACAATGTTGATTGGAATAAACTCTTTCAAGTTCTGAAGCAAGCAGGAGTAAAATACAGGGAACGTAAGGTTATTTTCAACTTGTACAAAAATCAGACAGCGGTTGTCAGAGTTGAAGGGCATGAAAGGGATGCAGTGGTTGGAAAGGGAGTAAGACAGGGTTGTAGTCTTTCTCCATTGTTGTTCAATTTGTACATTGAGCAAGCTATAAAGCAAAGCAAGGAGAAATTTGGAGAAGGAATTAAAGTTCAGGGGGAAGAATTAAAAACATTGCGTTTTGCCGACGACATAGTAATTCTGTCAGATACAGCAAAGGACCTGGAAGAGCAATTGAACGGAATGGATAGTGTGCTGAAAGGTGCATATAAGATGTAGATTAACAAGAGCAAAACTAGGGTAATGGAGTGCATTGTAAGAAAATCAGGTGATGCTGAAAGAATTAGATTGGGAAACGAAGCAATAAAGGAGGTAGATGAGTTTTGTTACTTGGGCAGTAAAATAACAAATGATGGTCGCAGTACAGAGGATATAAAATGCAGAATGGCAATGGGTAGAAAAGCGTTCTTGAAAAAGATAAATTTGTTAACATCGAATATTGACTTAAACCTAAGGAAGTCCTTTCTGAAGGCATTTGTATGGAGTGTTGCCTTGTATGGGAGTGAGACATGGACGATAAACAGTGCGGACAGGAAGAGGATTGAGGCTTTTGAAATATGGTGCTACAGAAGAATGCTGAAAATTAGGTGGGTGGATCGCGTAACTAATGAGGAGGCACTGAACAGAATTGGGGAGAAAAGGAATTTCTGGCATACCTTGACTAAAAGAAGGGATAGATTGGTAGGACACATTCTTAGACATCAAGGAATTGTGAATTTAGCGTTGGAGGGAAGTGTGTGGGGAAAAAAATCGCAGGGGAAGACCAAGAGATGGATACAGTAAGCAGATTCAGACAGATGTAGGTTGTCGTTCTTATGTGGAGATAAAGAGGCTTGCTCAGGATAGGGTATTGTGGAGAGCTACATCAAACCAGTCTCCGGAATGAAGACCACAACAACAACAGCTACGGGCAAGAGACAAGACGCAATCAATGATACCTGCATTCTCTTTGACTCTTCAGAATGTTGCTAGTAAGCGTTTAATGAATAGACGAGTAGCAGTTTGCAACTAATCATCCCGAGATCAAAGCTGGCGGTACTGCAATAAATTCAGTTGACGATAGATTTCATCAGATTAACAACCTAAATAGTGTATTTGGCTGTCTGTACAACATACATTATGTACAAAATAAAGTTCCCAAAGCTGTTCTTGAAGAATGTGTTAATTTGGAGGAGCCTCTAACTCACTCAGACTCTAAAGATAGTATTAATGCTACTGATCTATGCAATGAATTACAAGCCATTGCTAGAAGAGTACCCAGGAACTCAGGTCCACAGGACGTTCTCAGTTATATTAGTAAAAATGGGCTTATAGATCTTGTACCTAATTTAGTTACAGCACTAAGAGTGTTGCTTACTCTTCCTGTGTCTGTTGCCAGTGGTGAGCGCAGCTTCTCGAAATTAAGACTATACAACATATCTGCGATCCACAATGACCCAAGAAAGACTTGTGGGGTTGGCAACATTGTCAATTCAAAGAGAAACAGCAGACATAATTTATTTAAAGGACATCGTTTCAATTTTTACAGAAGCCAAGGCAAGAAAAATGAAATGTGTGTGACTCTTTGTATAATGAAGCATGTAATTGTATCAATTATTGTAAACTATCAACCAAAACCTTTTTAAAAGACAAAATGTAAAAACGATGAAAAATTAAAATTATTGTATAAAAGCGTATAATAATAATTTCGTGTGGCTCAGTGGCCTGGTGCACGCCTTTGGATTGGACGCCACTTCAGCGACTTACGTGTCTCTAAATTACCCCAATTATCCAACCGGAGAAAGGGAACCAATAGCTTAACATCGAATCCGAACCATGTGTCGGTTCTGCGACTTGTATGACGTGTCCCATTTTAATGATGAAATATGTTTATGTAATATACATGTTGTGATAATGTATTTGAATAAGAAAGGTGCAGTTCGTATTTTAAATTGATGTTTTATTGCAATTTTGTTAAATGGGGCGCCGAATTTGTTCGGGCGGGTCGTGAGTGCGAGGTCCTCGCTAGCACATGCCGATCGTTACCTGCATAAGAACTGGAATCATCACTTAGGTAGAACAGAAGTGTCATAACAACACTGGTGGAGAGGGCTAACAATATCTGTGAGCCAATCTATCTGCAAAAGGAACTGAATCATTTGCGATTGGCTCTTAAGAAAAATGGTTATACTGATAACGAGATCGAGAGGCGCTCCACATAAGCAGAAAAGTGTCAGGAAATAGACCATAGCAACAACCATCAGCTGGAATATTATTTCTACCATTCAACCATAACATTACGGACAGTATTGGCAAAGCACTAGCCAAGTTTCAAGTGGAAACTACTTTCAGACCCACTAAGAAAATCAGTGAATGCTTAAGATCAGTGAAAGATGCTCAACACCCCCTGGGGGTTCATAAAATTCCGTGTAGTTGTGGCATGTATAGGGACAACAAAAACAAGAGTCAATACACGCTTAACCGAACACAAAAGGAACTGTCTTTTGGGACACATCGACAAATCAGCAGCAGCAGAACATGTTTTTAAAGTCGGAGACCATGAAATAAAATTTGGTGAGACGAGCGTGCTAGCGAGGGCCTTGCACTATTACACACGTATGTACAGAGAGGCTATTGAAATCCGCAAACACTAAAACAATTTTAATAGGAAAGGGGAAGCTCTAAATTTGGACAATGGAATAGTCATAGATAATTGCGCAAGATATAAGGAGGTGGATAAAATAACATGAATAACACACAGAATGCTACATTTTCGTGAACGTTGGCACCAGTACGTGCGTGTTAACACTGATGCGCGTTTTCAGTTTACAACTGATGTAAAAACTCTTGGACGTTACGTAGCAACATATCGTTTTGTTCTGCGACACTCGCAAATGATCGGTGAAAAGTGTTATCCTAAGGCTTCCAAAACGGGCAACTCGACGCTGCGCAGTTAGTTGGAGCTTATGTGAAGAAACCAGCTGCACTGATTCCAGTTTGGCTAGTCACAGTATCCACTGTAATGACAGTGTACGCCAAACTAGGTAAACCTAACTGGCGAAGAGTAATAGTGGGCGATAGCCGGAGTTTGATCCCAACGACCGACGAGTATTAAGTGACTGTTGCCAGTCAACAGAAATAAACCGAGGCAAAAGCGACAGCTAAACTCGAGTAACAGTTCGTATAAAAACATTGCCGCTGGAACTAAACTGCTGCTGTTGTGGTCTTAAGCCCGGAGACTGGTGTGATGCAGCTCTCCACCCTACTCTATCCTGAGCGAGCCTTTTCATCTCCCACATCCATTTGAATCTGCTTACTATACGCGTCTCTTGGTCTCCCTCTGCGATTTTTACTCCACACACTTCCCTCCAATGCTAAATTTACGATTCCTCGATGTCTTACAATGTGTTCTACCAAGAGATTCCTTCTTTTAGATGAGGTATGCCAAAAATTCCTTTTCTCACCAATTCTGTTCCGTACGTCTTCATTAGTTATGCGATCTACCCACCTCATCTTCAGCATTCGTCTGTAGCACCATTTCAAAAGCCTCTATTCTCTTCCTGTTCGCACTGTTTATCGTCCATGTTTCACTCCCGTACAAGGCAACACTCCACACAGTGCCTTCAGAAAAGACTTCCTTACACTTAAATTAATATTCCATGTTAGCAAATATCACTTTTTCAAAAATGCTTTTCATCCCACTGCCATTCTGCATTTTATATCTTCTGTACTGCGACCGTCATATGTTATTTTACTACCCAAGTAACAAAACTCATATATCACCTGCATTGTTTCGTTACCTAATCTAATTCCTTCAGCATCGCCTGATTTTATGAGACTGTATTCCATTATCTTTGTTATGCTCTTGTTAATGTTCATTTTATACGATCTCTTCAACACACTGTCCATTCCATTCAACTGCTCTTCTAGGTCTTTTGCTGTCTCTGACAGAATTATAATGTCATCAACGAAACGCAATGTTTTTATTTCTTCGCCCTGAACTTTAATCCCTATTCCAAAATTTCTTGCTTTCCTTCACCGCCTGCTCGATGTACACATTGAATGACATCGGAGAATGGTTACAACCCTGTCTTACTCCCTTCCCAAGTAATGATTCCCTTTCATGCCCTTTGAATCTCATAACTGCGGTATGGTTTTTGTAAAAGTTGTAAATAACTATCCTTTTCCTGTATTGGCACGTCGTCTGCTTGACCACTGGCACGACCTGTCGACGTTTTCACTCCGCCGTATCCACGGCAACCATCGGCATCGCTGTATTTTATCTTTGATTTACACTCTGTCTTCGATTTGAATGTTATTGTTATCAACATCCAATAGATGGCAGGCATTTCCTAGACAGACAATTTCTTTTTATTGTTTAATGCTTCAATTATTCTGTATAACTGACATGGTAACCACATTCGGACCGGTGGTTGTCGGTGTCGTCCACCCCACAGTAAATACTTAGGGGTGTGTCAGCGAGACGGATACGGTGCAGGTGAAAACGATTGACTTGTTTGCCGTTGACGGTGATATTCCAGGCGGATTGGATGCTGGAATCGACGCGAGGAACTGGAACGCAAAATTGCTAATCCATTAACATTTTGACCTCATGGTGTCAAAGGACAAACTTGACCATAGCGCCAAACAAATGAACCTATCTTCTTTTGAAAGGCAGTCTAGTTATAAACCCAACTGTTCGAATAAACGGTGTACCAGTTATAAGAAGACCCAAAGCCAGGTACCTGGGAGTAATACTGGACGAGCGCTGGAATTTCGCGGCCCATGTAGATGCAGTTGCAGACAGAGCCCTGATAGCACTTAACAGACTGGTTGGGATTGGGCAGAGAAGGTTGCACCTCCCACCCAATCTCATTAAACTTTACTACAACAGTATTCTGACAACCATCATGGACTACGGATCTGGCAGCTGGGCCCACAGACTCACTAGGGTGGCGCTTGCAATGGCGGTGAGAAGAGTTCAGAGAAGTATCCTCCTTCATTCAATTGGGGCATACAGGACGTCGCCGGGCGGCGTCCTCTTGGTGTTGATGGGGCTTTGTCCTCTAGATATCAAGATTCGGGAGCTGGCGGCGGCGTACTGGCTGAAAAAGGAAAATGGGGACAAAATACAGGAGATCATGAAAGCCAGGGTGGAGGGGAAAAGGGAAATCGAAATTCGGGGACTAGAAATTTGGCAAAACATCTGGGACCAGGACAACACTGGAAGGAGGACACACCAGTTCCTCCCAAATGTGTCAGAAAGACTTAAAATGGGATACTTCCAGCCAAGCAGAGGATTGATTCACTTTCTCACCGGCCATGGCCCGTACTCGACGTATCTATGTCGGTTCAGGAAGCAGGCGACTCCAGGGTGTGGCTGTGGAGCTCCGGAAGGAACTCCAGAACACGTCACTTTCGAGTGCCCTACATACGATCATATTGTCTCTCATCTCAGACTACAACTACCTAACTGAAACACATACCAACTCATCAGACATGAAGCACATTTTCAAATTCTCAATGAATTAATCGACAAAATCTCAAACCACATCAGACATGAATTTATAAACCGATTATGAGACATTTTTTCCAGGCATGACTGCTGCACCAGGCCGTGCCGCCGGGGTACTCCGCCGTGCCCTGGATCAGGAGGACTGAGTGCAGCCAAATCACCGATTGCGACTCTATATATAAGTTAGATTAAGTTAGGCTTAAGAGAAAACAAGAAAACAACACAAGGACTGCAGTGCAAAAGGCCAGCCCAGTGTCAGAGGCACGCCCTCCGGAATTAGTTCGGGGGGCACAGGCCAACCAGTAGGTTTGTACATTACGGGCACACCTGTGAGCACTGCAGGGGGGGGGGGGGCACAAAATAAGACACTAAACGTAGCAGTAGCGACTTCCACATGAAACACAACATGCGAACGGACCCTGCATGACACAGCACATACGGCAGACGCAACAGCAAAAACAAAACATATCATGTAGCTCAGTAGAAACATTAGAAGTAGCATAAAAAGCACAAAAATGTAGTAGCATAAGAAGACCCATTTATGTATAGGTATTGGGTTATTGTATAATTAAAAGAATAATTGAAATAAATGCTTTCAGGAAGAAAAAAAAATCTACATGTACTGCTTTCCATGCAGGAGCCATATGATTTGGGGAAACTTTTGTTCAAAAGGATTGGGGGGCTGATGTAGTTGGGGGGCCTCATAGATAGTCTTTGCCCGTAGTAATGTTGGTGAGCCGAGAACAACGTCAGCCTGGCTGATATTAGACGAATCGAAGCGCTAATAGCGTTTGTCGCTGTTCTGGCGTCACCTTTGCCTACTGTAATATAGGGACTCGTGGCCTTTGTGGTTTGGTGTAATAGGTTTACAAACATTTGAACATTTCTTTAGGTCCTATCCTTTCAGTCTCCCCCCCCCCCCCCTGCCAACAGTTTAGTGATGGTGACGCCTGTGCTGCTCTGTGTACTTATCGCACAGGAACTGCAAAGTTCTTAAACCCGTGATTTACTAGCACTGCGAGACAAAGAAGACAGCATTCTCAACCAAGGGATGAAACGGGTGGCCATCGTCTTACGCTTACAATCATTTCGTGTGGCTCATTGGCCTGGTGCAAGTCTTTCAATTGGCCGCCACTTCGGCGACTTCCTCACATCGTTGAGAGGTGAAGGATGGGTTAAACTGTAAACTGAAAAAAATCAGAGGTCCGACCTGGTGTCGAATCCGCCCCCTTTCGGTTTTCAGTTTAGCGTTTTACCCGAAGACCACCGGGCCCGAAGTTACTATTACTGAAAGCAATTGAGTATCAATTCTCGCCTCGATCCCGAATTCCCGGCAATTTTAATTTTTCTTTATCGCACCTGACTAAATCACACCCACGGCCACAGTTCGATTTTTTTAATCATACATATCGTGACGTGTACTACGGTTATAGTAATACAGTAGAATAGAAGACATAAGAATATTGGGTTCCTTCATATGTCAGTACAGGCGGCACAAGTGAAGATGTCCGATTACACCGCAGAGTGCTGGAGTGGCAGGAGAAACTGGATGGGCACCAGCGATCAGCAAGTGAACACGTGCGTCAGAAGACGCTGACGTAATTCAGGCTCCGCACTGTCAGTCCGCATTAGAGCACTGCTCGATGCCGAGCACTTCTTGCACCCATCGACTGCTGCGGTGTAGTTTCATAACCTGGCGAACGCGTAATATAGAGATGTTGCCATTCAGACGCCGTAGTCATGAGTAGCCAGGAACAGAACAGGGAACAGCGTTAAAATTAGCTTCGCCACGGAAGCATGGTGCTACCATTAGCTATTGCTGATGATACAGGTATAGCTATCACAACTCACAAACTGATGGAATTGTAAATGATATCTTTCAGAAAGTTATTAAGTCGTTCTCTACAAATGGACTCTCATTAAACTTTGAAGAAACCCAGTATATACAGTTTCATACAGTAAATGGCATGACACCATTAATAAATTTAGACTTTGAACATAAATCTGTAGCTAAGGTAGAATATTCGAAAATTTTAGGTGTTTGCATTGACGAGGGACTGAATTGGAACGTTTGAGTTCAGCTACTTATGCTATCAGAGTCACTGCAAAATTTGGTGATGTACATCTCAGTAAATAAGCTTACTACGCCTATTTTCATTCACTGCTTTCATATACGATCATTTTCTGGGGCAATTCAACTAAGTAAAAAAGTATTCATTGCACAAAAGTGTGTAATCCTGCAGACATTTATTTAGGAATCTAGGGATCTTCACTGTAGCTTCACAATATATATATATATGTTGGTATTAACAATCCGATCCAGTTCAAAAGTAATAGCAGCGTGCATAGCTACAACACTAGGAGAAAGGGCGATATTCACTATTCAAGGTTAAATCTAACTTTGGCTCAGAAAGGGGTGAATTATGCTGCCACGAATGTCTTTGATCTCTTACCAAGTAGCATCAAAAGTCTTACAGATAGCCAACTAGTATTTAAAAATAAATTATAGGAATTTCTGAATGGCAACTCCTTCCACAATGTAGATGAATTCTGAGATGAAAATATTTATTGTCGAATATAGACAACATTTACTAAACTAACACGTTCCACATCATTACGGAATGTCGTATATTTGATCTATGGAACAAGTATTAATCTAATCTGGTACTATGACTGGTACGTTCCTCGCCTTGGCAGCAGTGGGAAAAAAGAGGTCATTCGACGCGAAGTGGTCAGTAAGGACGGGTTCATTGGGCAACTGTACTTGCGCCAACTATATGTCTAAACTGAAATGTTGCAATTAGTTTCGCGACTTCTCCCGCGTACTGCAGTAGTCACACTCTCCCCCCTCCCCCCTCTCCGCCGTAGATGAATTTTAGCAAGATAAGCGTCTAAAAACCAGGCTTTTGCGTCCTCCGACAATCTGTAGAAGAAAAAATGATGTAACTTTGTATTCGCAGAATACATGACATCAACTGCGAATGGGCAAAGCTGACAATGTGTACGCAGCCGGGATTCGAACCCAGGTCTTCCCCTTTGTAGGCAGTTGCGCTGACCTCTACACCACTGGGGACACAGTGATCACCGCACCTGCAAGGACTACCTAAGCACGCCTCCAGTGACATACAAATTCCCAGCTTCACCCTCCCACAGTACTCCAACTCGTAGTCACTATGTACTAATTCCGTTAAGAGTAAGGGCTTCAAACTTTGCCCACCCCTCCCCACTAATTACAACTGCAAGATCAGAAGTGAAGTCGGTTCTTTCGGAACAGACGCCACATATATATAATATACCGGTGACGGGCAATGAACCTTACGGTAGTGGGGAGAGATGGGCAAAGTTTGAAGCCCCAACTCTTACGGGAATTAGTACATAGCGACTACGAGTTGGAGTACTGTGGGCAGGGTAAAGCTGAGAATTTGTATCTGACGGGAGGCGTGCTTAGGTAGTCCTTGAAGGTGCGGTGATCACTGTGTCCCCAGTGGTGTAGAGGTTAGCGCAACTGCCTAGAAAGCGGGAGACCCGGGTTCGAATCCCGGCTGGGTGCACATTTTCAGCTTTGCCCATTCGCAGTTGATGTCACATATTCTGTGAATATAAAAAAATCACAACTGCAGGATCAGAAGTGACGTCGGTTCTTACGAAACAGACGCCACATGTATATAGATGTAACTTTGGTCACCTGACGAATATCACTCAAAGAAAGAAAAACTCTGGTCCGATTAGAATTTCTTGTTAGCTGGCGACCTCCAACTGGCGCGACAGCGTTGCCTCACGCTACCAGCTGCCGTTCAGTTAAGGTGACTGACAACGACTACTCGCTAAACCGGCACTGAACTTGAGTCAGAAAAAGTCAGGCTCCAACGCTAATGATCGCTGAAGCCGGCTGTCTGCACGTATTCCTACACTGGCTACACGGGCTGGCGCGCTACCGACCGCCAGCCGCGCTTTCTGCCACTCCGGTTACAGGCAAGACTCCGCACAGGCACACTGTCATCGAAAGAAAACGATACGAAGAAAAAATTAGAGTAAATGAAACTTTAATACAATTATAAAAATGATGCGGCCAAGTGTTCGAAACAAAAAATGCAAGTAAACTAATTAATAGAGAAAAAAGTTTTATTTTTCCTGGAATATTCTGTCGATATGGAGGATCATACAGGATGTCCAGAAAAGGACTCCCTGATTTCAAAATTAAATATCTCGAAAACAAAGATCGATAGATTAATGCATTAAATGGTATGTTTATTGTGAAAGCTGTAAGAAGTTTATACAGCAGTTTGACGTAATAGTTACAAAATCTGCTAAACGATGGCGCTGTAATCGCCAGACGTAGTGCCTAGTACAAATAATGATCCGAAGCCCAGAGCGATCAGTTCCACTTTTGAAACGTGAAAGGAGGTTAGCGTACCGAAGGAAGAGATTAAAACCATGTACTCCATTGGACAACTCGTTTTACGGTGCTAGAGTACCACAGGTTAGAAGAGAGTCCTACGGCAACAAGGCGAAGTATTTAAGCACAAATTAATGTTCCAAAAGGACCCGATGCGAAAACCATTCGTACGCTCTTCGTAAAATTTCAACGAATAGCAGCGTAACTGATGATCTAGTGGGGCATGTTGACCGCAAGCAATCCGCAGTAACGCCTGAAAATATCGCCACAGTTTTTGGAATTATTCAGCGAAATCCAATGTCATCCGTCCGTAGAATTGCATCTGAGACTGGTTTGAAGCATTCCAGCACGCAAAAAATACTGAGAAAGAGCCTACACATGTTTCCATTCAAAATTCAAACGCACCAGCTGTGCACCCGTACGAGCTGTGCAACAAAGGGTTGCCTTTGCTAATCAGATGCTCACAATGATTGATAGTGAAGGATTTGATGTTGGCTGCATGTGGTTTACAGATGAAGCACACTTCCACCTGAATGAATACGTGAATAAGCAGAACTGGCGATTTTGGGGTTCCGAAAAGCCATATTGGTGTAAAGCGAAAGTTACTGTGAGGGCTTCAGTATGCAGAAGAGGCATTTTTGGCCCTTTTTTGATTCGAGAAACGGTCACTGGTGCACGTTACGTTGCAATTTTGGAACAATTTGTCGCCACACAGCAAGCGTTAGAGGATCGATCAGGTACTGAATGGTTTATGCTAGATGGAGCCCGACCACATCGGACCGAACAAGTGTTTTGCTTTCTTGAGGAATATTTCGGGAATCGAGTCATTGCTTTGGAATATCCCAAATTTATTGGTGCAGGCATGGATTGGCCTCCATATTCACCCTGTGACTTTTGTTTTGGGTGAAAGACATGGTCTACCCGAAGCATCCCGCCACGCTAGACGAGCTTGAATCGGCGATCTCTGTGGCATGTGAATCCTTTTCGGTTGAGACACTACGAAATGTGATGACGAATTTCGTTCTTCGTTTGCGCCACCTCTGTAGTGCCAATGGTGAACATTGTGATGTGATTGTTTGCAATGAGTGTTTTCATACGCTTATTTCACTTATATAATTATGCTGATATGAGCTGTACAGCGTACAGCGCCATCTGTTAGCAACTTTTGTAACTATTATTTTGAACTGCCGTATAAACGTCTTACAGTTTTCACAATAAACATACCTTTTACTGCATTCCTCTATAGATCTTTGTTTTCGAGATATTTAATTTTGAAATCAGGAAGCCCTTTTCTGGACACCCTGTAGAAATATTAAAATTTTCAATACGCTGTAATTACGTTCCACAATATGTATTTATTACACAGGTGTGTAATATTCACATAAATAATTAATCGTTTTGAATCATTGGGCAGCCAATTTCAGTCAATTATAACCACCTTCATATTTACAGCACGAAACGATCAAGAGATGGGGCCGGCCGCTGTGGCCAAGCGGTCTGCTGTGCTCCAGTCACGGTCTGCACGGCCGCTAAGGTCGGGGTTTCGAATTCCCCCTCGGTCATGGATATTTGTGTCGTCTTTAGTATAAGGTAGTTCATAAGTAGTTTGTAAGTTTAGGGACTGATGACCCCGCTGTAAAGTCCCTTAATCTTAATAAACATTTGAACATTTGAACAACAAGAGATGGGTATAGTACCGGGCAGTCTACATCTTGAAATACTGGAAATATGATACTAAAATTGTTACAATGATGCATCGTAGAAGTTTGCGTAAGGTACTATAACGTTGCCCTTGCTTCGTATGATGCCATAATTGTTAAAGTAGATTCAGCGATTGTATTTTGGACAAGGAATTGACGGTACCGAATTTTTGAATTTGAAATAATTTAGTTAAATTACAGCACAAAATGAACATTAAAGCAAATAAACCGCGGGTTGCATATTAAAGTCGGGCACCATACAAGCAACAGCACATTATAAGACTTACGGCCGCCCGCGGTGGCCGAGGGAACTGAGGCACTCCAGTCACGGTCTGCACGGCCACTACGGTCGGGGGTTCGAATCCCCTCTCGGGCATGGATAATTATGCCGTCCTTAGTATAAGGTAGTTGATAAGTAGTTTGTAAGTTTAGGGACTGATGACCCCGTAGTTAAGTCCCATAAGCTTAACAAATATTGGAAATAAGACTTACGGAAAGCATCTAGCTGGATCCTGCGCTTCGTGTAGTAGAAACTGGAAATGATAACTTTTATTTCTTTAATACGTGAAAGTCCGAGAGGGGATCAATGTTCAGACTGTTCACTTCGCTTTTCATTGTTGTGTGACCGTGGGTGGAACATGAAGTTACTGGTAATGATGGACTAATAATAAAATAAAAAAAAATGACCGGACTTCTTGAAATTACAAAAGAAATGACTGCAGGATCTACAATCAAGCAAAGTATTGTATAAGGATGATTGATTGTGATTGAAATTTTGCAGACAATGCGAAACGATTGTAATGGGGTCTAAACATTGAACTATTAAGGACGTCGAGGAGCTGAAAACATTAAGAAATTAAATATTTGACGTGGAGGAGTTTGATTTAAATGAAAACCAAGGAGAGGGAATACTTTTTAAATTTAAATAATAATTTCTCAACAACAGCTTGCATTATTCTTACTTACATGAGTGGATACAGATATGAAAGACGTCTTTTCACATCGGATACAGACAAGAGAGTGAGTAAAACTACTATCACGGTTCCGTCTTCTCGCTTGTTCGGAAGTAAAAAATGACGAACGAAATTAAATTAGTTACATTGCGAGTCAGAGGGAACCGGTGGCGATAAGCATCGCTGATCAAAGATAAACAAAAAAATAAAATAAATGTGTATCGTTACAGTACAATAGAGCATATCTATTATTTCCGTAACATCTCTTAACACAGTGAAGCCGTAATGGAGTCGACACAAAGTAAAAGAAACAACCGCAGTCCTTCGTCATGTGTGTTTTAAATATGTTGAAATATGAAAAACTTCACCTTTTGAAATAGCTACAAGGAATTATTAAAGTGACAAGATATCATCGAGATACTATTTAGAAGAGAAAATAAACAACTAAGGAAGGTTAACAGCATAAAAACGACAATACGCATATACAGGGTGAATCACCTAACACTTGCACCGCATTTATTGCGGAAACGGAAAGTGCAATTGATGTGCGGTTTTCACATAATGTATTGGTAGTCAGGGGCTCGTATTTTTAGCTAACAAACAGATTGTAATATTATTTAGAAAGTGTATTTTTTATGTAAAACATACAGTTTTTTAAATGGAACAATGATTGTTTCTATCATACACTGAAATTTTTGACACTAACTGTGTACAAAGAATTCTGAATGACATTTTTATCGCGTTTAGTTTGGCAGCTACAACAGTTTAAAATTTCCATGGGGGGGGGGCTGCGATAGCGTAGCTCACTGGCCGATTGGCTAGCCCCTGGGGCACGGCCAACTGTCTCATGACCACCAGCCAGTCAGATACGCTGTCGTAGCCTTCACCCCATAAACTTTGAAAGGTTGTACTTCCAAACTAAACGTGATACAAATGTCATTCAAAATTCCTTTTACACAGCTGGTGTCAAAAATTCCAGTGCATGATAGAAACAACCATTGTTCCATTTAAAAATCGGTATTTTTTACATAAAAAATACACTTTCTAAGTAATATTACAATCTGTTTGTTGGCTAAAAATACGAGCCCCTGACTACGAATCCATTCTGTGAAAACCGCACATCGATCGGACTTTCCGTTTCCGCAATATTTGCGGTGTAAGTGTTAGGTGATTCACCCTGTATGTACATATATGCGTGGCCGCCAGTCTTGGGCTCTTTCCAAGAAAGGGACGAACACTCTTTCAAATTCTGAAGGTAGCAGCAGTAAAATATGGGGAACGAAAAGTTATTTTCACGTTGTACGAAAACCAGACAGCAGTTATGACGGAGGACGAGCATTGAAAGGGACACATCCGATGGGAAGGGATACTAAAGGACTGCAGCCTTTTCCCAGTGATATTCAATCTAACATTGAGCACGTTGCGAAGGAATTCAAGGAGAATTTTGGAAAAGGAATTAAAGTTCAGGGAGAAGAAATTAAAATTTAGCGGTTTGCCGATGTCATTGTAATTCTGTCAGAGACAAGCAGGGGACGTATACACAGTAATTGAACGGAATGTGGACAGTGTCTTGAAATAAGTTTATGAGTATTAATAAGAGCAAAACAAGTCCAATGGAATGGACTGCCGAAGTAATTAGATGAGGTAAGGTAATAATAAATGTGGAAGATGAGTTTTGTTGTTCAAATGTTTGTTAAGCTTAAGGGACTTAACTACGGGGTCATCAGTCCCTAAACCTACAAACTACTTACGAACTAGCTAATACTAAAGACGGCACAAATATCCATGCCCGAGGGGGGATTAAAACCCCCGACCATAATGGCCGTGCAGACTGTGACTGGAGCGCCTCAGTCTCGTCGGCCACCGCGGCCGGCGAGTTTTGTTGCTCGGACAGTAAAATAACTGTAAAATAACAGTAAGGATGATATAAAACCCTGCATGGCTAGGGGAAAAGAAGCATTTCTGAAGGAGCTGAATTTGTTGACATCCAAAATTAATTTAAACGTTAGTGAGTTCTTTCTGAAAGCATTTATCTGGAGTGTAGCATTGTAGGGAGCGAAAAATGGACGATACTGAGGTCAGAAAGCTGATAGAAGCATTTGAAATGTGGTGGTACAGGCGAATGAAGATTAGATTGATCATGTAACTGAGGTATTCAACAGAATTGGGAAGAAAAGAAATTTCTGTCACATCTCAACTAAGGGAAGGGATAGATATGGAGCGACACATTCTGAGACTTCAAGGAATCGTCAGTTTGAGACATCAAGGAAACCTCACTTCAGCTTCGGAGGGGTGTGTGTGGGGTTAAAGTCGCACAGAGGGAGACCGAGAGATGAATACATAAGCAGATTCAAAAGAATGTAGCGTGTTGGTCTTATTCAGAGATGCTTGCACAGGACAGAGTAGCGTGAATAGCTGTTTGGACTGAACACCCCGACAACACTGAGCTAGCAAGTATCGCGTCTTAGTGGTGCACAGATGGCGTAAGAGCGACCCTCTACACGCGGCAGTTGCGTAGCAGACTTCCCGAGGTGTGGCTGTGCGAGTGGTTTTTGTGAAGGTGCGTTTATACTGAAGTTCGGAACATGTTTTCGCTCGCAACATTGTTGCAACTTGCTCCCACCAAATGTTGACAACATTGTTCGTTGTTCGTGCCGCATTACACTACGGACCTTTGTATTCATGTCGTCTGTTGCTTGTTTTTACTTTACGGAATTCTCAGAACCAAGCTCCGAAGGAACAGACGCCACATATATAGAACTTACAGAAATGCCGATGAAAGGCAATGATCCTTTCTTCAGCTACAAGTGTGAGTTCTATTGGGCAGGGTGAAGCTACGAATTTGTATCTGACGGGAGGCTAACTTGAGTGTTTTCGTGTAGGTATGGTAATCTCTGTGTCCCAAGTGGTGTAAGGCTCATAGAAAGCATGACACCCGGGTTCGAGTCCCGGCTGCGTACACATTTTCAACTTTACCCATTCGCAATTAATGACATACATTCTGTGAATGAGCTTTGTTAAGTGAGAAGGAAGGAAAATTAGGATGTGGTGCTAAGTTACTATTCATAGATTAATAAGGAAGACGGAAAGAATAACGTAGTCATCGGTGGTGGACCAGAACATATTCCAGGAAGGCAGTTCCTGTGAAACAAAGACTTGCTGTAACCCTCGGTTTTCTCGCAGCAGGAAATTAGTAACAAAGTCTAGCATATTTATTTCATATTTCGAAGCCTGCTATACGATATTTAAAATGTGATCCCAGTTGAATAATTGCAGTGTTATGTTCGGGAACTTAAAAATTTTATATATTTTGTACATGGAGCACCCCACACTTCATGATTTTTTTACTCTTTTTTGCTTTCCCTTTTCTCCTGTCAGTATTGTGGTATGATGTCACTTATGATGTACCCAGCTACACAGCAACGTTTTTATTACTTTTATTTTATTTATTTCATTATTTTTTAAGAAAACTGTTTCTTTCTTATGTTCTTGTATCCTGCACAAAGCACGTTCCACAAGCACTGCTCTTCCTCATATAAGATGGTAAATTTTCTCATCGCTACACTCCATCCCGCAGAACACCGACGAACGACACAATACTCGGATTCATAGCGCAATAGAAACATACACTTAGCGGTGCGGAGCGTTAGTTCGTGGTAACAGGCCACACCGGGACACTGTTTGTGTGTTGGTAACATGTTGCCAGCATGTTGTGATCATCGGCAGTCTAGTAGCAGCCACGAACAGTGTTGCGAACAGTGTTGACAACAGTTGAGTGTTGAACTCAGTGTAAACGGGCCGAGACATGGAACGGCATCGAGAGCTTAGCCGTTAGGTTTAAAACTCATTGTTTTCCCGCGTTCGTAGTTGCAAATAATCTTTTACTTATGGGTTTCATGACTAATTAAGACCGAAACAATTAATTTTATAAAACCTAAAATTACGTATTTCGACGTTAATGAATAATTTTGCCTATTTCAGATATAAAATAGTAAAAGGCACTTATCTTTCTATTTTCAAAAGACTTTACTTGCTCCTAAGTTTTCCCCAGTTTTCGAATGACAAAAACTCACACTTCACGCAGAACGCATATGGAGTGTTGCATAAGGCAAATGTTTTACGAAAATCAAACTTGTAGCAAACGTTACTAACTACTTCTACAGTGAAACATCATGCTATCGTGGTAGCAAACATACCTTTTTGAATACATCAAAATTATGATTACAAAGGTTTTCATTAAATGTTCTACCATCCGTCTGTACCTGCACAGTCATCCCCGCGTAAAAATTACGTGCACTCAGCTTATATCCATGCAGTGCAAAGAATCTGAGAAGATACTGAGGATTCTTCTGCATGGGTTTTTGTAGATGAAACACAATCTCGGTCGGTACATTACAAAAGTGATTGTTGGAATGTTGGACCCAGGTACGCCAGCGGGGTCTTATTTGATTTGTTCACATTAACTCTAAATGACGTAGATAAAAATAAAATGCTCCTGGCCTTGGCAGATCCCTCTGCACATATGCATGCAATGTTTCACTTGTCCCAAGCGTTCTACTTTTGTAGCAACATGTGACTCATGTATCAGATAGTATCAAACGTATAGCAGAGCAAATACGGCTAGATATTCGTAAATAAAGTAACCTGTACGTTAAAGAATGATTTTGTTAAGACACCATCAAGGGTACAGGCATCCAAGGAACAATTTCCAGATGCCTCCTTGATACCTGATTCTGTTGTTTTCCGCTGGGGCGTGTGACTTTCAACAGAGAAACACTGCAGTAAGCACCTCCCGACAGTAGAGAATGTAGCTGAAAGTCTACCGGAGAATACCTAGTCTGTAACGTACCAATACAATTACTGTGACGTCCATCAGTCTAGAAGGACTTTGCTTATTGTTAGAGCCAACAAAACATTTATGGCGCCTCTCAAGCCAATTATATGTACGCTGTCACGACTAAACCGCTTAAAGGTTTTTTTATGGAATTAGGTATGGAGATAGGTTGAAAGCTGAGGAAGAACAAATGCAACTTTAGAAAGCGTGTATTTCAAGATATTTGGTGCATTTAAGTGTAGAACTCAAAATATGGAACAACTAATGGCTTCTAAGGCGCTTGAAGACTCCTTGATAAAGCTATTCGTTCTTTCACTTTTGAAATTTATCACGTTTCTTCAAATACATTTAATGGTAGATATCACAATCATACAATGTAAGCTTTCACGGTCCATGTAATATTCATTTAAAATTTCCGTGCTTATTGGCCCTGGTCGATTTAGGAAACTTTCCCCTAAGGTTTCATCTTCGGCTCTGGAAGACCCCCTCAGAGTTAAATTGGTGTACGTACGGAATGCTGTATATTGTTTATAACAATGTTGAAAGAAAGCATGTTCTGTATAGAACTCATGGTTCGTGGGTGGGGGGAGGGAGGGGAGGAGACCAGAAGATGTCTGAGTAGCGTCGAAACCGGTCATCCTAAAAATAAAAACGCGTTCTCGGCTGGAAACCTGTGCAGAAAGCATGTTGTTTACCTTAATAATTTAGATTCGCTTCTTTTATTCAGCTAATTAGTGTAATAAATAATGATGTGTAGCACAATTCATACATTTAAATAATAAACTACAAATTTCCGTTTGAGACGACTCTCTGAAATTGATTTAAAATGCTGGTTTTACAAATCAGTTTAGCTAAACTCAACACCCTGAATTGTTTGCGTTCATAGTGACTGACTGTACTTTGAGGGGGGGGGGGGGGGCATGCGAGGCAACCAGCTGTAAATACAACCTCTACTTCAGCAGTGTCAAACCCACAGTCGAAACCAACTTTCAGTGCAGTCCAGCAATTATCTGCCACATAATCTTTAAAAAAAAATTGAAAGAAAAAGAAAAAAAGGACTATTAAATGAATATTTGCATATTTTCGCTCAGAATTATCTTACGGCTATTTCAGTTGTGATTGCAAAACTAGAGATTTAAAGAAGTATGATAAGATTAAGTCATGGAAATACAAGCAAAGTCTGTGTTATTTATGTATACAACTGCGATGAAGAATATCAAAAGGTAAACCAGAGCCATAACTTGACCATATCAACTGGGTGGCAGATACATTTTGACAATTTAACTGCTCGTTTACGTGACTTAAACAAGCGTCTTCAGAGGTAGAAACCTACACATCAGTGCAACGTTACAAACAATAAATGCGTTCTAAATGAAACAAGCTGTGGGAAGCACAAGCGCATTTGATTTTTATTATTTCATCACGTTGTCGAAATATAATCTTCATGACGGGAACAAATACGCAGCCATACTTTCTGGTTTCATAAAATAATCTGAAGATAGATTTCATGATTTTCATGGAAATAATGAAATCTTTTTAATTTATACGACATATTTTACAAGCAATATAGATACGTTGTTAGAATATTTTCAGATGGAATTCTAGGAGTTGCATTCTGACATCCAGCTAAAAGAATAATTTGGCCGTGTGTCTTTGTTGGACTTCTACAAGTTATACCAACCTGGAAACATATCCCTTGCTTCAATCATGCATTACATATGTCATCTCTGTTTGGATGCACTTACTTTTCTGAACAGCTATTTTAAAGAGTAAAACACAGAAAGAGCAAAAATAAAATCAAAATCTCGAACACCTGGAGAACACCTTTGGAATAGCAAACATATGGATCGAATCTGACTTTGATATCTACACTGCTGGCCATTAAAATTGCTACACCAAGAAGAGATGCAGATGATAATCGGGTATTCATTGGACAAATATATTATACTAGAACTGACATGTGATTACATTTTCACGCAATTCGGGTGCATAGATCCTGATAAATCAGTACCCAGAACAACAACCTCTGGCCATAATAACGGCCTTGATACGCCTGGGCATTGAATCAAACAGAGCTTGGATGGCGTGTACAGGTACAGATGCCCATGCAGCTTCAACACGATACCACAGTTCATCAAGAGTAATGACTGCCATATTGTGATGAGCCAGTTGCTCGGTCACCTGTCACCAGACGTTTTCAATTGGTGAAAGATCTGGAGAATGTGCTGGCCAGGGCAGCAGTCGAACATTTTCCGTATACAGAAAGGTCCGTACAGGACCTGCAACATGCGGTCGTGCATTATTTCTGAAATGTAGGGTTTCGCAGGGATCAAATGAAGGGTAGAGCCACAGGAAGTAACACATCTTAAATGTAATGGCCACTGTATAAATACCGTCGTTGCGAACAAGAGGTGATAGATGTGTAACCAGTGGAACCCCATACCATCACGCCGGATGATATGCCAGTATGGCAATGACGAATACACACTTCCAATGTGCGTTCACCGCGATGTCCCCAAACACAAATGCGACCATCACGATGCTGCAAAAAGAACCTGGATTCAAATGTTTCAAATGTTTGTATAGTCTATGGGACTTAACTACGGGGTCATCAGTCCCTAAACTTACAAACTACCTATGAACTACTTACGAACTAGGACAGCACAAATATCCATGCCCAAGGGGGGATTCGAACCCCCGACCGTAGTGGCCATGCAGACCATGACTGAAGCGCCTTAGTCCCCTCGGCCACCGCGGCCGGCAGAACCTCGATTCATCCAAAAAAATGACGTTTTGCCATTCGTGCACCCAGGTTCGTCGTTGCGTACACCATCGCATGCACTCCTGTCTGTGATGCAGCGTCAAGGGTAACCACGGCCATGGTCTCTGATCTGATAGTCCATGCTGCTGCAAACGTCGTCGAACTGTTCGTGCAGATGGTTGTTGTCTTGCAAATGTCCCCGTCTGTTGACTCAGGGATCGAGACGTGGCTGCACGATCCGTTATAGCCATGTGGATAAGATGCCTTTCATCTCGACTGTTTGTGATACGAGGCCGTTGGGATCCAGCACGGCGTTCTGCATTGCTCTCCTGAAACCAACGGTTCCATATTCTGGTATCAGTCATTGGATCACGACCAACGCAAGCAGTAATGTTGCGATACGATAAACTGCAATCGGGATAGGCTATAATTCGACCTTTTTCAAAGTCGGTACGCATTTCTCCTCCTTACACGAGGCATCACAACAACGTTTCACAAGGCAACGCCGATCAACTGCTGCTTGAGTATGAAGAATCGGTTGGAAACTTTCCTCATATCATCACGTTGTAGATTTCGCCACCGGTGCCAACCTTGTATGAATGCTCTAAAAAGTTAATCATTTGTATATCACAGCATCTTGTCGGTTAAATGTCGCGTCTGTAGCACGTCATCTTCGTGGTGTAGCTATTTCAATGGCCAGGAGTGTAAGTACTTACATATAAAAGTGTTGAAGATATCTTAGGTATCAAATTAATTCCGTCCTGCTTTTTTAATAAAGTTCAATATATCATTAAATTCAAAATTACACGTGTCAACGTAAATGTATTAACTATATACCCCGACCCTTTCAGATGGTGCTTGTTTTTTAATTAAAATAAAAGGGCTGGCATTTTCTTCGCGCACGTCGGTCGACATTGATATGCAGTGCTAGATTATGTGCCCCCGTAATTCGGTTGCTGCGTCGCTGACCATCATACAAGGCGCCAGTTCGATTCCCCGCATGGGGCTGAGTGTTGTTGGTCCCTCTTCTCCTCCAATTTCATCGACATGAAAGTCGGCGAAATAGCGTTACTGAAAGGATTTTCAGCAGCGGGCGAAACCCAACGGGGATATCCCGTCCACTAAAATCCATACGATTATTTCATTTCAGTACGAGGACGACTGCAATGTAGTACAAAATAGTAGCATCATTCTGCCACTGTCCTGTAGCAATGTCTGTTTAGCAGTTCTGTCTCAGAAGCGAATCATTCCTAATGACTGTTTACCGACCACTTCGACGTTAATGAAACAAAGCGATAATTATGTGTTCAGCGGGATGTGTAGCCCGTGCGTTTTCACAAATTATATGACATTTGACGTCATGGATGAAGATTTTTTCTTGCTTCATTGGATCACATGGGCCATTATAAATGCCGTTACTATCCTTTTTTTTATTAATATATGACGTCCTCCTACAAGAACATAGGTGGCCTTCTTCGGTTCCTAAGATAAAGGAAAAAAGAGACGGAACCTGATCGCATGTAGATATCACTAACGATCGGTTTGTCGGTAGGTGCAAGTGCATAGCTGCTTTTCGACCTTGAAGTGTATCCTTATGCTGTGTCAAGTTTCAACTCGCTTGATCAACTCTTTAGGTGTGGGGTAATACTTTACAAACGAGTTCTTGTACCCCGGAAGAGTCGTAAACAAGCTCTGACGCAATGGAAAAGAGAATAATATGCGAATGAAATCACAAGGTTAAGATTACCAAACACTATTCGACAACGAGTTTGTAATCCCCTATGACGTGGGGATGATATATATGTCATGTGTCGATGTCTCGCCTTTGAAAAAACCTGTAGCAATATTTCCGGGGTCACAGAATGGATTCAGAGACGTGACATGTTACACGCTATCACACTTTGTAAACACAAACGAAACGTCAGTGTTATGGTGCACTCGTCCGAAATACCGGGTGATCAAAAAGTCAGTATAAATTTGAAAACTTAATAAATCACGGAATATTGTAGAGAGAGAGGTAAAAAATGACACACATGCTTGGAATGACATGGGGTTTTATTAGAAAAAAAAGTTCAAAAAATGTCCGACAGATGGCGCTGGACAGCAAAACGTCAGTGACCGCTACAGTGACGGGTGACAGGTACGCCGATATGTTACAGAATCGCATCATCCCCAGCCTGGCTGATAAACACCTGCTGGAACGTACGATTTTTATGCAGGATGGCGCTCCACCCCGTATTGCTAGACGAGTGAAAGATCTCTTGCGCGCGTCGTTTGGTGATGATCGTGTACTCAGCCGCCACTTTCGTCAAGCTCGGCCTCACAGGCCCCCAGACCTCAGTCCGTGCGATTATTGGCTTTGGGGTTACCTGAAGTTGCAAGTGTATCGTGATCGACCGACATCTCCAGGGATCCTGAAAGACAACACCCGACGCCAATGCCTCGCCATAACTCCGGACGTCCTTTACAGTGCTATTCACAACATTATTCCTCGACTACAGCCATCGTTGAGGAATCATGGTGAACATATTGAGCATTTCTTGTAAAGAACATCGTCTTTGGTTTGTCTTAATTTGTTATGCTATTTATTGCTTTTCGGATGAAGCGCCATCTGTCGGACATTTTTTGAACTTTTTTTTCATAAAACCCCATGTCATTCCAAGCATGTGTGTCAATTTTTACCTATCTATCTCCATTATTCCGTGATTTATTAAGTTTTCACATTTATACTGACTTTTTGATCACCCGGTACATCGAGGAGCCAAAGAAACTCGTATAATCATACGCATACAAGCACAGAGATATGTACGTGAGTACGGCACTGCGGTCGGCAACACCTATTAGACAATAGTTGTCTGCCGTAGACGTTGGATTGCTACAGTGGCAGGTTGTCACGATTTACGTCAGTTTGAACGCGGTATTATAATTGGCGCATGAGAGATAGAATCTTCGAGATGGCGACAAGGTGGGGATTTTTCCGCATGATTATTTTAAGAGTGCACCGTGAATACCGGAAATCCGGTAAAACATCACTGTCGCCACAAAAAAACAGCCCATAAAAATGGACCGAAGACGCCTGAAGTGAATTTCAACGTGACAGAAGTGCAACCCATCCACAAATTGCTACGCATTCCAGTGCAGGGCTATCAGCAAGTGTCATCGTGCGAACCATTCAACTATTCAACGGAACATCTTCGATATGGGTTTTCGAAACTGAAAGCCCACTCACGTACGACACTAAGCTTTTCGCCTGGGCCAGTCAACACCGACATTGCACTATATAGTTGCTTGGACTGACACGGTGAATAAACGGGTTCCCACCAGATCACCGAAGGCAAGCACCGTCGGGTGTGCCAGTTCTTGGATGGGTAACCGACCGGGTACGCTACGCGCTTTCGCCAGTTTTCCCTCAAGGGATAGAGAACAGGTAGTGTAAAGTCTCTGGTCGCCAGTCTTTGCACCAATGCCCTGAATAAATTCCAAATCTCGCCGTAGCTTCTCTCGGAGTGAGGGCGCGGCACACTGTTGATGGCGACCCGTCCGTCTGGAGCGCCACGTTGCGGATCGCGAGACCTCGCACGTCGGATGTTCGAAACCTCCATCGGGTATGAATTTTTGTGTTGTCTTTAGTATAAGTTAGTTCATAAGTACACTTCTGGCCATTAAAATTGCTACACTACGAAGATGACGTGCTAGAGACGCGATATTTAACCGACAGGAAGTAGGTGCTGTGATATACAAATGATTGGCTTTTCAAAGCATTCACACAAGGTTGGCGCCGGTGGCGACACCTACAACGTGCTGATATGAGGAAAATTTCCAACCGATTTCTCATACTCTAAAAGCAGTTGACGTTGCCTGGTGAAACGTTATTGTGATGCCCCGTGTGAGGAGGGCAAATGCGTACCATCACGTTTCTGACTTTGATGAAGGTCGGGTTGTAGACTACCGCGGTTGCGGTTTATCGTATCACGACATTGCTGCTCGCATTGGTCGCGATCCATTAACTTTTGGCAGAATATGGAATCGGTGAGTTCAGGAGGACAATACGGAACGCCGTGCTGGATCCCAACGGCCTCGTATCACTAACAGTCGAGATGACAGGCATCTTATCCACATGGCTGTAACGGATCGTGCAGCCACGTCTCGATCCCTGAGTCAAGAGATGGGGACGTTTGTAAAACAACAAACAGTTCGACGACTTTTGCAGCAGAATGGGCTATCAACTCGGAGACCATGGCTGCGGTTACCCTTAACGCTACATCAGAGACTGGAGCGCCTAAGATGGTGTACGCGAAGACGTACCTGGGTGCACAAATGGCAAAACGTCAGCTTTTTTGGATGAATCCAGGTTCTGTTTACAGCATCATGATGGTCACATCCGTGTTTGATGAGATCGCGGTGAACGCACATTGGAAGCCTGTATTCGTCATCGCCATACTGGCTTATCAACCGGCGTGATGGTACTGGGTGCCATTGGTTACACGTCTCGGTCACCTCTTGTTCGCATCGACGGCACTTTGAACAGTGGCCGCTACATTTCAGATGTGTTACGACCTGTGGCTGTACCATTCATTAGATCCCTGCGAAATCCTACATTTCAGCAGAATAATGCACGACCGAATGTCGCATTTCCTGTACGGGTCTTTCTGGATACGGAAAATGTTCGACTGCTATCGTGGTCAGCAAATTCTCCATATCTCTCAGCAATTGAAAACGTCTGGTCAACGATGGCCGAGCAACTGGATCGTCACTACTGTTGATGAACTGTGGTATCGCGTTGAAGCTGCATAGGCATTCTACCTGTACATGCCATCCAAGCTCATTTTGACTCAATGCCCAGGCGTATCAAGGCCGTTATTACGGCCAGAGGTGGTTGTTCTTGGTACTGACTTTTCAAGATCTATTCACCCAAATTGCGTGCAAATGTAATCACATGTCAGTTCTAGTATAATATATTTGTCCAATGAATACCCATTTATCACCTAAATTTCTTCTTTGTGTAGCAGTTTTAATGGCCAGTAGTGTGGTTTGTATGTTTATGGACTGATGACCCCGCAGTTAAGTCCCTTAAGCTTTACCAACATTTGAACATTTGGACCCGTCCATTGGGTGTGGACGTTAAGCTCGTCGGCCCCCTTGCTGCTTATCGAGAGGAGTAGGCACTGAGTTTCACCCTCTCCCTTCTCTTATCATCCCGAATACGACAATACAAACGCACACCCATTACAGTCACCTACACTTAACATAGACACTTCAGCCCACAGTTCTCATACTTCGCGAAGGAAAGACGGCTGCGGGCGCGAAGGACAGGGAAAACCTTTCCAATTAGGCGGCTGAACCTTGCCCTTCGGGGTCTCCCAACCATTTATGCCATACGACTTCACCTGATCTGTCGAGTGTCGTTTCCAATTGTAGAGATCAGAGACTTTTACAGGAATGGAAACCACTTCATGAATCCACGGACGCTGTATGTCAGCACGGGCCAAGTTGGTGGAGGATCTGTACCGTTGTGGGGCTTCTGCAGTTGAAGGAATATGGGACTCCTGATAGATCTAGCTACGACTCTGACAGGTGATATGCACGTATACTACCTAGCTGATCACTTTCGTGTTCCTTGTGCAGCCTGACGAACTTGTGCAATTCCAGCGGGACAATTCGACACCCCACTCGCCCTGAATTGCTACAGAGTTGTTCCAGGAATAATTTTCGGAGTTCTCCCTAGTACTGAACATTACTGAGCGTATCTAGCTAGCATGCCTTGAAACGTGCTGTTCTGAAGAGGTCTACCCTCTCTAACACTCACGGATTGATGGCGTCCATTTCCCTAGCATTCCTTCAGACATGAGTCGAGTCCGTGCCAAGTAGTCTTGCAACACCTCTGCGTGATCGCTGCGGCTCCACACGATATTAGGAAGGCGTAGCACATTTTTTTTTTAATTGTAAATTTTTTGGCTCTCCATTGTATATCGAATACAGTAAAGTGGCTTGTGACTAATTGTTTACCCCCTATCGTGAGGTTTCCTAATGGCCCGGACCGACATAACAAACTGAGGCTCCCTTTGCCGCTCCCTCCCCTCCCCCATCCATCCACGCACAGCAGTTCTCCGAAAGTTTCAAAGGCAAGCCATGTTTTTCATTCTCTGTCGTGACAAGTTACAAGGTATAACGCAGTTTTACGGCGATATCGATGAAATTGACTGCTTTCGTAATCTCTTCGCTATTCTTTAATAGCTATTTTTCCCTCTTATACGACAGCAATTATTACATGATTTCTGTTGTTCGAATCTACTATATATGTTTCGTAACTAAGTCGCGCCGCGGTGGAGTAACCGAGCGGTCTAAAGCGCCTCGCTGCGGAGCGCGCGGTTGCTCGCCGTCGGAGGTTCGAGTCATCCCTATGTCATGGTTTTGTGTGTTGTCCTTAGGTTAGTTTACCTTAACTTAAGTAGTTTGTAAGCTACGGACTGATGATCACGCAGTTTGGTCCGATAGATTTAGAAACATTTGATTTGAACTAAGTCGCCATAGAGCGAGCGGGGTGCATCCGTTTAAGGTGCAGCTCATAATGAAATAAAGATTCACGCAAACTATGGAAGCGTCCATCTGAAAGAAATTACAGAATAGTTTGCTATGGTTAGATCTCGTGTATTAAAGAACTAGTGTGTTCTTCTTGATGTCTACAGATGATAAAATTCGTTGCATAACTCAGATGAATCCACCCAAGCTCAACTGGTTGAAATTTAATCTCTATGAAATGAACTGTATAATAATTATGAATGACCATTGAAGAAGTAATTTTTTGAGTATAATACTTACGTTGAAAAAGCAAATTACTCGCAACCACTTCAGTGTACATATTTGCTCATTTTTATACTGTACTTACAGCACGTCTGTGTAGGTAGTACAGGTATCGAAAACGTTTGGTGTAGAATACTAGAGTCTAGCAGAAAACTGGTAATTATTCTATGCTATTTTTCACTCAAAGTCTTACAAACATTCTAAAAATTCTTAACGCATATCATAATAGGGAACTTCATACAGCGTCCTGCGTTCAGGTTTCTTATCAATACTGTAACGATGACCATCCTTGACAAGACACGGCCTCCCTTTCGCTGTTATCACTTCCTTCGTGTGCAGTGCACAGAACAGAAGCGCATACGAAAATGCACGGATCCAAAGCCATCGGCGACGACACTGAGAAACGGTGACAACACTTGCACTGATGATGGGCGACTGGGGGAGACAGGGAGCTGGGAGGTTCTGTTCGCAAGCACCCGGTTTGCAAACCGGTTGGTTGGGATAGCTAAGCTACCTGCGACACCCTTGTAGGATACTCAACAGTAGAAAACCCTCGTAGCCAAATTATAACCCAACACATGCGTACGACATTAACACGCATTAATACGCATCTTAAACCTCTGCTTCTTCATCGGCCAGGTGGTGCGTGGCGGTGGAGTAGCCGAGCGGTCTAAGGCGCCTCGCTGCGGACAGCGCGGTTGCTCGCCGTCGGAGGTTCGAGTCCTCCCTTGGGCATGAGTGTGTGTATTGTCCTTAGGTTAGTTTACGTTTGTTTAAGTAGTTTGTAAGCTGCGGACTGATGACCACGCAGTTTGGTCCGATAGATTTACAAACATTTGAACATTTTGGTGTGTGGCATTCCTCTTCATTTCCTGTTTCACTCGCAAACTGGGCGAGGGAAAAATGAGCTCCAATTTCTCTCATATTATCTTTGTTTATCCTCAACCGAAATGAAATTAGACGGCAGAAGTATCGTTCTGTTGAGAGATTCAATTGCCGGACTTCTGAAGTTTCAATGTTCAATTGTGTGTATAGCTTATGGGACTCGACTCCGGGGTCATCAGTCCCTAAACTTACAAACTACTTATCAACTAGCTTATGCTAAGGACGGCACAAATATCCATGCCAGAGGGGGGATTCGATCCCCGACCGTAGTTGTCGTGCAGACCGTGACTGGAGCGCCTCAGTCCTCTCGGCCACCGCGTCCGGCCTTCTGAAGTTCAGTGGTTCTTGAAAAGAGCTTCGCTTGCCCTCCAAGGGATTTCATAAGCATCTCTGCTCTGCTGATGACATTGTAATTCTGTCAGAGACAGCAAAGGACTTGGAAGAGCAACCAAATGGAATCGACAATGTGTTGAAAGGAGTGTACAAGATGAACATTAACAATAGCTAAAAAAGTGTAATGAAATTCAGTCTTAGAAAGTCTGGCGATGCTGAAGGAATTAGATTAGATAACGAAACAATAAAGGTGGTAGTGGCGTTTTGTTACTTGGGCAGTAAAATAACATAAGATGGTCCCAATACAGAGGATATAAAGTGCAGATTGGCATTGGGAAGAAAAGCGTTTTTGGAAAAGATAATTTTGTTATTGTCGAATATTAATTTAAATTAAGGAAGTCTTTTCTAATGGCATTTATGTGGAGTGTTACCTTGTACGGGAGTGAAACAAGGACGAAAAACAGTTCGGACAGGAAGAGCATAGAGGCTTTGAAATATGGTGCTACAATCAATGCTGAACATTAGGTGAGTAGATCGCGTTACTGATGAAGAGGTACTGAACAAAATTGGAGAGAAGAGGAATTTATGGCATATCTTGACTAAAAGAAGGAAGTGATTGGTAGGACACATTCTTAAAAGGAGAGGACAGCTACTCGTCATCGCCGAATTCGTCCAAATGTGTGGTACATCTAGGGCGTGGTGAGATATGAAAGTGCACCAAGTGGTAACTCCAGATGGCCGAGCGTTTAGGAAATAAAAGGAAGTTTGAGACGGATCTGTCACCATATGCACGTATCAACTGTCCCTGAGAGAGTCTGTTTAGAAAACGGTGTTTCGCTCAGCTGTAAGAGATCGGGTTTTTATTGAAAGGTTCTCGGGTTCGATTCCGCCCGGCGGCTAATATTTTTCTTTTTTTTTTTTCTGGGTAATGCGTACACTACTGACTTCACAATCAATATATTCTATGGAGACATTACCAAACAATGTAACTGCCAAAGGGCGGCGTTCATAACGCGCGGAAGATGCGGTCAAAATTAATGCTTCCCCTGTTTCTTCGATGAATATCACCCATTTACATGTAATTGATCAATTGCAGAATACTGGAAGTGTCGATTTACATACACGACGTCCCCACGTACGCGTTAACTACAGTCCCTTTATAATGTTTGTAGTCGCGAATTTCTTCCAATGCCCTTCCTTTTTTTGCTTATATAAATTAATAAACTAACCTATATGATGTTGCGGTTAACTGTGACGTCAGTATACATCTACATCTGCGTCAATACTCTGGGAACCACTGTGAAGTGCATGGCAGAGGGTACGTCCCAAGGTACCAGTTATTAGGGATTTTTTCCCATTCCATTCACGTTTTGAGCGTGGAAGGAATGGTTGTTTAAATGCCTCAGTTCGTCCTGTAATTAATCAAATCTTGTCCTCACGTTCCCTACGGGAACAATACGTAAATATACGCATTGCCAAGGAGCAGAAAAAGAATTTGACAGTTGATAAGGTGCATATGATGATAGATCCGTAAAAAAAATCCTTTTATTTCCTAAACGCTTGGCCATCTGGAGTTCCCCACCATAAAGTTGGACGAATTCGGCGATGACGAGTAGGTGTCCTTTCCTTGTTAGATATATTCACAGAATATATGACATCAACTGCGAATGGACAAAGCTGAAAATGTGTACCCAGCCGGGATTCGAACCTTGGTCTCCTGCTTGCTAGGCAGTTATGCTGAGAACTACACCACTGGGGACACTGTGATCACCGCACCTGCAAGGACTACCTAAGCACGCCACATGTATATACATTCTTAGACATCAAGGAAACGTAAATTTTGCATTGGACGGAAGTGTGTAGGAGAAAAATCGCAGAGGGAGACCATGAGACGTATATAGTTTAAGCAGATTCAAATGGATGTAGGTTGCCGTTCTTTTGAGGAGATGAAGAGGCTTGCTCATTATAGGGTAGGATGGAGAGCTGTCTCAAACTAGTCTCCGTAGTGAAGACCATAACAGCAACATTCATTTTATTACTCGCAATAATTTATGTAGGATGATCGTTCCCAAGGTAAAGGCGAAAACTTGAAAAAAGTCCTCATCCTTTCGTCCTGAAAATTTATGCGCAAGGCAGAAACCTTCACACACTCATACTACTCTTATTTGGGATGGGTGCAGAGATGCATCAAACCAGTCTCCAGACTGAAGACCGCAACAAGAACAACTCTGTAAGACTCGCGTCTTGATCGAACCTACCAGTAACAAATCTAGCAGCCCGTCATTCATTGCTTTTATACTTCCTTCGAAAAGGCCTGGCGGGGATCGGAAACACTCGGGAAGCAGTCCAGAATGGGTGCCACTTACACGCGGTCTCCTTTACAGATGAAACGCATCTCCCAGCTAACCGTATTAGACTGATAGCCTTCTCCGCAACTGTCCTTACCTAATCGTCCCATGTCATATCGATCAGTTAATTTTGGTTTTAGGTGGTAGTCTACAACCGAGATGTACTTTGAAAAAATCATTCCTGTGCCATAGCTGTAAAATACTTTTATTTGTTATGTTCTGCCGGTTTCGGCTATTGCTGCCTTCAACAGAAGATCAACAAATTATTTTACATCAACAACAACAAGATAAAATTTTTCCTGAATACCTCAACGTCAAATTTTTACAAAAAAAAGGACAGGTTTTTTAAAATCTATGACAATATTTACTGTAAAAATGTGATGTTGCTGTATGCAGGAAAAATGTTTTTGTTGTTGTAAAATATTTTGTTGATTGAAGCAACGGCCGAAATCGGTCGAACACAACATATAAAAGTATTTCACAGCTCTGGTACAAGAATGATTTTTATTTATTTATTTATTTATTTATTTATTTATTTTTTTTTTTTTTCAAAATTATATCGACGTGCAACATTATACCTGTACATTTAATCCACCTGACTGTGTAAATTATCACACTATTTATGCTGTACTAGAAGATATTCGAACATAAAACGATTGTTTTTCCTACTTTACTTTACCTTAACGTACCCTAGAAAAGCGTTGTACAAAAATAAGTTGTAGGTAGAGGTCTAATGAAAGTGCCCTGGCATCCACACCGTATCAGCAAAGCGCTTATGTGCGACTGCGAATAAAGTTATGAATAATAGTTATATGCAGTAATACTAAAAAAGTGGTATGTTTTGACAGAATAAAAAAGGAGATCCCATCAGAAAAGCATTGGCACTCCGTAGTTGTAGTGGTGGCAACACTGCGTCAGGGAGACCACAGAGTTTCGCTGAGCACAGTGAACATTTCTGAAAGGAGCGACTGAAAGAAAAAAAAGGAGGAAAGAAACGAAGGGAAAAAGATCTGGACAAACTGCGACGTTAAATAGAGAGTAATTAAAGATTTACTGCTATTTATTAGAAGATGAATAAAAAGAAGGGCTTATACACATAACGATTTCATTACCTACTTCAAAAAATGTTGAGTATCATTCCACACTTTGTAAAGTATTTTCAAGAACTCATGCGTAATTTAAAGTATTAGAACTCATAAAGGATTCGAGTAAACGGTATCCTACGCCTAAAATACATGTTAAATATTCAGCTGAGAATATCACTAACAGCTTCATTCTTATCTGAAGTTCTGATAGCTCGTATCACAGACGAATGAACTGAAGTAATGGCAGTGTTGTAGAGTTGCCAATGCAGTATAGCTCTTCGTTAGTAGAGAAGGCTTTCTTCTTCTTGACTTTCTTTATTCATATGTTCTAAGGAAACTGCGTTACTAAAAGTTTTTGCTTAATGATTTGCTATAAATACTGCTGAAAATTTGATTCTGCATGAAAATGTGTTGTTTCATGTCGGCATTTCTTTATTTTCAGTAGAGGAAACTGATCGGTTTAGATTCTACATTCGCAACACTGCGTATATGCACAAAGGACATGGTTCTTTCAGAGTTTTACAAAAGACATACGTTATTTTCACTACGTAATGCACGAGACGTTATGTGACACAGAGCAAAGAATGTCATGTCAAGTGTTTAAACTGCCGCTCACTTCTACCTGAAGTTTCATCTAGGGAGAAAAGTTCAGCTGAAGCGATACTAGCGCTCCAAGCGGCCAGTAGGGAGTAGCAGAAGAATGACATGATACGAACTGAGTAGTTGCTGTTTTGTATGCCGTTTCTTCCATATTTCATTATCACTAAACGTTGTTGTAAATTTCAAATGTTCAAATGTTTGTAAATCTATCGGACCAAACTGCATGGTCATCAGTCCGTAGCTTACAAACTACTTAAACCTAGGTAAACTAACCTAAGGACAACATACACATCCATGGCCCAGGGAGGACTCGAACCTCCACGGCGAGCAACCGCGCGCTTCTCAGCGAGACGCTTTAGTTCGTTCGGCGTTGTGAATTTCCTAAAACAAATATGAAACTGTCATTAAAGCAATATCACTGCTTCAGTTAATGGCAGTCTATAATAATAAAATGTCAGTGCAGTGTACAGGTTTCGTTTAGACCCAGACCACAGCTTCAGGGTCAGCCCATCTGCTACACCATGACAATGCCAAACACCATAGTCGTTATAACGCAGGGGAATATCAGGAAAATGGGTTTGAAAAGTGTCCCCCATCCTCCCTACAGTCCGCACTTGGCTCCATCTGATTTTTAACTGTTTAGTCATCTGAAGGCCTACCTGTGTCGTAAAACATTTGATAGAAAGACCTTATGCCCTGTGTCAAGCGATGGTGTAAAAGGCAAACCCCAGAATTTTAACAAATTACATTTACGTAATGGAAAGAACGTTGGGCCAGATGTATCACAACTGACTGAGGCTACATTGAGTAGGCTCAATGTATGACTAAATGTTATTGGTAGATTCAAAAGAATATAATTCTCCTTCTGCAAAATATAAAAAAATGGATCCGACTGTGCAAAATTTTTTGAACGCCCTTTGTACCACTCGCGACTGCGTTCTTTGAACAACTCCATCACTCTGTTGACGTTTATGACATGGCAACTGGCTTACATAGTCTTCCTGAGGGTTTGTACATAGTCTGCAACCAGTGTATTGACCGTAATGATGCCTTCAAGATCTCTACTCGACCTAGGGAGGCCACGTGAAGATCCCGTAAAGTGCAATTGAACCGCCGCCATCTTGTCTCCGTCTCGCAGTACAGATGACAAGGAGTTGTCTTCCAAGAAGACAACAGATTCGCTCCCTCTTGTCAGCATAACGGAGAAGATACAGGATGACATCAGACCATACACCGCTCTCCCACTGCACCAACGTCATCTGACTATGGTCATGTGCCGATTTTAGTCGTGGTTGTCGATGTCATGGTGTTAACATTAGGTCTGTTTAAGTAGCGCCAGAAAGCTACTTTTAAGCACGAGAAATCAGACAAAGGTGCGCATACATACCTGCGATGACGTATTTGGAGCTTGCTCTGCTTAAAAGCTTTTAGTCCTAATTGTGGCTGAATTATCATGCCTGGCAATGGATCAAGAGCTGATCTGTGACCTCATTATTGTATTATTATACAATGCCGATGAGTTATGCAGAGCAACAACAATTTATTTTTCATTTTTATTTCTGTGACTTCATGAAAGCATGATAAGGGTATTCAAACTTTACAAATTATACGTTATACGTACAAAGCAACAACAATGTATACAATGGTAAAACACTAGACCATATGCTGCCAGTGTCTTCAAGTAATTTGACAAGGAATGTCCGTCTGTAATTTTAAAATGTAAAAAAAATAAAAATTAAGAAATGAAGTAAGCCTAAAGAAACCATTCTTTCTTATAAGTATAGGTACTTACTTGATTCACAATTACTGATTAAATCACCTGCTTAGTAACTTCCAAGTAAACATTTTCTAATTTTCGTATGTGCAGCCTTAAAAGATCCTCTCATTATCTCATTAAAAAAAATAAAAAAAATAAAAAAAATTCGAGAATATGCCAAGAGTATCAAAATTTCGCAACCTCACTCAATGCACAATTCCGCTTTAAGAGAATATTCACATGTCCTAATTCATGTAGGTGTACCTGATATTACGCTGTTCTGTGTGTTTTTCAGGATAGTACCAATTTATTTTTTTTTATTTTTTTTTTTAATAAAGCCTCATGCCTATTTCTTTATTATAACAGAATATGTGATCTGTTAACACTATCTACGTTATAAAATAAAAAGCGAGCCTTTGAATCACAGCGAACAGTTTAAACAAGGAAACAGTTTAGAAATTGTTTCAAATAAATTGGCTGCCGCTGTTGCAAAGATCAGTTCATTGTAGCTGATTGACAAGACTCAAATTTCTTTAGGAATCCGGCAAAAATAACTTCAATGTTCTTCAAGTCGAATAATGCTTGATCTTATATGAACACTCGATAATGCATCGCATATCCAAATCACCACAATATTTTAACAATAACAGACATTTACGCTTTGTTGTTATGATACAAAACACTTAAAAATATATTTAACGTCTTTATTTCGTTCACTGAATGAACATCGTCAATGTAGTTTAAAGCCCAGGGGACTCATGTATACCGCATGATTTTTTAAATTTTTTTTTTTTTTTTTTTTTTCCAGTATGTAAAATGAGTTGGCAGCTGTGCTACACATGTTCCCACTCAATGTCTGATCTGCTAATAACGTGGAAATAAAATGACTGAAATAATATCACATTATTTTATTAGTCTTCCGCGAGATTGTGAATAAATTCAACTTACAGTTCCCAGTCACAGAAATCCTACGACGCGACAGTTGCACACGAAGACAAACAAATGCAAATATCACGATACGTAAACACTGATCACGTGGAAACTAACCCCAGCATTCTCTCACTACAACTCACCCAGTTCTGCGCATGCGAGAAACTTGCAGCTTGAGCGCACCTGAAATATTTTTCCAGGTACAATCTGGTAGCTTGCGGTTACTGCTTAAAGAACAAGTAGCCAGAAGCGGGAGTAGGCGCTGCATGAACTTAATTTCAGCTCTGCGCATGCGCGAGTAGCCCGCTGGCAGTTCCTAAAACGAACGTATTGCCACATGCGTGTGTGTTGGCTGTGGAGGCCGGTAGCAGCGGTGTTGGCTACACTGTGGGGTCAGCATTAACGTCTGTTGTCAGTTCTGCCACAGTCGCCCGCCCGTCCTGTTTTACCACTCTGTCCAGTCTACAGTGCCCGACATGCGTGTAATGTGCCCGCCCAACCTCTCGAGGGTTGGACGTGGCTTCCACTTGGTTTCCCCACTTAATTAAAACACTGGTCACAGCACTCCACCAACATCCGACAGTCGTGCAGTTTCCTAACTGCTCTTCCTGAGCCACCAGGCGAACAAATTCTGCCCTCATATAGATTGAGTGTCTTTTTCCTTCTATACAGGGACAGCACGCTCACTGATTATTAGAGTCGAGAATTTAATGCACTATAAATTCTCGACATATGCAAGCGTTGATGCATTCACGATCAGCTAAAATAAACATTAAAACATGCATTGTCGTTTATACTGTTTTTTCTGCGTTTTTTTTTTTTTTTTTTTTTTTTTTTTTAAATCTGTGTTTGCACAGTTAACAACTAACAACATTTCTGAATTCTTATGTTTATGTGTCAAAATACTTTCCGCTACCTTGGAGGAAAACCAACACATCTCTAAAACCACTAGGTTAGAGAAAACCACACTTAAAGATAACAACCAAAGTTCCACTCAACATAACTTTTCTCCATGAAATCTCATCACCACTGTCTTTTTCTTTTTTTCTTTCTAAGTAGTACAAAATAAGAAAAAGGCAAACTTTTACATAGTTTTTCTTTCATTTTGAGCGATAAATTAACCCTAAGGGCTTCGATATGTGACACTTTTCTACAAAGCAAACTTCAATTTTAGTTCAAGTGCATTTTTTTTTGTGACACATAAAAATAAGAAGTTCAGCTCATATATCTGTAAATAATATGAAATAAATGATTTAATATAGAAAGAATTGTAAGAAAATATTTATTTATAAAAAAAAATAAAACATAACATTGGACAAAATATTGGACTGAAGAAAATAATCAGATCTTTTGGTTTGTTTTACATTTTACATAAAATAGTTAGCCCAGAAAAATTCACCTACAAGTTATTTAAAAAATCAAAATAAAATTTTGGAACCATATTTCTATTTGTTAATTGCAATAGTCCAGCCTTTTTTGTATCTGATACGCCTTTCTTAGCCTTACAAACATGCATGCAACATGCATTTGCATGAAATTCTCGTCTTTACTGATTATGCATGCACCTTTTTTTATGTCTGACTAGCAGTTATTCCATGTCAAATAACGGTGATATGTCCTGGGTGCGTTTATATCGATAGCAGCTATGTGGTCGTTATCATTTATCAGTATAATGGAGACTAGGACAGACAAAAAGGAATTCATGATGGAGAGACTCTACTGACATCAAACATCAGCCTTAATCTGACGAAAAGGTTTCTGATAATACTCGGTTGCGGCACAGTACCAATTACGAATGAATCGTAACTGTATGGATAGCAGCAATGAAGGAAAACAAGGCACCAAAGATATGGCTACCATAAGGGTATTGAAATTGCCGATTGCTAGTAGGTTAACAGATGAGCTGGTTCTACGCAGCATTGGCGAAGAAAATAACGTATGCAAGACACTGACGAGAAGAGTGTGCAATTTGATACGACATGACGAGTTTATGAACAGATGCCAAAAGATGAGTCAGTGCTAACATATTTATCCTTAACGTTTCCAAAGAACCCTTGTTGGCATCGTAAGCATTTAAGGAAATACACAAGTTGTGGTGTCGCACAAGTACAAAGTGCGCGCCACCTACTTTCGCCGCGCGCCGCCATGCACGCACGGCGTGGCGTTCTCACGACAGCCACGAGCGCCCTCTGCTGCAACCCCGCTCGTGGCCACCACGGAAAGACACCGGTCACTTCGGACTGAGATAGCAACGAGTTAGGACCTTCGTAATCAGATAGGCACCAGTGAAGACTTTGCTATTGTACAGGCACTAGGCAGGCCTCTAATAACTATGTATCAACATTCTGCAGTACTATGTAAAAGTTAAGTATTGTTTCATTCTGTGCAATATATATCTCTTTCTAATTTACTCGAGTGTTTATAGTTTCTGGCTGCTCCCCTCCGTACCTGCACCAGCGTGTCGGTCTCGTTCCACTCGGCCACCGACACCTACGACGAGGCTGGGACACAAAAGCGGCGACGAAGTTGGGACACAAAACAAGTAACAACACTTTCTATCAAACTTTTTACTTCACAACATTCTTATTGTAAAATACAACTTCTGACAATAAAGTTCGTTGCATAGCCCTGTAACTAGCTCTCTCTCTTTCTGGCTTCATTTAGTCGATTCCGACTCTTCGTGATCCCATGAACCAAAGCATGCCACTTTCCTCCTCTGCCCTGCGCTTTCTCCCGTAGACCTTCCATGTTGGAACACGTTGCTTCTGTGATGCCATCCATCCTCCTCATCCTCTGACCGCCTCTTCGTCTAGTGCGTTCGACCTTCCCTAGCATTAATGTTTTATCCAGTGTGGCTTGTCTTCGCATTATGTGTGGTCAGCTTTTGTTTTAATATTAGACCTTCCACGGAGAAATCTGGCTTTATTTGCGCTAATACAGATCTGGAACTTTCCTCCAGCACCACAATTCAAAGGAGTCAATTTTCGCCGTTCAGCCTTGATTGATTGATTGATTTTCCAGGGAAGCCAAAACAGTCTTGGTCCAACCCGCTACTGCCCGCACCGAAACTAAGTTTATTGTGATGTATCGCTCCCTGTATATCTAGTAAAGCCAACCAATGCCCTTGAACAGTGCAGGGAGTCCCTTTACCAGTTCTTTATTAGACACAATTTCTTCGGGTCTGGTTGTCCTAAATATTCTGTGGCTTTTATTCTCCAATGCAATGCATTCGAAGATTAGATGTGATGCAGTTTCATCACCGTCATAACAGATCCTACATTTAGGGTCCTCTTCTGTTATTCCCATTGTACATAGGTGTTTTTTTAAATTCCCATGGCCTGTCAGCAATCCAACCATGAGTCTAATCTCTCTCCTGTTCAGACCCAGGATTGCAGAGCTTCTTTTAAAACATGGCTTTGGCATCATTAGCACCCCATATACTCCGGTCTCAATACCTTGGTCCGATTTTGACCCGTCAGTGAACCAGACAATATCCCCCGTACAGTGTCAAACTATTTTCTCACACTGTTCCCTACTTCCAATTGTTATATTGAAAGGCTTGTTGAAGCAGTATAGGGTTATAATATAGTCGGTTGGTATTTCCCCAACCTTTCCTATATTTACCTCATTCACTATTTTAGTGTGCGATTCTGGATATCCCAAAGAGTTCCAGTTGTTGCCAGATTTGAGTCTGTATGCACCAGCCGCTGCCTCCATCTTGACCCAAAGGTGTAATGGGGACATATCCAGCATGGTTTCCATTCCAGCAGTTGGAGTGCTGCTAATTCCGCCTGTTATGGCTAAGCAGGCTAATCTCTGCACCTTACCAAGCTCCTTAGCAGCAACCTGCAGTTCTACCTTCTTCCACCACACGACCGCCCCATATGTGATCCTGGGTCTAATCACTGTGGTGTATATCCAGTGCATAGCCTTGGGGCTCAGGCCCCAATTTTTGCCACAAGCCCTCCTGGTACTCACAAGAGTACCTTTTGCCTTGGAGCAAATATTCCTGATGTGAGGGGTCCATGTCAGTTTCTCATCTAGGGTAAACCCTAGATATACTGTCCCCTTCACAGGTAGCGCTTCATTGAAAAGCTTTAGATTCCAAATTGAATGTTGTATATGCTTCTTTGTGAATGGTACAACAACAGTCTTCTTAGGACTAACCCCCAGATCCTGTTTTCTGCACCAGTCTTGCACAATGCCCAACACACCTTGTGCCATATTCTTTACTGTGTCAGCAAATTTGCCAAGTATTACTATGACAAGATCATCTGCGTATCCTTGGCAAAAGTACTGCCTACAGTTTAATTCTCCAATGAGATCATTCACCACTAGATTCCACAATAAAGGGGAAAGAACTCTTCCTTGTGGGCAACCCCTAGTGGTGTTGATTACCATTTTTTCATTCATCATGGTAGCTTCTACCTTTCTTCCACTGAGCATGGCCCTAGTCCACCTACATATTGTGGTCCCTAGGTCATGCACCTCTGCTGCCCTAACCATGCAATCGAAGGTCGTATTGCTAAAAGCCCCTTCGATGTCCAGGAAGATACAGAGGGCTATTTCCTGAAAGTGTAGTGCTTTCTCCACCTTCCCAACTAGTTGGTGGAGAGCTGGCTGATATGCATGTTGGTTTGAATGTAGAGGAGCCCTACTTAACCTCCTTTCTCCAACATGCACATTAACCAGCCTTTCCAATGTCTTAAGAATGAAGGAGGACAGGCTGATTAGTCTCATATCCTTCGCCTTGGTATTATCAATTCTCCCTGGTTTAGAAATGAAGACAACCTTCACTGCCCTCCAGGCATTGGGAATGATTCCTGCTGCTAGGCTAACCCTGAATAACCTGCATAGGAATCTAATAAGATTTTCTCCCGCTTGTTGCAGGAGAGCTGGAAAGATTCCATTGGGGCCAGGTGACTTGAACGGTTGAAATGTTCCCACCGCCCATCGGACCTTACTGAGATGGACACACTCCTTGGCCAAATCCCAGTCCTCTTTGCGAATACCTGAGAACCGTTGCCATTCAGGAATCGCATTCTGGTCTGAATTATCCCCCAGAGTATATTGAGGAAAGTGAGTCTTGAGGAGCAGTTCCAGCGTTTCATGTGCTGTCTTTGTATACTCCCCATCCTCCTTCCTCAATGTTCCTCCTGGATTAGTTGGTACCCTAGTGAGGATTTTATGAAGTCTCGCTTGAGCAGCCGTGCCCTCCACTTCCTCACAGAATACCTTCCAGGATGCCTCCTTTGCCCGTCTGATGGCAAGGTTGTAATTGACAAGGGCCTCACGATACTTTGCCCATTGTCCTTTGCACCTCGCAAGGTTAAACAGTCTTCGTACCTGTTTCCTTTGCATTTCCAGGTTATTATTCCACCAAGGCACACTCCTATTTGTGCACTTCTTGGTGATTGAGCAGTTGTCCTGGTATGAGGTCACTATAGCAGAGGTTACGGCCTCTGCTACTTCCTCAAACTCTGCTGGATTCCTTATTGAAATTTTAATTTCCGATAGGCTGAAATCAAGGTCTTTCCTATATGTCTCCCAGTCCATTTTCCTGGGGTTCCTATAGGCCATGGTCTGTCTGGTTCCCATTTCAACCTTGAATTTAATATACATGTGATCTGATGAGGATGGCTCCAGGACCACATGCCACTGTTTGACGTAACTTCCCATCATCATGGAACCAAAAGTTATGACAATTACTTCTTCCCTACTACTATTCCTGAATATAGGTTCATCACCCCTATTCAGGATATCCAAGTTGTTAGATAGGAGAAATTCAAGAAGGTGCTCACCTCTACTGTTAGTGTCCTTGCTGCCCCACGATAGATTGTGGGCATTGGCATCACATCCCACCACCAGTTCGTCACCTTGCCCATGGCTGTCTTCGTAAGGAAGGTATGCTGAGGCCAAAACAATTTCCCTCGTGATACCTTCCTCACGTTGCTGCATCCTTATGGTCACCAGGTCCATGGAACAAAAATCCATCATTGGTATGAAAGGTATTCCATTTCTAACATAAATGCATGTTCTAGAGTTTTTTATATTTCTGGCATTAATCAGCTTACCTCCAGTACCACCGAGGCCCGATACACCCCCTTTGTATAAATAGGGTTCTTGTATCAGGGCCACGCCCACCTCCTGTCTCCCCAGGCGACGGCTCAGGGCAGCAGTGGCCCCTTTACTGTGCTGCAGGTTTATCTGCAGCACTTCCAGTACCCATCTTGTTGCCATTATTGCCTTTAAGGTCTGCGAGAACCCTACAAACAGTTTCAGGCCTTGCTCTCGCAATGCCTTTAGGGACTTCTCTCCGACCTACACCACCAGGGTTCGTCCTTCTGGGAAGGACCTTTTGGTTAATTATCCTCCAATCCTCTGTCGAGACTTTTGGGTTCTGGACCCTTATTTTCTCGAACAGAGTCTTTGGAGAGACATCATTAAGGATCTTTGGTACCCATATTGATACCTTTCGGTCTTCAGGGATTCGGTTGCTGTCTTGACCAGCAGCTTTGCGTCCTCCCATGGGGATATCATGGGCACCTTTTCCTTAAGCCATTCTGCCGAGTTCTCCCCCTCGCAGACAAAAATGAGGGCACCACAATCTAGATAGGCCCTCCTGAATTTGGGTCCTGGACCAGCGTCCCCCCAATCTCTTCAAAGAGGGCCATCTGCACAAGCTGCTCCTGCTGCGAGGTGATGCTTACCAGTGGGTATCCTTCTTGGACAACCGCCATTCTAAAGACCGAGACTGCAGTGCTATAGGTCTGTTTCCCTATTTCCTGCCTCAGCCTTTTAGAATCACGCTTGTCCAGAGATGAGGGAGTCTTAGATTCCTCCCTAACTCTCTTGGCACCTGTCTTTGACGCCGAGGGTGTCTGTGTATCCCCTTCGACCTGAGTTTCTTTTTGGGGGTCTTGGGCTCAAGCCCTTTTGATTCCCTCCACTTATGTTTAGGAAGCCATTCTTTTCCTTCCTTTTGCTTCTGTTCCTTGAGAAGTTTCCTCCTCTGAGCCCCAGACAAGGTCTTAATCCTAATCTGGTTCAACTTCTCTGTTACAGTTCCCACTTCTTGCTCAGGTCTAGACCCTGACTGAGAAGTAGGAGTGGAATCCATCGGTCCTGATCCCGATGTCTGAGTATCTGAGGTCTCAGATTGCCCCTTGGATTCTTTTAAAATAATTTTTTTCTCCCTGTTCATCTTAGTCCCACGAAATTTGTGGATTTGTATGGTCCACACCACGATACCCTTCGCGCGGTGCAAGGCTATTTATGCAGGGAGGTCGCCCGGTATCCCTGAGGCTCCGTTTGAGACACATCCATCCATGTGCCACGCACCCCTCGGCATGGGTCACACCACACCTTAGGTTGGGGGGGGGGGGCAGTTTAACGTCGTGCCCGGGACGTTTAGTCGATTCAGACTCTTCGTAACCCCATGAACCAAAGCATGCCATTTTCCACCTCTGCCCTGCGCTTTCTCCCATAGACCTTCCATGTTGGAACACGTTGCTTCTGTGATGCCATCCATCCACCTCATCCTCTGACGGCCTCTTTTTGTAGTGCATTCGACCTTCCCTAGCATTAATGTTTTATCCAGTGTGGCTTGTCTTCGCATTATGTGTGGTCAGCTTTTGTTTTAATATTAATATTTAATATTAGATAGCGTGATTTTATTCGTCAAGTATTTGGACTTAGCGACGTGCAATAAACTTTGAACATAATTTCAAATCTTTACGAAACTTTTCCTCGCTGACAACCCCAACAATATGATGAAAGAGAAACAGTTTATCGCTTACTACTTTTCCAATATCCATGATGTACATCTATGGCATTTGCATGACGTTCCAAGTTATTACTTCTACACAGTAAATTGTATTCGTGAGACAATTCACAGACAGTACACATATATATATATATACCACTGAATGTTCCTTGGATACTGTTCACAATTCGACATATAGTTCATGAGCTATGGAGTCAGAAACAATTTGGTTCATGAAATACAGCATTATCCCGCATGAGATTTCGATTTATTACCTCTCTACTGCTTATACTATTCACGACATATTTTGCAGACCTAAGGCTCATATACCGCTGAATTTTCATCATAGAACGACACATGTTTCGTAAGATATGATGTCATTCTTCTTCTATCTTTCTTTCTCTTTCTTCGTGTTCCCGCACATGCAGGCTTGCGTTGTTATTTGGATTTGACGGATGCCCTTCCTGTCACCACCCCATGTCCCCCCCCCCCCCCTGGAGGAAATGTGTACCCCAAATGTCTGTGTATAGCGTTATTTGTGTGAAAGTGTAAAGTGTTACGAAATGTTTGCGAATCGTGTAACTGAGGCGGGACTCGAGTACCAGCCCGGTATTCACATAGGGGAACGCGGAAAACCTCCTAAAAACCACATCTAGGCTGGCCGGCACTCCGACTCCCTTCGTTAATCTGCCTGGCGGGCCGGTATGCCTCCCTGTCTCGGAAAGCTGTGCGTTAGACCACACGGCTAACCGAGCGGGTTCATGAGATATGCCGCCATAAACGACGAAATTTCCGAATAACTGCTACATCATGTGCTATTTTTCCACATCTCCTACTGAAATATTGGACCGATTTCAACTAAACTTAGTACACATATTTGCTTACTATCAGAAAATAATCGCTGTGGGGTTAAAAACTGCATACGACACGTAGTTCAGGAGACATGACGTCGTAAACAATGAGCCACAAAAACTTCTCCAACATGTGACGCGTGATTTACGAGACTTCATTCATCTTCTATTTATTCATCGCATATAGTTTCCTAATATTACCCTCTACCAGTCTGGAAAGTCATATTTTTGTAGAACATATAGTCAAGGACATATGATGTCATAAGTATTCTTTGGATACTGCATTTATAATTTATACATTATGCATATTTCTTTGTTTTACTCTTTCATAATATCTAACCTGTTATACTCAAATTTTCAATTAAATTAATGTTATACATCATATTCACGGGTGTACTGCCGTCTATAGTGTCCAACGGGCCCGTTGGACATTATAGACCGACAGTACACCCGTGGATATTTTGATAACAAATACGTCGGGAGAAACTCAAGAATTCACACTGCATTTATAATTTTGTTCATTACGCATATTTCTTTGTTTTACTATTTCATAATTTCTAAGCTATATAAGTATTCTTTGCATAATGCATTTATAATTTATAAATTGTGAATATTCCTTTGTTTTACTGTTTCATAATTTCTAACCTGTTGTACTCAAATTTTCAATTAAATTAATATTATACATCATTTTTATTTTATTACTACTTTCCTCTGGATACTGCATTTATAATTTTGTACATTACACATATTTCTTTGTATTACTGTTTCATAATTTCTAAGCTGTTTTCATGACTACATGAAGATGAAATGTTATTTTTATTTTCATTTTTAATATATTACTGGGAAAATGCATATCTTCCTGGGCAGTGCCGGGTTTACCAGCTATTATCTTATAATAAGAATGTTCTTGAGGATACGACAGTGTTGGAAACTGCTCGTTACATTTACAATTATTATATATGCTATGAAGATGTTAATTAACGTAACGAAACTTACTATAAATCTGTTAAGAGCAAATGAGACAATGTATAGAAATTTTTGAATATTTTAACGAGGAGTTTATTTTTTTTTTTTTTTTTTTTTTTTTTACATTTTCTTCTTTTTCTATTTGATTTTCTAATCAAATCTGGAGAAATAACGTAAAAAATGTCCCCAAAATTACATTTTGTATGGCAAATAAATAGATAGAGAGAGAAGAGAAGGAGGAAAACGGGGGATTTATTTATTTTGCCCTATAGGCCTGGGGAAATTGGGGAGGTCAGATAACGCACAGAGCCGCAGACGATACGCCGCCCGTATCGGATAGAACGCGGGAATTGACCACAACCGCAGCCATCGGAGGTGTGAAGTTTGTCGCGCCTAGTCTTCAGGTATGCAAATGTCACACTCTATAGGAGTGGACCTCACACGCCACTCCGACTTCCAAGGGTCTCAGGTGTCGGGATTTCCCTGGTGAGAACGACAGGTAAGTGGCTCCTGTTTTCCGCAAACCGAGGCGAGCAATAAAAGTAGCGGTCCATTTCATTAAGTCAGAATACACTGGGTAGTAATAAAGGTATACAGTATAAAGCTAAAAAGGAAAATTAAGAAAGGAAGAATATGGCATGGGATAACAGATGTACACAAATAAACTCACTGATAGAGGGATCAAAGTACAGAAAAGTCTGTAAGACGATAAGCGATTCAAGGAAGAATTGGAATGGGGAAAAAATCCAATAAATTGATGCATGGACTGAAATTAAAGTAGAATGTATAATAAATGGAGTGGTGGAGAACTAGGAGATGGCACAATACAAGATATTAATGTGAAGTAGGTGAAGGAAGAAGTTCAAAAATTGCAAAATAATGAAGCGTCAGGGCCAGGAAACCTTATCAAGTTAATAAAATATATTATTATGATAACTTTAAAAATAATTTTATGTAAATTTTAATAAATCTTTGAAGGGAAGGGATTTACCGAAGGACTGAAAAGTTTCATACATTTCTGCGATCTACAAGAAAGGAAACAGAAAAGATTGCAGTAATTATAAAGGTAAAGCATAACAATTACTTTGGGGAGATTGTATTGAAAAGATCTGAAAACTAGAATGGAGACACAGATTAATGAAATGGAAGAGAAAATGGTTTTAGAGCAGAAAGAAATTGTATAAACAATATATTCACTTGGAAAATTTTAGCAGAAAAATGTTTGTCAAAGGGAAGGGAACTACGTGTAACTTTTGTAGATCTGCACAAGCCTTTTGACTCGATTGCTGGGCCGCGGTGGAGTGGCCGAGCGTTCTAAGGCGCCTTGCTGCGGAGCGCTCGGTTGCTCACTGTCGGGGGTTCGAATCCTCCCTCGAGCATGGGTGTTTGTATTGTCCTTAGCATAAGTTATTTCAAGTTAATTTAAGCAGTTTGTAAGCCTAGGGACTGATGACCGACGTAGTTAAGTCTTTTAGATTAAAAAATTATGAACATATGTACTAGGTTCCATTCCAGAAACTATGGCTTGTTTTAGAGAAATCTACAATAAGCAATATATATATATTTATGTACAGAGACAATAAATACATAATAAAAAGCGGAAATTGTACCTCATCCACTTTTAACAACGAAGGAGGTTAAATAAGGATGCTGTCTTCAACCACTTCATTTAAAACATACTTGAGTGCGTGAATGTAGACCAGTGGGGAATGCATCTCGTAGACAGGCATCTACATCATTCTTTCTGCTGATGACTAAATATTATCAGCAGAATATGACTTATATGCCTGAGGAGTTAAATGAAGAATGTGGTAAATGGGGTTTGGAAGTTGATACTATGAATAAAGTATTTGGCAATGGGAGGTGAAGGACAAGACGTAGAATCAGAGATGGTAGATAAAATACGTGAGTGATTATGTTATTCAGGGGTTATACTTAGTGAAAAAGGAAGAGATTGGAAGGATATAGGGAAGACGATAGGGAAAGGAAAGAGCATGATTAAGACTCTATGCCCGATGCGGTTGAACAATAACTTGTCATAACAGACAAAGATGATTATATTTATGGCAATAATAGAACCCGTCAAGACATGGATTAGAAGAGTGGGTCATATATAAAAATAGAGAACGGAACCTACTTGTTGCAGAGATGTCATACTAAAGAAGATTAATAGCTTAATAATTTGATCTATTGAGGAACGAAATAATTAGAGGACGGACGATAGATACATCCACCATCACCGATAGAATTAATTATAAAAAACTTATGTGGTGAGGACTCTTGGGACATATGGAATAGGGAAGGATACGATTAGAAGCATGGCGATGGATTGCACCACAAAGAAATAAGCGATGCAGACCGCGTGAAAAGTGGATAAATAGTATTCAAGGGAAGATGCGAAAAGAAAAATTGGAAAAAGGAGACTGGGCAGACAAGGACCGAAACCGCTCAGGATGCGAGAATCGGGAATGATGTCGCAAATACTCGCTATATATTCAAGGGATGGAACTTAAATAGTGGCAACACTGCTGTGCAGACACTATGCAATGGAATCTACTATTGTTCCTGATAACATACGTTGTTGACATACCAATCTTACCTCCGAGTAAATGGACTCACCCGTCCCACGTCACTGGCGTGAGCACAATGGAGAGAAACACCGTCACTTGTTAGCTATCGGCCTCATATAACAGTGTCACTATGTTTTCGAAACAGGAACAACGGAATTGGATAAAGATTGAATGTGCCAGAGGTCGTACAGCACGACAGTGTCATCAAGGTCTTCAAGAGGCGTTAGGCCAATCGGCATTGCCTTACAGAACAGTGGCTCGTTGAGTAAACGCCTTCAACGAAGGTCGGCAAACTGTGGCAGACATGCATTGGGTAGGTCGTCCTAGCGTCTCTGAAGGAGAAGTGCCGCGGTAGTAGACAGTGATCGACGCCAGACGATTCGTGAGTTCCCCCGCGAAACCGGATTAGCGCATACGACTGTGCTTCGCAGCCTGAAGGAACGCTTGGGCATGTGATAAATTGTGTCTCGCTACTCCGATGTACTTGGAGTGCTATGAGCGCGAAGGAGAGGTTTTCTTACGCCGTTTAGTAACACAGGACGAAACATGAGCCACATCGTACCAGCCAAAACTGAAACGCCAGTCCAAAGAATGGCATCTTTATGGGTTGTCGCGAAAGTCCAAATTTCATGAAAGGTTGCGTTGGTGTTATCATAAAACACTACTTCCTCCACAGCAGACCGTCAATGCACATTACTGCTGTTCGTTTCTGGAGCATCATCACCGACCACCTTTACGAAAGAAGCGGCAACACTTTCTGCTCAATCCACCCAATTTTGCTCGACAATGCGCGGGTGCATACAACGCAAGCTGTGGCTGTTCTGTTCGATGGACGCGATTGGGAAGTACTGTACCATCCACCATACACCCGGACTTAAGTCCTTGTAACTTTGATTAGATCCCGAAGATGAAGGAACCACTTCGTGGAATTCACTTCAGAACTGTTCTAGAGATCTACAGGCAGTAGACTGCTACATTCGCTCCATCAATAGAACAGGCTTTGCTAAGGGTATACTACTTTGTAGGGCAGTAACAGGTGCAAATATGTAACGCTTTGGTATAGAATAAATAGTTGCCATTATTTAAGTTTCAACCATCGTATATATATATATATATATATATATATATATATATATATATATATATATGTGTGTGTGTGTGTGTGTGTGTGTGTGTGTGTGTGTGTGTGTGTGTGTTTTAAGAATTGATATCGACACAAGGAACCTAATTTCAAGGCGGGGGGGGGGGGGGGGAGGAGGGGTGGCATGATCTCTGATATTACGTTCACCATATACCAGATGTGTTAGATCGGGTTGGGTGCCAGGACGTAAGTTGCAACTCGTCCTCTGTTCCTCGAACAATTACATGGCACTCCTGGCCTTGTGAGATGACGAGTTATCTGGTTGAAAACGTCCACTGCCACTGGGGAAGATTATCGTCATGATGCTGTAAACAGAACCTGGATTCATCCGAAAAAATGACTTTTTACTATTCGTGCACCCAGGTTCGTCATTGCGTATACCATCTCACGCGCTCCTGACTGTGATGCAACGTCAAGGTTAACCGCAGCCATGGTCTCCGGGGTGATAGTCCATGCTGCTGCAAATGTCGTCGAACTGTTCGTGCAGATGGTTGTTGTCTTATAAACGTCACCATCTGTTGACTGAGATATCGAGACGTGGCTGTACGATCCGTTAGCCAAGCGGATAAGATGCCTGTCATCTCGACTGCTAGTGATACCAGGCTCTTAGGATCCAGCACGGCGTTCCGTATTGCCCTCCTGAACCCACCGATTCTATATTCTGCTAACAGTCATTGGATCACGACCAACCAAAGCAGCAAAGTCGCGATACGATAAACCGCAATCGCGATGGGCTACAATCCGACCTTTATCAAAGTCGGAAACATGACGGTACGCATTTCTCCTTCTTACACGAGTCTTCATAACAACATTTCACCAGGCTATGCCGGTCATGTGCTGTTTGTGTATGAGAAATCGGTTGGAAACTTTCCTCATGTCATCACGTCGTAGGAGTCGCCATCGGCGCCAACCTTGTGTGAATTCTCTTAAAAGCTAATTATTTGCATATGACTGCGTGTTCTTCTTGTCGGTTAAATTTCGCATCTGTAGCACGTACCGCGTCATGATGTAAGGCTATTACTTAAATAACCGACGTTTCGGCCAACGTTACAGTGGCCTTCATCTGGGTATACTGATGTGAGCTGGCTGTTACTACACTTTATATTACTTTCATTTACAAAACACGCGAGCGTCACTAGTAAGCAACTGTCGCCGCGCCGCCCACGGCCAGCAGGAGAGAAACGGAAGCCCTCACCCCATTCGCCGATGAACACCAATCATGTCTCGCTATGCAAGAAGCAACGGCTAACACTCACCCCTTCCACCTCAGCATCCTATCAAAATAAAGTTCCATTCTTTCGCCAAAAATTCACCAATAACATAGCTTATTTTTAAAAATTATGACGTAATGTCTAAATGAAAGTAATATAAAGTGTAGTAACAGCCAACTCACATCAGTATACCCAGATGAAGGCCACTATAACGTTGGCCGAATCGTCGGTTATTTAAGTAATAGCCTTACATCATGACGCGGTACCATACCCAGAAAACTTTTATGTCAGATTGTACCTAATTTAATTACTGCACTAAGAGTGTCGCATACTCTTCCTTTGTGTGTAGCCAGTGGTGAGCGCAGCTTCTCGAAATTAAAACTAATGAAAACATATCTGCGATTCACAATGACTCAAAAAAGACATGTAGGGTTGCCTACTTTGTCAATAGAACGAGTAACAGCAGGCACAATTGATTTAAAAGAGATCGTCACACATTCTGTAAAAGCCAAGGCAAGAAAAATGAAATTTATGTGACTGTTTGCATAATGAGACTTATATTTGTACCAATTATTGTAAACTATCAACCAAAACCTCTTTAAAAGAAGACACTAACAGTGTTGCATGAAAGTGTATGAGGTGTCCCATTTTAATAGGGAAACATGCTTATGTGTTGTGATTATGTACACTACTGGCCATTAAAATTGCTACACCAAGAAGAAATGCAGATGATAAACGAGGATTCAAAGGACAAATATATTATACTAGAACTGAGATATGATAACTTTTCACGCAATTTGGGTACATAGATTCTGAGAAATCAGTACCCTGAACCACCACCTCTGGCCGCAATAACTGCCTTGTACGCCTAGTCATTGAGTCAAACAGAGCTTGAATGGTTTGTACAGCTACAGATGCCCTTGAAGCTTCAACACTATACCACATTTCATCAAGAGTAGTGACTGGCGTATCGTGACTAGCCAGTTGCTCGGCCACTATTTACCAGACGTTTTCAATTGGTGAGAGATCTGGAGAATGTACTGGCCAGGGCAGCAGTCAAACATTATCCATGTCCAGAAAGGCCCGTACAGGACCAGCATCATGCGGTCGTGCATTATCCTTCTGAAATGTAGGGTTTTGCAGAGATCGAAAGAAGGCTAGAGCCACGGGTCGTAATACATCTGAAATGTAATGGCCACTGTTCAAAGTGCCGTCGATGCGAATAAGACGTGACCGATACGTGTAACAAATGGCACCCCATACCATCACGCCAGGTGATACGCCAGTATGGCGATGACGAATATACGCTTCCATGTGCGTTCACCGCGATGTCACCAGACGTATGCGACCATCATGATGTTGTAAACAGAACCTACATTCATGTGAAAAAAATGACGTTTTGCCATCCGTGCACACAGGTACGTCATTGCATACACCATCGTAGGCGCTCCTGTCTCTGATGCAGCGTCGAGGGTAACCGCAGCCATGGTCTCCGAGCTGATAGTCCATACTACTGCAAACGTCGTCGAACTGTTCGTGCAGATGCTTGTTGTCTCACTAACGTCCCCATCTGTTGACTCAGGGATCGAGATGTGGCTGCACGATCCGTTATAGTCATGCGGATAGGATGCCTGTCATCTCGACTGCTAGTGATACGAGGCCGTTGGGATCCAGCACGGCGTTCCGTATTGCCGTCCTAAACCCACCGATTCCATATTCTACTAACAGTCATTGGATCGCGACCAACGCGAGTAGCAACGTCGCGATACGATAAACCTCAATCGTTACGGGCTACAATGCGACCTTTATCAAAGTCGGAAACGCCTCCTTACACAAGGCATCACAACAACGTTTCACCAGGCAACGCCGGTCAACTGCTGTTTGTGTACGAGAAATCGGTTGGAAACTTTCCTCATGTCAGTACGGTGTAGGTGTCGCCACCGGCGGCAAGCGTGTGTGAATGTTCTGAAAAACTAATCATTTGGATATCGCAGCATCTTCTTCCTGTCGTTTAAATTTTCACGTCTGTAGCACGTCATCTTCGTGGTGTAGCAGTTTTAATGTCCAGGAGCGTATTTCAATAAAAAAAAATACGATGATGTTTTATTGCGATTTTATTAAATGGGGCGCCATTAAAATAATTGGCCTAGGGTGCCAAATTTGTTCTGGCCGGCCCTGGTTTTAGGATGAATATGGAGGGGATTCGCGCACTCCAAACAGGGGTTGGAACCCTTGCGGGGAGTGACACTTGCGGGGAACCCTGGGCCCTTGGGGAGGCTAATAGCTTTTCCAGGGTACAGGCACACCAAGAAGTCTAGCACTGTCAACATAACACGAAACTTGTTCTAACTACATATTAATTCGTTGAGTGTTCCTCCTGAAAAAACGGTATTTTAACAGTGATAATGTTTGGAGAGTTATTACGACAGTCTCTGCTACTACAAGACGATGACTTTCAATAGCCATACCTCCTAAAAGCATATTATTCAGAACACTAAGCATATCAAGACACCTGCGCAAGCAATAAATATATTAGGCATCCTACGTTGATGTAATTGACCGCTATTTAGTTAACCCCACTATCACGCAACTTCTATCTGTTTAAAAATAGCTACTATGCTTTTTAATAGGAGACGCAACCTTAAGCCTTCAATTAAAAAACGTTAACAACAAGTCAATGAGTATTTTACATACTTGATGCTTTTATTCGAGACTCCAAAACGACTTCGCTGAATTCGAATTACAAATACATCTAATAAATGTATGAAATATAGGACTATTTTTACTCCGAACTTGGCATAAACCAACAGGGAGAAACAAGTTGCAAGACTTCCAGGAAAAATGAAACGAAATTGGCAGCCAATAGTTGGTTATAAATTGCATTGCCTGTTAACTGTATAAATATAAATAACGGAATAAGCGGAACTCCTGTTCAGTACAGTCAAAAAGGTCTAAGGTAATAGGCAGTGGTTTACAATCAGATATACGTATCACTCTCCTCCTCAAGAAGTCTGTGTGAAGATTTACATTCAGAAAATTCAAGAAAAAGGCTACTGTGATGTTGAAACTACAAGAAGCAGCTCATTTACTTAGGAAGGGAAAACGTTATGGTGCCCATAAATTTGAATGGCTGTATCTCTTGTAGTAACAAAATGTTCAAATGTTTGTAGAACTTATGGGACTTAACTACGAGGTCATGAGTCCCTAAGCTTACAAAGTACTTATGAACTAGCTAAGACTAAGGACAGCACAAATATCCATACCCATGGGGGGATTCGAACCCCCGACCGTAGTGGCCGTGCAGACCGTGACTGAAGCGCCTCAATCCCCTCGGCCACTGCGGCCGGCTCTTGTAGTAACATTAATTTTTTGATAGAATGTTAAAATCCAATACACCAGAATTTTGTTTTTCTAAACTCAGTGCCAACTTTTTTGTCGAAATGTTTGTAGGAAGTAGTCTTTATTTGATTTCATACTTAAATTGATATTATCAAACATGTAATTTGTGTCACAAATTGCGCGGCCGGTCCGGTGGGCCTTTCCCTGAATACGGCAGAGGTAGCGGCTTGAGGGCGTGGAGTAGGGGTGATGTATCCCTACTTCTCGAACACCCTGTTCACTACCTGCAGCTTCCGGGTCTCCCCGCAAGTGTCTACACATTCCCTTTACCCGCAAGTGTCCCTCCTCGCAAGTGTCACAAACTCCTCCAAACACACCAATGACCCCAGCGGTGCCCATATAGTCGAGCCGCCGAAAAAACGACTCTGACAGCTAGCGGCTATGTTGCCAATGTTGCTACGCGGCTGTTTGTTGTTGCGCCGTGTCGGTCGCCGGCATACGAATATCACGTCCGAATATTTTGGGACCGTTGCTATGTACTACTAAAGCGAGAACGAACGAGAACAATCAGGAAGTAATGAAAAACACTCTTTTTGCAGTTGAAAAGAAAATGTTTCGAATTATATGTCGAGTTAAAGTAAAGCTTCATATGTTCCCAGTATTCCATTAAATATAATGTATCATTTAGTCTTTAGCCAAAGTTTGCTAGTTGAAGAATTTTGTTTATATACTTCATCTTCTATAACTGTTTTCCACAGACTCGCTCGCTGTTAGTATTACTCGGACACTGTATTGTGGCAGTCGGCCGAAAGGGTAAAGAAATAAGGACTACCACTTTACAAGTAGTAAAACCGCCTCTTCCAGTGAAATGATTTGTCTTCTTACATGAAAAGAAGAGTGTTTTTGTGTCTCATTCGTTTATGGTCACTGTTGACTGCCATAGCGTCTGTGTAATATTATCAGATCACTTTCGACAGCTAGTCTATTGGTCACAGAAGTGGAAATAAAATAACGTAATTTTTCAGTAAATGATCTTTCGTTGCGAAACAAACTATACATTAAAAATCAGTCGCGGCCAGCATCATGTAGTATGCACCGCTGCTACTGCTACTATCGTTCTCTAATCTTATTATTAATTCTTCTACCCGTTCTTCTAGTGTACCTTCTCGTTCCCATGCCTCTTCTAAGATGTGCCACGTATGTGTGACAACATCGTTACATTTTGTGGGAGTAATACTGCCCAATGCTTCACGAACTAAGAATTCTACTTTTGTTAATGAAAAATTTTTATTTCTTTCTGCAACGTACGATGACACCTGAGCCCACACGAGCTCTATTGCATTGAAATGGCAGTGATATGGTGGAAGGCGCAACACTCTAGGACCACTTTCTTCAGCAATTGTATCAATTTCATAAATGATTTTTCGGCTTTTGTTTTTGTAACATAACGAGACAAACGATGAACACGCGACAGATGCTTTGCAGCGACTGAGGCACGCCACCCTGCGCGACTTGAGTGGCAGGGTGGGCAACGCGGCACTGTTACCCCGGCAACGTTTACGAATTCCAGAGCTCAGGTTGGTGCTCGAGTGTGTCCCCCCCCCCCACCCTCTGTGGCCCACGTGCGCGAACTGTCAGGGTCGTTCTTTCGGCGGCCTGACTATAGCACTAACACGGCTGCGCAAGAGGAGCGGGAAGGCGGGCGGGCAGGCAGACTCCCGCACTGTGCAGCTGCCGGCAGGAGCGCCTGGCCGTCTGCACAGCGCGGCCCGTCAGCTGGCAACGCCGCGCCACTCCTCACTGCCGGTGCCGGCCAGTTTCTGCCACTGCGACTGTCGTCAACGGCCGGCCGCAAGCGCAAGGCTCCGCTGGCGGATTTTCACATTAGCCGGGCTGGACGATATTCAAACCTGCCGCCACTTCCGACCTCTAAGGTTCGATATCCTATTTCACAACTGCAATTCACCTGCTGCGTAAGACGTATGAGACAGGGAAAATACCCTCAGACTTCGAGAACAATGTAATAATCCCCATCCCCCATCTCACTTAACAAGAACACGTCTTCTGGTCCGGAATGTACACCCATTAGATTTCTATCTGATTATACTGAAGCGATAGCTGCTTACTTAACAGTCATATACAACCGCTCTCTCATAGAAGGATCTGTACAAAAGATTGGAAAGTTGCACAGGTCACACCTATATTCAAGAAAGGCAGTAGGAGTAACCCACTAAACTGCAGGCCTAATTCATTTACGTCAATTTGCAGCAGGGTTTTGGAACATATCCTGTATTGAAATATTATGAATTATCTCGAACAGAACGATCTATTGACCCAAGTTCAACACGGATTTAGAAATTATCGTACATGCGAAACACAACTAGCTCTTTATACACACGAAGTGATTGGTGCTATCGACAAGGGTTCCGATTCCGTATTTCTTGATGTCTAGAAGGCTTTTGACACCGTAACTCACAAACGGCTTTTAATCAAATTGTGTAGTTACGGTATATCGCCCCAAATTTGCGATTGGATAGGAGATTTCCTGTCAGAGAGGAAACAGTTCGTAGTAATCGAAGGTAAGGCATCGACTAAAACAGAGGTGATATCGGGCGTTCCACAGGGTAGTGTTACTGCTCTCCCTTATTTACATACGCGATTTTGTAGAAAATCTAAGTAGCTCTTTTAGGTTGTTTGCAGATGACGCCGTCATCTACCGTCTAGTAAAATCATCTGAAGATCAAAACTAACTGCAGAACTATCTAAATATCACTATGGTGTAAAAATTGGCAATTGACTCTAAATAATGAGAAGTGTGAAGTCATCCACATGAGTACGAAAAGAAATCCGTTAAACTTTGTTTACAAAATAAATAAATCACAAGTGTAGGCCGTAAACTCCACAGAATAACTAGGAATTACTATTACTTCAGACTTAAATTGGAAAGAACACGTAGATAATATCGTGGGAAAGGCGAACCAGAGACTGCGTTTTATTGGCAAAACCCTCAAAACATGCAACAGAACTACAAAACAAACTGCATACACTACGCTTGTCCGTCCATTTTTGGAGTATTGCAGGCCAGTGTGGGATCCTTACCTGGTGGGTTTGACGGAGGACGTCGAAAGAGTCCAAAGAAGGGCAGCTCGTATCGTATTGTCACGATACAGGGGAGACGGCGTTACGGAAATGATACATGATATGGGATGGAAATCATTACAACAACGGCGCTTATCGCTGCGGCGTGGGCTACTTGCGAAACTCAAAACCCCAACATTCTCCTCTGAATGCGAAAATATGTTGTTGACTCCCACTTACATAGGTAGAAATGATCATCAGAATAAAATACATCAGAGCTCGAACAGAGAGATTCAGGTGTTCTTTCTTCCCGCGCGCTATTCGAGAATGGAATGTAAGATAAATAGTATAATAGTGATTCGATGAACCCTCTATCAGGCAATTAAATGTGATTTGCAGAGTATTCCATGTAGATGTAGATGTAGAACTCCAAGGTTCGATATCCTGTTTCACAACTGTAAGTCACCTGGTGCGTAACATGTGGGGAAATACCCTCAGACTTTAATAACAATGTAATAATCTCCATTCCAGAGAAATCAGGCGAAGACAGGTGTGAAAATAACAGAACCATCAGTATAATAATTCATGGTAGCAAAATATTATCACCGATTATTTACAAAGGGATGGAAAAGGTGGTAGAAACCGAACTTAAGGAAGACCAGTTTGGATTCAGGAGAAATGTAGAAAAACGGGAGTCAATACTCACCTTACGGCTTATCTTGGAAGATAGATTAAGAAAAAAGACAGACCTACATTTCTAGCTTTTGTACATTTTGAGAAAGCCTTTGACAATGTTGATTGGAATAAACTCTTTCAAATTTTGAAATCAGCAGGGGTAAAATGTAGGGAACTGAAGTTATTTACAAATTGTACAAAAACCAGACAGCAGTTAGAGAGAAACAAGTCAGCAGTTATTAGAGTTGAAGAGCAAGAAAGGGATGCAAAGGTTGGGAAGGGTGTAAGACAGGATTTTCGCCTTTCACCAATGTTGTTCAATTTGTACATTGAGCAACCTATAAAGGAAAGCAAGGAGAAATTTGGAGAAGGAATTAAAGTTCAGGGTGAAGAAATAAAAACGTTCCGTTTTGCTGATGACATTGTAGTTCTGTCAGAGACAGCAAAGGACCTTGAGGAGCACATGGACGGTATGGACAGTCTGTTGAAAGGAGCATATAAGATGAACATTAACAAGAGCAAAACAAGGGTAATTGAATGCAGTCTTAGAAAATCGGGCGATGCTGACGGTATTAGATTAGGTAATGAAACTATAAACGTGGTAGATGAGTTTTGTTACTTGGGCAGTAAAATAACATATAATGGTCGCAGTACAAAGGATATAAAATGCAGAATGGCAATGGGTAGAAAAGCGTTCTTGAAAAAGAGAATTTTTTAACATCTAATATTGATTTAAGCATAAGGAAGTCCTTTCTGAAGGCATTTGTATGGAGTCATCGAAATTTAATGGATACAGCGACTGCAAAGATTGTCTTAAGGGACATTTCTCTCCACAACATAAACTTCAGTTCTGCCTTAAAAATGTTCAAATGTTTGTTGACCTTAAGGGACTAAACTGCGGGGTCATCAGTCCCCACACTTACAAACTACTTATGAACTACCCTATACTAAGGAGGACACAAACATCCATGCCCGAGGGGAGATTCGCACCTCCTACCGTAGCGGCCGTGCAGATTGTGACTGGCGCGCCGCAGGCCGCTCGGCCACCGTGGCCGGCAATTCTGCCTCAAGTTCCCCTATATAAATACCTATCGGTGTTGCCAAGGCTCTCCAATAGCGGAACATGAGACACAATTGAAGTTTGAGTTGTGGAGGGAGACGTGCCTTAAGACAATCCGTGCAGTCGCTTTATCCCCTGACTCATGGTAACTTATTGGTATATCGCATGCTTAGTATGTTAGTATGCAGGAAGTCCAGGGTTCGAATCCCGGGCACAGAATTAATTTTAATTCATTGCTTGTCCTTCAGCTTTATATCTCCGGTAAATATCGGTAGAAAATAAGTCCCTGGGCATTGATTTATTGTTTGGTACTTACTTACATCTTTACACTGAGCAAGCTGTGAAGGAATGCAAACAGAAATTTGGAAACGGTATTGAAGTTCAGGGAGAAGAAGTAGAAACTTTGTGGTTTCCCGATGACATAGTAATTCTTTCAGAGACAGCAAAAACCTAAAGAAGCGATTGAATGGAATGGACCGTGTCTTGAAAGGAAACAAGAATAAAACAATAGTAGTGGAATGTAGTGACAGAAAATCAGACGAAGCTGAAGAAATTGGATTAGGTAATGAGATAATAAAAGTAGTAAATTTTTTTTTTTTTTTTTTTTTTTTTTTTGTTTGGGTAGCGAAATGATTCAAAATTCAAATGATTGTAAATCTATCGGACCAAACAAACTGCGTGGTCATCAGTCCGTAGCTTACAAACTATTTAAACTAAGGTAAACTAACCTAAGGACAAACACACACACCTATGCCCAAGGGAGGACTCGAGCCTCCGACGGCGAAGCGAAATAACTTGTGATGACCGTAGTAAAGACGCTCTGTGGGGCCGAGCGTTATCGTCCACCACGAGGAATCCATCTCTTATGGCATCAATGTAGGCCACAATAAAAGGTCGAAGGATCTCGTCTCTATACCTCTGAGCAGTCAAAGCGCCATTCTGAACGACATAGTGGGGAGGCACGATTGTCCGGCTGAACACAAAATCTTGAGTCATCTGTGAGCAGAACCCGGTACCAAAAAAATGTTCAGATGTTAGTATAGTCTATGGGACTTAACTACGGGGTCATCAGTCCCTAAACTTACAAACTACTTATGAACTACTTACGAACTAGGACGGCACAAATATCCATGCCCGAGGGGGGATTCGAATCCCCGACCGTAGTGGCCATGCAGACCGTGACTGAAGCGCCTCAGTCCCCTCGGCCACCGCGGCCGGCAACCCGGCACCATTCGTTACTCCAAACCTGAAGTTTCTCCGCCCAGTTTCTGCTGGCTAAACGGTGTCGGAGTATTAATGGGATATACGGGGTGAATCACCTAATATTTGCACCGCAAATATTGCGGAAACGGAAAGTGCGATTCATGTGCGGTTTTCACAGAATGGATTGGTAGTCAAGGACTCGTATTGTTAGTCAATGAACAGATAGGAAAAATACCAAGAAAGTGTACTTTTTTATGCAAACATACAGGTTTTAAATGGAACAATGTTTGTTTCTATCATGCACTGGAATTTTTCACATCAGCTGTATAAAAAGAATTTTGAATGACATTTTCATCACGTTTAGTTTGTCAGCTACAACCATTCAAAGATTTTGGGGGTGAAGGCTACGACAGCGTAGCTGACTGACTGGTGGTCATGAGACGGCCGTGCCCCAGGGGCTAGCCACTCGGCCAGTCTGCTACGCTATCGCAGCCTCTGCCCCCGAAACTTTGAACGATTATAGCTGCAAAAATAAACGGGATAAAAATGTAATTCAAAATCCTTTGTACACCGCTAATGTCATAAATTCGTGTGCATGATAGAAACAACCATTGTTCCATTTAAAAAACTGTATGGTTGCATAAAAACTATACTTTATAAGTAATATTACAATCTGTTTGTAGGCTAAAAATACGAGCACTGACCATCAATCCATTCTGTGAAAATCGCACATAAATCGCACTTTCCGTTTCCGCAATATTGCGGTGCAAGTGTTACGTGACTAACCCTGTATGTCATAGACCTCCAAGCATAGAGGCCACGTTCCCGAAGTCGATTTCGGACTGTTTGTGCTGATATTGCGCGTCCTTTTATTGCAAAAATATTTGCATTCAGCTTCTCAACGGAGTAACGGTCATCTCTTGCTGATGTTACCTGTGGACGATCTTATGCTTATGTTGTTTTAACGGCTCCCGTTATCTAAAATCGCGTCCAGGTCCTGGAAATTACACTTCAGGACGTCCAATAGCTGCAGCCACCTTCCTCTGTGCTTATCTTCTTTCCCACCTTCCTGTGGCCCTTCATGCCATAGCTTCGGGTAAGTCACGTTGTTGCTTTCCACTACCTACACACTACACTATGAGAAACAATTGCTTGTGTAATTCATTCGTTAGAGTAAACACAAATCAACACCAACTCCCTCTGCAGCACATTTCTGTTCTTACACAATCTCGGTTGTGGTACTCCATAGAACCGACAGACAGACGTCGAATCATCTTAGTTCATTCTGACCAGATGTCATGGAGTTAACATTGGCAGATGCATGGGTCTTCGGCTGTAGAGGCACAGCGTTATGAGTATGTTCAAACACACTTCTAGTCTGCCCCGCATTAAAATATGAGTTTAGTTCACCGCCTGTCCTGTTTTACCCCCTTCTCCCAATATCTGTGAAGAGGGTTGCCGTGCAGCGCCACAAAGTATGGACATGGTTCCACGTTGGTTTCACCACTTGTTGATCACAATCATGAAAGCATTTCCAGAACTCTCGTGCGTCCAGTCTTGAAGTTACGCTGTAAACTGCGGTATCCTTTCCAGGTGGGATTGACGGCAGTCACAGAAAGGTTCAGAGAATGGCGGCTCGTTTCGTACTATTGCGATACACAGGAGAGAGTTGTCACGAAAATGGTTAACGAGTTGATGAGGAAACCACTAAAAGAAAGGCGTTATTGAAACATACTAGCAGATTAAAGCGGTGTGCTGGAAACGGGATTCGAACATGAGATCTTTGCCTTTCGTGGGGAAGTAGACTCTCCTGCAATAACTTACGTGGTGTTTGGAAAGTAGGAGACGAGTTACTGGAGGAAGTAACCTTGTGGGAACGTGCTGTTTCTGTTGAAGCGCCGGCCGCGGTGGCCGAGGGGACTAAGGCGCTCCAGTCACGCTCTGCACGGCCACTAAGGTTGGGGGTTCGAATCCCCCATCGGGCATGGATATTTGTGCCGTCCTAGTTCGTAAGTAGTTCATAAGTGGTTTGTAAGTTTAGGGACTGATGACCCCGTAGTTAAGTCCCATACACTATACAAACATTTGAACATTTTGATTTTCTGTTGAAGCGGTATCACTCAAGCGAGCGTCGCGTTTTACAGTCACTTTTGCCGAGGTCGTTTTATGTTGTCAGGCCACAATCGTTCTTAATGTTCGTCGGCTGTTGTCAGTCACCTTCGGGTTTCGCGCGAGATTCCTCTTCGCCAATGATGCTTTATTCTGTTTTGTGTACGCTTTCGTTACCAAGGATACTATCGCTAGTTAAAATTTAAACAGTGCATTCGTTTTCACCATAGAGTATAAAATATCAATGGAGTGAGCATAGCCTACTGCGCATGTTCTCAATATCTGTCCGGGCTAGTCACGTGGTACTGGAACAACGCTGTTGGACTACGTATTGCGGTAGAAGCGAAACTTGAATATTACACGTATTTGACTTGTTTTATGTACATTACTGGATATTGGAAGGTGATTGCTTTGAACACCACAGTGCTGTACAAGGTGTAGTTCTGTTTGGATATGGTATTTCTTCCTTTGAACTGACGTATAGAGTTTAACGTAAATTCCGTAGAAAGATATTCTTTACATAAACGATATTGTTTACAGACGTGAAATAAGTAGAGGGTAGCCGTTGAAAATTCCAGGGTTGTCCAGGGATCGAAACCGAGACAATAGAATTCGGAGTTTAACGTTCTACCGCTGCGCCAGGGAGCTAGGCTTCAGTAGCAGCTATGGTGCAGTACGGTTCTGGTACATGTACCAGCTTAGGTCTACTTGATTCGAGGTATTACAAAAATTGAAACATTTCGATACACAGTATTATAAGGTATCACACTGCGTAGCTGGTTTCTGTCAATATTTGAGTGCTTTTTTACGAGTAAGTGTTTTATAACTGTAAAGCGCCTCTGAATTTTCAGTATATGTATACACATTCGTCCCATATTCAACGTAAGGTAAGATTTATACGTGACAGATTAATATCCTGCGTTTCACGCAGGTTCTCAAATCCTTGTGTGCTTCTAAGTACTTATGTATGAATCAGTTTCCTACATTACGTTATTTTTGTATTTTAGTTTCCAGAAAAATGAAGACGCAAATTATGGTTCCAAAAAATAAAAAGGAAGAATTTCCTCCCTAGAAAGTATTCAAAGGGGTAATGTAAACATTTTTCAGGAGAATGTTTTGATAGAAAAGGTACGGAAATGCCTTGTTGAAACGTGATTCTTGGTAATATTTTTTGACTTCGCACCGTATCCGTTGCCGAGAGTGTCATCAACAAAATTGCCGACAAAAAAGATTCATGGATGTGGTGATATTACTATAGATGTGATTTTCAATTTTTTCAAAGCAAACAGGAAAAAAAACGTAAATAACGTGGTACATCAGGTACGGCACTTAAAAGCATAGTACTCTCGACCTTTACCTTTTAAACTAACTTCGTCCAAGGTATCACATTTTTAAGACATCTATAAATATATAGACAAAGTTTTACGATACTTCAGAAGATGTTGTGTGTATTACTAGAGAAGTAATTACGATCGAAATACACTTAGCGCTATACGGACTGTAGCGAGTCGTTGTCAGTCAACTTCGTCGTTGCAATACCACGTGACTCAACGGCAGGAGATGTTGCGGATAGAATTATCGTTCTGTGCATTCTAATGCTCACTCCATAGGTATCTATACTCCGTTTTCACCAGAGAGGCTCCCACGAGGTGCACTATCGACTTGGCCTTTTTTGAAGTCTGAGAGATGACGCGCCGACCGCGGTGGCCGAGGGGACTGAGGCGCTCCAGTCACGGTCTGCACGGCCACTACGGTCGGGGGTTCGAATCCCCCCTCCGGCATGGATATTTGTGCCGTCCTTAGTTGTAGCTAGTTCATAAGTAGGTTGTAAGTTTAGGGACTGATGACTCCGTAGTTAAGTTCCATAAGCTCGACTAACATTTGAACATTTTTGAAGAGATGACGCGTTTCTTTGATTAATTATGTTCACCGTAGCAGAACGAAACACATGTTATACTGCTGGTGATGGTCAACACTCCGTACGTCAAAGATATAAATCTGAAGGAAAGGCTTTGAATTAAATTTTGTGCAACGTCCAGTATTCGAACCTGTGACCTACTGCTTACTAGGCAGGCGCTATCCCACTAAGCCACCGTGACTTAATGTGTACAGGGACTTCACGAATTGCCTTAAGGCACGTCTCCCTTCACAACACAAACTTTAATTTCGCTTTATGTTCCCCTATATATGTGGCACAAATTTTAATTCAAAGCCTCTCCTTTAGATTTATATCCTCGATATATACGAGACAAAATATGTCTTTGGACATTGCTTTATTGTTTCATATCTACTTCGTACAACAGTTGTTCAATACGCCCAAACGATGCTGCTAACTGGCAACAAATAATCACATTATTTTGCGCACCGCCTGTATGACACAAGTGAAATTACTTCAGACTTCACGAAGAATATATCAGTTACATTTGAAAAGAAAGCAGGCGCAGACAAGTGTAAAAATTACAGAAAAATGAATTTAATAAGTCATGGTTGCAACATTCTAACACGAATATTATTTACAGACGAATAGGAAAAACCGGTAGAATCCGACATCGGGGAAGAATTTTTTGCATTCAGTAGAAATGTAGAAACACACAAGGCAATACTAACCCTAGATGAATTTTATAAGATGGGTAAAGGAAAAGCAAAGCTTCTGAAAATGTTGACTGGACTAAAGTATTTCAAAATCTGATTCCAACAGGTGTATAATATAGGAAACAGAAAGTATACAGAAACCAGACAGCGGTTACAAGGGTCAAAGGATATGAAAGGGAAGTTTTTTTTTTTTGGGGGGGGGGGGGGGGGGGGGAATGGAGTAAGACAGAGCCGTAGCCTTTTCCCAGTGTTATTCAATCTGTAGAAATAAAAACTTTGCGGTTTGCCGGTGACATAGTCCTGTCAGAGATACAAAAGGACCTGTAAGAAAAATTGATTGGAACAGACAGGAAGGCGGTTATAACATGAATATTAATAAGAGGGAAACAAAGGTAATGGAATGGAATCGAATTAGATCAGGCGATGCTGACGGAATCAGATTAGGAAACGGGACAATAAACGACAAAGCTAGTAATGAAATGTGTTACGTGTGCTGTAATATAAGATTGTGAGAATACAAACGATACAAATTGAGGAATGTCAATCGGAAGAAAAGTTTTGTGAAGATAGAGAAATTGGTTAAGATCAAATATTCATGTCTTAGGACGTCTTACCTGCAGGCATTTATCTGGAGTGTAGCTTTGTACGGGAGTGAAATGCGGAGACAAACAGCTTAGGTAAGAAGAAGATTTAAGCTTTTGAAATGTAGTGCTAGAGAAGAATACTTAAGATCAGGTGGATATATTCAAATGTTTGTAAATGTAAGGAACGAAACTGTTAGCGTCAGCCCCTAGACTTAGGAACTACGACGGATGCTCATATTAACAGGTAAGAAATCTACATCTACATCTACATGGGATACTCTGCAAATCACTTTTAAGTGCCTGGCAGAGGGTTCATCGAACCACCATTATACTATTTATCTCCCATTCCATTCTCGAATAGCGTGCGGGAAGAAAGAACACCTGGGTGTGTAACTGAAGTTATTCGAAAGCAGTCACCAGAGGCCTGGTCACAAGTATCCCACTGTTCAATGAACTAAAGGATTCCCAGTTACAAGAATTCCTGTGGCTGTGACAAAAGTTAGTCTGTACCGTGTCCTTCAGTACGTCGTCCGAGTTGAAGCGCTTGCATCTGAGATGTTTGTTTAGCGGACCAAACAGATGGAAGTCATAAGGCGACATGTCCGAGCTGTAGGGCGTTTTCTCAAGCTGCTCCTACTTAATCCGGTCAGTACACTTTGTGTGACCCTAAAGACGTGTGGACGCGCATTATCATGGAACAGAATCACCTCCCCGGCGAGCTGCCCCGACCTTTTGCTATTGGTGGATTTACGTAGGCTACGGACTGTTTCACAGTAACGTCACTGTTAATCGTTTTTCCGTGTTCGAGGAATTAAATATCTGACCTCGAACGTCGAAAAAGGCACTGAGAGTAACGTAGCCCCCTGAGGGCATAGCCTTGACTTTTTTAGGGTGAGGCGACGACGTATACTTCGCATCCACAGATGTCGCACTGTGTTATCTCAAAGTTGAATATTCAAATTTCAGTTGGTCTGGTTGGTTGGTTTCATGCAACTTCATTGGAACACCCCCAATACTGAAACTGACGCTTACGAGATACACCACTGTTTGACCTGCGACATTTCCCAATTGGGGCACAGAGTGGCACTCTCCTATGCGCCCTTCCGCGTTCCCCCCCCCCCCCCCATCCCCAGCACTCGGCCACGATCTTTTTGGTACAGCTCGGGGACTTCTTATATCTCCCCCCCCCCCCCCCGGCCCACTCATCATGTCACCTCGTGTTGAAGACCATTTGGCGCCCCTCTGTGAGTGCCGCCCGAGGAAACACCCCAGTTTGCCCCCCCCCCCCCACCTAGATACGACACTGCAACACACACACACACACACACACACAGGCACGCACACACACACAAGATCGAAGGAGAACTCTACCCTCTGGGGTGGAAGCAGCTGCACAATCCGTAGCATAGCGCCTTAGATCTCACAGACATCCCGCGCGGCTTAGGTGTATACATCGCACATCTTATGAGCTGTTAGTACTGAACACAATTGGGATGAAAGGAAATTTCGGGTATATCTTGAACAAAAGAAAGTGTCAACTGTTACGGAAAATTCTGGGACATAAAGAAATCGTTTGTTTAGTATCGGAAGCAGTCCAAGACACGACTACAGTTAGTAAAGTTCAAATTGGTGTGAGTTGCCATTCTGATTAGGAAATGAAGATAAACACTAGTGTGGAAAGCTTTCGAAGCCAGTATGTGGACTGAAGACCTGAACAACATGTCTCTTGAGACTCTTCAGAGTGACGTTACATGTGGCGAGACTCAGCAGGTTGCTACTAAGGAGCTTGGCAAGGTGCAGAGATTAGCCTGCTTAGCCATAACAGGCAGAATTAGCAGCACACCAACTGCTGGGATGGAAATCATGGTGGATATGCCCCCATAACACCTTTGGATCAAGATGGAGGCAGTGGCTGGTGCATACAGTCTAAAATCTGGCAAAAACTGGATATCTCTGATATATTCAGAATCACACACTAAAATAGTGAAGTAAATATAGGAAAGGTAGGGGGAATGCCGGCCGACTATATTACAACCCCATATTACTATAATGAGCCTTTCAATTGGAAGCAGGAAGTAGTAGGAGTAAACAATTCGACACCGTACAGGGGACATTGTCTGGTTAACTGGCGGGTGAAAATCATACAAAGGCATTCGGGATGGGGTATATGGGGTGCAGCCAAGCATGGAGGGTATCATCTCTCCAGACCGAAATCAATGCCACCAGGGCGTGTGTGGAGGAGAATTTGCGTAGTGCAACAAAGATCGTAGCATCTGTACTTATTCAGACAGCCAGGCAGCCCTGAAATCACGGGCAGCTCCCACAACAAGAACTAAAATTCACTTGAAATAAACTTTATAGTCTTGACCACTAATTTCAATTTATTGAGGCTTTACGCGTTTCGACGTCAAGTGCACTTGACCATCCTACAGGGATGTTCTGGGGGGGGGGGGGGATTTTAAATTTATTTTATGTTTGACATATGTCTTTGACTGATTATTTGAAAAGGAATGTTTTAGTTTCACTTTGTAATGAGTTTTAAAAGATATGCCTTCGATAATGACGGAACGACGTAACGCGTAAGGCCTCAATAAATTGAAATTAGTGGTCGAGACTCTAAAGTTTATTTCAAGTGCAGCAAAATGGCCACGTCTCACAAATGTCTAATGGAGACAGCAAAGAACTAAAATTGTTGCAGAATGTCAGAGGGCTCTGGTGGAGGTAGAGGAAAGCAATAGGGTAAAATGTGTTCCTGGCCATCCTGGGATCAGTGGCAATGAACAAGGTGGAAGATTAGCCAGGATGGCGACAGACTCCATTTATTGGACCGGAACGAGTCCTGACAATCACCAAGGCAACGATCAAACTCGAGCTACGTAACTGGCTCAGAATACAGCACACAGAATATTGGACCAAGGTCTACAAACATAATAATGGTAAGGTAACGATGCCAAAACCATGTTTTAAAAGAACTTTGTAATCCTGGGCTTGAACAGGAAGGAGATGAAACTCATGGTTGGTTAGATGACAGTCATCGGAACTTCAAAAAACACCTACATACAATGGGAATACCAGAAGAAGGCTCTAAGTGTAGAATCTGTGATAATGGTAATGAAACCGCATCTTAGAATGCATTGCACTCGAGAGCAAGAGGCACAGAACATTCGGGACAACCATACACGAAGAGATAGTGTCTAATAAGTAACTGGTAAATGGACTCCTAGCACTTTTTGAGGGCATTGGTTAGCTTTACTGGATATACAGGGAGCATAGCACACAATAAACACAGTTTCGGTGCGGGCAGTGGCGCGGTGGATCAAAACTGTTTTGACTTCCCTGGCAAAGTCAAATCAAATCATTGTGGCGAGGCACTAGTCTGAAACAGACCGTACTGACATGCTGAGCTGTCCATTCCCCAGTCACCTGCCATATTACAGGCCAGAGCCGTGCGCGGCCGAGTCGTTGGAATACAATGGACAGCAGCAAAGCCAGGCTGCTGTCGGCCTCAGTCTACACCGGTCGACAGGGACAGCCGCACTAGCACGTGGCCACGAGCCAGCCGCCCGCGTCCGACACTACTGCTGCGCTGACCATCACCCCGTTTACATGGGCTCCCAAAACCGGATTTCGTAAACCGATTTCCCAATTCTGCTTTCGGTTGGTCATGTAAACTCTCCAAAATCGATTCTGGAAATCCGCTTCTCTAAAGCGGTTTTCCAGTTCCATAATCGATTTTCGTGCCCATGTAAACGCAACCGTTTTTGAAGCGTTCTTGGCTTGTCACATCGTGTTTTCTTGTTAAGAATTTTCTGTACATTTGGACAGAGCGACATTTTCTAGCGTGAAATCAAAGTATAAATATTAGAGTGAGCATGAATCTGTGTATTTAAGCAAAGGAAAAAAGCGATTGTGGAGACTAAATCAAGAGCTGAATCAGCTGTTTTTCAGCCGCCATATTAAGTGCGATAGGAAATCCGATTCAGGCTGTGACATGTAAACACGATAGCGAAAAACGGTTTACGAAAATCGGTTTTCGTCTTCCGGAAGATGTGTTACATGTAAACGTAGTGCATACTTGTTGTAAAACGCTGGTCTACTTCCAGTAGCCTCCAGCCTACACGTGTCCACAGCTTCATCGTGAGCACTCGTCACTCGCTATCCGGACTAGATGAAGAGACAGTTCTGAGTATAATTCTGCTCTCCAGAGGCGACGGGTGGCGTTTTTTATAGGGTAGACTGAGAATAAGATTTTTTACAGGAAAAATCTTCAAACAAAACCTTCATATAGGTTAGAAAGACTGCAACAGTAAGTTAATTTTCTACTAAGATTGCTACCACAGACATTGTTACAAATAAAGGCACTGAAATACTTAACAAAACAATATAACGCACAGAAAATCACCGCTACATCTTCTTGTAAATTAGTTCTATCCTTCATCTGGGCGTAGACATCAATAACGCAAGGTATGAACTGTCGTTTGGTTGACGATTTCACTGTTTCCTTCTCTATACCCAAAATCGCCAAGTTTGACAGTCTCTGTGTTGGAAAGGTAGGTTTTAACACATTTTAATGTTCTCATGCTTCTTTCGCAAGAAACCGTGCTTTCTAGAATTGCAAGAACTGACAGTAATTTCACACATTCAGAGAACACACATTTTTTAACCCATTGTTCATAATACGGCGTATTTAAGGAGATCCCGCGGTTGTAGATGTTTATCCTCACTGCTGTAAGTTCTCCTTTCATTTTCTCATTGTCGTAGAAAGGATACACTTTAAGCAAAATTTCAACCTCACCTGTCGGGAAACTGTTTGTCCTACTATAAACGGAAAACTTTTTCTCATTTTTCATGTTCCGTAAAATCTATTTCTTGAAGCCTTTGAATCAAGTTCCTATGTTTACCAGTACTGTGTCAATTATTTCGAATGCTAGCCTTCTTAGCTTATGAATACTGCCTTCTTGTTCTTTCTGTTTGAAATGAACAGCGAAATTAACATTTAATTGTTTCTCATAGTCCTCTGGAAGAGGCCAAGAAGGTTGTCGGCGGCTGGGGATGTCATGTAGCGCTTTCTGTTAGGACATCACTGAACGATTCTTTGTTCCACTCAAGGAGGTTAGAATACAGGGAGACGCCCTTACGCTGAAAAAGTGAAGCCTGTCTCCGCCATATTGCTAAGTTTTCGACAAGTGTTCTTATTGTATAACTAATATTTTATGTCACTTAAAACAGGAATAAAGCGGTCGATGGTTTTGCCGTGATGTAAAACGTTTTAAAAGTGTGCAAATTAACCATTAAAAATTAATTTTTCAAATATATTTGATGAGTATTCATTACTATTTGTCAAGAAAGTATATTGTTTGAAAGTACGTACTTTGCAGTGAGTGTTAGTTCAATGTATTAACAGTAACAGGGTCGAATTAACGCAGAGTTTTAACGGAAAAATAGTATTCTAAAACTGAACAAGATGGCGGACAGGCTTCAACTGACGTATGAGCTCGGCATAGATAATGCCATCTCCCTTCATTCTGTGCCATCTCCCTTCATTCTAACCTCCTTGGTTCCACCATAGTGTATACTGTTCGGAATGTACAGGCACGTATCCACCTGCCGGCGAGAAGTGGAAGCAAACGAAGTGCCAGCTTTCAGAATTTGTATGAAGGCTATACAAACCATGTCATGCACCGTTAAGGAAGAGTTTACTGCGCATGCGCAAAATATGCTCGCAATTCAGCGCAGCTATTGGCTGGCAGGCGGATTATCTTAAGTTCAGAAGTAGGATATTTGAAATCATTTAAAAGTGTTCGTCATCAGATCCGATTAATATCAGGGCGAGTTATTTTGAAATTATTTGGTAGGCTCAGCCTTAGAGCCTTAATGGGCGTTTCGCCACAGCTGCTGTCCCAGATGTAATAAAAATGAGAGACAATAATCACCCTATGTCTAGACGGAAAATCTAGGAAAACACTATTTCAATAGGCATACGAGGTACATAGTAATAAGTGAAGTGCACCACATACAGTTGAACACCAGTCTCATAGACTTTCTTGCGTTTAACAAACTGGATTTATTAATAATTGCAGGATACAATAAGGAAGATCGAATTCATGTCTCCAGGAGACTTACAGGAGAATGAAGGCAGGAGAGACAGAAATGATGAACAATTCGCTATCAGCCGTAAAATAATTTTAGCACTCGCATAATGTGAACCTTCTGATTAAACTTCATTCTAGTCATACTCCTGCAGGTTGAACTGAATTTGGTGAGTGAATGAATATACAAATCTATTGCACTGCATTGTAATGCCTCTGAAGGAGGGGACTGAAAGACAATGCCTCTTTTCGGAGGAGGAAGGAAGCTTGGAGTTTTAACGTCCCATCGACAGCGTGGTCATTAGAGATGGAGCTTACGCTCGGAGTGTAAGGATGTGGAAGAAAATCGAACATGCCGTTTGAAAAGTACCATCTCGACATTTGCCTGCACTGATTTAGGAAAATCACAGAAAACCTAAATCTGGATGGCCGGAGGTGGATTTAAACCACCATCCTTCGGAATGCGAGAATCTTTCCGAATTTGTACAGTTACGGAGCATGTCAGACGTTATGTATGCTTGTTTGCGTGTGTCACAACAATCCGTTACGAACAACATCAGAGAATTTTATGTATGTTCTACAACTTGGCCTCTAATAAAAGTACCATTAGTGCTGTCAAATGTAAAACAATGTATTTTAGCTTTCATTATTCCGTTACAAATCTTGGATTTGCTGATTTACATTCAAAAACATTGATCTCATACACAACGGCCTAGCCACAGTCAATAAGGCGTTTCTCACTTGACCACCGAAGTTCTTCTTGAAACTTCCTGTCAGATTAAAATTGTGTGCCGGAACCGGGACTCGAACCTGGGACCTTTGCCTTTCGCGGGCAAGCGCACTACCGACTGAGCTATCCCGACACGACTCACGATGCCGCCTCACAACTTTACTTTCGCCAGTACCTCGCCTCCTACTTTCCAAACTTCACAGAAGTTCTCATGCGAAACATGCAAGACTAGCACTCCTGGAAGAAAGGAGTCCCGGTTCCGGCACACAATTTTAATCTGCCAGGAAGTTTCATATCAACGCACAGTCCGCTGCAGAGTGAAAGATTCCATTCTGGAAACATCCCTTAGACTGTGGCTATGCCATGTCTCCACCAAATCCTTTTTTCCAGAAGTGCTAGTTTTGCATGTTTCGCAGGAGAACTTCTGTGAAGTTTGGAAAGTAGGAGGCGAGGTACTGGCGGAAGTGAAGTTGTGGGGCGGCATCGTGAGTCGTGTCGGGATAGCACAGTCGGCAGTGCGCTTGCCCGCGAAAGGCAAAGGTCCCAGGTTCGAGTCCCGGTTCCGGCACACAATTTTAATCTGCCAGGAAGTTTCATATCAGCGCACACTCCGCTGCAGAGTGAAAGATTCACTCTGAAATTCTTCTTGGTTAGCACTTGGGTAGGTCACCGTTCGGGTCTGTCGATCGTTGTTGTCAAGAGGGGAGCACTCAGCACTTGTGAGGTGAATTGAAGAGCTACTTGATTGGCGGAGTAGCAGCTCCGGTCTGGAAAACTGACAGATCTGGGGCGAGTGTGGGGCGCTGACCACGTCCCCCTCTATACCGCATCCGGTGACGCCTTTGGGCGGAGGATGACAAATCAAATGTTCAGATGTTTGTATAGCTTTTGTATAGCTTAGTGTATCAACTGCGGAATACGCTGCTCCAGTATGGAGTTCGTCAACACTCGCGAGAAAAGTTGACATCGCGGTGAATGAAATGGCACGGATTTTCACTGGGTGACTGAAACCAACACCAGTACACAAGATGTACTTAATTATGGGGATCGCACCGCCCAACATACGACGTGACATTGCTGCCGAAGCTGAAAAAACGAAGCAAGAAAAGGACATGCGTCACCCTCTATATGGACACCAGCCTGCTGACCGACGGCTTCGTTCGAGGAAGATCTTCCTGTCACGTACCCGAGCACTGGGTCGGCCGCAGAGAACCGTAATGCTAGGTGGGAAATGGATTTGAGACGCCCCCATAAAGCATAAAAAGAAGAACTGGCACCTGGTGGAGACCTGCCATACACAATCTGGAGAACCCTGAACCGTATGAGGGTAGAAGTGCCAAAGTGAAAGACAGACATGCAGCGATGGGGCTTCCTAAAAGATAATGAGAACACTCTGTGTCTTTGTGGTGCTGTACAGGATCCTCAACACCTGCTTATCTGTCCACATTTAGAAAAGCCCTGTACAATGGAAGACTTATGGGAGGCTAACGACAAAGCCATATCGGCTGCTAATTTCTGGAAGTTAGAAGTCTAGTTCCGGACACGGAAAGTAAGTAAGTATAGCTTATGGGACTCGACTACGGGGTCATCAGTCCCTAAACTTACAAACTACTTATGAACTAAATAATACTAAGGACGGCACAAACATCCATGCCCGAAGGGGAATTCGATCCCCCGACCGTAGTAGCCGTGCAGACCGTGACTGACGCGCCTCAGTCCCCTCGGCCAACGCGGCAGGCGGAGGGTGACACATGCGTTCTGTCGGTACCTCGTGGACGTTTCGAGGCCTGTAGGACGGAGTTTACACTTTACAGAGTTTACACATGTATCATAAACTATGTTATGCAAACTTGAGTATCACAGTACATAATTGTTTGTTGTAAATATTTTGTATGTTCAAGCAACTTACGGGTATGCTGTCGGTAGACGTCGTCGACAACCGCCGATATTTCGACAGGAGGACACCCTGCCATTCTCAAGGCACAACTGCACTCAAGGAAACAATGTGCAAGCGTATTTAATACCTCGGTTTGCAAAGGGTAAACAGGAAGGATAGCACACACAGTACAAGTCACCGCAATCAACACATCAAGGCGACTAAACATCAAAAATATCGATAGTGAACCAGCACTAATTTTGTCCCTCTGTTTTTTGACAAGAGGCAGTGCCGGATTCCAAGCAGAATTTAAAGAAAAATCAGCATCTCTGTTTATAAGGTAGCTTGCAAGTTTAGTTTCAACAGCTTCCTTAATAACACTATCCCAATAGGTGGAAGTGTTTGCCAGAATCTCCGTGTTGTATTCCATAGGATGACCGGCGGCAAGACACTGTTCTGCAACAGCGGATTTGTTTGGCCGTTGTAAGCGTGTGTAACGTCTGTGTTCAATACACCGGTCTTCCACAGTCCTGATTGTCTGACCAATATATGGCGTGCCACAACTGCAAGGAATACGATATACACCTGCCTTACGCAAACCAAGATCATCCTTTACGGACCCAAACGGGTCCTTTATCTTAGAAGGTGGTCGAAAAACACATTTCACATCATATTTCCGCAAAATAAGACCAACCTTGTTAGAAATGTTTCCTGCGTAAGGCAAAAAGGCCACAGATTTAGGTGCCATTTCATTACTATCGTCACTCACCCGTTGCACTGTTGATTAATAGTCACTATCGATATTTTTGATGTTTGGTCATCTTTGGATGTGTTGACTCTGCAGTGACTTGTACTGTGTGTGTTATCTTCCTTGTTTACCCTTTGCAAACCAAGGTATTAAATTCGGTTGCACATTTCTTCCTTGAGTGCAGTTGTGCCTTGAGAATGGCAGGGTGTCCTCCTGTCGAAATATCGGCGGCTGTCAACGACGTCTACCGGCAGCATACCCGTAAGTTGTTTCAACATTCATTACGCCGGGAAAAGTTAAGCTTTCATATTTTGTATGCTTTTTATTAACGTTTAGCGATGAACAAATAGACTCTATATATAGCGATGTAACTATGTAATTGTTTCCTTTCTTTTGAATGTATGTTGAATTTACGTTATATAACTATTCTTTTTTTTTTTTTTTTTTTTTTTTTTTTTTTTTTTTTTTTTTTTTTTTTCCTTTTGAGGTATCTTACACTATTTTGTAATTGAGACGTGGAAAGGCACTCTCTCATTTTATTTACATATCATTTAATTATATTTCTCCTGATCACCACCAAGATCGTTTTCATTATAGAACAAGTTTTCCTGCCCTTGAGTTACACTACTCAGAGATATTATTTAGTTGGACAATTCTACCCTTATGTTCGCCGAAGGCAAGAAATTCCTGCACTAAATTATGAGCATTAACAAAAACTGTAGCATTCCACTCCTGTAACCCAAAAAGAGCTCGCAATCTAGACTTTTATATTCTCTGGCGCCTTAAAGCTGTTGAACTGGTTCTCCATCTCACGAGTAAAGCTTAGGAGATGAATAAAAACAAAAACAAAGTTGTGAAGGAATTTGTCACAACGAAAATGCTTGAACACGAAACGCAGCTTTCCCTTTCGTATACGGTATACTGTAATCGCGAACGGAGGACAAGAGGTAGCTTCCCTCTTCCCAGATTTCCCAAACTAGTTTCACACCGCACACTACTGCAGGCAGCTAACGATGGTCCTAGGATACGGGATAGTGGCCTGTAATTTCTGTTCTCTGCATATATAAACTATCCTGCTTAGAACCTGGAGTCGGCCAGATGTTCATTTCCTCCAATCTTCTGTTAGTGCCTCTCTTCCGTTCCCTACCATCTTTGCCGCTCCCCTCTTTCTCTACGCATCTCCTGCTCCCATGTGTACACAGAAGCAAAGAAAGAACTGTAAAAAACCAAAGATTATAAAAATATTATTTGCATGAAGGAGTTCCACCTATTGCATACAGCTATGGTATAGCAATGCAGTGTAATGATGTATGCACAAACCCCTCGTTCTTTATCTTGACAACAGCTAAATTTGCGAGCAACAAAATTAACCTGCCACTGTCGGTCGCAAATGTAATATTGGACGTCCCTTAGGGACTAAAACTATTTCTTTGTCATTCATTCACCAAGTAAGAGAGAAAATTGTTTGCTTCCTTTTGTAAATGCGTATCAATACGCAGTCAAGATTTTCAAGGGCTATCCATTGTCAACTTACGCCATAGTCACTTGAGGTCTTTAACAGTGTATTATAAGCCGCTGTTCATCAGAAACGTTGTGCACCTGACGTTCATCGTCCTAAAGGTAAGCCTTCGGCCTACAAGGCCGTGTGGGCTCTTGCGTAACATTTGCTCATGTTCTGCAGAAACCGCTGTTTTGTGGTCTGCAACCGCTATCGGTGTCAGTTGCTGCTCTTGTAATGCAGTTAAGGTGACTCACATTCGACTTCATAATAGGTCGATCTCTGAGTTTTTGCTCAATGGGCAATATCCACTGTTCCTGACCGAAGTTTACTCAAGTCTTCTTATCGATTTTGCATTTTACGCATCCAAATGATCCATTACCGACAGCTTTGTTAAAATAGGAAGAAAGATGAAATAATGGATCAACATCATACTTAAATGTTAACAACTTCTCAAAAATAAAAAAATAAAAATTAAAAAACAATGTTTGCGCCTTCTACCGGTGCCGGCCGCGCTGGCCGAGGGGACTGAGGCGCTCCAGTCACAGTCTGCACGGCCACTACGGTCGGGGGTTCGAATCCCCTCTCGGACATGGATATTTGTACCGTCCTTAGTGTTAGTTAGTTCATAAGTAGTTTGTAAGTTTAGGGACTGATGACCCCGTAGTTAAGTCCCATAAGCTATACAAACATTTTTGAACCTTCTACCGTCGGTTAAATTGGGCAAACAGGAAGATTAACATTATCTGGAATGGCATTAACCTGGAACATATACAAAAACCAAATCATCTGGACGTAATGGTCTAAGACTGGTCAGGTAATAGATCCCAGTACATTGTCCTCGATAGCGAGTGTTCATCAGAGACTAGGGCATCTTCAGGGGTGCCACAGGAAAATGTGATAGGACCGCTATTATTTTCTATGTAAACGATTTGACGGACAGTGTGAGTTACAACTTGCGGCTGTTTGCTGATGATGATTAGGTGCCCAAGATGGTGTAGACATTGAATGACTGCAGTAGGATGCAGGATGGCTTGGACCAAATTTCTAGGTGGTTTGAGGAATGGCAAATAGCTCTAAATGTAGAAAAATGTAAGGTGACGCAGATGCGCAAGAGAATCACTTGCCTAATGTACGATTATAGCACTAGTAGTGTGCTGCTTGATAAGTCGCGTTAATTGAACATCACAGCGATATGAAATGGAACGAGCATATAAGAACTGTTGTGGGGAAGGCGAATCGTCGACTTCGGTTTATTGGGGAGTCTTGGGAAGGTATCATCTGTAAAGGAGATCGCATACAAAACGCTTGTACGACGTCGTCTTGAGTATTGCTCAAGTGTTTGGGATCCCCACCAGATCGATTTAAAGGAGGACATAGAGACAGTTGAGAGGCGGGCGGCTAGGTTTGAAACTGCTAAATTCGATCAGTGCGCGAATGTTACTGAGATGCTTCGGGATCTCAAATGAGGGGAGGCAACGATCTTTTCGAAAAACACTAATGAAGAAATTTAGAGGGCCGGAATTTGAGGCGGACTGTAGAACGATTCTACTGCCGCCTAACTACACTTCGCGTAAAGACCACAAGGATAAGATTAGAGAGATTAGAGCTCTTATGGATGCATACATGCATTCGGTATCATGGAATAGGAAAGCAAGTAACTACTATGTTACCGAGTACCCTCCGCTATGCACCTTAGAATGGATTGCTGAGTGTGTACGTGGATGTAAATATAGACGTACATATCACTAATGTACAAAGTTACTCAGACAAGAACAGTGAAATGTTTGCTGACAAGATCAACATCTTGAGGAAATAATTGATTAGCGAATGGTAGTCAGACTAACTGTATTAAGGACGACTGCCCAAGTACTTTGTACTTACAACGACGACATACGTGTGTTCCCTTGTATCACGTATGAACCACAAGACATAAAGAGGTAAAACTTCGTATAGTTACTAATGTCTACCCGGGGAAGGATTTAGGCACGGTTTTATGACGATCGGATAGCTGTTTATTTCCACATATATCAATGTGAATGTCTGTTAGGTGTACGCTTATCACGTCCGAACGACAAGACGCAGAGACTTAAATTTTTTGTACATTTACTAATTTATACCGGAGGTAGGTTTTAGGCACAGTTTTATAGCGATCTGATACATATTTAGTAATTTGAAGAATATAACGCGAAATGCGGAACAATAATTACTCTTTGAAAATTGTATTTCCTCTTTGAAAATGGTTTTGTTGGTTGAATTGTTGCTTGAGGGTTGATAATGATAAAAGGGTCGAATATATTGGGTTGGAAAGTTGTCGGTGTGTGTGTGTGTGTGTGTGTGTGTGTGTGTGTGTGTGTGTGTTAATATTTCGCTCTGTAGCGAAAACTACAGAACGCAAATAAATGGTCTGTGTGTAATTGTTCTCCGAAGTCTCCCGTTGTACACCATCGCAGTTCCATGCTGATAGCTATAAGGGGCTGGAAGACATGATGGTTGAAAGTCGACAAATTATTAAAATTTCGGACTGAAGGCTAGCGATGATGTTTGCGACTCTATAGCAAGGAGGTTACATACAGCGGAACGTGATGCCACAGACCATATCTTTGGTCTATGCATGCTACAATGTCTTCAGCTCTTTCTCTGTAAGGATAAGCATACGAATAAGGAAATATAAGAATAAATAAATAAAGCAGCAAAAAAGAAATTTCTTTTAATACATCTCTTAAAAAATCGATTTGACGTTTCGTGCATTACATCAAGTAATTGGTCTGTGATATTATTACTATCATTATTGTTGAATTTCGTAATTGGATTCTTCGAAACGAGTGCATTTTTACGTCTGATTTGATCTACACTACTTACTTTCCTGATAAACGGTTAGTGTATAAACTTCTTCAATCTGGTAGGAATATTTTTCAGTTCCGCTTTATCAGCGACATTTCCTCAAAAATAGGTGAAATTAATTTAATTGTTATTTAAACTTCGTAGATAAATGTGCATTGCGTTACTTAACATATATTACAACAGTACAGTTACTTTTAATAGATCACATTCAGACAACATGCCTCGGAAAAGGAAAACGTCATTATCAAGAAACACTGTTGGAGGAAAACGTATTAAAACATCAAGAGCAAACGAAAATGAAAAAAAGTGCGTGATAAGACTTTCTCAAAGGAGGGACAAGAGGACAACAATGGGGAACGTTGAATCACCATTACAACGTGACAATAGGTGAGGACCGAGAGCGAGCGGAAAAAAGAAAAGGAAAGAAGAGAGCCAGGTGATTTTTCCTAAATCAATCCAGGAAAATGCTTTGCAATGGTACGGCCGATTTAATCCATAATGAAAAGCAATCCGAGCATTTGGTCAGTCTCCAATGCCCATGCTGTCGACGGGATGTGAAACGCTAATCTTCCCTTATTTAAAAATGTCTTTTCTTAGCTACATTAGAAATTCTTGCTAATAACATTTGCATGAAATGCACACGGCATGGCCATTTACTTACGTGAGTACATAGAAACATTCACTCCATCAACTTTCTATGAGCGCCACTACGTACTTTGTGTTTCAAGAGGACCTGGTAGACTCAAGCTCTGCAAGAGATTCCTCAGAGCCGACGTTAAACAATTTACGTGATACGATGATCAGCGCGAGTATCCCAGGGAGCAGGCTCGGGCCACTTCCATCTAGGTCTACATCAAGGAATTTCCGACCACACAAAACATCGATGATTTCCATCAGCGTGTGTGACACGGCCGTTCTAGCGCAACGCTGGAAGCCACGCTCTCAGACAACTTTCAGTAATTCCGAGGATGTGTGAAAGTGAAAATCGACGAGTGTGAAGCAATTCTACTCTGTCGCAGGCCGAAACAATACAAAAACGTCATAACTGCGAGCAAATAATACTGCACACACGCCTATAAGGTGTCTGAGCAAAATTTAGATGATTCACAAGGAGAATATAGGCTACAGGTGGTTCGATGATCCCTCTGCTGGGCACTTAAATGTGATTTTCAGAGTATCCCATGTAGATGTAGATGTAGACCATATGGGCATCGGATTTTAGAATTTCTTGATATTTATGGTGCGTGAATTTCAGAACTCAATTAACAATCAGCCAAAACCTTTCGACCGTACTCTAAAAAATTCTCGAGAAAAACGAATTTGAAATTTTTTTGAAAATTTGCAAGTACCAATAATTGAAAAAAAAAGTCGCAGCATCTGTCGGTGTAACTCAGGTGCTTGCGTTCTGGCTTTATAACCGTACGCTCGGTGGTTCGAACCTCGCTGTAACACTTTTTTTGTTGTGTTCCAATACTTACACGATTTTACTATCTAATGGTATTTTTGACGAGAAATGCGCGTATTTTTGTTAATTCGTAACTTTCTATATATTATAAAAGTTGTGAATAATTATGGTTTCAATCAAAAAATGTTCAAATGTTTGTTAAGCTTAAGGGACTTAACTGCGGGGTTATCAGTCCCTAAACTAACAAACTACTTATGAACTACCTGATACTAAAGACGACACAAACATCCATGCCCGAAGGGGATGCAAACCCTAGACCGTAGCGGCCGTGCAGACTGTGACTGGCCCGCCGCAGACCGTTTCGAAAAAAAAAAAAAAAAAAAAAAAAAAAAAAAAACAAAAAAAAAAAAAAAAAAAAAAACCTAACAAGTAACATTTTTTTTTTACATTATTTGATGACAGTTGTCGCTGATTGTTCAGCTTATGGAATGCTACGACACTGTTTTTGTAAAGTCATCTCCATAGCTGCTAATGGCTTTCCAAGGAGCTATCATACTCAACCACCGCTTTAGGTGACAACGAGGTTTTCAGCTCGTCTATATACACATCAACAAAACCTGACGCAACACGTACAGTTAGATATTCCAAAATGTTTTATGTAAGTGTATGTGAAATAGAAATAATCATCCACCATGAAGTGCTTGCATATGAGTTTGATTGGCTGATTGGTTGCATATTTAAATCATAATTACTGACATTTATTATAAAATATAGAAAATTACCAATAAACAAAAATACGTGCATTGTTCATAAACGTTACCATTAGGTACTAAAATGGTGTAAGTATTCTAAAACAAAATTTGTTTCGGCGGTATTCGAACCACCGACCCTCTGGTTGTTAGGCCAGAACGCTACCATTAAGTTTGACAACATTGTCAGAGGAGAAAAACAGCGATGTATTTGGTATGATCAATATACAAAAACAGTCTTGATCGCAGAAATTAACAGTTTCAATTAACCGGTTTCGACCTGATGTAGGTCATCTTCGTAATTACAAGTAGCCCATGTGGCCAGTGCTGCACTTGGTTGGGCTGGGCTGGGCTGGGCTGTCCTGGGCTGTTCTGCTGCCAGTAGGTAACTGTTACCTGTTAATTTTTGCGGTCAAGACTGTTTTATGTATACAGAACGCTACCACCTGAGCTACACCGAAATAGGCTGTAACTGTGAAACTTAATATGTTTAAATAAAATAAAATATTCTGGCCGGGATAGGAGGCTGAAACTGACGTGTGTGAGTGTGCAGATGTAACAATACCTGTCTAGATTGCTACAGCACTGTGAATGTAAAAACTTATTTTAATGTCTGAACGTCAAGTAAGAGTAAATGTCATAATTAATCAGCCTGGCACCGACTGATTGCAACGAGTATGGCCCTGTTAATGCGCTTAACTATCCAGAACACGAGTCTGGTTAAACAATAAATGACAAGACCGGTTGTAGCTCAAGTTCCGATTCGTTAATCAGACAGACAGATTATTCATTAATTAAATTAAATATGACACACATCGAAAATTATATGTGATCATTGCTTGAGTGATAGCAATCTCGAACAGTGACTGATAGCAGCGGAATGATATAATGGTATGACACAGTAAAAACGCTAAAGTTGACGACTAAGTGTCTATTAATTAATTAAAGAAAAAGTTTAGACTACTACTGTGAAACAGACTGAACATGACATCTATTGCGAATTTAGTAGTGATTGTTATATGCAACGCCACGTACTGTGAACAAGATCTACTGCATTAACAAACGAAATGTTGTATTGTTAAAATGGTTCATTAGTAGGGTTCAAACCAAGTAATACTGAATATAAATGTACTATAACAGTAGCTGATAGCAATGAAAGGAACTTGGACAATCAATCAATCTAAATCGATAATTGTGTAACTAATTATTTAAAGTACACGTCAAAATTTAGTTTACTAGGTGCCAAAAGTGACTAAGTATGGATTCAGTTGCGAGCTTAGTAATAATTAATGTGTGTCCCGACACCTTCTGATATATCTTTATTAACAAACCAATTATTGTGTTGTCAGCAAGTGTTGTAATTAATATGTGCATGAAAGGCGCGTTACACAATACACAATAAATGACGGCAGCCACCTGATAAACTAGTTGGTTATGACGTCAACAACTGAACGTGAATGACATCCAAGGTGAGCAATAAGCAGGTTTTATAATTAATTTGTCTCGATGGGCGAGAAATATTAGTGGCTACCTGATATTCTATTTGTTTACGATTCTTGTATTCAAAAAATGTAAGAGAAATTTAAATTCACTCACCCCTTATCCGAAGACAGCAGCTTGGTCTCTTGCAGTACATAATGAAATGTAAAAGAAGTTAAAGCTTGTATCTACACTACTGTTTAAAACTTGAAGCATAATTTTGCGATAATAATAAGGTCTTTTTACTGTAACAAAGGGGGACATAAAGCTATCTTTAAAAATTGCAAGTTATAATTATTGTTATGATTGTTACCTTATAAACATGACCATTAAAAAAAATATAAAAGTAAAAAATCAGAATTGTTAAGAATCCTAACAGCTAACGACAATTCTCTGCCAGTCTATCGGTCTCAACCAACACCTAACTCCGTCTGTCCACTTACACATACTCTCTCCTTTTGTCGACCCACAGCTCACCGATGACAAAATATCTCTTTGATCAAAGAGAGTGACAGTCATAAAGTGCTGCCACCCTTCGAAGACGATTTTCTCGACAGCTTTCGAGAATGGGTTTGGTTGATTGTTATTTGAGATATGCACTTCACGTAGCATAAATATCAAAAAATTCTAAAATCCGATTACAATGTGGTCTCATTTTAGGTGTGGCTGAAAGTACAATCTACTTAATAGGTGACCAATCCCCGAGATTCAAACAACTTTAACCAGTGCTCGAAAGACAAAGCACACTGGGCTTTTGATGTACGCAGCTCCAGTCTGCGCCGCCTACAGATCTCTCAGACCAGGTGCTACGCATCAGAACCACACGCGCAACTCGGACCTCCGCAAGGAACACCGCCTTGAGACTCTCACGGATGTGTTGGAAAACACACCGCACGGCTATACAACTCCAACACTCCAACAATCACCTTCACTCTGAACCTGACTAACTACGACCACAGCCGATGGGAGAAGCATTTCTATTATACGAACAGAGTTCGTAATGAATAACGTAGAAGTAGATACCATCAGAGCAGTGAAGCAACTAAAATCACTTAACAAGAACAAGTCTTCTGGTCCGGGCTGTACACCCGTAAGATTTCTATCTGATCATGCTAAAGCGATAGCTCCTTATTTAACAGCCATATACAACCGCTCTCTCAAACAAGGCTCTGTACCAAATGATTGGAAAGTTACACAGGCCATATCTATATTCAAGAAAGGCAGTAGGAGTAACCCATCAAACTACAGGCCTATTTCATTTACATCAATTTGCAGCAAGGTTTTGGAACATATCCTGTATTCAAATATTATGAATTACCACGAACAGAAAGATCTATGTCAATGTCAACACGGATTTAGAAAATATCGTTCATGCGAAACACAACTAGCTCTTTATTCACACAAAGTGATGTGTGCTATCGACAAGGGTTAGCAAATTGATTTCGTATTTCTTGATTTCCACAAGGTTTTTGACACCGTACCGCACAAACGGCTTTTAATCAAATTGCGTGGTTACGATATATCGTCCAAAATTTGCGACTGGATATCGAATTTCCTGTCAGAGAGGACAGAGTTCGTAGTAATCGATGGTAAGGCATCAATTAAAACAGAGGTGATATCGGGCGTTCCACAGGATAGTGTTATTGGTCCTCTGCTGTTCCTTATTTATATAAACGATTTAGAGGAAAATCTAAGTAGCTCTCGTAGGTTGTTTGCAGATGACGCCGTCATTTACTGTCTAGTAAAATCGTCTGAAGATCAAAACCAACTGCAGAACGATCTGAATTAGATGTCAGTATGGTGTAAAAATTGACAATTGATTAAATAATGAGAAGTGTAAACTTGTCCACATGAAAAGAAATCTCTTAACCTTTGTTTACATGATAAATCAATCGATTGTGAAAGCCGTAAACTCCACTAAATACCTAGGAATTACTATTACTTCAGACTTAAATTGGAAAGAACACGTAGATAATGTCGTGGGAGAGGCGTTTTATTGGCAGAGCCCTTAAAAGATGCAACAGAACTAGAAAAGAAACTGCATACACTAAGCCTGTCCGTCCTTTTTTGGAGTATTGCTGCCCAGTGTGGGATCCTTGTCAGGTGGGTTTGACGGAGGACATCGAAAGAGTCCAGAGAACGGCAGCTCGTTTCGTATTGTCATTATACAAGGGAGACAGCGTTACGGAAACGATACAGGATCTGCGATGGGAATCATTACAACAACGGCGCTTATCGCTGCGGCGTGGGCTGCTTACGAAACTCCAATAGCCAAGATTCTCTTCCGAATGCGAAAATATATTGTTGACTCCCACTTACATAGGTAGAAATGATCATCAGAATAAAATACGAGAACTCAGATGTCGAACGGCCGCGGCGACATCTGTTCTCTGCTTTTATCTGTCACTCCCACTTATCATCTACACCATGACTGGTTTTATTACTGGTGTAAATATACTTTTCTTTGATCCGGATTTTAGGTCAAAACCCATTTTGTTCCTCAGTAATTAAATGCAATAAAAGTTGTAAATACACAAATTATGCAAATTTATGATCGGAAACGCAAGTTTTATAGCGCCTAAAAATACCTAATTTTATGATAGTACCTGATTGTAACTAAATTTTAACAACCTAATAAAATAAAAAAGAATGTATGCCAAAAATTCTCCCGTGGTCTTACCAGCTAAGAATTATGCAAATATTTTATCGAAAATAGTAATTTTATAGTACCTAAAGTACCTAATTTGATATTAGAACCTGACTGTATATAATTTTTAAAAATCCAGTCCAATAAAATTTGTATGACTTAAAGCAGTCTTCTGGTCTTCCCGGCTTATTTTTTTGGACGCGTGAACAATCGAGAGTCAGACGACGACAGCATATGCCAGGCTGTTCTATCCCGCACTGCTAAGGCCGGTATTACACTATCAAATTATTTGTCAAATAATTTGATAAAGAAAAAATTGGACGTAGTGTAATGAGAATGTCGTCCAATATTTCATCAAATCTAAGGCCTCGGCCTAGATTTGATCAAAGAAATCGCTCGTCTTCTGTTTCCTGCAGTGAGAAATGTGACCGCTTGGAGCGCTAGTAGTATACAGCTTTCTTGCTACTACACTGTTTTCTTTGGAGGTTAAATATGACATTACTTGGACATAACGTTCGTATTCGTAAACATGGCTAGTAGTGAAATGTTTGAGTAGTGTTTTCTAGCAACAACAAAACAAAAAATCAGATGGGGCGTTGTATAACAGGCGACAAGGCCAATTCACACTGTCCGTCACGTCAATTCGCATAGGCCAATACCCTGCGGCGAAAGTGAGGTTGAGTTACAATCCGTTATGTAAAAAAGTCATGATTTACTATCGGAATTGAAGTAATACCCCTAAATCTTATTTACGGCCGAAGCAGATTTCAGAATGTATGATTTTGGTAACTTGGTGTGCTAAGTGCTGGGAAGTGAAACAACTTTCAAAACATCGACATCTGTTTGCAAGCGAATCTATCTACATCTAAATACGTCAGTCAATTTTTGTAAGGAAATAAATAGCCTATGTACTTTATCAGCAATGTAACCCACCTTACATTATTAATAACGTCATAAAGGATTTAGATTATCCTCTTTGTCAGTGCTCACATTTTCCATTTAAAACGTTATTTAATGAAACTTGCTTTATCAACTTAACAATCTTATTCGTATACTCTGTTTGAGTCAGCATTTTTGTTACTCTATTGCAAACACTGAAGGATGAAGAGCGATAAAATAATTAGCAGTGACTGGTCTGGTTGTTCTGCCGACGGCATAAAAAAAGAAAATCCTCCCGATCTCGCTCTGACACCCACGGTTTCATCCAAGTGAGTTTCCTTTTCTTTTTTTCCCTCCTTCTTTTCTAAATGCACACACAACGCAACTGTAGTATAAACAACAGCTGAGCATTACACCGCCATTTTGAAGCAAATTTGACAAATTATTGGATGACAGTGTAATACCCCCTTTTGCGTTTCATCCATATTCTTTGTCAAAAAATATGACCAATATTTCATCCAATTTTTTCGTTAAATTCTTTGTCCAATAATTTGATAGTGTATTACCGGCCTAAGCAGACAGCTGTCGCTCACTGTAAACCGTCGAATGGCTCGGCAGCGGCAGGGCACGGAGGAGAGGAGTCCTGTGATCTGCCTGCGGCACCTTCCCGCCCTGTCAGAACAGCCTGTGTAAGACACCTGCACTGTCTTCTTTCAGTCGGTCAGCGTGCTGCTTGGATGTGGTGAAGTATTTCACAGCGACAGCGTGTTTGTGGCAACTTGAAGCAACCCGAAAGCTCCAAATCATCTCTGATTCGTCAGTGGTTACAAGAATTTCCTGTTTTCTCAACAGACGGAAGAGTTTATTAATCGAAATGTGTGCAACAAAGACGTAAGTAAAACGTTAACCTTTTATCTGCTACGCCCACTCAGAGAACAGTGATACTGCTGCTTGTCCCGAGTTAACTTGCAACCAGACACATGCGAATTCAATAACTAATACAAAAATATTGTTTCTAAACCCATCAAGAGATGGGAACATCTGGAGACTACGATTACAATTATCGACATGGACAGTAAAATAATGTGACTTTTTGTTAACCTGTTCATCTTTCTAGACAGAAAAATTTAAGACATTGGTCACCTATTTTCTGATTTTTATAACCTATTCTTGTAAGTGAGGGAACCTATTTTGTTTTTGTTTGTTGTTGTGGTCTTCAGTCCGGAGACTGTATTGATGCAGCTCTCCACAATACCCTATCCTGAGCAAGCCTCTGCAACTCCACATAAGAACGGCACCATACATCTGTCTCAATCTGCTTACTGTACCCATTTCTTGGTCTTCTTCTGCGGTTTTTACCCCAAAACACTTCCCTTCAATGCTGAATTCACGATTCCTTGATGTCTAAGAATGTGTCCTATCAATCGATCCCTTCTTTTAGTCAAGGTATGCCAGAAATTCCATTTCTCCCCAATTTTGTTCAGTACCTCCTCATTAGTTACGCGATCCACCCACCTGATCTTCAGCATTCTTCTGTAGCACTACATTTCAAAACCTCTATCTTCTTCCTGTCCACACTGTTTATCGTCCATGTTTCACTCCCATACAAGGCAACACTCCATACAAATGCCTTCAGAAAGGACTTCCTTAATCTTAAATCAATATTCGATGTTAACAAATTTATCTTTTTCAAGAACGCTTTTCTACCCATTGCCATTCTGCATTTTATAACCTCTGTACTGCGACCATCATTTGTTATTTTACTGCCCAAGTAACAAAACTCATCTACCTTTTTTTTTTTTTTTTGTTACCTAATCTAATTCCTTCAGCATCACCTGATTTTATTAGACTACACTCCATCACCCTAGTTGTGCTCTTGTTAATCTTCATCTTATATGCAGCTTTCAGCGCACTGTCCATTCCGTTCAGTTGCTCTTCCAGATCCTTTGCTGTCTCTGACAGAATTACTATGTCGTCGGTAAAACACAATGTTTTTAATTCTTTACCCTGAACATTAATTCCTTCTCTTAATTTCTGCTTGCTTTCCTTTATAGCTTGCTCATTGTACAAATTGAATAACATTGGAGAAAGGCTACAACCCTGTCTTACTCCCTTCCCAACCACTGCATCCCTTTTATGACCTTCAACTCTATCTCGTTTTTGTACAAGTTGTAAATAACCTTACGCTCCCTATATTTTACTCTTGCTTACTTCAGAACTTGAAAGAAATTATTCCAATCAACATTGTCAAAAGCCTTCTCCAGATCTACAAAAACTAGAAATGTAGGTTTGCATTTCCTTAATCTATCTTCTAGGATAAGCCGTAAAGCGAGTATTGCCTCCCGTGTTGCTACATTTCTCCTGAACTCTAACTGATCTTCCCCGAGGTCGCCTTCTACCAGCTTTTCCATCCTTCTGTAAATAATTCATGTTAATATTTTGCAACTATGACTTATGAAACTGATGGTTCTGTAGTTTTCACACCTGTCTGCTTTCTTTGGAATGGGGATTATTCCATTTTTCTTAAAGTCTGAGGTTACTTCGCCAGTCTCATACATCTTACACACTAGGTGAAACAGTTTTGTCATGGCTGGTTCTACCAGAAACTTCAGTAGCTCTGAGGAATGTCATCTACTCCTTGGGCCTTGTTTCGAATTAGGTCTTTCAGTGCTCTGTCAAATTCATCTCTCAGTATAGTATCTTTTATTTCATCCTCATTACATCTTCTCCCCTTCCTACAATATTGCCTCTAAATTCATTTCCTTCGTAGAGCCTCTCTGTATACACTTTTCACCTTTCAGCTTTCCCTTCTTTGCTGAGAACTGGTTTTCCATCAGTGTCCTTGATATTCATAGAGCTGTTTTCCTTATCTCCAAATATCTCTTTTATTTTCCTGTAAGCTCTATCTAGTTTTCCCCTATTTATACATTCTCCTACATCCTTGCATTTGCCTTCTAGCCACTCCTTCTTAGCCATTTTGCACTTCCTGTCAATCTCATTTCTTAGTCGTCTGTACTCCATTTTGCCTGTTTCATTTACTGCATTTTTATATTTTCTCCTTTCATCGATTAAATTTAGTATGTCTTGTGATATCCAAGGATTTTTTGAAGGTCTTGCCTTCTAGAGATGGGCAATCGGCTACTGAACTGTTTCAAAGAGCCAGATCCTTCTAAGGAGTGAGTGATGGATGAATCCGTAAAAAAAAAAAAAAAAAAAAAAAAAAAAAAAAAAAAAAAAAAAAAAAAAAAAAAAAGAGTGTAGTTCATCTGATCCGAAAAGTCCCTCTGCTGACAGCAATGAGCTGCATAAGCACCCCTTGCTACATGCTTCAGAAGTTTCCTAAACCCCTTGCCATATGCTTCAGAAGTTTCCTAAGCTACAAAATAAATGTCACAAAGACCATGTTCAAGTATAAATCTACAAAAAATGAGCGCCTAAACACGTGCAGCGCTTCCTTGCTGTGAGTCGAGAGTCGGCAAGTCACACAGGCACCGCAGTTCAGTGAGTGCACGGCTCCTGAATGCCACTAGCTCGCTGCTCCGCACGACTTTAGCGATCGAGGCGATCTGAGGTTCGTTCCAGCAGCTGCCAGACGGCTTATTTCAAGCGCTAAGAAACAGATATTACTGCGCATGCGCAGCTACTGTGACGTAAAAACCCTTGTTTGATACTTGCACTGCTGGAACGCATTTTGCACTGTTTCTGGCTGCAGGCGAAGTTGAGTTTAAAGAAATAATTAAAATACTTTCCTTCCTAATAACGAAGAAGTGTAAACGAGAAATATCTGATCTCTAGTGGGATTGCAGTGACTTCGAAATAATCAAAAAACACGCTACAAACATACACGTATCACGTGATGGCTACCCCCTCTCTAACTCAGATCTTTCTGCGCATGCGCAAATTGGCAGCTTGACCGCGCCTGAAATAATTTTCCGGGTAGCGTCTGGCTGCTTGCGGCAACTGCTGGAACACCAAACAGCCACACTCCAAGTAGCGAGAAGCAGGAGAAGGCGCTGCTGGAACACAATTTCAGCGTTGCGCATGCGCGTCAAGCAGTCTGGCAGCTGCAGGAACGAACCTCTGACCACCAACTGAGTTGGTGAGTTAGCTGGTTCACTGGTTCACCTCTCCCCACCACTCTCCCAACTCCGCTCGCTTGTGGAGCCGCCCATGTGGCACGCTGCTCATTATTCCCCCCACTCCTCTGGCGAACTGCATGGTGCCGAACAAAGCGACTCCGCGCATTTCTCTGTTCTCTTAACTCCTGTGTTCTGATAAAGCTTGCAGCTCACTTACAGAAACGATTATCTGAAGCAACAGAAACCATCATATAGGCTAATGTCCTATTTCGAATAGTACTCGAGATGAAACGTATTTATTTAATGTTACATGTTTTTTTCTTAATAACAGGAAATATGCAGTCTGTAGCAAAAACGCGTTACTGTACAAAATTAAACTATATAAAATTTCCGCGAAAAAGATCCTACTCCATTTTTCTCGAAGACTTGTAGTTTGCATGAAGGAAGAAAGAGAGACAAAGTCTTGTGCAATGTGGATTCTCCGTTGGTTAGATTTTGTAAGCCCATATCATGCAGTTTCAAATGTTCAAATGTTTGTAGAACTTATGGGACTTAACTACGGGGTCATCAGTCCCAAAGCTTACAAACTACTTATGAACTAGCTAAGGACGGCACAAGTAACCATGCCCGAGGGGGGATTCGAACACCCGACTGTAGTGGCCACGCAGACCGTGACTGGAGCGCCTCAGTCTCCTCGGCCTCCGCGGCCGGCACATGCAGTTTCGTGACTTTATAGACGAGTGTCCTGTAACAAATCATGTGTCTTTTATGCATCTACACTATTTTGGCCCGTTGACAACAATGACTATATAATCGAATAACAAAGAAAATAACAATGTGCTTTAATGTTATCTATCTCTGAAACCATTCAGTTTTGGGAATGTGTCAATTTGAAATTTTTGCTGCTGGCGTCAAATCTTTGACAGTAACAACAAACTTGTTTCCCAAGAGAGAGAGAAAACATTAGGATGTCAAACGAGATGTGTCTAAAATTACGTTTCTGAGTAAAATATCTTGCTATAATGTTTCATTACGAATTTAATGTGTTTGGTACAGCGGGATGTGTGTGTTTCCAATTAAAGATAAAATATACTGGGAAGCACTTAAAAAAATATTTGACATGCTCTGTATAGAGAATATATAAAACTTGCACAAAAACAGGTGAAAGGGATGTAGTTACAGGAGTTAAAATATAAGATGGAACGGAAATCGTACCAGCCCGAACGCTACCCCTGTACTACGCCGACTGTAAGAGTGTCACCGCAGTTATTTACCTAATTATTTCTTTTGGTAAGACTCTCTTCCAACTTAATCAGTTGTTGATGGTTTGTACTCACAAAAGAAAAACTGATTGATGACATAGTCAAAAGTATCTGTACTCGTCGTCGTATTTTCTAAGAAATTGGCTGGATATCTTCAGTCTTTTGTTCGTATTTGAAGTTATGAATTAAATAGTCCACGAACATTTCTCGCTTTGTCAATTTAATGGACATTACTCTTTTGACATCTTATTTCCTAAATTAAATAAAACTTTATTGCTTATTATGGAGCTATCATTATTTTACTGTTTATGAGTGCCAGATATTAGAAACAGGTGATCGGTTCTAGCGGCCATCTTGTAGCGAGAATCTGTCGCGCTCACGTGAGACACCCGGCTGTGTCGCCGAATGTCGCTCCTTGTAGCTGCCGTGTCACGCCGCTGAATAGCGCGCGTTGTCGCTCGCTTTTGTAGCTCACGTAGCACGCGGTATTAGTGCGCATGGCTATTTTGCTGCGGCAGTTTCCACGTACTGCGTGGACCTCACGCACTATCACGTTTCATTCAACTCGCTCAAACTCGCAAACTACTCACTGTATAAATATGGAATAAATATGGAACTAGTATCATTTTATTCTGCAAAATATTCTATGTTTTTGAATGAAAGTATACAAATATAAAAATAATTTTTTTTTTCTTTTTCCAATTATTTCACCTCCAAAAATATTTAAATTCTGTTATAACATTTTTAAATTTTAATGTAGGTGTAATTAACAAATTTTAATTATCGAAACTACTAAGGATTACAATAAAATTATTACTCTTCTTTCTTCTTTCACAATATGGCCAAATCAGATCAAGGTATAGTGACAAAAAAGCAGTTGGTGAGTCGGTGAGCCATGAAAAAGAACTAGTTCATCCCAGTGAATGACCATTTCTGATCCGATCTCTGAAAAGATCGGTTTTGCCCATCTCTATTGCCTTCCTACCTATTTTGTCCTCTGCTGCCTTCACTATTTCATCTCTCAATGCTACCCACTCTTCCTCTAATGTTTTATTTCCTCCCATTTCTGTCAATTATTGCCTAAAGCTCCCTCCCATATTCTCAAGAACTTCAGGTTCCTTCAGTTTATCCAGGTCCCATCTCCTTATTTTCCAACCTCTCTGCATTTTTTTCAGTTTCAACCTACAATTCATGACCAAACCTATTTTAGGTACCTAATTTAATATTTTTTGAACCAAAAATTCCGAGGTGTACTTATTATTACACAATTGTGGATGTATCGTCTTAATCATTTTCTTTCCTTTCCCTAACGTCTTTCTTACGTCATTTTCACCTCTTCTATCTTCACCAAATGTAACTTCTAGATATTAATATTCACTCACATTCTTTATCTTTCCTGCCTATTGTTCTGTATTTTTTTCCTTCTCCTGCCACTGCCACATACTTCTTTTGTCAGTGTTAACTTGGAAACCCTATTTACATTATTCTTCAATTATTTTTTCAAGCATATAAGGCATATCCTACTAAGCTTCTGCCATTACTAGTCGGACATCGGCAAGGAAAATGCCTATTTCCGAGATGTATTCTAATCAGTCCATATTTTCTAATCCATTCTTACAGAACCGCACTGAAACATATTTTCATCTCCTTTGTTGTTGTAAATGGGTCAAAGATACAATTTACGGACTGAACTGTGGTATTATTATATCTATCCATGCTTTTATTGCATTTATATTTCCAGATATCTTTATAACGAGCATAGCTTCTCGAGTGGGACCAAGAGCCTCTCGCAGATCTACAAAATATATATGTATCTTCCCTTATAAAAAAATTTATCTGCTATAATTTTCAAGGTGTATTTATTGTCTGTACAAGATCTTCCTGCGCTAAATTCAGTTTGCTGCTCCATTTGATTAATCTCTTTCCATATTCTCGTTTTCAAAACCTTTATACGTAATATTCCCGTTAGAGTTGTTATGCTTATACTAAGGCTGCCAACTCTTTCAAAACTCAATGCGGGACATTTCGAGCATGTGGATGAGGACTAAGATCACGTGACTCATTGAACTAGTTATTATGGAATAATTAGGAGAGAGATTTAGGCGAGCAGAGTAGGCCTATCTATTCACTTTTAAAGTAAGATATCAAACATGACATTTTATCACTAATTTTCAATCTTTCTTTACACTCCAATAATATTTTCTCATGCTCCTATTTGGAATTTCAAAGTTTGACAATTTTTATATAATTTTTTTCCATTACGTTTTCCGATCACTTTCACTGTCCGTACTACTTTTATTTGTTCCAGCTCTTAGAGCATCGTCCTCCACACACTTTGATGAGTAGCTTACTCCGCCCAAATAATTATGTTTTGCAATAACCTCGCATTAAAACTGAAACAAAAACTACTTTTTAAAACTACTCTATTATATAAATTATTTCGATGAAGTGCGGAGTTCAATTGTGTCTTACTACATGTAATGCTCACTCACAGTAGTTGTTGAATTTTCAGGATTTAACCACCGTTTTATTCCTGAAGAAAGTATGGTGAATGCTGATATTGTACTTGTCAGATTTTAAATGCTCTTATACAGACAGTGATAATAATGCATCATATTTGGTATATTGAGCAACGAAAAATGTTCCATTACACTTATGGAAACGTCTTAAGAAGGCACAGAAAATATGCCCAAAACAGGATTTTTTAATACATCATCCTATCACTAAATGCAATACTAGCTTAAAACAGAAACAACTTCCACTGGCAGTGAATTTGTCATTATTAAATTACCAGATTATGTGTATCGTTTCTTTTTATTTTCTATTTATTGTAAAATGACTGTCATGTATTCTTAGATGATTCATTGTGAAGTACACTTGCAAGCAGTATGACGTAGCGAGTTGTACATAAATAGTTTCGGTTTGTGATCTTAGAACAACAATTTTAAAATTACTGGAATGCGGGGCGCTTTTGGAATTTTGCGGGACATTTTTAATAATTATACCAATGCGAGACAAGGAGATCAAATGTGGGACTGTCCCGATGAAGCCGGGACAGTTGGCCGCCTTAGCTTTTTATAGTTAGCACAAAAATACTCATTACTAGAAATAAAACAACACAAGAAAGCAAATACGGTCGGTCAAAGCAGCAAAACGATCTGGAATCACCAATCGAACACGCAGCTTTCCACTTGTCAACACATGTTGCGATTCGGATCATGTGATTTGTAATTCGTATCAGGATAACGTCAATGTAGGAACATTTTTAAAGAGCTAGAGGAATATGCAAGTTCAGCACCGAATGACTTTAAAACTAGTGTGATTCGTTTCTACGTTAATTAACTGTGTTCCGCGGAATCCCGGGATTCCGCAAAAGAATCTCAGGGGCTCCATGGAAAAGCCCAAGAATCAGAAATAATGAAACCAAATAAGACGAACTACTCTACTGTCAGTAGCTATAGTTGGCAACCAAGCAACAAAGAGGGAAATTAATCCCTTATCTGTTTCCTACACTAGTGCCCATTAAAATTGCTACACCAAGAATTAATGCAGATGATTATCGGGTATTCAAGACTTAGAAGTGACATGTGATTACATTTTTACGCAATTTGGGTGCATAGAGCCTGAGAAATTAGTACCCAGAACAACCACCTCTGGCCGTAATAATGGCTTTGATATGCCTGGGCATTGAATCAGCGCCGAATTGGGGTTGGGAAAGAAGGAATGACCAACTAGTTCCGAAACTCTCACAGATGCTACCCCTGATTAAATCTTGAAGATGATTTTTTGTCGATGCACGAAACGATGTGACAGTGGTAGATGTGGTTACACTGCTCTGTTACATGCCTGAACTGCAAGGGCAACGGCAACAACAGAATCAGAATATTAATTCAGAATGAAGATGACCACAGTGACATAGAGACTCTACCAATCTCGTTGGACGATGTCTCCACTACTGACGAAGATGAATGAGCCTCGACCATTCCTCCTCAGTAAAACGAAGATGTTTGCTTTGAATGCACTCATTTTTCATTCTGAATCACTATCAGTGCTTGTAAATATTTTCATTGTATGATTATTCATAATATTATAAAAAAGGTATAATTATAAAAATATGTGCTGTTTCAATTGAAATTACCTTCTTGTCATTGTTAAAGTGTTGTTATGTACCATGCTAGCACGTTTCATACGATAAAAACGTCACAGCTCTCCAAACACTCATTTCTAGGACATCGAAACTGAGCGTACATCTTATAAATGATGTAACTTCTGATTGTCTGAAGATAAGGTAGCAAATGTGGATAGTAAATTGAAGAAAATTTGATGCTGTACGACTTTCTTTCGAACAATTTTTCTGAGAAACGATCGAGTAAATGTTTGACAAAATTAGTGAGGTAAAAATGATTTTTTTTCCGAAATTATCGATTTTCAATAAGGTATATCTCGAAAACCGTTGGGAATTCGACGTATATGTATTTGAAAGATTTTTACCTACAGCGAACCGTTTCCAAGTATAAGCGAAATCCAAAAAAATGGTACTTTTCCATCCCCTCCCCGCTATAGCTCACCCCCCAGGGACGGGGACTTTTTAGTATGTTCACCTCCTAACTATCCATAACAAAGTCTTGAAGTCAAAAATTCTCGCTTATTACATGCACTCTACAATGCATTCATTGACTGGACTACTAGGCTACTAGGACAAGCCTCTCTGCGTGGGACGCTGCAGGTACCAGTGTTGAAATCATTTCTCGCCACCACACAGATTATGCGATAACATCAGTTCTACGGAAAAAGAAAAAACGCATAGATCAATAAAAAAAAGAAGAAAAAATTACCAAGTGAATAGTGTACTACTTTCGACGAGAATGATCGTGCAGTTCTACGGCCTCGGAATGACGCGCGTGATAAGGACGCCTAGTTCTTGAGAGTCGGCCTCATCTCTAGCGCGATCCAGTTGTCAGATAACCCTACCAGTGAGGTCACCTAGGCTCCAGTCCTGAGCGAGCTCAGGAGTGTCAGCCTATAAGTGGCCTTTGTAATTACCACTCTCGCATGTCAATCAGGGTGGTGAAATAAAACCGTCTAGCTTACTTGTTCAGCTGTCGGCATAGTTTTTCCAGAGTGTATAGGTTGATGTGTGTGAAACTATCGCAACTTCCGTAGGCTCCAGCGTTGTCAGGCCGATTGTTAATGAAGACGGTGTCAGGTAGCCACTTCTAAGTGCTGCTGCATTGCATACAGAACAAAACAAGGCTTACAAAAAAGAAAATTACTCGGATAAAACCACCGTGCAGTGATATTCGGGAACGTCGATGCGCGAAACATAGTACTGAGTATTAATCGCACTCTCAGGAAATCCTGGTCTTGCGGTAAATTTGCTGAGAACCTCAATGGCTGCTGTTCAGTCACTCGCTTATAACTGGCGTGACAGCATAGGGCAGCAAGAGGAAATCTGTACAGCAAGAGCAAAATTTACAGTTGAAATTTCGCGTTAACCCTTTATTTGGCAATGTTGCTCTCAAGCAACATCAAAATTGCGCGTGATTTTCTGAAACATGTTTCAAGTTTCATCCTTGGATGGGCAACGGAGCTTGAAATTAACATTTAAGCTTTCCAATAAAATTATGTTTCGTTGCCTTTTGCGAAAATTTTAGCAATAAACTGAATCTTTAGCGGACACTCCAAGCGTAAGTTACCGAGGTACATGTTTGTTTCAATTTTGTGATACATGGAAAACTGTTTATAAAATGGAAAGCGGAAGCCTTGCAGTTGATTTATTATAGAAAATTGTTGACGAATTCAAATATGAGAGACTAAAAATGGACTTAAATTAATTGGGGAGAGGAGGCTTGGTAGACTAGTACGAAATGGGCAACAAATCGAAAAGAAGAAGAAAACAGCATCTCCTGTACCAGGTCATTGACGTACGACATGACAGATATGACAATATATTGTCACTTGCGACATTATGGACCAAACGGAATTTGCAAGTTTTCTCTTCAGGGATACTTGACTGTAAAATGTGGAAATCTGGGATTGTCCTGAACTTTGCACCAAAATAACTTGTTTTCACACGTTTCGCGTGAAATAGTCCAAAATACACTAATTTCTACAGTCATAAGAACAACACTGTAGTATTGATACTATACTACAGTGTAAAGTTTTCGGCAATGTTACTTGTAATGCAGAAACTATATTTTGAAAGAAATCGTATATATCTGTTCACATGACCCTACACATTCAATTTAAGTAACATAATTCTTTTTCTTCTAGTGATTTTGTGTGTCCTAAATAAAGGGTTACGAAACCACGGAGGATCACGTTACAAACAAACCGCCGTTCGACCGTCGTACAGTTACTCAAAGTAAGTTGCGGGGAGCCAGAGATAAATTGATCCGAAAGTGCTCCATTAGCGGCCGAAACCAATCATCATTTGTATAAATGATCAACGCGATCATTGGCTGATTTCCGAAGTAATAAGTGATAAGAGATCTGTGACTCTCCCGACAGTGTTACTTACATAACAAGATAATATTACCTATAACAAGAGATCAGTGTGGATGACCGAGCGAGGCGGCGCAGTGGTAATCCACTGGACTCGCAATCGGGAGGACAGTGGCTCAAATCCACCTCCGGTCATCCAGATTTGGGTTTTCCGTGATTTCTGTAAGTCACCCCAGGTAAATGCCGGGATGGTTCCTTTCAAAGGACACGGCCGATTTCCTTCCCCATCCTTACCCGAGACTCAGAGCGTTATCTCCGTCTATAATGACCAAGCTGTCGACAGGACGTTAAATCCTAAGATCCCTTCCTTCTTCACGGGTGTAGATATCCGCGGGATATCCGAAGTGTTTGTTACTTAGCAGATAAAATAGTAAGCGGCGCTGATATGAACGGGCTACCTGCTTATAAAGAGCGGGATATCTACCCAGTAAGTCTGTGGTAGTGTTAGGTGAAATCTAACAGGACAGTCACGAAACTCTCAGTGACTTTCCGCAGTTACACAACTGCAACGCCGCCCAGCGGCTGGGTCGTCGAGACACACCGTGAAACGACTGTGTATTGAATGTGTATTTGGAGTGCAGCGTCTCATTCAAGATACCATCGCGTTTAGGAACATTAGTGACGCTAAAAATTGTAGCAGCTGTCAAGAATATAATCCGGAAGTACCTCATTTGCAGAATAATAATTTATTTCATTCAAAACATCGGCTCTTAAATAGAATCACAAATGCGTATTCACTAGTTCACAGTATTAATGTTCGATAAAAGTAATGTCTGAGCGCTTTCGATTGCAGTTAAACAACTATTTCAGTAGAAACTGCTTAGTTTCACAAAAATAATACGTTTATATACCAACATATTTTGACAGTTACCTACTAGATTGAAAAATTAATAAGTGGCTAGGAATAAATAATTTGTCCGTGCAGGGTCTAACTGGATCAGAGGGGCCTGGCTGTCTACCCAAAAGCCTGGAATGAGGATAGATGGGTTATTATCGGATAGTAAAAAAACTATACAAATTATTCATTTTCAATTATATACATAGTATTATTAAGTAAATTTCGTTACAATTTAACATAATGCAACAAATCTGAAGCCAGCCAATTAACATTTTTTTTCTTTTTAAAGAGGAGAAGTTTCTGCTAATCTGTCAATAACTTGATCGTAGAAGCTGCTTATCTTGTCATCTTTGATAAGATCCAATTCTGTGTTTAACACAATCAATGAAGCTGACAGTTCTTGGCCCAGTAAAGACCGAAGTAGCGTCTTGATGCGCTTCTGTGCAGAAAACCGTCTGCCACAAGTCACTCGCGTGAACGAAATGGTGGGAATTGCACAATAGGTTAGATTTAGATTAGATTCGGTTAGATTAATACTTGTCCCATAGTTCATATATACGACATTTCGTAATGATGTGGAACGTGACAGTTTAGTAAATTTTCTCTATCCATGGCTATCAATATTTTAAGGAATTTTTATTTTCATTTTTTTTCTTTTTTTCTTTATTATTATTTTCTTTTTAATTTAATTTTTTTATTTTTAGTTTTATCTAAAAATTCGTCTGAAGTGTAGAAGGATTTGTCATCAGAAATTCCTTCAATTTCCTTTTAAATACTAGTTTGCTATCTGTCAGATTTTTCATGCTACTTGGTAAGTGACCTAAGTCTTCTGTGGCAGCATAATTCACCCCTTTCTCTGCCAACTTTAGATTTAACCTTCAATAGTGAATGTCACCGTTTCTCCTAGTGTTGTAGCTATGCACACTGCTATTACTTTTGAATTGGGAGGGATTGTTAATAACAAATTTGATAAGTGAATATGTATATTGTGAAGCTACAGTAAAGATCCCTAGATCTCTAAATAAATGTCTTCAGGATGATCTTGGGTGGGCTCCGGCAATTATTCTGATTACACGCAATGATTACCTTTTTACTCAAGGTTGAATTGCCTCAGAATATGATCCCATATGAAAGCAGTGAATAAAAATAGGCATAGTAAACTAATGTACTGAGATGTATATCACCAAATTTTGCCATGACCCTGATAGCGTAAGTAGCTGTACTCAAACGTTTCAGCAGATCTTCAATTTGTTTCTTCCAATTCAATCCCTCGTCTATGAAAACACCTTAAAATTTTCAAATTCTACCTTAGCTACATATTTATGTTCAGAGTCTAAATTTATTTATTGTGTCATGCCATTTACTGTATCAAACTGTATACACTGGGTTTTATCAAAGTTTAATGAGAGTCCATTTGTAGACAACCACTTAATAATTTTCTGAAAGATATTTACAATTTAATCAATTAATTCCTGTTTGTGCGTGATAGCTATACTTGTATCATCAGCAAAAAGAACTAGCTTAGCATCTTAGTGAATGTAGAATGGCAAGTCAGTAATATATATTAATAGCAGCAAAAGACCCAAGACCGAACCTTGTGGGACCCATATTTGATACCTGCCCAGTTAGAGTAATTAATTATTTCTTCTATGTCGTGTGAACTGCTTATTTCAACTTTCTGCACTCTTCCGGTTAAGTATGATTTAAACCATTTGTGCACTGTCCCATTCATACCACAATACTTAAGCTTATGTAGAAGAATCACATGATTTACACAATCAAAAGCATTCGAGAGATCACAATAAATCTCAACTGGTGATATCTGGTTATTCAAAGCATTTAATATTTCATCTGTGAAGATATTCATAGCCTTTTCTGTTGAAAAGCTTTTTTGAAAACCAAACTCACATTTTGTTAGAACGTTATTTTTACTAATATGTGAAGCAATTCGAGAATATAAAACTTTTTCAAAAATTTTGGATAGCGCTATTAGAAGTGAGATGGGGTGGTAGTTATTGACATCAGACGTATAAGACGGATAGGACGTAGGCAACATACTGATGTCTATATTATATTGCGACAGAAGTTTACATGCTCATGGAATGCAGCTCTGGCAGGCATCCAAACCACTTTGGGAAAAACAAATGACGTCCTTTGCAGGATGATGTAAGATATCTTCAGATTCATCGTCTTCTTTCTCACTCTGTGAAACTGAGCTGTTCACGTCTTATTTCCTAGATGGAACGTGTTGATGCCAAAATGTTCATTAAAACCTTTTTGGAAAATACTGTAATACCGTTGACAGCACTTCTCTAACGACATTTGCAATTGATGCGAGAGACTTCAATGCATCATTAGGAATCCTATTTTTCTTAATTTCATTGCAGATTTTTGGGTCCAAACAAGCAGCATCCTTCATTAAATGTTTGAGAAGTAGAGAGAAGGAGACTGGGCTACCGAGGAGAGCAGACGCTTCTCTTCTGCTCTTAGTTTACACTTGTCTTCGAGCAGCGGTACTTGGAGTTTGTGGTACAATTTTTGGAGCTGCTTCAAAACTTGTACTAATAACGCTGAGTATTGGCAACCCGAAAGCAAGGTCAGCCTGCCTGACATTAGACGCACCAACGCACTAATTGCGATTGTCACAGTTCTGGTGTCATCTATGCGTACAGTACATTCGTGCTCCACAAGTAAATTGTCTTTAGTGGTACGACATAGCGGAACGAGTGAGATCGTAGGCACTAAGATCTGCCGGGGTCCAAGTTGGCTGATATTAGTTAAATATTGCTTCTGGAATACGAAGCTGAATTATCTCCGAGTCCGCGACTTGAAGCTATCGACAATCGCAGCCGCCGCCCAGCCGTCGTGTTGCTGATATCGCCAGCCAGCAAAACTTTGCTACAGTACCGCGTGCATTTGCTGGTGTTTCAAGGGGTGTTCACGTTTTTGGACTATTGAAAACGTTAGGTAAACTCACAGTAATTCAGTATGGGAATATTCCTCTCGATTACGTTACTGTTTCCAGTTAAATGTGGGTTGTCACAAGTGTTTAGAATCAAATACAATTATCTTCGACTTACCGGTCACTTGCCGTAGGAATGTACATTGTTTTGTAAAATAGGTTCGTTAAATTTGATCTGTGTTGAATAGTATGTGAACTTTTGCTCTGACGTTCATTTGACTTCAGAGAATAAAACTAATCAAAACAAATTTCTTTACTCAAATCATTCAAATTAGATAGCCTCCTTTACACAATTTCCTTTAATATCAAGTGAACAAACCATTTGCATACTCCATTTGCATACCGTCCCGCCTCTCCCCTACCTCAACCTTTTAATTTGCAACACACCCACCATAAAGATACCTTTCACTTTGGATTGAGAAATAAATAAATCTAAACAGCAGTAATACACATTGAATTCGAAGTATGGTTCTGGAACGAAAATTCTCTCATCATCTGACAATTTATGAAAAAAGCGCTTCGTTATCTTCCACTTTTGTTTTTGAAAACAGTTGTTACCCACCCCACACATTTCCTAGGCTTATGGTCTCGTTCAGCAAAGAATGGAATGAATTCTGATTTCTCATTTCGATCAGTGTATGCAAAAGATTACTTAGTAAAATACCAGCTTTGTGTAAGTCATTACTTTGATGCTGTAGAGCCTTAAAAACTGGCTCAATTATTTCAAATAATGAATTAAAAAAAAAAAAAAAAAAAAAAAAAAAACACGACAAGCACACAGCATCACTTAAAACTAAATGTAATACAATTGCCGTACAGTGGAGATAATCAGCGTTTGGAGCATATTCTTTTATAAGGGCTTGTAATCCACCATACATACCCGATACCATACATATGATCTCAGTTTTGAACCCTTCTACACTACAATCGAATACAGATACAAATCCCAAAAAGTACTCAAAGATTTTTATTTCTTTAGGCTCATCATTATCATTTTCTACTATCGAGATATATGGAAAACTACAGAAAGTTGGTCTATTTTTGACAGGTCTTGAATTGAATCCAAAATAACTGGCAGAAATGGGACTTTTTTAATTTCTGAAGCAATATTTTCCCTAACTACGGTACCAAGGAAATTAAGAATCTCGTTAAGAACCGTGGAGCTTAAGTAATTTATTTCACCTTTTGGCTTTAACAGAAGTTCTTTTAAGATGGTATCACAATTCGATAGCGAACGTAAAATTGAAATGAAATTTCCAGGTTCAGAATAATGCCCCCTTAAAGGTAAATTTCATTTTGCTAAAGTAATGATAACATTAATAATTCGATGCAGTACCCCGTGAATCACAGACATTACCGAGGTGGGGTGGCTTGCGTGCCTCAACGATACAGATAGCCGAACCGTAGGTACAACCACAGCGGAGGGGTATCTGTGGAGAGGCCAGACAAACGTGTGGTTCCTGAAGAGAGGCAGCAGCAGATGATTGACTGAGCTGGCCTTGTAACATCAGCTAACGTGGCTTTGCCATGCAGTTACTGCGAACGGCTGAATTCAAGGGGAAACTACAGTCGTTACTTTTCCCGAGGACATGCAGCTCTACTGTATGGATATATGATGGCGTCTTCTTGGGTAAAATATTCCGGAGGTCAAATAGTCCTTCATTCGGAACTCCAGGCGGGGACTACTCAGGAGGACCTCGTCATCAAGAAAAACAAAACAGGCATTCTACTTGTCGGAGCGTGGAATGCTCTAACCCTTAATCGCTTAGGCAAGTTAGAAAATTTAAAAAGGGAACTGGATAGGTTGAAGTTAGATATAGTGGCCATTAGTGACGTTAGGTGGCAGGAAGAACAGGATTTCTGGTCAGGTGAGTACAGGGTTATAAATACGAAATCAGTTGGTGGTAACGCAGGAGTAGGTCTGATAATGAATAAGAAAATAGGAATGCGGGTAAGTTACTATGAACAGCATAGTGAACGCATTATCGTAGCAAAGATAGACATGAAGCCAACACCGACTACAGTGGTGCAAGTTTATATGCCAACTAGCATGGCCGATATGAGAGTATCGAAGAAATGTATGAGGAGAAAGAAACTTCCATTCAGAAAGTTAAGGGAGACGAAAACTTGATTGTGATGGGGAACTGGAACTCGGTAGTAGGAAAGCGAAGAGAAGGAAATGTAGTAGGTGAATATTGGCTGGGAAAAAGGAATGAAAGAGGAGATCGCTCGGTGGAATTTTGCGCAGAGCACAATTTAATGATCACCAACACTTGGTTCAAACATCATGAAAGAGACCAGGAGACACTGGAAGGTACCAGAATGACTTTATAACGGTAAGTTAGAGATTTAGAAACCAGGTTCTAAACTGTAAGACATATCAAGGGGCAGCTATAGACTCTGACCATAACTTATTGGTTATGAACTGCAGATTCAAACTTGAGACTGCAGAAAGAGGTAGAAAGATTAGGAGATGTAACCTGGACAAATTAAAGGAGCCAAAGGTGGTTGAGAATTTCAGAGGGAGCATTAGGCAAGGATTGGCTGAAACGGGGGAAAGTAATACATTAGAAGAATGGGTGGCTCTGAGAGATAGGGTAGTGAACGCTGCAGAGGACCACATAGGAAGAAGGACAAGGCCTAATAGAAATCCCTGGATAACACAGGATATACTGAACATAATTGATGAGTGCAGAAAATATAAAACTTCAGCAAGTGAAACAGAAAAAAGGGAGTACAAACGTTTGAAAAATGAGGTTGACAGGAAGTGCAGACTGGCTAAGCAGGAGTGGCTAGAGGGTATATGCAGAATCGTAGAAGAATGCATAACTACAGGAATGATACCGCCTACGGGAGATATTTGGAGACAAGAAAAGCAGCTGCATGAATATCAAGACCTCAGACGGAAAACCAGTACTCACCAAAGAGGGGAAAGCGAAACTGAATAAGGAATATATGGAGGGCCTATACAAAGAAAATAAACTTGAATGCAGATTCTAGAAATGGAAGATGAAGTGGAGGAAGATGATATAGGACATATGTTACTGCGAGAAGAATTTGACAGAGCGCTGAAGGACTTTAGTCGAAACAAGGCCCCAGGAGTAGATGATATTCCGTTTGAACTGCTGATATCGTTAGGAGAGCCAGTCATGAAAAAGTTTATCACATGGTATGCAAGATGTATGAGACAGGGAAAATACCCTCCGACTATAAGAAGAATATCGCAATTCCAATTCCAAAGAAAGCAAATGCAGACAAATGTGAAAATTACAGAACTATCAGTTTTATAAGTCATGGTTGCAAAATACTAACAAGAATTATTTACAGACGAATGGAAGGAATTGTGGAAACCGACCTCGGGGAACATCGGTTTGGATTTAGGAGAAATGTAGGAACACGGGAGGCAATACTCATATTACGACTTATCTTAAAAGATAGGCTAATAAAAGGGAAACCTACGTTTTTAGCGTTTGTCGATTTGGGGAAAGCTTTTGACAATGTCGACTGGAATACACTCTTCCAAATTCTGAAGGAATCAGGGGTAAAATATAGGGAGCGAAGAGTTATATTCAACCTACACAAAAACCAGACAGCGGTAATTAGAGTCGAAGGGCAAGAAAGGGACGCAGAGGTTGGGGAGGGAGTAGGACAGGGTTGTAGCCTTTCACCAATGTTGTTCAATCTGTACATTGAGCAGGCAGTGAAGGAATGGAAGGAGAAATTTGGAGAGGGTATTAAAGTGCAGGGAGGAGAAATGAAAACATTGCGGTTTGCCGATGATATAGTAATTCTGTCAGAGACCGCGAAAGATCTGGAAGAGCAACTGAATCGGATGGACAGCGTCTTGAAAGGACGATATAAGATGAACATTAACAACAGTAAAACGAAGGTAATGGAATGCAATGTCAGTAAATAAGGCGATGCTGAAGGAATTAGATTAGGTAATGAGACAATAAAAGTAGTAGATGAATTTTGTTATTTGGGTAGCAAGATTACTTGTGATGGCCGAAATAAAGAAGATATAAAATGCAGAATGGCTATGGGAAGAAAGGCGTTTCTAAAGAAGCGAAACTTGTTAACATCCAATATTAAATGTTGGAAAGTCCTTTCTGAAAGCATTTGTCTGGAGTGTAGCATTGTATGGGAGTGAGACATGGACGATTAGGAGTTGAGATAAAAAGAAGCTTTTTAAATGTGGTGCTACAGACGAATGATGAAGATTTGATGGGTAGATCACGTAACTAATGAGGTGCTTAACCGAATCGGGGATAAAAGAAGTTTCTGGCATATCCTGACTATGAGAAGGGATAGATTGGACACATTCTGAGGCATCAAGGAATTGTCAACTTAGCATTAGAAGGAAGCGTGCGGGGTAAAAATAGTAGAGGGAGACCGAGGGACGAATATAGTAAGCAGATTCAAAAGGATGTAGGTTGCCGAACGTATTCTCAGATGAAGACACTTGCACAGGACAGGGTAGCGTGGAGAGCTGCATCAAACCAGTCTGCGGACTGAAGACCACAACAACAACAACGCCAGAATGTGAACTTACTGTTGATGTCACTTTGCAGTAATGTGTCTTGGTATTACCTTCTGTCTAATTATTATAAGAACAGGCCGCATTAAATCGTTGCCGTGAGTTTTCATGATCAGATATACATTGCGTAAAATTAATGGAAACGCCTTCAAACCATGCTGAGGATTATGATTTGCACTGAACGTTTATGAACAACCATCAGAAATGACAATATCGCTTTTTTTTTAAAATATTAGATTAACTTAGCAATGGTCTTGAAATTTTTTTACCAGCCTTATTGAAATATGTATAATGATAGTCTGAGAAACATGCTTTCTTTCTGGATCCTTTTGAAGTGGTCCTTGAGGTTTAAATGGGCCCAATTTAAAATTATTTTTCGTTCACAATCATTAAGGCTGCCACCAAAATTTCATCTATCTGACGAAGTTATATTACGCAATTCTTCTGACACAGGCTCTTCAGTACGGGTTTCTTCTACTCGCAGGACAAATGTTCAAATGTTTGTATAGTTTATGGGACTTAACTACGGGGTCATCAGTCCCTAAACTTACAAACTACTTATGAACTACTTACGAACTAGGACGGCACAAATATCCATGCCCGAAGGGGGATTCGAACCCCCGACCGTAGTGGCCGTGCAGACCGTGACTGGAGCGCCTCAGTCCCCTCGGCCACCGCGGCCGGCACTCGCAGGACCTCTTTTGCACAATGTGTTTCAGATGAATCTAAAACTAAAATGATATAAAATTAATACTGAGAATTTTTCATAAATTATTATTCAGAAACTGAAAATTAAAAATATTAATTAAAAAAAACTTCTACGTTTCTTATTGGTTTTCCAACTAAGACAATACAACTCGCCAACAACTGAAGTGGCGATCGTTATACTTAGCGAGAATCTGACTCGTGATATTATTAATCGCTAAAATTTTGATATTCATCGAGTCTCAGAAACTCATCACATAAAACGCACTGCAATATCTAATTTTATTTCGACAGACATCATTTCAAAATCAATTAAGTAAATCGCAAATAGAGGCGAAAATAAGTAAGAAAGTCAGTTTATGAATTTTACTCGATTCTCGAGCCTGCAAATAATCTGTGACAACATGGAAAATCATATCTCTAAATGCCGACAACTGAACCATCATAACATTATCGATATTTCTACAAAAATCGAAACCTATTGACTTATTTACATGATTAAATAAAATCAGAGAGATATCATTGTCTGGCGATTTTCGGCAAACACTGTCATTTAACCACACTCAACACTCGATCTTAATGCATGTCTGAAATCGTCATTCCTATTACGAAATGTACAGAGCGGTGAAAGGCAAAATGAGTGTACAAGTACAAAATGATTAATGAGCTTAATATTTCCCAGAATGTTGTCGGAAATTGGAAACTGTCAATGAGTCCATAAAATGTATCTCATTGACAAAGAACTTGTAAAAATACAGATATCATACAATAATGATGAAAATTTCCGAAATATTAAACAAGTACAAAAGTATCTGTCGGTTGAATGAATCTCATATGTCAGCGTTTAAAAACAGTGCTTGTTAGTGCGATCAGCGTTTAAAAGGTATCAACCTCCACGACAACTTATAAGAATATGGATACTGTAACGAATACCGCTCTGTACATAGTTATTCACCAAATTGCGACACCATTTATTCGAAACCTGTCATTCCCACTCCAGGACAGTTTGCCTCCGCCCTCAAATTCTTTTCACCTTTTCTCTTCCACTTCCTATCACGTAGTCCCAAAATATCTAACTTTCTCTCAGTTACTACATCTGTCATTTCCTTTTCTTTTCCATTCAGGGTTGATATATTAAATGTGACATTTAATCCACTTAGTTTCATCTTCTTGTACTGATGAAAGCCATCAGGTCTCCCATCATTTGCACCAGGAAAGGAACTGGAATAACTTGAAAGAGAAGTGGCGTCACATCCAGTATGGTACATTCCCATCCTGAAACTCCCACATTAGAACTTTGAACAGATGGCGAATAGTCTTGGGATATATTATTCCATGTGGCTTGACGTCGTGCTGCAAGAGTTGTGAGTGGACGAGTCTCACGTGTCTATGGTCCTCCCATCATGTCCAACACGTTCTCAATTCGGCAACAGTCCAGAGATCCTGCTGGCCAGAGACGTTGCTGCATGTCTTGCAGACCACGTTGAGTATCTCGTACGGTGTGAGCGCGAGCATTATTCTGATGCAACAGCACATCACCTTCCTGTTGCAAGAAAGGTAGTAGAACTTGTCCTACAACATTTTACTCGCCCAGAGAGCTGGTCAGCCTTCCCTCCATAAACATCAAAGGTAAACGAGAGTTGTACGTCTTCGCACCCTATAGCGCGTGTCTTGTACGAATGCATTCTTCCCTTCCTTTTCCTATTACAGAGTTGCGGTCCCACATGATAATCAACTTTTCGTCTAGCTTAACTGTCTGAATGACTTATTTTGTCTCATGTATTGTTCAAATGTTTGTACTGCTTATGGGACTTAACTTCGGGGTCATCAGTCCCTAAACTTACAAACTACTTATGAACTAGCTACTACTAAGGACGGGGATTCGAACCCCCGACCGTAGTGGCCGTGCAGACCGTGACTGGCGCGCCGCAGACCGCTTGGTCAGCGCGGCCGGCCTCATGTATTGTTTCAATCCTCTTGTCTTCGTTAGAGTTAGTTTGCATATAAACTTGTACTAATATGGTCGGTGTTAGCTTCTTATCTTTCGTGACTACGTTGACGGAATCACTGTACTGTTCATAGTAGTTTGCCCGCGTACCTATTTTGTTCCCATTATTAGGTCCACTCCGGTGATACCAGAAATGATTTTGTATTTTATAGCCTATCACTCACTGACTAGAAATCCTGATCATCTTTCCATCGAACTTCACTAATACCCACTACATCCCACTTCAGCCTATCCATTTCTCTTCCTAAATTTTGTAACTTGGCTACCCGATTAAGGAATCTAACATTCCGATCCGTAGAATGACAGTGTTATCTTTCCTGATGACATCCTCCTGAGTAGTCCCCGCTTGGAAATGAGAAAGGGAGAGTATTTTACCTTCGAAATATTTTACCCTAGAGGATGTCATTATCCTGTATTCATACAATATAGCGACATGTCCTCTGAACAATTAACGGTTGTAGTTTCCCCTTGCTTTCAGCTATTTGCAGGAACTGTATGGCAAGGCCAGCTCACTCACCTAGACTGTTGCCCCTGCAACTACTGAAAAGGCTGCTGCACCTCTTCATGAACTTCACGTTTGTCTGGCCTCTCCACAGATACCCCTCCGCTCTGGTTGCGCTTACGGTACGACTGTCTGTATCGTTCAAGCACTCTAGCCACCCCATCTCAACAATGTCTGTGGTTCATGGGGGTAGCATTTCAGTATTATAAAATTTATTAATGAAGTGAATGTCGAAAATAACGGATGGTAAATCTTTGTAATATTTCATTCGTTATTTTGGATATTCACGTTACTAAGGACATTCATAAATTTACTCAAAATCGATACTTTCCGTTTTAAAACTCAACAAGAACTGTTAATTAACAATAAAGAATAGTAGGCCAAAATACAACTTGATGACGCACAAGTCTGAAATGCGCGCCACGTACTTTCATCGCGCGCCGCCATGCAAGCACGGCGCGGCGTTCTTACGACATCAGCCACGAGCGCCCTCTTCTGCAACTCCGCTCGTGGCCACCACTGAACTGCATCGGTCACTTGGCATTAAGACAGGCACTAGTAATCATCAGTAGGCAGGCTTCCACCTAGTTAAACTATGTATCAGCATTCTGCAGTCATGAAACTTGTAAAAGTTAAGTATTATCATATTGATACGAAATACATATCTTGTTCTAATCTACCGTAGTGTTTCTAGTTTCTGCTGTCCCACTGTCTGGTCACCTCAGAATCTGTACCCGCGCACGCGTGCATCCTACTTTCTTGTGTCGGTCTCTCTCTCTCTACTCGGCAATCGACACCCAGGACAACCGGCAGAAACGAGACACAAAAACAACAATTAATGGAATCAGTGGCTCCAGATCGAAGATTATATCGGTCTAGGTTACTGCCCAGAAGTTAATCTTGAACTAATGGTGATAAAATTATACCAACACCATTTTTTAAAGAAGCAACAATTACAATTTTTAAGAAAAGTACAGATAAATTTCGAGAATTTCGAAGGGCAACGGTAAGTCTTAGGAATGTAATTAGAATGACAAGTGTTGATTCCTGGTACCAAACACCAAGGACCAAAGCTAATCTTGAGCTGGTGGAGCTACAATTTTACTCAATCAGAAGAAAAGAGCAAAGAAAAATTAAAGCAAACATTATTCTGGAAATAAATAAATTCAAGAAGTAGTTTTATGACCACATTAGGACATTAGGGAAACTAAAACATAGTTTATACCGCTAGAGGATAAGAGCGCACTTCTTGAACACCCACGAACGGAAACGATGACTGCCTTGCGGAACATCTGCACAAAGCTGGAATCTTCCCCTAAATGAAGTGCGTTATATGCAAAAAGAAAACACCATTATGAAGCGGGAACCTTCGGCGAAATACTGCAATATTGTCTTGGGAAATCAGCGGACTAATGACTATGTATCAGGTCCCTGAGAGTTGAATAAATAAATAAAACATCAAACATCATCAGAAATACGAGTTGATTTTTCTCATTTGATACATTCTACTGACCATGAAAACATCCTGACTGCAGTGGGTGGCTTCCAGTCTTTTAACTACATTCTAGATATCTGAAAGGAATCTATTACATCTTCCATAGTGGTTCTCCTGAACCAATGTTTTCCCTGTACGGCAGCTGAGGGTGTGGAGAGGTATACTAAGCGAATGGTGAGAAACACGCAAGAAAAAATATGCAGGAAGATAGATTATTCTCGTTCAGAATGCCTACCTTGCAAGAAACTGCCGTTATGTGTTGAGTCGCACATAGTAACTCCGAGCGTAAATGCAATCTTAACACACGAAAAAAGGCTAACGCACACACTCAATCATTTCATTACTTGATCCGCAATGAACACTTATTTCTGTCGAAGTATCACAAAATTACTATACACTGCAGTAGGTATTAGTGCCGGATTTGCGGAAAATAGCTATCTTAGCTCTCTTTAATACCTGCAGCATGCAGGATAGTTGAAAGGAAGCCAGTAGCAATTACTTTTAAATTGTTAGAAACTAATTACATCTAGGAAAAATGGCTAGTACAGAATCCCCTGCATTAAAACAGACACGATAATTACTGCCCTGTATGTATTATGAAACAATAAAATTCAACAACCGCCCAAAAAATTTGAGAGTTGTTGGCCTGTACGAGTGATTAATTGCATATTAAGTATTCTACACGGTTTCCTGACTGCGTGAGTATGTATGCAGAGAATTCGAGACAATTATCCAGCGCTAGCCTGCAGTTAATTATTATTTAAAGACCGTCAGTGGGACATGATAAATGTAGACATTTCAGTCGAAAGCAATGAACATAGTAGCAGTGACCTCCGTTACGTAACAAAATTTCATGCGTGTGTATTATTGCTTTCTTCTGCTATGTTCTTGAGGTACCTCTGTTTCCAGGTGATTCTCTTCTCCCACAACTCTCAGCCTACACCTGTGTGTCTTTAAAAAGCATTGTAGGCAGATTCCGTAAGTCTACAAACATTATTTCTCTTCTTTTAGTGTAAACTTACTTGTGCCCAACACCGTATTAGATATCTTGATTGAATGTTCACTACTCTGTTTGTTTTTAGATTAGTTATTTGTTACCCTTGAAGTTCTGTTCAGACATTCCTTAGTTACTTAATATTTAGCGTCACCACCCAATTAAGTTAGAAAAATTAAATCATAAAAGTCGTGAATTGTAGAAGATACTCTGCATTCCTACTTCAAGCATACAAATTATAATAGGAACTCCTGAATGAATGGCTTTGAGAAGGCCCATTATGGAAGCTGACTGGGACTGCAAGAAAGAAACATAAGATTTCAGTTAAGAAAGTCGATGCACAGGTGACCGTCTGCCATTTCCTGCTTCGAGTACTCCATTGTAATAATACAACACTTGTACTGTACGTGCATTTAATAACAACTGACAACATAGATCACTCCACTCTGACTTAAGACGTGTCTGACCGTGTACACTTTCCGACGCAACGGACATCACGTGGCTTTGAATGCAAAACAAATGACCATAGATGTAAATAGCGATGAAACGTTTATATGGCCTATGAAACCTACACAAATGACCATCTGCATAGTGAAGTGCTCTTCGTTATGTAATCCATAACAAATGTCTGTAACACCACAACGAAAGCAAATAAAGCAAATGTGTGCAGGACATGTTTTGCTTGTTGTTCGGTCTTTTATCAAACCCCTGAGCTTTATTACATATTTAGATAAACCATGTATATGAGTGCGTTAACCTACTCCGACTCCTGTCTTGTAGAAAGAATACACTCCTGGCAATTAAAATAGCTACATCACGAAGATGACATCACTACAGACGCGAAATTTAACCGACAGGAAGAAGATTCTGTGATATGCAAATGATTAGCTTTTTAGAGCATTCATACAAGGTTGGCGCCGGTGGCGAAATCTACAACGTCATGACATGAGGAAAGTTTCCAACAAACAGCAGTTGACCGGCGTTGTCTGGTGAAACGTTATTGTTACGCCTCGTGTAAGGAGGATAAATGTGTACCATCACGTTTCCGACTTTGATAAAGGTCGGATTGTAGCCTACAGCGATTGCGGTTTATCGTATCGCGACACTGCCGCTCGCGTTGGTCGCGATCCAATGACTGTTAGCAGATTATGGAATCGTTGGGTTCAGGAGGGCAATACGGAACGCCGTGCTGGAACCCAACGGCCTCGTATCATTAGCAGTCAAGATGACAGGCATCTTATCCGCATGGCTGTAACGGATGGTGCAGCCACGTCTCGATCCCTGAGACAAAAGATGGGGACGTTTGAAAGACAACAACCATCTGCACGAACAGTTCGACTAAGTTTGCAGCAGTATGGACTATCAGCTCGGAGACCATGGCTGCGGTTACCCTTGACGCTGCATCACAGACAAGGACGCCTGCGATGGTGTACACAACGACGAACCTGGGTGCACGAATGGCAAAACGTCATTTTTATCGGATGAATCCATGTTGCATTTATACCATCATGATGCTGGCATATGTTTGGTGACATCGCGGTGAACGCACATTGGAACCGTGTATTCGTCATCGCCATACTGGCGTATCACCCGGCGTGATAGTATGGGCTACCGTTGGTTACACGTATCGGTCACCTCATGTTCACAACAACGGCACTTTGAACAGTTGCCGTTACATTTCAGATGTGTTACGACCCATGGCTCTACCCTTCATTCGATCCCGGCGAAACCCTACACTTCAGCATAATAATGCACGACTGCATGTTGCAGGTCCTGTACGGAACTTTCTGGATACGCAAAATGTTCAATTGCTGCCCTGGCCAGCACATTCTCCAGATCTGTCACCATCTGAAAACGTCTGGTCAATGGTGGCCGAGCAACTGGCTCGTCACAATACGCCGGTCACTACATTTGATGAACTGTGGTATCGTGTTAAAGCTGCATGGGCATCTGTACCTGTACACGCCATCCAAGCTCTGTTTAACTCAATGCCCAGGCGTATCAATGCCGTTATTACGCACATAGATGGTTGTTCTGGGTACTGATTTCTCAAGATCTATGCACCCAAGTAGCGCGAAAATGTAATCAACTGTCAGTTCTAGTATAATATATTTGTCCAATAAATACCCGTTTATGATCTGCATTTCTTCTTGGTGTAGCAATTTTAATGGCCTGTATTGTATATGAATATCTGTGTGATGATGGTTCAGTCGCAGGGTTCTTTCATTGTTTGAGTCAGTTAACAAATTTTGTGTGGAGTTTGAAGAGAGCTATGTTGAGTCAAACAGACATTAGTGACCACAACCCAACAGCTATTGTGTGAGTTAGTGATGGTATCCAGTGGGTATACTCTCTGGCCACTTCCGGGATATATGGGAAGTTATTCTCCGGCAGCACAGAGACTCAATTGCTCCGTGGACCTCAATGTGTGAAGTCGCGCTGCTGGTCGTCTTGAGTGATGTGAGTGTAGAGGCACAAAATTTAGTTTAGTTAAGATGTTATTGTGTTTTGGTCCTGCTTAAGAATCTACTTCATGCGGGTTAAATTATTGAAGTTAGTGAGACACACCATATTGTTACCGTTGCAGTATCCTTGACTAATAACGCAACTTTGTGATGAGACCGACTGATTGTCTAAAATGTAAAAACTGGTACATTGTCCTATGTGTATGCGTCTGTTTCGTCTGATGGACTTCTTTTCCTGTCCGGTTTGATCTTATCTTCGCAACTGCGGTATTCTTTTGTTATCTTGATCAAGCAAACGTGTTCTCGTTTGCTGTATTGAACGCTGAGCTATGATAAATTCAATTCTCCGTTGCTTTAATCTTAGGATCCTTCGTAATAGAATGACTACATTTCGCAGTGATATTTTAAACGAACGTTCCTAATAGACACTTACCGAACAACAAGACGTCGCAAAGAATACATGAGATTCTTTGGGAAACAGACTCGTTTATCAGACATGTTCAAATGTTTGTGAACCTATTGGACCAAACTGCTATGGTCATCAGTCCCAAGACTTACAAACTACTTAAGTTAATATACACTAAGGACAGCAAACATACTCTTGCCCGAGGAAAGATTCGAATCTCAGGCGGTAACGGCTGCCCCATCCGTAGCATGATGCCTTAGACCACGCGACTGTTCAGCACGGCCGTGGCCAACCTGTGAGCACAAAGGTACCTCACACAGAGGGACGAGTTCTCAACCATATCGAGGAAAATAGCAGGAGCAGCACTAAGGACTAGCGGCAAAGGAGGATGTGAATCACATGACAGTGTGGAGGATTCTACGAGAGCATCTCCTTTATACGTATCGCCTTCAAAGAGGCCTTTTAGTGCAGCTGATTTTCCGCCCAGAGCAGCATTTGGACCTGGTTACGACAGAAGTGTGGTTAGGAGCAACATTTCGTACCTTCTATTTAGCGATGAAGTGAAGTTTACCAGAAATGGAGTGTAGAACGTCTACAATAGGCATTTCTGGGTGTATGAAAATCCTAGAGAAGTTGTGCAAACTGAGTATGAACAACAGTTCATTATTAATGTTTGGACTCGAATAATAGGTGACATCTTAACTGGTCCTTTCAGTTTACCAGTGCACATTGACCAGAATTTCATACTGTGGTTTCTCAAGAAAAGATTTCTATTGTTCGTTGGAAGACCTTCACTGGATTTGATTTAGTGCATGTGCATCATGCCTGATGTAGCAACGCCTCATTTTGCTCATGATGTTGGAGCAATTACACATCAGCGATTTCCACATAAATGGATTCGGCTTCAGGGAGCGACACTGCGGTCTGCTATTTCTCCCGACCTCAATCCATTACACTTATACGCAGTGGACTTTCATTCGGAAGGATGGTGGTTGAAACCCATTTCCAACGAATCAGATTTAGCTTTTCCGTGATCTCTCTAAATCGCACGACCGATTTCTCCCTCATCCTAACCCAAAAATCCGAGCACTGGCTCCGCCTCTAATGACCTTGCTGTCGGAGGGCGGTTAAACCCTGAACTTCCTTCCCTCCTTCTACTTATGGGGCCATTTGAAGGCCATTGAATATGCCACCGCTATTCATAACGTGGAACGACTGATACAGTTAATGTTTGTAAATCTGTCGGACTCAAGTGCTTGGTTATTAGTCCGTGGCTTACAAATTACTTATACTAAGGTAAACTGACATAAGAACAACAGAAACATCCATGCCCAAGTGGAGACTCGAACCCCCGACGGCACAACGCCATAGTGCTCACGGCAAATCCGCCGCGGCTGAGACAGACAATGATGCGACGCATAGACGCCTACATTACAGTTCGTGGTAGTCATTTTAAGCACCTTCTACAGAGAACTGGTGTGGGATGGCTGCCTCATGGCCATAGGTATTGAGTTACTAAGAAATGCCATAGCTTGTAGATCACTAATAGGTGGAATCGGTGGGAAAACATGACATATGGTGTAACATACAGCATTACCATGAGAAATTGCGCCAATAATGTCAGACGTATTCTGATTGACTGTTTCCATCTCTGTATAAGATCCACTCTATGATTCTTTAATTATAAATGTTAAATAAACTATTTTTAAATCATACAGGTTGAATCACCTGACACTTGCATCGCAAATATTGCGGAAACGACAACTGCAGATTGATGTGCGGTTTTCACAGAATGGACTGGTAGTCAAGGACTCGTATTGTTAGCCAATAAACAGTTCGTAAAAATACTTGGAAAATGTATTTTTTTATGAAAACATATCACTTTTAAAATGGAACAATGTTTGTTTCTATCATGTACTGGAAGTTTTGACACCAGCTTTGTGCAAATAATTTTTAATGACATTTTTATCACGTTTAGTTTGGCAGCTACAATCATTCTAAGTTTTGGGGGCGGAGGTTACGACACCGTATCTGACTGGCTGGTGGTCATGAGACAGTGGGCCGAGCCCCAGAGGCTAGCAGTTTGGCCAGTCAGCTACGCTATCGCAGCCTCCGTCCTCGAAACTTTGAATGCTTGCAACTGCCAAACTAAACGTGATAAAAATGTCATTCAAAAATCCTTGTACACAGCTGGTGTCAAAAATCCCAGTGCATGATAGAAACAAGCATTGTTCCATTAAAAAAAACTGTATGTTTGCATAAAAATTACACTTTCTAAGTAATATTACAATCTGTTTGTTGGCCAAAAATTCGAGCTCCTGACTACCAATCCGTTCTGTGGAAACCGCACGTCAATCGCACATTCCGTTTACGCAATATTTGCGGTGCAAGTGTTAGGTGATTCACCCTGTATATGTGGTATATATTAAAATACTAGTTTGTCTTGCATAGGAATAACAGGCTCATTTCACACAAAAAAGTAACACTTTTTCCATGACATTCTTGTGAAGAATGTCTCCTCGTTGACACCTTGTTGCGAGTTGGAAGCGTCGCAGTAGGTGGTCTTGCGTGCTCCCCTGTGGCCCCTCGTTCCTTCCTGGTCGGGTTCCCTCGCCACCAGCAAGCAGCGCTCCCAGCTGACTTGGGCTTGCATAACGCCGGCCTGTGCCACCTGCTCCGATTACGGGAATACCACAACACAACAAGGCCAAGAGGTGCTGAACGTTCGTGTTACCAACTACCCGCCAGACGTGGCACGAGCGCACCTAGTAATGACACCCAGTGTGGCGAGCCCGTCAGTGTCTCTCATCAGCCACCTTGAGTCGGTGTACTGTGTCGCCACGCTATATATACACAAAAGAGCCGAAGAAACTCGTCCAACTGCCTAATGTCGTTAGGGAGCCTGCGAGCACATAGAACTCCCGCGACACGAAGTTGTTGTTGTTATTTTGGGGATATTGAGGGGACTAAACTATATGGTTATCAGTCCCCCAACACGAAGTGGCATGGACCAACAGGACCTAGAGAGACGGCCGCAGTGCTCTCGTGTGACGTCACGCACAGTAGGTCGCGATCGCATAGCTGACTGGGTTGCCGCTGGGGCACGTCCCACTATGCCGTACCGGCTCGTCAGTGAGCTACCCGATAGCGACCTACACTGCATGACGTTACACGAGAGCGCCGCGGCCTTCTATCTAGGTGATGTTGCATGGTCTCGACTGATGTCTGAAGTGGTGCTGCAGGAAAGTCAAGATCTGGCAGGGCCGTCCGAAAATCCGTCATAGAATGAGGGAGTGGAGATCTCTTCCTAACAGAACAATGCAAGGCATCCCAGGTGCACTCAATAATTTTCATGTTTGGAGGATTTCATGTTTAAACTAAAATGGATATTCCTGGAGCCACTCTATAGCAATTCTGGACCTGCAGGTTGCCACAGTATCCCGCTGGAAGTGATGATCAAATGTTCAAATATTTGTATAGCTTATGTGACTTAACCTTGGGGTCAGCAGTCCCTAAACTTACAAACTACATATGAACTAGCTAACACTAACAACGGCACAAATATCCATGCCTGAGGGGGGATTCAAGCCCCCGACCGAAGTGGCCGTGCAGACCGTGACTGGCGCACTGCAGTCCCCTCGGTCACCGAGACAGAGGTGTCCGAGTCACTTAAAATGTACATTGGGCACGGTGGAGCAGCCGAGCGTTCTAAAGCGCCTTGCTGCAGAGTGCGGTTGCTCGCCGTCGGGGATTCTCCCTCGGGCATGGGTGTGTAGGCCTATGTTTTCCCTAGGTTCTAGCGGCGTCAGCTAGGAAGGGGACACAGTTTTCAACCGTTCTGCGCATCCCCCTCCCTTACCACAATGACAGCCAATAATGTTCTCTCTGTAGGCGCGTCACTGGCCGTGAGTTACGCAATGTTTCTCCCTCAGGCTCCACTGTTGGCGCTCGGCCGTAGCTCCTCCCCTCCACGCTCTCCCTATCGCTTCGCCTCAATGGGCAGAAGTGCCTTCTTATATGACGGAAGGTATAGTTTCACTTTATCTTCTTGGTAGTTTTACAGCCTAAGCACTGATAACCAAATAATTCAAAAGCTAGTTCAGACTATTTAAAAACAGAATGGGAGTAACAGAATAATTTTTTGTACCTCGAGTTTTGAACAGAATGGGAATATCAGCGTAAACATTGCTTTTCAAATTAATTTTTCTGCAGTCATTTGAGTTTACTGAAGAGTAACAGTAAGAATTGTTAAAGATAACTACAGCCTTATACTGCAAACAACTATTCAACTTGGAAAGCATTTTATTTGAATGGGATGAAATGGTTTGTTCCATATAAGTACATTATTAATGTAAGGAAAGTGTTTCATTGCAAAAGTACACACCCTATATCTAAATATACAACTATCATACTGTTGATACTAACAAGTTTGCTAGTGTTTATACAAATAGCTAATCCAGGCCTGCACGATTAATATTTTTTACAAACTGATTAGACTTACAGTCAAATACTTGGCACAACGTCTTAGCAGCAGTGTATATTACTGTCGGATCAATTTTTCCCTTTTTTATTAAAAAATTTGCAAGATATATTAATTATTTACAAACATACTTTCTTAATACTTGTGAACTGACAGACTTTGCTCTTTTGTATGCCTATTCAGAATTAACAAAATTATTCACATAGTTGATGTTACTGCATATTAAATCATTTGAAACATAAATCTGACTGTATAGTCTGACAAGCGTAATTATTATTAAATTTCTTGATACTTCAGTACAAGTAAACATTAATTTTCACACCGGTAATGTAGTAGTTTATGTTGACCAAGTATAAGGTTCGATGCCATTACCCATTAATAAGGACTCGGTAATTCTCTTGGAGTCATCCGCTACTGTTCAAGAAATTTGTCTAATTTTGGGAAGTGCTTGGAAACAATGGAGTATGTGGAACTTTAACGGTGCAAATTTATTAAACGTAAATTGCCGTTTTCAATAGTTTATTTCAGAGTATCCCACATAGCAGGTGCATCTCAAGTGCAGCAGCGAAATCCGCAGCAATTTTCGGAAGGGTTCAACTTATTTCACGAAAGATTTCTCTTCAGTCTGCGTTGGTCCATTCTCATATGATCTTTTTCAGCTGTAGCGTTCTCCTAGATCTGATCTTATACTGGACTCATGATATACACGGTGCACTTTTGGCACCATAATTAAATTCTTATGTATTTTTATGATTTATAATATTTTGGTAATATTTATATGATATGATTTATCGATTTCTTTTGATGTGTATATGTAAATTTATTATCGTTGGATATGAGAGTTATGATACTGAAACTCTAAATCCTACTGATGTAAATATGTATAAACATTGTTATCTTTGTAACATTTACTATGTTAAATATTGTGTAAATTGATAATATTGTAGAAGCTCAGGCTTAGGGATTTTGTAAACCATATTCATGTGTAAAAGATGCGGTCATACCCGCTTCAAAGGAAAGTAATGACATAGAAGTAAATGGTTGAAAAAGTTGTTTTGGTACTATACATATTTGTGAAACGAAGGTTACCTCTGATGCTTTCATCTATTAGGAATACACGCGGTAAATTTAAATCCTCTCAGAGGGGCACAAATCTGTAGGCGTAGGCTTGTACTAGGGATTCAGTGCAGTTAGTAATATTACAGTCTATATAACAAATCCGTTGCGAGTTATTGTATACCGTTAACTGTACTGTAAGCGGCTGCAAAGCTTCTCTAACCGACAGGAGTGTTTCACACTCATGACATGGTCATACCCCGCCTCCTCGCTACCTCAGAGAAGCTGTTGGGTCGTCTCTCGTGCGTCGACTACAACACCACGTCCAAACTCACTTAAATCGTGATAACCTGACTCTGTAGCAGCAGTAACCGATCTTAAACCTGTGCCATACACCTGTTGTCTTATATAGGCATTGCACACCGCAGCGCCGTCTTCTCAGGGTTTACGTACTGTGTATCCGCAGACGCATTCCTATTCTGGTTTGTTTGGCTCTTCAGAGTACATTCTGAAACTAAAATACATTGTAAGCCCATCTACTGGCTGGCTGCTGTTTTTGAGCATTTGTTGCCCTTCTACAGCTTTTTTCTCCGTTTTATATCTGTTCTAGCGATTTCAACATGCCTGGTGGCAATTTATTTTAAATTACTCTTCTAATGAAATAAAAGAGTTTATCAAGAGGGAAGAAAATAGTCACTGGCCGGGAGCAAGTCTTCATATACGATGTTAACACTGTCTAGTTGAAAAGTTCCTAACAGTCTCTCAGCACAATCTTCCACCCGCTTATAAATTTCCCCTGCTTTACCTCAACTCCTATTACTAGAGATGCATGCACTTATGGTTCTATATGCACTAGGTAACGCATATTGCATGAGAGGCCGTAGGTTTCACCAACTGTGGTGAAACAAGGTTCTTTTGTTTATTACTGACCTTAGATCTCGAAGTAGATAATGTCCCACGCGGTTTCAGCACACAGGTCGCAGATTCTTGATGTGAGAAGCTAAAATGAAGTGAAAATGGTTTAAGAGCTCTAACTACGATTTTCTTCATAAAACACGGGATGCCAGTGGATTTTAAATTTATTCTGCCAAAGTTTAAGCATGCTCAGCGAAATCCACAAATCTAAGCGGTACATTAAACAATAGTTTTATAATACTCTAGCATGAGACAACGTGTTACATGTTAACTATTCGAAAGTCAGCACTGGACTGTACTCGGCCAGGCATGGCTGCTAGTTGCTGCCTCTGTCTTTTTGCGGCAAACGAAACTTCTAGATTCGTCGCTCGTATTTTGTTTATATAAATTACACTGAACAAGGTACCAAATGCGTTCAAATGAAAGCTTATTATCAGATAAGTGTTACATTGAAATTAGGCTATTATCTAATGTTTACTTTCGTAAAGATTAATAAATGAAATGTGGGAACGGTAGCACCGAGAGGGGGGGGGGACACCAATCAGATCATATCTATGCTACACTGCCATGCTTTCTCACGGCCCATACATGATCTGTGCCATCTGTTATGCTTTTCCCAACCCTTCCATCGATTGAATCATGCTACTTTGCCTACTGCCAGCCAGATACTTGGCTTCTATAAAATTTACAAGTCCAAACTAAGATATGAAAACTCTGAATACTCTTATTAAAGTAGTAAAGATATAAAAGCAGATTTGTCACACTATATAATTATTACTCTCTTACTTCACCCACAACGCACAATAATGATGTATTTGCACATTTATGACTAAATTTACCCTACGTAAGCCATTTGTGGTATGTTAAGGAGGTACACCTGGTACCACTAGCTTTCCATAACTATTTCCCTACTTTGTTATGCCTTAGTCACGAAGTCCCCATGATATCCAACAAATTTCCCACAGCCCATAGAAGAGGAAGCAAAATGCAACACCGTCGTTAAAATTTCTCTCTGAAAACTTTAATGTCAGAGCATGCACTGCTTCTTACATTGATGTAGTTGTGAAACAAAAATTATTAAGAAATGAACTGCGAAAAGTAAAAATAACGTTATTCAGTTAAAGAATATAAAATAAGGTATTTAACCTTTTTATGGTTAGAATAAAATAAATTATTGAGGAAAATTAAAGAATAATTTACGTCTCTATTTATGTTCTGAGAAAAAGTTTTTCTAGCTTTTCAATGACAGTATAATGTTTTGTATGGTGATGTCCAAAAGTCTTCATTTATTTATGTTGTTGCTAAAATATAGTTTAAGGGAAGTTGAAGTTTTGTGTCCTGCTTTATTCGATAATGAGAAGCATACACTTATTACGATAAATACCAAAGTGGAAGATTGCTATATATATATATATATATATATATATATATATATATATATATATATATATATATATATATATATAGTCATCAGGTCAATATTTATTAAAAATTACAAATTATGTTCCAAATATTGCCATAACAAAATAAAATATAAAGTTAAAGAGGCTCAGAATCAACTACTTGACGAAATTCTTCTAGAAAAAATACTTTTAGTTATAATCTGTGTAGTTCGGCGAGAAAGAAAACATATCAGCCGCATAGAAGCAATTGAAAATTCAGTCTCAATTTAAAGGAGAATCAAAAGGAGACCAAATCATTACTTCAGAGATCTACATTCACGTCTACATCTATGTACATACTTTGCAAATCACGTTTAAGTGCCTGGCAGAGGGTTCATTAATCACTTCCATATATATTCTCGACTATTCCATTCTCAAATAGCGTGAGGGAAGAAAGAACACGTAAATCGTTGCGTTTTTTATCTGATTTCTCTTATTTTATTGGGATGGTCATGTCTCCCTATGTAGGTTGATGCTAGTAAAATTATTTTCACATTCAGAAGTAAAAGTCGTTGATTGAAATTTCACAAATCGAACTCGCCACAACCAATAACGTCGTTCTTTTCATGATTTCCACCTCAAATCGTGCAACATTTCCGTGACGCTTAACCGCCTGTAACGTGATAAGACAAAACACAAGGAAGAGTAGGGGACCATAACGTTCCTGGGGAACGCCAGATACCACTTCTGTTTAACTCGATGACTTAACGTCAATTACTATGAACTGTGTTCTTTCTGATTGGAAATCGTGAATCCAATAATACAACTGGGGCGATATTCCATAAGCACCTAATTTTATTAGAAATCAGGTATGGACGAGTAAAACCATTTTTCAACCTATTCAATATTAATCAGAAGTATATGTTACAGAGACGCATATTACCGACGTCTTGGGCCTGTAGCGTCACAACATTCATTCTTTTATGTTATGTGTTTCAAGATATAGGCATTGAGAAGCGTTCGCAATGAGATTAGCCGGGAAATAAACGAGGTCACCATTACACACACGAAAGCTAATTTGAGAAGATTTAACACACAGGCATAGAAACATCAAATGAAACAGACAGCACAAAACTTTTATGTGTAGTAAGTCCTTAGATTACAAGTAAAAAATCTGAAATGTCGCTACTGCCTTACACCCTGGTCTGTGTCTGTGCTCCTTTAACACCGAGTTGCTCAGTGGAGTAAAATATATAACTTGTGTGCAGATCCAGTAAGGAATATGTTCATATTAATCACATTTTAATTTTATTTTTCAACAGACAGGAAATGGACTTACGTCCGAACACAGACCTGTAGGAATACTTCTGTCTCATAGATGAGTTCAAGGATTTATATTAATATTTTGTCTATATCAGTTCTTTATATTCTACATATATTTAATTTTATGTACACTGCAATGCACAAAAATAATTACTTACAAAATCTAAATATGTTCTTTGAGATATCCAACATTGGAATATAGAATTCCGGATGATACAAGATGCTAACTGATTATGTATCATGAGTAGGGTAAGATTAATATTGGACATTTAGTTTAAAATTGTGTTTTCTTTTTAAGATAACAATTGTTGAATTTTTTTTCACTAACAGAGATTAGTTATAAGTAGCCATGTTTTTCTTCACTAACAGAGATTATTTATAAGTAGCCATGTTTTTCTTCACTAACAGAGATTATTTATAAGTATCCATATTGCGAGCCATGCCAACAAAAAAACATTTTGCGGTTTTAATAAAATTTTGAGTTAATTTTGCATAATCAATACTATACTCGCTTATTTTATTGATTTGTAGGCACATCAGTGGTCACTTCAACATAATTTACATTATGTCTTCTGTTAATCAGGGTTTATGTGTCTGAATTTCTTTGTATATTTGTGAAAAATCTGGCCAACAGAAAACATGCTTACCGTTGCGGCTGCCTAACCCGTCTACCTGCGCTGGCTTCCGCCTCCTCTCCTCTCCGCGGTGTATTGCTTGTGTCTGAGCCCTCTATTCGGCCGTCCTCGCCCTCGCCGGAGCATATCTGAAACCACGGTGGCTGCGACAGTCTCGCAGTCAGTGTGCTCGGTGACATTACAAATAAACACAGTATGCTGGGACAATAATACCATGGCTTTCAGTCTGGAAATGATTGCTTGACATACATAATGTACACTGAAACTGCTTATGCTGCTAACATGTGACTCCTGCGTCGCCGGCCGCGGTGGGCGAGGGGACTGAGGCGCTCCAGTCACGGTCTGCACGGCCACTACGGTCGGGGGTTCGAATTCCCCCTCGGTCATGGATATTTGTGCCGTCCTTAGTATTAGGTAGTTCATAAGTACTTTGTAAGTTTAGAGACTGGTGACCCCGTAGTTAAGTCGCATACCCTATACAAACATTTGAACAAACTCCTGCATCAGCCCATGCCAAATTGCCTAATTTCCGAACATTTTCCATCTGGACCATCACGGGCAATTTTATGTTAAGATACGAACACATCTTCAATGAACATTGGTAAACTTTCACATTTGTGAGAGCAATACTACAACTTTGAGTCATTATAACTCTGGCCATATTACATTGAAAAATATGAAATTTGGCTGTCACGTACAACTGTACACGTTTTCATAGGAATAATACTGAAAAATTTTTACTTGCTCTAATAGCCATAAACGTTCAAGCAAAGTTGGTAAAATAAATAAAAAAAAGGATTTTATCTCAGGAACTAAAGCTACGACGAACGTGAATCTTGACATGTGGTAACCTAACAATACAATGTTCTGAAGCACAAAGTTCAGTTTATGTGCCGCTTTTCAATACTAAGTAAATGAAGTGCAAAATTGAAGATTTTAGAAAAGGATAAAAATGCGCTATTTTTAAACTTTATTTGCTAAAAGATATGTTCTATAAAACTTTTCACATTGGGCTGATTAGAAAAACTATTATTTTTAATTGCAAAAAGGTGTATTTGGTCATCCAAAGCAGGCCAACAATATTAGATAATTTGAATCCAAGTGGAACGCGTAAATCAGGCCCCGAAAAAATGTGAAGTTTTGATTCTTATATCTCGTAATGTAAGTACATACCGAACATGAAGCTTAATACTTCATGGTCTGGCAACACAGGGATGTGGAAGAAAAACTTTCAGGCACCTACTGTTTTCCAATAGTCTAAAAATTGTCGTAAACATGGCGATTTTTATGAGAAGGTGAGAATAGTGTAGGCTATATGGCTATTTTTGAAACATCTTTTACAACTGCCGGTTTCTAGTAAATCGTGGATTTCAATTTCTGTTGTTGTGCCTGTGTCTACTATGAAACCCAAGATGTATCCAGTTTTACACTTGCACAACACAAATCTCTTCATTGCAAAATTACTTCGTTTTGATGGAATGAACTGTTTAAAAGATAAGCGAGCTTTGAATAATTATCGGCTGAAGCTACAGACGAAACTGTTTTCTTGAAATCGGATGACAAATATTTCGTAGAGCTGCCAAGTCTGAATAATGGCTATAACACCCTATGTCTCGAGAATGAAATGAGTTATCGGTCTCAACCTTAAATAAATTTTAAATATCTTACCTACATTTCATCCGCAGATTTATATGTGTTAAAATTAATTATACGCAAAGTGTACAGAATGCGATTTTTTGTCTGCAAACTGTTCAAAATTTTGTGCACTAGTTTTCTTAATTTCATGTAGAACAGTAACTATAAGGAATGACAAATAAAAAGTGTGATCAATATTGAGCGAATATATCACACTACAAGATGCAAAAAATGGCAATTTTTCATTGAATAGTTACCCCAAATCGGTTGATAAATATTGTAAGCGCTGGGAACGCTGTGGCGGTCAGCGTGTAAGCAGCAGCCTGTTGCGGCTATTGACGTCCGCAGGACCACAGTCAGTGGAACCGGCTGCAGCATACGCTACCATTAGGGTGTGGTGCTGGCCAGGCTGCGAGGGAAATGCCAACTGCGGGGCCCATGGGAAATAACAATGCCGCCGCAAACGACATCCGCAGGCCACATGGCAAGGGAGCGCGCTGCACTATATCACGTCTGCAGCACTCAATGGGCTAGAAAAATGAGGAGATAGCCGTCAAACTTCACGTTCCTGTTGACCCACTTGATACAGATGAAGTGGAGTCAGTTTCTACTTACTGGACACACGTTTTTTAGCAGTTAAATGTTTACTTACATTTAATGTGTAGTATAAGGAGTTGCTACCAAAGCTCCGTATGATGTTTGTCCTTGCAGTACAATATCTGTCTTGTGCTATATGCGTTACTTAGTTTTGCTGTGTTGCATATTTCCAATGTCACTGTGTTAAGATGGAAATTCTGGCTGCTTAGTAGTTTGTATTTTGCAATCCAAATCTCACTCCCAATTTTTCAGCTGACAGACATCTAGAGAAAGGTTAGCACAAGACATGACAAACAGGTAATTCAAATGTCGGTAAGATGTGACACATTAAGTATGGAAATGAGCTGTCTCATTGCAGAAAATTGGTTGTAATGGTAAAAGTCGCGCATTTTATGCGCCGTTTATCACATTAAATTCGCTTATTAATTAATTATCTGATAAATTATGAGGTCATATAAATAACGAGTGGTGCAATTTGCATTGAAATATGAATATCTAATTCATAAGCGTTCATTAATTCTTTTTCATCAATAACTTTATTTGCTTGCTTAAAATTGTTTTACAATTCATTTATTCAGACTATTTGCCCACTTAACTATTCATCTGACACGAAAATTGAATAACCGAATTTGTACAGGAGAAAATTCTCTACAACTTTGCTCTCTTATGTTTTTTTCCATATCTCGTAGCATTTCAAAGATATTTGCAAAAATTACGGCGATTTTGGGATGTATGTTTGTCTGTCTGTAACGTGTTCGCTGTTTTTAAGACGAACCGTTCAACCGATCAGCACCAAATTTTACAGACATGATTGTAGGCCGCCAGAGACCAGAACCTCAACTTTTCAAATTTTTCGGACAAAACATACGGTAGTAATGCCAGAAAAAGCCGTTTGTAATATAATTGTAATTGCAAACGAAACGCTCGTCTGACGCGAAAATTTAATAACCTAATTGGTAGAGGAGAAAATTCTCTACAACTTACCTCCCTTATGTTTTTTCACGTGTCGTATCGTTTGAGACATATCCAAAAATAACAGAGATTTGACACCATCCATTGAATTAATGAAATCCAGCCATTCGGAGATGTCACGTGACATCCTCACCCAGAACTCTCTCTGGCATATGCCATCTTGCGTTGCATATTTGATGATTTCAAAGCAATGGCGCACTGTAGAATTAACAAAAACACATCGTTCTTTGTATGATAAATGATAATCTAGTTTCTACAAATGCCATATTAGCATCAGTTAACAATGGCCACCAATAGTACGAGATTAAAAAACTCATCTTTTGTAGTCGGCACGGCGTTGGACTATGAAACTAAAAGTCGGTGGTTCGGAACCCGCCACTACCTAAACTTTTTTTTCCTAAAAGGGTTTCAGACTATTATTTCGGTCCAAAATGATTCCAAAAACCTATAAAACTACAAATCTAAAGTGGGCCATAAAACACATCAGTGCAATTTTTTTGCATGTGTTCATTGTTCGAGCATTAATTTTATATTTCTTACTCGAAATCATTGCAAATGGGGTTAGTTAGAAGCATAGCAGCAATTTCTTGGCGGAAAGGGCAGCTGTAAGGTGATTCTGCTTAGTCACAAACTACGCAGACACGAGCAATGACTTCACACTCAGAGGTCAACAAAACTGTTATCCACAACCGCAGCACATCCGCAAGGCCCATATCCACAACCCCATCCGTGGCACTTTATCTGCATCCGCAAGTTCGTTTCTGCATCCGCAGTTTTGAATGGGTAATAGTAATAGATGGCAGTATTTGAAAATATGGTATTGTAATGTATTTGCACTGGATAGTCTCGTTTGTTTGGATAAATGCAAAGTATGATACTATATTTGGTCATGGTATTGTACCCTAATATTCCATATTTATCTTATGTAAGTATTTTATAACACCATTAGCTGGTCACATTGATTTAAATACTTTCATTACTTGGGTCTTCTAACAAACCAAATTAATTAATTATTTATTGAGAATCCTAGTGTTGGACGATAGTGTGTTTGTTAATAAAATTAATAACTAACATTATTTCATGTCTTATGTAATGCATTAACCTTAATGTAATACTTTGCTGACTGTATGGTATAATTACGTTAGGTTAACAATTTTAAAAAATGTAAACATATATTAACACTGCAGTAATTCTTATTTACTTACGAACTTTTGTATTATTTTATTTTGGTATGAAACTCCTATTACTACATTTGTCATAATTTTTCCTATCTTTTCTAGATGAACGATTTATTTATGTTTCATGAACAAATTATTTAATATAAAACATTGTAACTTCCCTGTTCTAGAATGTTCTCGAAAATTTAATATGTATTAATACGCGCAAATTGGCGCGAACGCAAGTTAGTATCACTTTCAGCAATCAGTATAAAGTAAGTATAAGTTAGTTGTAAAGCAATCTTACTTTTGTCATCATGTAGAACACATTCAGCTAATATCATGTATTACTTCTGTTTATGTTCTTCATCAAGATTAAATAAAAATAGATAAAATGAAACATGTCATATTGGTAGTTTTCAAAACTTGGAAGAATCTATCGTCCTGATGTTTTCATTGTTATTTAAAGGCAGGCGATCCACTAAAACAACGAATTCTAACGACCGACACAACAAGGTGGTGTATACAAAATGTGGTTTTAGTGTAATAATAGTAATATAAAGAAAACTGTTATATATGGTGCATCGGCACTGGAAAAAACTGTCGATTTTTTTGAAACCTACAAATGTGACAATGTTTCAGAGACAATGAAGAAGCAACATGAAGAAGAAACGATACATCTACACACGTTATATGGATGAAATCGCAATAAATTTAACTGGTGTGGGATTCAAAATGAAATAATTTGTTAAAAAGGACGCTGAAGTAAGACAAAAGTTACATATGTTTGAACTCGGAATGGACTGGATGCCTTAAACTGTAAGTTATTAAACTTTGATTTTCTTAAATTGTGTACATTTTATTCAACATGGATAAGTACAAGGACAACATAAATGCGTCCAAAGTAAAAGAGGATTGTTTAATGGAAGAAAAACAGACTTTAGATGTGCTAGAATCAGTGTTTAATAAAATTGAGACTAAATTATTAGAAATTAACAGACCAACAAAATCTAATTAAAGATGAATTACTAATTAAATATGATCAAATTAATACAGTTAAAGTTTCGTGTGAAGTTACCGATTTCAAAACACATATTGAAAAAATTGTGAACACAGAGTTAGGCCTAATAAATGATAGCTACGTAATGAGTTGTTTTCAAAAACTAGAATCAGCAGGACACACAGTGGAAAGTGTAAACTTTGGTAATGAAGTGAATAGGGAAAAGGTAAAGAAATTATCATCCTGTGAATTTGTGAATAATGATCTTGTAACAAATAACAATCATAATTTTGGTTTATGGTCTAAAATTCCTGTAAGAAGATTTGCAGAAAATGATTTGCACCCTGTAGGTTTTATTTTTAGCTGTGAAAATGATTTCACTGAAAATATTACTGATGCTGATGAGATACAGAATGTTAAGTATCACTTAATTGGTGAGGCATAAACTTGGGACAAGTAAAAAAAAAACCTTTGGATAAATTTTGAAGAATTTAAAGAAGGTTTTTTAAATAAATTCCGGTCAGAAAGTGAGCAACATAGTGTCAAAAGTAGATTCATGTATGGGCCTATATACAATGGAAGACTGGGAGAACTTTTGTAAAAAACAGTTAAAGAAATCAATACACTTACAGTATCCCTTAGATATTAGGACACATGTGTTAAAAGATAGGCTACCACAATATTTATCATGGGAATTAATACGTGGACCCGATAATGAAATAGATGAATTTTTATATTTTATGTTCAAAACTGACCACTTTGTTAAAAAGCAAGGCTCTAACCACAGTAATAAACTGAGTGGGGTGGCAAAGGTGTAATGATTGTGGTAATGAACATTTTAATGGGAAAAATAAATACAGAGGTAATTCTAAATAAAGTTTAAAATGTAAACAAATTTAATGCATCTTCAACAAAGTTTCGTGATAGGAAATGTAACATTGAGACTCAAAACTACAACAGTAATGACAAGAATTTTGTACCTAAATGTGATCATATATTGGTATCTGAATCTCACAATTGCAACTTAGACTTTGTGCATGCTACTGAAAGCAATAACATTTTACCTGAGTGTGACACTTGAATTGTTGAGGTAAAAAATAATGTTCATGTTGACATATGTGAGGTATCTAGTGATGTGAGTAAAATGTTCTCTACTGAAAACGAAAATTCTATATATTGGGAAAATATTGATGACATTTTTGATTTTGGAAGTAGTAACTCTGATGGTGTTGTAAGGATTATGTTAACAGTAATGATGCTTCTGTTGAGATATTAATAATAAAAATGTTGAAGTTCATAATGGTGAAAGCAATATGGTTTGAAATAATAGTTTTGAATATGAGAACGTTACAAATGATAATGGAACTAAATATGAAAATGTTGTTTATGATGATGATGCCACTCCCATGAAACACAGACATTGCCGAGGTCGGGTGGCTTGTGTGCCTCAATGATACAGATAGCCATACCGTAGCCTTTCCCGAGGACATGCAGCTCTACTGTATGAACATATGATGATGGCATCCTCTCGGGTAAAATATTCTGGAGGTAAAATAGTCCCCCATTCAGATCTCCGGGCGGGGACTACTCAGGAGGATGTGATCATCAGGAAAGACAATACTGGCTTTCTACGGGTCGGAGATCCCTTAATCGAGTAGGAAAATTAGAAAATTTAAATAGGGAAATGGATAGGTTGAAGTTAGATATAGTGGGGATTAGTGAAGTTCGGTGGCAGGATGAACAGGATTTCTGGTCAGGTGAGTACAGGATTGTTGTGTTATGTGTGTTATGGTCTTCAGTCCGGAGACTGGTTTGATGCAGCTCTCCACCCTACTCTATCCTGAGCAAGCCTTTTCATCTCCTCATAAGAACGGCAACCCACATCCACTTGAATCTGCTTACTATACGCGTCTCTTGGCCTCCCTCTGCGATTTTTACCCCACACGCTTCCCTCCAATGCTAAATTTACGATTCCCCGATGTCTAAGAATGTGTCCTACCAAGCGATCCCTTCTTTTAGTTAGGGTATGCCAAAAATTCCTTTTCTCGCCAATTCTGTTCAGTACCTCTTCATTAGTTATGTGATCTACCCACCTAATCTTCAGCATTCTTCTGTAGCACCACATTTCAAAAGCCTCTATTCTCTTCCTGTCCGCACTGCTTATCGTCCATGTTTCACTCCCATACAAGGCAACACTCCACACAAATGCCTTCAGAAAAGACTTCCTTACACTTAAATTAATATTCGATGTTAGCAAATTTCTCTTTTTCAAAAATGCTTTTCTTCCCATTGCCATTCTGCATTTTATATCCTCTGTACTGCGACCATCGCATGTTATTTTACTACCTAAGTAACAAAACTCATCTACCACCTTCATTGTTTCGTTACCTAATCTAATTCCTTCAGCATCGCCTGATTTTCTAAGACCGCATTCCATTATTTTTGTTTTGCTCTTGTTAATGTTCATTTTGTACGCTTTCAACACACTGTCCATTCCATTCAACTGCTCTTCCAGGTCGTTCGCTGTCTCTGCCAGAATTACAATGTCATCAGCAAAACGCAATGTTTTTATTTCTTCCCCCTGAACTTTAATCCCTATTCCAAAATTTTCCTTGCTTTCCTTCATCGCCTGCTCAATGTACAAATTGAATAACATAGGAGAAAGGCTACAACCCTGTCTTACTCCCTTCCCAACTGATGCTTCCCTTTCATGCCCTTCGAGTCTAATAACTGCGGTCTGGCTTTTGTACAAGTTGTAGATAACTCTCCTTTCCCTGTATTGTACCCCTGCTGACTTCAGAATTTGAAAGAGTGTAGTCCAGTCAACATTGTCAAACGCTTTCTCCAAATCTACAAAGGCTAAAAATGTAGATTTGCCTTTTCTTAATCTATCTTCTAAGATAAGACGTAAAGTGAGTATTGCCTCCAGAGTTCCTACATTTCTCCTGAACCCAAACTGATCTTCCCCGAGGTCGGCTTCTACCAGTTTTTCCATCCTTCTGTATATAATTCGTGTTAATATTTTGCAACCATGACTTATTAAACTGATGGTTCTGTAGTTTTCACACCTGTCTGCGCCTGATTTCTTTGGAATGGGGATTATTACATTTTTCTTAATGTCTGAGGGCATTTCGCCGGTCTCATACATCCTACACACCAGTTCAAATAGTCTTGTCATGGCTGGCTCTCCCAGAGACTTTAGTAGCTCTGAGGGTATATCATCTACTCCTGGGGCCTTGTTCCGGCCTAAGTCTTTCAAGGCTCTGTCAAATTCATCTCTGAGTATAGTATCTCCTATTTCATCTTGATCTACTTCCTCTTCCCTTCCTACAACATCGTCTCTAAGTTCATTTCCTTTGTAGAGCTGCTCTATGTACTCTTTCCACCTTTCAGCCTTTCCTTCTTTGCTGAGAACTGGTTTCCCATCTGAGTTCTTGATATTTGTAGAATTGCTTTTCTTGTCCCCAAATGTCTCTCTGATTTTCCTGTAGGCGGTATCTACTTTTCCCCTTATTATACATTCTTCTACAGATTTGCATTTGGCTTCTAGCCACTCCTGCTTAGCCATTCTGCACTTCCTATCAATCTCATTTCTTAGTCGTTTGTACTCCATTTTGCCTGTTTCATTTACTGCATTTTTATATTTTCTCCTTTCATCAATTAAATTTAGTATCTCCTGTGTTATCCAAGGATTTTTTGCAGGTCTTGCCTTTCTACCTATTTTGTCCTCTGCTGCCTTCACTATTTCATCTCTCAATGCTACCCATTCCTCTTCTACTGTTTTATTTCGCCCTGTTTCTGTCAATTGTTGCCTAAATCTCCCTCTGAAATTCACCAGAACTTCACGTTCCTTCAATTTATCTAGGTCCCATCTCCTTATTTTCCTACCTTTCTGCAGTTTTTTTAGTTTCAGCCTACAGTTCATGACTAACAAGTTATGGTCAGAGTCTATATCTGCCCCTGGGTATGTCTTGCAGTTTATAACCTGATTCCGGAATCTATATTTTACCATTATAAAATCTATCTGATACCTTCCAGTGTCTCCTGGTCTCTTCCAAGTATACAACCTTCTTTTGTGATTCTTAAACCACGTGTTTGTTATGATTAAATTATGTTCCGTGCAAAATTCTACCAGGCGACTTCCTCTTTCATTCCTTCTGCCCAGTCCATATTCACCTACTATTTTTCCTTCTCTTCCTTTTCCTACTACCGAATTCCAGTCTCCCATCACAATTAAGTTTTCCTCTCCCTTAACGGTCTGAATAATTTCCTTTAGCTCCTCATATATTTCTTCTATATCCTCATCATCGGCAGAGCTAGTTGGCATATAAACCTGTACTACTGTTGTCGGTGTTGGCTTCGTATCTATCTTGACAATGATAATGCGATCACTGTGCTGCTCGTAGTAGTTTACCCGCATTCCTATTTTCTTATTCATTATCAGTCCTACTCCTGTGATACCCCCAACTGATTTTGTATTTATAATCCTGTACTCACCTGACCAGAAATCCTGATCATCCTGCCACCGAACTTCACTAATCCCCACTATATCCAACTTCAACCTATCCATTTCTCTTTTTAAATTTTCTAATTTTCCTACCCCATTAAGGGATCTAACATTCCACGCTCCGATCCGTAGAATGCCAGTGTTGTCTTTCCTGATGATAACATCCTCCTGAGTACAGGAGTACAGGATTATAAATACAAAATCAATTGGGGGTATCACAGGTGTAGGATTGATAATGAATAAGAAAATAGGAATGCAGGTAAACTACTACGACCAGCACAATGTTCGTATTATCATTGTCAATATAGATACGAAGCCAACATCGACAACAGTAGTACAGATTTATATGCCAACTAGCTCTGCTGATGATGAGGAAATCGAAGAAATATATGAGGAGCTAAAGGAAATTATTCAGAAAATTAAGGGAGAGGAAAACTTAATTGTTATGGGAGACTGGAATTCGGTAGTAGGACAAGGAAGGGAAGGAAAGATAGTGGGTTAATATGGTCTGGGCAAAAGGAATGAAAGAGTATGCCGCCTGGTAGAATTTTGCACGGAACATAATTTAGTTATAACAAACACCTGGTTCAAGAATCACAAAAGAAGGTTGTATACGTGGAGGAGACCAGGAGACACCGGGAGATACCAGATAGATTTTATAATGGTAAGACATAGATTTCGGAGCCAGATTTTACAGTGTAAGACATACACAGGGGCAGATATAGACTCTGACCATAACTTGTTGGTTATGAACTGTAGACTGAAACTGAAGAAACTACAAAAAGGTAGGAAAATGAGGAGATGGGACCTGGATAAATTGAAGGAACCTGAGGTTCTTAAGAATTTCAGAGGGAGCTTTAGGCAACAATTGACAGAAACAGGGGAAAATAAAACAGTAGAGGAGGAATGGGTAAAATTGAGAGATGAAATAGTGAAGGTAGCAGAGGACAAAATAGGTAGAAAGGCAAGACCTACAAAAAATCCTTGGATATCACAGGTGATACTAAATTGAATCGATGAAAGGAGAAAATATAAAAATGCAGTAAATGAAACAGGCAAAATGGAGAACAGACGACTAAGAAATGAGATTGACAGGAAGTGCAAAATGGCTAAGCAGGAGTGGCTAGAAGGCAAATGCAAGGATGCAGAAGATTGTAAATGTAAGAACTAGGGGAAAAATAGATACAGCCTACAGGAAAATAAAAGAAACATTTGGAGATAAGAAAAACAGCTCTATGAATATCAAGGACACTGATGGAAAACCAGTTCTCAGCAAAGAAGGGAAAGCTGAAAGGTGGAAAGAGTATGTACTGGGGCTCTACAAAGGAAATGAACTTAGAGACAATATTGTAGGAAGGGAAGAGGATGTAGATGAAGAGGAAATAGGTGATACTGTACTGAGAGAAGAATTTGACAGAGCCCTGAAAGACCTAAGTCGAAATAAGGCCCCTGGAGTAGATGATATTCCCTCAGAGCTATTGAAGTCTCTTGGAGAACCAGCCATGACAAACCTGTTTCACCTGGTGTGTAAGATGTATGAGACAGGCGAAGTACCCTCAAACTTTAAGAAAAATGTTATAATCCCCATTCCAAAGAAAGCAGGTGCAGACAGGTGTGAAAACTACAGAACCATCAGTTTAATAAGTCATGGTTGCAAAATATTAACACGAATTATATACAGAAGGATGGAAAAGCTGGTAGAAGCCGACCTCGGGGAAGATCAGTTTGGGTTCAGGAGAAATTTAGGAACACGGGAGGCAATACTCACTTTACGGCTTATACTAGAAGATAGATTAAGAAAAGGAAAACCAACATTTCTAGCTTTTGTAGATTTGGAGAAGGCTTTTGACAATGTTGATTGGAATAAACTCTTTCAAGTTCTGAAGCAAGCAGGAGTAAAAAATAGGGAGAGTAAGGTTGTTTACAACTTGTACAAAAAACATACAGCGGTTGTCAGAGTTGATGGGCATGAAAGGGATGCAGTGGTTGGAAGGGGGGGGGGTAAGACGGGGTTGCAGTCTTTCTCCATTGTTATCCAATTTGTACATTGAGCAAGCCATAAAGGAAAGCAAGAAGAAATTTGGTGAAGGAATTAAAGTTCAGTGGGAAGAATTAAAAACATTGTGTTTTGCCGACAACATAGTAATTCTGTCACATATAGTAAAGGACCTGGAAGAGCAATTGAACGGAATGGACAGTGTGCTGAAAGGAGCATATAAGATGAACATTAACAAGAGCAAAACTAGGGTAATGGAGTGCAGTGTAAGAAAATCAGGCGATGCTGAAGGAATTAGATTGGGAAACGAAGCAATAAAGGAGGTAGATGAGTTCTGTTACTTGGGCAGTAAAATAACAAATGATGGTCGCAGGACAGATGATATAAAATGCAGAATGGCAATGGGTAGAAAAGCGTTCTTGAAAAAGAGAAATTTGTTAACATCGAATATTGATTTAAGCCTAAGGAAGTCCTTTCTGAAGGCATTTGTATGGAGTGTTGCCTTGTATGGGAGTGAGACATTGACAATAAACAGTACGGACAGGAAGAGGATTGAGGCTTTTGAAAAATGGTGCTGCAGAAGAATGCTGAAGATTAGGTGGGTGGATCACATAACTAGTGAGGAGGTACTGAACAGAATTGGGGAGAAAAGAAATTTCTGGCATACCTTGACTAAAAGAAGTGATAGATTGGCAGGACACATTCGTAGACATCAAGGAATTGTGAATTTAGCATTGGAGGGAAGTGTGTGTGGTAAAAATCTCAGAGGAAGACCAAGAGATGGATACAGTAAGCAGGTTCAGATAGATGTTGGTTGCCGATCTTATGTGGAGATGAAGAGGCTTGCTCAGGATAGGGTATTGTGGAGAGCTGCATCAAACCAGTCTCCGGACTGAAGACCACAACAACAACATGATGATGATGAGAATATTATGCTCTATAATGATAATACTTTATATGAAAATGTTGAAAGTAGGGCCTTTGTGCAAAATGCTAATGTAACTAACAGTATATTGTATGTTGAAGATATAAATGTTGAAAATAGGAATATTAATGCTATTGATGAAGGGTTTAGAAATGTTTGTGATGAAAATGTTGAAGGCAGGGAAGATGTTGATCAAACTAGGTTGTATCTTAAAAATAATCCTGAAAATGTAAACATGAATGATGTTGTCTTAACTACAATTGACCATAATGTACCTGATTTGATTTTTAAAAAGGAAACATTAAATTAAGTCAGAAATTTAAAAATGATGATAGATACTTTATATGGAAAAAACTAGAATTAAGCCAGGAAAAATTGTACCCAGAATTGTGTTAACACCGTAAAGTAAAAAGCGATAGGCAAATGATTGTTGGTATGGGATCTTTCATAACTGAAACACAATCCCAAGCAGGTTCAGGCATTGTAAATAATTTAATTTGCTTTAAACAGGAATGTACTGTAGTTCTGACTTTAATTCATAAACTTTTAGTAAACTATTTGACATCTGTTGATCCTTTTGAAGTTTTAGTAAGATTTGGCTCATATGTCTTATGTGTAAGTTTGAAATATTCACTGACAGGAGGCATGTGCTTGTTGTAAAACAATGTTCCGTGTTATTGCTATGATTGCTATTCAAAGTTACCTAGTATAAGAAATATGAGGTATATTTTCATGAAACTGACTGCAATATAATTCACTAATCTAAACTCTTTCATATCTTTCTATGCATTCCACTGGTTTACGTTTTCTGTGATGGTTGTATTGTTTCTAAAACACTTGGTGCAAAACAATTTGAGAATGTTAATGACATAATCAAATATAACTGTCTGTAATGAAATTTTTTTGATAAGATGGTATTTCTCAGATTACATACAGTCTTTTGTTTAACTAATATGAAAATTTTCTGATATGTTTTGCCACTGTCATAAAATCTTGTAATAGTCATTAGTAGATACTTTAATTGCAAGAAAAGACTTGAATTCATTTAACAACTGGCTGTATCCCTCATACTAAACCAAATTTGTCACACAGTCCACATGATCTACAGATGCCATAGGCTATAGCTGTGAAATGTTTGCTGTTTAAACTGATTGTTAAATTTTCTGATTTGATGCTGCCTTTGCTTTCTAAAGTACTTTATGTAAGATACCTTGGGAATCTTTAGTCACATTTAAAATTATTAAATTTAACTTTCTGTAATGTTACATGTTTGGAAAAATGGTACTTCCATGTTACACATAGTCTCTTGTTTGATTAATCTGAAATACTTGTATGCAAAATGCCTCTGTTGCTAATGGTTGAATTTTTCACTAAATATTGAGGTCTTGAATAAGTAATATTTATGATTAGCTGCTTTCATTTCATGAAATGTCTCAAATTGGTTTTTGTAAGCAAGCTGTATGTTCATGCTTTACTAAATATGTTGCGAATTGGTTTCTGTAAGTAAGCTATATCTTTTATGCTTTACTAAATCTGTTACATAGACCATATGCCATACTGATATCATACACCACAATCATGAAATGTTTTTGAACTGTATGAGCAATAGATATTTTTATTATTAGATGCTTTCATGACATTTTGCAAATTGCTAAATTTTATGTATTGGTTGTAATTTTCATGTTGGTAACCATCTTGTACAAAATTATTTATAAAGTTTGTGTAATAAACTTGAAGGGGTACTTGTCATTTAAAATTTGATTATGATTAGTTAACTGATCTGACATTGTATATTAACTTTGACTATGACTTGTGTACCAAACCTGAGTATGTATTTTGTGTTTCGGTGATGTAAAGTTTTGATGTGGTTAATTACTTGTACTTTGACGGCTGGGGTCTCTTGTTGTCACTTATGAAGGGTTTTGAGATGAGACTTGTTTTAAATGCTGCATTTATAAAATTATATGAAAGGATACTGTATTCATGCAATTATATGAATTTAATAATTTTTGCAAGTGAATTTTCTATTGTAAGCACAACAGCTGGGATTTTATAGTGGCGTTGTGCCCATCTGCTGCCCTGTAGCTGTGAAGGCTGTGGATCTAAAATTTACAGTAGCATATTTCGTTCAGATTTCTAGGTGCTTGTGTGTGGTTTGCACAAGTGCCGAATTGGTAGCGTTTCTGTTCATAAAACGTCTGGTTACATTTGCTAGTGTATGTCATAATCTAGTTCTGCTTTTTTATATTGTCATTAAGACGTATTAATTATTATCAACAAATCATTTTGCTTTCAATATTTTCATAGCAGTAATACTCACATAATTATATGACCCTTGGATCTTATGACTGCTATGTATGATATGATAAAATTCTCATATCCGTATGTCATTTGAAAAGTGATAATTATTTTGCATTGTCAAATTACTTCCACTATTTAAATATTGTAATAACTTCTTAAGAATTTACATAATGTACGCTTAATGTAGTAATAATTCTTATAACGTCTTTATGAAATTTGATATTTTCTCTTTTTTTTTATTTATGTACTGTTTACAGAAATGTAGTGTACACCTATTAACAAGCAACATCATTAAGTTTATTCAGTATGACTTCAGACTATACTCATGCTATGTAATGATAGTTCAACAAACCTTGTCTGCTTATCCATACTTGATCTATAAAACAATAAATTGTTCTTCTGTATCTAATGTCATGGTAATTTAATTTAAAGAATTGTGCATTTTAGAAATCATATCATCAATAGTAAAATATTATTTTGGTAACAGTTTTCTGTAAAATCAGTCATTTCATGTTTGAAAAACAAAAAGTAATTACTGGACTATAATTTAGTAAAGCAACATACTGAAATTTTGTGTAAACAATATCTGTTATCTTTGAAATAACTTTTATTGGGCACATGACAGAATCACCTAAATTTTATTTCTTTAAATTCAAACTGAATACTTCTGTGAACAGTGATTTGGCAAAATTTGTTTAATTGCAGAAAACGTAAGTAATTGCTTGTACCTGTGATACAGTATAAATTTTGTATGATTTCAAAAAATTGTGTCCACTTTTTCATTCTAAAAACTGATTATTTTGATTTGTGTGGTCGAAATTTAGATGTTTTGCTGATTTTAAATATTCCCCAGTTCTGTAATCACACAATGTCATCCACATGTGATGTCTGACATTGTGTGAGTGGGTATTGTTGTGTATTTGGCCTGGAACGTCTCGTTTGTATGGATAAGTGCAAAGTACGATACCATATTTTGTCATGGTATTGTACCCTAATATTCCATATTTATACCACTAGCAGCTCACATTGATTTAATTACTTTCATTTACCAAACTAAATTGATTAATTATTGAGAACTGTAGTGTTGAATGATAGTGTGTTTGTTAATGAAATTAATAACTAACATTTTCTCATGTCTTATGTATTAACCTTAATGTAATACTTTGCTGACTGTATGGCATAATTATTTTGAGTTAACAATTTTAAATAATATAAATGTATATTAACTCTGAACTCATTGTTATTTACTTACGAACTTTTATATAGTTTTGTTTTGGTATGAAAATCCTATTATTACATTTATCATGATTTTTCTCATCTTTTCTTGACGAATGATTTATTTATGTTTCATGAACAAATTATTTAATGTAAAACATTGTAATTTCTATGTTCTAGAATGTTCTTGAAAATATAACAGGTATTAATACGTGCGAATGGGCGTGAACGCAAGTTAGTATCACTTTGAGCAATCAGTATGAAGTTAGTTGTAAAGCAGTCTTACTTTTGTCATCATGTAGAACACAGTCAGCTAATATCATGTATTACTCCTGTTCATGTGCTTCATCAAGATTAAATAAAAATACATAAAATGAAACATGTCATATTAGTAGTTTTCAAGACTTAAAAGAATCTATCGTCCTGATGTTTTCATAGTTATTTAAAGACAGGCGATCTACTAAAAGAACGAATTCTACCACTGAAAGACCGACAGAACAAGGTGATGTCCACAAAATGTGATTTTAGTGGAAGAGTATTAATAAAAAAAATCATAGGTATTTAATGAAATAATTATTGTTAGACTGACATCTCTGCGACAACTTCTCGAATCACGATAAATATTCTATACCTACTCCAAAACAGGCTATTGCAAACAGGAAAACATTTGTGCTCCAGACACACACAGTGGCCCTTCAGAGCTCACGTGACCAGAGCATTACATAAGCCGATTAATACAGGCATCTTCTTAAATTTCTCTGGTTAACCTTTTCTTCCACAAACATAATTATAAAATTATGGGTGGCAGTTTCACAGTGTCATTAAGACATTAAAAGGCGGAGAAGCTAATAAAATAGTAGCATTGTCCGATGACAATGTGGATGAAAGGGTTAAAGCTGATTGGCATAGAGGAGATTTTACTGTGGTTACATTAAAAAAAGAAACGGTTCTTTTGGAGTTTTACAAAAGGCGTACTTTATTTTAAACATATGAACGCAGAAGAGGTTATGTGACACAAAGCAAAGCATGTCATTTCAAGTGTTAAAACTACCGTCTACTTCTAACTGGTAACTGTCAGCAAAACGAGACAATGTAGGCTGCAGCTACAGCCAGCCTAAACAGTCTAACATTGTGTACCTTCTAAATACATTACTTTCACTGCACACCATATCTGATTATGAAAGTTGCTATACAATTCATATCTTCATTACTTCCATCACTATTTATCTTACATAAACATGTATGTTTATATGTTTGTTCGTATTTAGTTGCGGCTGTACTGTCCATTCAGTAGTGATGAATCAGAGGAAGAATATACTTTTTTACCCGGAAAACAGGCCTCTATTTCATTGATATTTTCCTTGCCAGCAAATGTGTATACAATTTTTTTTCCAAATTGATGATTTCAATTTTTTCCTTGATTAATGTCAAATCACCTCCTTTCAATTTACACGATATTGTATCCATTGATGTCATGTTCATTCTAAGAAAGAACTGTCACTATGATATACGTTGTCACTCGGCACTACAAAGCGCTAACAGAAGGAAGCGGATATTTGGCATGACACCTCTGGTAGGCAATGGGCCGGTTTGCCACCCAGAAAGTTCTTGATGGACCACAGATAAGACACGGTCCCATTAACGGATTAGGCGCAGGTCCCTCGGGTACAGCTACGTCCACTATGGTCAGGGCATGAGGACAACAGACTTCTGCCACAGACAGAAACCTCTGTAAGGGCCTGGTCCCATGCTTAGGAGTGCAGGACGGGCGGTGCTGAAGCAGTTCCGTAAGATATAATGATAGCGCTGTGGTCAGAAGCAGCCCTTTAAACTGGCCAGAGCAGGCGGCAGGAAGCGCCTGTCCCCACCACCACCTCCCCTCAAACACCAGCAAGCCGGACACAGCAGTGGCCTCATTGCAGGCGGTACGAGCTCTCCCCTCAGCCTTCCCTCCACACTACCCTCTCACGTGCGAGAGGCACCCTCAGAAGTGCCTCTAGTATGGTCTACCGGTACTAAGCCAGGGAACCGCCTGACACCTGCTAGCATTTTACGGAACTATGAGGGTAGCTTAGGACAGTGGTTTAGGGAGGGCTTCTCCTCTGTATATGTTACTCTGTGCTTCCGCTCTACCTGGGCCACAGAGTAACATAAACCACTGTCCTACACTACCCTCATGGTTCTGTAAAATCCTAGCAGGTGTCAGGGGGGTTCCCCGGTTAGTACTGGTAGACCACACTAGAGGCGCTTCTGAGGATAGTGTGGAGGAGAGGCTGAGGGGAGAGCTCGTGCCACTGACACCAGGCTACGGCTGTGTCCAGTGTGCCGGCGTTTGAGGGGAGGTGGTGGTGGGTATGACCTCTACCTGCCGCCCGCATTGGCCAGTTTAGGCTGCTTCTGACTGCAGCGCCATCATGGGACATCTTACGGAACTGCTGGTAATCCTCCCTCGTTGAACCCCTGAGCGTGGGACCGGGCCCTTACCGAGGTTTCCCATCTGTATATATTTTTCTGTGCCTGGGCCCTGCAAGGTCTCCAAGAATGTCCATCTAACATCTCTACAGACGTACTGGGCACATACCTCGCTCTTTATCGGCATATAACACGCGGATATCCGCGTCGCTCACAAATTTAGCCGCAAAGTAAAAAATAATGCAGATATCCATGGATATATCCGCAGATATCCGCATCCGCGGAGACCTCTGCTTCACAGCTTAAAGACATGATCCTGCGACAGAGTAGGTCGCGGTCATGGGCTAGAGAGTGCTCTGGTGGTGGCTGTAACAGCGCCCTCCTCACCAAAGCTGCAACATTCAGTTGCGGCTTCTGGTGGCGACCGTCAAAGAACATGGAACACTGCAGACGCGTCTGAGGGAGGCGTCTTGCCAAACTCGTGAATCGCCCAGGACAGTTGGGTTGGCATCTAGCATCTGCAGTATCCTAGTAAGGCTACAGGGACAGATAAGATCTTCATATTATATGAATAATAGGCATAACTTTTCACTTTCACTTTCCACAGATTTTCGATTAATTTTTTAGCGTGGAAAAGCTACAAAATTCTGAAACCTATCCCTTTTAGAATAGATGTAGTAACTAAGAGGAGCCGTTGTCAGGATCTTTTGTAATGAAGAACGTGACTGGTTAAAATGCTTTTACTGTTCAACATATGAATCGTTTACAATGACTACTGAAAAGGCGACAAAATAATGTGGATACGACACTTTGTGATTTCCTTCTGGGAGTCTCTGCCTCGAGCACATTTTATTCTTTAATTCTGTGAGGATGGAAACACAATCACAGTTTCACAAGGGCAAATGGTCCTTGTGCCTCTACGTTAATTCAGAAAAACTTCTGCTTTGGCGTACTGTTATGAATGACTCCCGCTTAGGGTTTTGTAATTGCAGAAAGAGTTTCTGCAGTTTAGTACTTTTCTATCCTTCTAGGAGAACTGCTCTCTAGGTGGCTTTTCGATATGAGCAGCACTCAGTATCAAACGTTTTTTCCATTTTCTTGTTACGCCTTTTTAATACTAATAGATGTAGTTTTGAATTTTTTCTTTCTTTCCAAGAGGTTTGAGGTAGAAATTTGAGTTACGTTTGTTTTATTGTAGGGCGGGATCAGCCGTAAATTCGTTGCCAACATCTGAGGTGTCTCCACGTACATGACACTTCAGCTCCAGACGCAGCCACGATGAAGCAGAACACAAGCCCATTTTGGTAGCCGCTCCTTCAGCATTCAATCAAACTACATACCAATTGATTATTCAGCTCCGTCCATAAATCAGTTGATTAGTAACTTGTTTGTCAACAACTCATTTTCTAGAAGGCACATTCACGGTTAAATAGGAAAGACAAAATCAAATGTTTGTATAGCTAAAATTACAAACTACTTATGAACGAGCTAATCCTAAGGACGGCACAAATATCCATGCCCGAGGAGGGATTCGAACCCCCGACCGTAGTGGCCGTGCAGACCGTGACTGGAGTGCCTCAGTCCCCTCGGCCACCGCGGCCGGCTAGGAAAGACAATTTTTTGTCGTGATCCAGCAGTAGGGTAATTACAAGCTCACTTATTTCCTTTGTCACTATCTGACCCAAGGTATTCAATTCACAGTAGAATAACTTTTACGTTTGGAGAACAAATGAAAACAGTATTAACTGGAATCTTTCCTTCAGGTGTTTAGAAAAATTCTTCATTGATTGTTGCGTATAAATTCTCAAAATAGTCACACCTTGAATGAATTTAATATTTTGTAAGACGACTTAAATTTAGTTGTTTGGAGCAATAAATACGAGAGCTGCAACTTAAATAGTGGCAACATTGCTGTGGAGACACTAAGCAATGGAATATAAATTAATGAAATGGCAGCAATCAGTTGCTTGTGGTTATTTATTTTTAACTTTAACGACCGGTTTCGGGCGCTGGACTGCCCTTCTTCTGGTCTATTTTTATACTTTTACTTAATGAATGTACATGCTGGTAGGAGAATCAACGCTAAGTGCAGAGATTATGCAATGAATAAATCACTGGATAAGACATGGGCAACATCGTAAGAACCAAAACTGAAACACCGATCCAACGAATGGCGTCATTATGGGTCGTCGCGAAAGTCGAAAGTTCGTCATAGCTCCAGTATTGTGAAAGCTAAGGTGATACTCGTGTACGTCTGTAAATGCGTTATCCTAACGCATTACGTTCCTCCAATGCAGACCGTCAGTGCACAGTATTACTATTCGTTTTTGGAGCATCACCCGCGACCAGCTTTGCGAAAGAGGCGGCAACACTTTTTGCGCAGCCGACCCACTATTTTGTACGAAAACGCGCGGGCGCATACGGCGCAATCTGTAGGTGCTCTGTTCGGCCGATGGGACTGGTAAGTACTATACCATCCACCAAACTCTCCGAACTTATGTGACTTTCGATTCCGAATATGAAGAAATTACGTCGTAGCATTCGCTTCAGAACTGTTCTAGAGATTCGACAGGCAGTAGCAAACTCCGTTCTCACCACCAACAGGCTCTGCTGACGGTATACTGCGCCTTCCACATCGCTGGCAACGGGTTCTACATAACGCTGGTGATTACTTTGAAGGATAATAACAGGTGAAAACATGCAACGCGTTTGTATCGGTTGTGAATAAGTACCTGCCACTAATTAAGTTCCAACCCTCGTATATTTATGGGTTAAAAGATTTTTCCATTGTCGAGAGTGAAAGTTACACGACTTGTCAGAGGGGTAGAGCGATTGAGAGGCTTCCCTTGTTGTCGTGTGCACATTTACTCAGCATGAGGCAGTTCACACCTCCTGTACTCAGGGAAGGTCGTTCTTTGTCATAGATCTCATGTTTCGCCCTACAACCCTTGCCTACATTATACAATGGGGAGCGGTTGAAGCAGCTTATGTCAATGATTTCTTCCCTATCTGGATTAATCTTTTACATGAACCACCACTATGTTACTCAGTAGAGTAACTGGGCCCCTTCGGCCACCATGCTGAGTCTGAACATGTGTGAGCATCCAGGAACGGATGGATCAATCTCCCACATTATCTACAACGACCAAAACGTCAGCCCGTCTCTTGGTGCAGTGGCGAATGCTGCTCTGCAATAAGGATGAGGCGTGCAGCTCTGCGTAGGTTCAGAAGCATGCCATCTACAGAGAACCTTTCGGTTAGTAAGACCAAATTTCGTAAAACTGTACGAGACAGTAAGAAACACTCGTGGCTACAGTTCCTCAATACTCTTAATCGTTCCATGTAAAGCTCAGCAGTATAGTAGACTATCAGGAGATCATTGAGAGAGAAGGAAAGTACCGAATGGCTGCTGTGATAGGTAACGGCACCCTCCAGACCAAATTACGAGACACTGCACAGATTATTTCGCCATAGACACGCACACAGCCTATCAGGATGGCTATGGCAAGGGACCCAAATGGTAAATATTACAACCGCCTTTTTCCAGCTCAGTTTTCCTGGTCATACATAACTGTGTGCTACGGTACCTTAGTGTTCACAACAAAGGAATTCTGCTCGCCTTTTTAATGTGATTTGGGTGTCAGGTCATTTTATCGTCTCATGGTGTAATGAAACTTCCAGTCATCTTTTAAAAATTAAAAATGAATTTACACGACCGGATAGTTGTCGTAGAGTTACCCTCATTAGCTGGGAAACATATTAGACCAAATGGTCAACCTGCGCTTTCTGTGGATAATAGAATCTAGACAGCATCTCAGTCGCTTCAGTGTGAGTTCAGTAGATATGGAGTCACATTTGATAACCTGGCATTCTTGGAGGCGGCTACACAAAGGCTTTACTGCTTTGGCGTCATCTTTTTTATACATTTTTTGATATCGAGAAACCTAAGATACTACTTGGAGGCATCTTATCCTCAGGCAGCACCACAAATAAATGTTCTGTCGATGTCTTCCAATTTTTATTCAGCTATTTTAATTATCAAGTCTGCGACGCCCTGTCTGATCGCTTTCAGCAGGAGAGCGGTGTTTCTCATGGTGGTGTTTTAAGTATGAGTTTGCTTAGAAGCCATTAAGAATATTACTTCAGTCGTTAAATATCCGGTTCGGTGTCCTGTATCTATTGATCTGTGTTTTTCGCTCTTCCTCAAGCCTTGCTACGTCTGCTCGCCAATTACAACTAACTCTTCGACAGTTGAATGAATGTGCAGAGAAGGACGGTTTACGTTTTCAACCGAGAATTATGTCTTTCGTTTTAAATTAAATTCGCCTGAAATGCGAATGAAGACAGTGCTCTGAATGATAAAAACACGGTGAGGTTTCTGGGTCTCAAGTTTGACACCAAGCTTTCATAGTTGCCACAGTTAAGGATTTTAAACGACAGTGCCTCAAAGTGGTAAGCATTTAAAATAACTTGGTCATACTTCACGGGGGGCGGACAGGCTTTGTAGCCTACATGCAACGACTTTTTTTTGTGGTTTTTGGCGCTGTCATTTAGGTGCACATGATATTTGGCTCGTTGAGTGTAGGTAAGGCAATACAGTTTTTACGTTCTTGCAATACACATTGTCGAAACAATATGCAGCTACTGTATGTAAGTTCTCCGATGACAGGCACAGGAATGTCTGCTTTACATCGCACACTCATTGTCGCCAAAGCAAGGACTTTCTTCAAGAGAAGTTGCAAGGCAAATACCCGTGAGTCAAAGTGATACAGGAAGGCTCTGGAAACTTGCCTCGAACTGGTTGCCCTTAGGAAAAAACTGCCGGAGAATTCTTGACAAAGACTGTCATCATGATAAACAACGACTTTTTGTGATGGCCCCCTGTAGGCAAATGTCAAACAAGACTGTACGAAACAGGTTACACCACAACTCTCTGCATTGTAGACGCCCATGGGAGACACGGACGTTAAACCCAGACACAGTTAAAGGGTACAGGAGAGCCCAAAATGACCAAGAATTTGGTAAGTTCTCATCATAAACGCATATGTCAAATGCCTGATACCAGATAACAATTGACGAATTGTATGTAGGGAGTCTAATAATGCTGCACACCAGAGTCATATATTCAACAGAGATCAGCTAGGTAGCTGGTCATTGGTGATCTAGGCGGGTATTACGATGGGGTTTTGTACCAGTTGTAGACCATTCAGGGCAAGCTCAAATATCGGGGAAGAATTGGAGTTTATAGACGACAGTACCAAGATTTACCCGTGAAGCCACGTCAACGATTTGTTCAACTGGTACTGCACAACTTGATTCCCGTGCATGGTTCCCTGGTATAAATCAAATTCATTATGCTTCGATTAAATTGAAAAGAGTTGTTCGACCACATCCTAACCACTTTTGAGAGGCCGGCCGCCGTGGCCGAGGGGACTGAGGCGCTTCAGTCACGGTCTGCACGGCCACTGCGGTCGGGGGTTCGAATCCCCCCTCGGGCATGGATATTTGTGCCGTCCTTAGTCGTAGGTAGTTCATAAGTAGTTTGTATGTTTAGGGACTGATGACTCCATAGTTAAGTCCCTTAGGCTTAAGAAACATTTGAACTTTTGAGAGTTATGCAGGATTGTCAATAAAGAATGGGACAAATTAGACCTACAGTTGTTAAAGGAACTCGTGGTCAGTATGCCACATAGGGTGAAGATTTGTATTTATGCATGGGCTCATACCGACTCACAAAGAAGTTTTCTACAAAATGAGCTTACTTCAAGCAAAGTGATTATAGAATGAAACTTTCACTCTTCAGCGGAACATGTGGTGATATGAAACTTCCTGACAGATTAAAATTGTGTGCCGGAACCGGGACTCGAACTTGGGACCTTTGCCTTTCGCGGTTAACCACTCTACCACTGAGATATCCCGGCACGACTCGTGGACCGTCCTCACAACTTTAATCCTGCGACTGCCTCGCCTCCTGCTTTCGAAACTTTACAGAGGTTCTCCTGCGAACCTTGCAAATTCATTGGTAGAGCACTTGCCCGCTAAAGGCAAAGGTGCCAGGTTCGAGGCCCGGTCGCAGGACGCAATTTTAATCTGCCAGGAAGTTTCATATCAGTGCGCACTCCGCTTCAGAGTGAAAGTTTCATTTTGGAAACATCCCTCAGGCTGTGTTTAAGCCATGTCTCCACCACATCCTTTCTTCTAGGAGTGCTAGTCTTGCAAGGTTCGCAGGAGAACTTACGTGAAGTTTGGAAAGTAGTGGCCGAGATACTGGCAGAAGTAAAGTTGTGAGGACGAACTCTGAAGCATGTTGGGATAGCTCAGTGGTAGACTGCTTGCCCGCGAAAGGCAAAGGTCCCAGGTTCAAAATGTGCAAATGTTTGTTAAGCTTAAGGGATTTCACTGCGGGGTCGTCAGTCCCTCAACTTACAAACTACTTATGAACTACCTTATACTAAAGACGACACAAATGTCCATGCCCGAGGGAGGATTCAAACCTCCGACCGTAGCGGCCGTGCAGAGTGTGACTGGCGCGCCGCAGACCGCTCGGCCACTGCCGCCGGCGGTCCCAGGTTCGAGTCCCGTTTCCGGCACACAATTTTAATCTTCCAGTAAGTTTCAAAGTGATTATAGGTTCTATTTTAATAGAAAAGAAGTCATCTGGTATTTTTTTGTCAGTAATGGGTAAGATGTATTACTTTATGAATACCATTTAACTATAGTATAAAATTCCATAGAATTTTTTAGTGGGTTACGTGTGTATTTTGAGATAGCTACTCGCAAATTGATTCAACAATATGTGTAGACTACCTGATTCTGGAGATGCTATAGAACATTTCTGGAAGCTAGGAATTCCATTATATAATTCGGTGGGTCAGTGGATTTTTGAAATCTCTTGACGTCTCCTCAGCACGTCACGAGTTGCCAGAAGCGAGATGTATTTCATACTGCTCGTTAATCGGTAGGTCTCGTTTTCGCGATTAGACATCTTGTGTAGACCAGACGCATTGCTAGTCGTCCGAGGGGCATCCAATTAAAGCACTTGCACCAGGGCGTTGTGTGACGGAAAATTATTATTAATGTCTGTATACATAATTAAGTGTTTACAAAACACTCAGAGCGCCATTCCTACTCGGAATTGTCCACTTTATTATCTTCGGGGCTAATAGCTTGGTTCAAAATAAATTAACTTCTCTGTATTGCCTGGGAAAAGTCTGGAGACAGCTGACCACTTAAAAAAGTAAATTCTACTACAAGAGAAGTGGAATGTGAACGGTCCTTCAGTTCCGTCTAAAGAGGCAATTTTACGAGGTAGACTTAGTTAATCTGCGTTGCTCTGATATATATGCAGGGTCCTGTAATTCCGATCAGTCAGCCGAAAGCAAGCTTACGCGTGTATAGTTTCTTGCGACTTTCGTATTAGGCAAGCTCGTTAATGGCTCATCAGGATTTTCGAGTGAAGCAGCCAGAGAGCGCAAAACAAGGTGGTCCTCCGCAGCCTGGACATTAGCATCGAGAACGGAGACACAGAGATGGAGAAGTTAATAAGCCCGACGTGACAACGGGTTATTATTGGCCCGCCAACGCGACAGCAGCGCAGTGCGCTCTACCAACAGGCAAAATGGCTGCACTAAACCAGTCAGTAGTTAAAAGACACAAAAATGAAAGTAAGAACTCAATATATCGACTGGCGTCCTTCATGTGAATGGCATGAGAGTGGAAAGCAAGAGAGACCTTGTAAGTGGCAAACTTTTCACGTCTCACTCCAAGCAGATTTATACAGAACATGAAACGTGGTCTAAATCAGACAGAACTTGTTACAAATTTAGTGTCCTTTTGTTGATACAAGAGAAGCTAAAGCACTGAAGTGAGCTCTAACTTCATATCAACTTCATAAACTTATATCGATTACAGTAAATACTAGACTGACTGTTAGTGTGACTGCTTCATTGATCTAATTGACCATCAGATACACAGAATGAAACTTTCACTCTGCAGCGGAGTGTGCGCTGATATGAAATTTTCTGGGAGATTAAAATTGTTCGCCGGAACCTGGATTCGAACCTGGTATTGTCTTTCGTCGGCAATCGTTCTACCGACTGAGCTATCCCGGCACACTTCATGATCGGTCCTCACAACTTTACTTCCCGTCAGTACCTCGCTTACTACTATCCAAACTTCACAGGAGTTCTCCTGCGAACCTTGAAGGGATAGCACTCCTGGAAGAACGGATGAGGTGGAGACATGGCTTAGCCACATCCTAATGGATGTTTCCGGAACTTCTGTGAATTTTGGAAAGTAGTAGGCGAGGTACTGTATGCCGTACACCAGATTTCGATAAAACTTTGTCACTTCATTGCTTGCACTCACGGGAAGGTTATACGCATACTAAAGTTAACTTCGTATCGTGCGTGGTGGAGGGTGCTTCACTATTGGTTCATTCGTTTCTTATGCCTTCAAGTTGAAATGGGTTGACGGATATGAATGAAATTTGAAACAGAGATAGCTTATACCCTAATTAATACATGGGCTACCTTACGTTAGGAAGCGTATGGAGCGTGGCAGAGGGTACGTTAAAATGGGTTAATATGTTTGCTTCTCCTTCATGCAGAAAGAGACGGAGAGATTTGAATTAAATTTGGAATGGAGATAGCTTATACTCTGCATTAATACATACGCTATCTTTCTTAAGTCACCATACGATGCGTGGCGGAAGGATACCTTACAATGGTTTAATACGTTTGTTACTCTTCTCGCTGAAACAGCTTGACGAATTTAAATGAAATTTGGAATGCAGATAGCCACCGTACGGTGCATGGCGGTGCGTACGTTACAGCAAAATACATTTTTATAAACTGCAAGCCAGAGAATTTAGCAGGGCGTAGATATCTTGCGACTTTGACACCCTTGGACCAGTCAGCGTGAAACGTGGCAGAGATATGTATATTTTCATATACAGGGTGTCCCATTCACTTTTTCAGCCAGGATATCTCTGGAATTACGAGAGATATTGAAGAACGACTTTAACGGTCATGAACGTACGGCAGGAGCTTCTGAAAGTAGGTACTATGAGACTAAAACGTAAATGAGTATTATTTTCAACGCAAACTTATGTTCTTCAATGGATAATCCATATTATTTCTTAAGGAATCAATACCATAAATAATCGCAAAAAGAATGGTTTTGGTTGCATCGCAATCCGCCAGTTATATCCGGAGAAACTGCGAAGCGAAGTTGACGTTTGAAACACATGAGGCGCGTTGCTAACGCGTCTCCGAGATTCAATCGTGAGTCTCGATTGAGTCTCGGGACGCGGTAGCAGCGCGCCTCATGTGTTTCAAACGTCAACCTCGCTTTGCAGTTTCTCCGGATGTAATTGACGGATTGCGATGCAACCAACACCATTGTTTTTTTGATTTGTCATGCTATTGATTCCTTAAGAAATAATGTGGAGTATCCATTGAAAAATATAAGTTTGCGTTGAAAATAATACTTATTTACATTTTAGTCTCATAGTACCTACTTTCATAAGCCCGTGCTGTGCGTTCTTGACCATGAAAGTCTTTTTCAATGTCTCTTGTAGTTTCAGAGATATCCTGGCTGAAAACGTTGAGTGGATCGCCCTTTATAGGTGGGAGAGAAGTGTTAAGTCGTCCTCGTCACCATGTGTTTTGTCCTTTCTGGCCTATCATTCAGGAAAGGATGCTCTCAGGACGCATGGTATGCGTGAACAGCTAAAATAGCTATACTGATTAGTAATACTAGTTTTATTTGCTAATATGTACAAGTATACTCAAGTTCTAAACATATGTCTGTCTTTTCTCGCTGCGGCGTCTTCTTCCTCGATGCTATCTGCGCTGACTCCTAGTGACTGCTTATTTCGGAGCCGAGTTCAGATGGGCTCTTCCAGACGCATGTCGGTCTAGATACAGCCGCTTGTAGAGGGCGCGCTTCTAGGTTGCTCCCTCCAGGAGGCCCGGCGCTGGCGTGTGATTGGATGCCGGTCATCCACTGCCTTTTCCATGATCGTTCTCGTGCGTCTGTCGTGTGGCACTGACTTTATGCCACAACAGTAGAGATGGGCAAAACCGATTTTTTCAGAGATCGGATCAGAAAAAGAACTAGTTCATACCATTTAGGGAAATCACGGAAAACCTAAATCTGGATGGTCGGAGGTGGATTTGTACCATCACCCTCCCGAATGCGAGTCCAGTGCGTTACCACTGCGCCACCTCGTTCGGTAACCGTGATGTCACGTCCACGTCACGTCACGTCACGTCACGTCACGTCACTTGGTACTCCACAATTGGATTCGCGAGCATGTTCCTGTGGTATAAATCAAATTCATTATGATTGTATTAAATTGAAAAGAGATGTGCGACCACATCCTAAACACTTTTGAGAGTTAGGCAGGATTGTCAATAAAGAATGGGACAAATTAGACCTGCAGTTGTTAAATGAATTCGTGGTCAGTATGCCACGTACGGTACAGATTTGTATTTATGCATGCGCTCATACCGACTCTCAAAGACGTTTTCTACAAAATGCGCTTACTTCAAGCAAAGTGATTATAGAATGAAACTTTCACTCTGCAGCGGTGCGTGTGGTGATATGAAACTTCCTGGCAGATTAAAATTGTGTGCCGGAACTGGGACTCGAACCTGGAACCTTTGCCTTTCGCGGTTAAGCGCTCCACCTCTGAGCTATCCCGGCAAGAATCATAGACCGTCCTCACAACTTTAATTCATGGCTCACCGACTCATCAACCGATAAAAAACGTAAAACGATGTCACATTGCTTTTTCGTCACTATACCTTTATCTGATTTGGCCATATTGTGAAAGAAGAGTAATAATTTTATTGTAAATTTATTGTAGTTTCGGGAATTAAAATTTGTTAGTTACACCTACATTAAAATTTAAAAATGTTATAACAGAATTTAAATATTTTTGAAGGTGAAATAATTGGAAGAAATATCATTTTTATATTTGTATACTTTCATTCAAAAAATAGAATATTTTGCAAAATATAATGATACTAGTTCCATATTTATACAGTGAGTAGTTTGCGAGTTTGAGCGAGTTGAATGAAACGTGATAGCGTGAGAGGTCCATGCAGGACGTGGCAACTGCCGCAGCAAAATAGCCATGTGCACTAATGCCCCGTGCTACGTGAGCAACAAAATCGAGCGACAATGCGCGATATTCAGCGACGCGACACGACAGCTACAAGCAGCGACATTCGGCGACACGGCCCAGGTGTCTTACGTGAGCGCGACAGATTCTCGCTACAAGATGGCCGCTAGAACCGATCACCTGTTTATAAAGTCTGGCACTTATAAACAGTAAAATAATGATAGCTTCATAGTAAGCAATAAAGTTTTATTTAATTTAGGAAATAAGGCGTCAAAAGAGTAATATACATTAAATTGACAAAACGAGAAATGTTCGTGGACTATTTCATTCATAACTTGAAATACGAAAGAAAGACTGTGAAGATATCCAGCCAAATTCTTCAAAAATACTTTTGAGTATGTCATCAATGAGTTCTTCTTTTGTCAGTACAAACCATCAACAACGGATTAAGTTCGAAGAGAGTCTTACCAAAAGAAATAATTAGGTAAATAACTGTGGTGATACTCTTACAGTCGGCGTAGTACAGGGGTAGCATTCGGGCTGGTACGATTTCCGTTCCATCTTATATTTTAATTCCTGTAATTACATCCCTTTCACCTGTTTTTGTGCAAGTTTTATATATTCTCTATACTGAGCATGTCAAAGATTTTTTTAAGTGCTTCCCAATATATTTTATCTTTAATTTCACACACATCCCGCTGTACCAAACACATTAAATTCGTAATGAAACATTATAGCAAGCTATTTTACTCAGAAACGTAATTTTAAACACATCTCGTTTGACATCCTAGTGTTTTCTCTCTCTCTTTGGAAACAAGTTTGTTGTTACTATCAAAGATTTGCCGCCAGCAGCAAAAATTTCAAATGGACACATTCCCGAAACTGAATGGTTTCAGAGATAGATAACATTAATGCATATTGTTATTTTCTTTGTTATTCGATTATATAGTCATTGTTTTCAATGGGCCAAAATAGTGTAGATGCATAAAAGACGCATAATTTGTTACAGGACACTCGTATATCAAGTCAGGAAACTCTGTGATACGGATTTAAAAAATCTAAGCAACAGAGAATGTACATTGCACAAGATTTTGTCTCTCTTTCTCCCTTCATGCAAAGTACAAGTCTTCGAGAAAAGTGGAGTAGGATCTTTATCACAGAAATTTTATATAGTTTAATTTTGTACAGTAACGCTTTTTTGCTACAGACTGCATATTTCCTGTTATTAAGAAAAAACATGTAACATTAAATAAATACGTTTCATCTCGAGTACTATTCGAAATAGGACATTAGCCTATATTACGGTTTCTGTTGCTTCAGATGATCGTTTCTGTAAGTGAGCTGCAAGCATTATCAGAACACAGGAGTTGAGAGAACACAGAGTCGCTTTGTTCGGCACCATGCGGTTCGCCAGAGGAGTGGGGGAAATAATGAGCAGCCGCGCCACAGGGGCGGCTTGGCAAGCGAGCGGAGTCGGCAGAGTGGTGGGGAGAGGTGAACCAGGTAACTCACCGACTCAGTTGGCGGTTGGATCACCTCGATCGCCGGAGTCGTGGGGAGCAGCGAGCTAGAGGTATTCGGGAGCTGTGCACTCCATGAACCACGGTGGTTGTGTGACTGGCCGACTCTCAACTCACCGATTTTCGGTGAGCATATGGTGGAGACATGGCTTAGCCACAGCCTAAGGGACGTTTCCAGAATGAAATTTTTCGCTCTGCAGCGAAGTGTGCACTGATATGAAACTTCCTGGCAGATCCACCATATCCTTTCTTCCAAAGTGCTAGACTTGCATGGTTCGCAGGAGAGCTTCTGTGAAGTTTGGAAAGTAGGAGGCGAGGTACTGACGGAAGTAAAGTTGTGAGGCGGCATCATGAGTCGTGTCGGGATAGCACAGTCGGTAGTGCGCTTGCCCGCAAAATGCAAAGGTCCCAGGTTCGAGTCCCGGTTCTGGCACACAATTTTAATCTGCCAGGAAGTTTCAACTGATTTCTTTTTTGTGTTGATGCGGCAATAACATAATAAATGGGCTGCTGTAGACAAAAAGGTATTCGACGTAACATGTTAATTAATCCTTCAGTCGGTTCTTCAGAGAAAAAATTCATTATGTAAATTAAAATACACAATTTTGTGTTTGTTCTGCAGATTTTCTTATTATGAGAATCGATTTTCGGTTTCTTAGGTCATCATCAGGATTTACTGAAGTTTTGTAAAAGAACTTCGGGTGTCGAAAAATCACAAGAGGTTACATGAAGAGAAATAAATTATCATCTTTGATGGAGCATTTACAATGTAAATAAATATTTAAATGAAATTGATAAATTAATAGTACTACAAGAAGGAAAAATTGACACTATACTTCGAGAAACATTGCATACATAACAATTTCATGGCAACAATGACTACAGTGGATAAAATAAAATAAAATAAAAATCTAAAGTTTGAAGCGTTATTCAAAACCCAAGATGACACCAAACCTAAGAAATTTAGAATAAATGATAAAAACCTGATACGGTATTAAAACTAATAAGTAGACGAAAATAGACGGAGGGGATGGGTGGGTATAGGTGAGATGCATTGGAGAATTGTGAAGCTTAACAAATGGTAGATATATAACTGAAAAACTGTCTCTGTCCTTATATTAAGTCTTTATTTGATTGTAATCACTGTAGTTGAATAAGTTTATTTGCACAGTTTGTCAGTTCAAGTGCATATCTACGATTTATAACGCTTCACATTTCTCCATTACACTCGACTTATACCCTCCCATCCCACCCCTCTATTTTTGTCTGCTTGTTTATTTAGTTATATTAGCGTTCCAAGTTCTAATATTTAATCTATATTTCTTAGGTTTTGTGTTACCTTGTGTTTCGAACAACCCTTTAAACTTTAGATTCTAGCTCAATTTAATTTCATTCACTGTAGACATTGTTGCCATCAAATTGTTGTGTATGCACTGTTTCTCGAGCTATAGTGTCAATGTTTCCTTCTTGCAGTACTATTAATCTACAAATTTGGTTTAATAATTTATTTAAATTGTAACTGCTCCATCAAAGATGACAATTTATTTCTCTGCAAGCAACATCTTTTCTGGTTTGTTGACAACATAAGTAATTTATCAAAAATTCAGTAAATGTCTGAAGATGGCCTAAGAAGCCGAAAATCGAATCACATAATAGACAAACCTGTTAAACAAACACCAAATTCTGTATTTTAATTTTCATTTGAAATAAAATTTCCAAAACTGGTGTAGGATAGGATATCAGATGAAGTGATGCCTTAATCCTTGAAATGCAACATTTGACACTCGATCCGTAAACTATAAACCATGTTAAAGGGACGCATACTTATATAGCTGGAAGATGGTACTCAAGAAAGCCTCCAGAAAGGAATACAGGTCTGACTGAAGGTTCAGAACTGGGCGACAGCAACTGTATGATAACAAATATGTGGCATGGAGGCTTACAGAACTTGCGACAGAATGTTTTACGAGCTCACTATATACTATTTTGATTAATTGATTAAAAACGAATAACTAAAAACGAAAGTCTATTTATGCCTACCTATTTCTTACAATAGTCGCCCATCGCTTGCACACTGAAGTTACTATTTGCCCAAATTTGGAATGCAGATTAATACAAAAAATTACATTTTCATTACGTCAAACGAATGTACGGACTTATTTCTTTATGGGGCATGCTTTCCTATTAATGTGGTTGTTGCTAAATTGTTTTGGAGTAGAGAACTTTGACGAATGCATAGTGCATTTCATTGTTTCAAAGAACTACTCAGTAAACGACTTTATAACTTGCGAGAACTTTACTCAAACTAGAAAAACATGGAGGCTACACTGTTACTGATATACCTTAATTCGTTAGAAAGTAACAGAATCTGTGATTTATAAATTACAAAATTCTTCCTGTATTTGAAACATGGCTGCATTAGTGAAACACATTTGTCACAACGACATCTTAAAAACTTGCTAGTACTGCAGCGATATTAGAAAACATGAGAAGAAGAAGAAAGAGTAGAAAAAATAGAACTGTCTGGTCTGACAGTATACGATTCGTCATTGTAAATGTTTCAGATTATGGTGAGAGGAATGTTATCGTCTCAGTAGTAATACTTGCAGTTGAAATTTCCTTTTACGTATGTGTGTTTCCTGGGGCAATATTTTAGCCAAAAAAATCGCCTGTCATAGTAGGAATTGTATGATATTGACATTTTAATATGTATTGTAATATTTCGGCCAGGGACGCTTTTGTTCAGTGACTTTGCCGATGGAAGCACTTGCGCACGCCACTCCAGCCTAGAGCGTCCCTCCGGGCTGGGAAACAAGACGGAGCCAGCAGGAAGCGCCCCCAACTTTCACCTTCGCTACCAACGCCGCCCCTCACTCCAGTGGGCAGCCTGGCGAATTGCCATGGCTTTCTCGTAAGAATGTACACGGCGAAACCAGCCTGACTTTAGGAGAGTGCAGATAAATGGCGACAGCGGACGCAGGGAAGAGAGCCCTTTACAACGCAATTGTCACAATAGCGTGTGTGCAGACACAGCCCTTGTCTGCAGATACCACAGGGTTCTAAAAAAGCGAAAGAATTGCAGATAAAGGTTGGTTGGGTTGTTTGTTGGGGATAGGGGGACTAAACTACTGAGGTTATCTGTCCCCCGGTGGGGAGGGGAAGGAGTGAGGATAGGAAATGCAGTCCGAGAAGTACAGAAGCACAGAGTAACATATACAGAGGAGAAGCGCCCGCTAAACCACTGTCCTACACTCCCCCCGTAGTTCAGTAAGATGCTAGCAGGTGTTAGGCCGTTCCCTGGTTTAGGGTGCCTCTCGCACGTAAGAGGGTAGCGTGGAGGGGAGGCTGAGGGGAGAGCTCGTGCCGCCTGCCACGGTGTGTCCGGCTTGCTGGCGTTTGAGGGGAGGTGGTGGTGGGGACAGCCGCTACCTGCCACCTGCTCTGGCCAGTTTAATGAGCTGCTTCTGACCGCAGCGCCATCATGGGACATCATACGTAACTGCTGGAAACCCTCCCTCCCCGCACCCCTGAGCGTAGGACCAGGCTCTCACGGAGGTTTCCCATCTGTATATATTTGTCTGTGGCAGAAGTAAAGGAAGACTGCATTAGCTCGGGGCCCCGTGCTCGCCTTGCACGTAATCATGAAAGAACCGTGAGCCCCCTGAGGGCATCGCAGATAAACCGTGGACCCTTGCAGACGGGAAAAAGACAAGCAAACCCCTGCAGTGCACATGTTCATGAGTGGGAGAGAGTATGGCCTGCAGTACAGATAATGTGGTTCCACTAAAACAATGTTTCTGGCTAGGGAGAAAGACCCTGATAAATGGCATACCAGACAGGCCTAACAAAGAACTGTTTTTTCGAACCAACAATGCAAAAGATAAAGACAACACTCATCTCAGCCCACAGAAAATTTCCATCGGGGACTGAGAGGCGTGGTCGTGAAAACGGCGATCAGCTATTGGATGACAGTGCAAAACCAACCAACCAATAACAGAGCCAAAGAGACGCAAAATTCGAGGAGAAGCAGGAGGGCGAGTAGACTGGGTGAGAGACCATGGAAGAGACATATGGTCCGTCGCTGGAGAAGCGAAGAGACATGCAGGCAGCTCCCGCCTTGGCAGACGCGGGGCTCTGACGCCTTCGCTCGTGGGTCGCGCCGTGCCGCACAGCCGACTGCGACGCGCCGATCCATCGCCTGACGCCCCCGTGAAATCAATGTTGGTGAGACAGGAAATTACCTACACCTTCCCCGTTCATGTTCCAATGTTTGTAGAACTTATGGGACTTAACTACGGGGTCATAAGTCCCCCTGAACTTATATACTACTTAAGAACTAGCTAAGACTAAGTACGGCACAAATATCCATGCCCAAGGGGGTTCGTACCCCCGACCGTAGTGGCCGTGCAGACCGTGACTGGAGCGCCGCAGTCCCCTCGGCCACCGCGGCCGGCTTCCCCGTTCATATCTGAGTCGTGTCCATGCCCAGTCAAATCGGCCCTGAGAAATTATTGTTTCAAATCAAATTCAAATGTTTGTGTAGCTTATGGGACTTAACTACGGGGTTATCAGTCCCTAAACTTACAAACTACTTATGAACTAGCTAACACTAAGGACAGCACAAATACCCATGCCCGAGGGGGGATTCGGACCCCCGACCGTAGTGGCCGTGCAGACCGTGACTGACGCGCCGCAGTCCCCTCAGCCACCGCGGCCGGCAATTATTGTTTTAGCAAATCTTGTTATACATATAAATTTCGTTTGGTAATCCTCTGTGCAATCTGTGTAATTCTCAAATCAATCCCTTGAATCAAATGTCGCTACCAGCCTAGTTTCATAATTACTCATTATATTTTTATTTTGTTCTACTGCAGTGTGGAGGTTATTCAGGGAGGGGTTTGATTCACCACATTTTTGGTGCCCAATGTGGGGCAAGATTTTACTTGATTTTCAGTTAATTCTGGACACGACTCAGTATTAGTGTCCCATACCTACTGTAGAATAATGTTAACTGTTTGATGTGGGATGTCAGGTGCACGGATGGTGTGTTTCTGTGTGCTGTGTTTGTCTGTGTGTGTGTGTGTGTGTGTGTGTGTGTGTGTGTGTGTGTGTGTGTGTTTGAATATGATCACCTGGTATGCAACATGTATGAGACAGGGGAAATACCATCCGACTTCAAGAAGAATATCGTAATTCCAATTCCAAAGAAAGAAAGAGCAGATAAGTGTGAAAATTCCAGAACTATCAGTTTAATGAGTCATGGCTGCAAAATACCAACAGGAATTATTTACAGACGAATGGAATAACTTGTGGAATCCGACCTCGGGAAAGATCACTTTGGATTTGGGAGAAATGTAGAAACACGGGAGGCAATACTCACATTAGACTTATCTTAGAGGATAATCTAAGGAAGCGCAAACGTACGTTTTTGGCGTTAGTAGATTTGGAGAAAGCTTTTGACAATGTCGACTGGAATACAGTCTTCCACATTCTGAAGGTAGCAGGGGTAAAATATAGGGAGCGAAGAGTTATATTCAACCTGTACAAAAACCAGACAGCGGTTATTAGAGTCGAAGGGCAAGAAAGGGACGCAGAGCTCGGGAAGGGAGTAAGTCAGGGTTGTAGTCTTTCCCCAATGTTTTTCAATCTATACATTGAGCAAGCAGTGAAAGAATTGAACGAGAAATTTGGAGAGGGAATTAAATATCAGGGAGAAGAAATAAAAAGTTTTCGGTTTGCCGACGACATAGTAATTTTGTCAGAGACTTCAAAGGATCCGGAAGAGCAATTGAATGAAATGGACAGTGTCTTGAAAGGAAGATATAATATGAAGATTAACAAGAGTAAAACGAAGGTAATGGAATGTAATATCAGAAAATCAGGTGATGCTGAAAGAATTAGATTAGGTAATGAGGCAATAGAAGTTGTAGATGAGTTTTGTTATTTGGGTGGCAAAATAACTTCTGATGGCCGAAGTAAAGAAGATATAAAATGCAGAATGGCTATGGGAAGAAAAACATTTCTAAAGAAGCGAAACTTGTTAACATCCAATATTAATTTAAATTTTAGGAAGTCCTTTTTGAAAGCATTTGTCTGGACTGTACCATGGTATGGGAGTGAAACGTGGACGATGAGCAGTTCAGACAAAAAGATGATAGAAGCGTTCGAAATGTGATGCTACAGGCGAATGATGAAAATTAGATGGGTAGATCACGTAACAAATGAGGAGGTGCTTAACCGAATTGGGGAGAAAAGGAGTTTGTGGCATATCCTGACTAAGAAAAGCGATAGATTGGTGGGACACATTCTGAGACATCAAGGAATCGTCAACTTAGCATTAGAAGGAAGTGTGTGGGGTAAGAATCGTAGAGGGAGACAAAGAGACGAATACAGTAAGCAGATTCAGAAGGATGTAGGTTGCCGAACGTATTCTCAGATGAAGGTACTTGCACAGGACAGGGTAGCGTGGAGAGCTGTATCAAACTAGTCTGCGGACTGAAGATCACAACAACAATAACAACATGAATGTGATATACCTATAGTTGGTATTTGTAGTTTTTGGATGCCTCAGCTTCCCTGTAGTTTGAAGTAATTGTAGAAGTTACAGCATGTTCTTTTGAAATTTGTATTGCTGTGTTTCTTTAATTTGTTCTGCATGTTGCCACTAACGTCTACATCAGCGTCGTTTTGGTTCCGTTTCTCATTTGCTCTCACCAGAGTTGTAATCAGCATTGTTTTGTATCTTCAGTTCTGTGTTGCGTTGATTAGCGTTCACTTTTTTCATGTTACTGAGGTCTTGGAAATTTGTCAATATGGAATCCGACAAGTCAGTTCAATAAAGTTCAGTTTTGCTTGAGGGACCACAAGGCATATCAGTAAGTGATAAGCAAAACCAGAAAACACTGGATCGTATTCTCGCTATTTTAGAAAACCACACTGCCCAGTTGAATGTAATGAGGGAGGAGAATAACAGTAGATTCGAAAAACTGGAAGCCAAACTTTGGAAACAGAAGCTTCAGAAGCATCACAAGCTTCAGAATGCACCCCATTCGGGACAATCCACTGCGACTTACGCGGCCCAATTTGTCGTTTTGGCGGGACACCTGCATGACAAAATGTCAGACGAAGAGTAGTGTAGTATGATGCGCCCACACTTTTCTCCTCATGTACAACGTGAACTCATCGGAAGACTTGGGAATCAGCAGTTCCTCGATATATTGAGAACATTAGACAATACTGAAGAGAAGGAGGAACTTATGGCAGTAAAAGCTAGCGCAATGGCAGAAAATAGGGAATTTTGTTCGGCGTGATGTAAAGCCTGATTGCTGTAATAACGAACGAAAGAGAGAAGAAAGGAATCGGCAAGAGGGAAATAGAAAACATGGTCAAAACCGGGAGGAACTACATACAAATGAAGCGCCGAATCACAGACGCCACATGAATTGCGTGCAGGCGTCGCATAATGAGAGAAGTCCACATAATAACGGAAGTTCTCCACAGACCACACTTCGAGGTTGCCCAATGAGAAAACGCAGAGGCACCTCGGTAGATCAGGGACATCACATACGCAATGTGTGATACTGGCAATCGCAAGCGCAGTATGACATTGACCAGAACTGTGTTGTCCCTGAAAATGTTCAAATATTTGTAGAGCTTATGGAGTCATAAGTCCCTAAACTTAAACTTACAAATTACTTAAAAAATAACTTATATTAAAGATGGCACAATCATCCATGCCCGAGGGGGGGGGGATTCGAACCCCCGACCACAGCGGCCGTGCAGACCATGACTGGCACGCGACAGACGGCTCGGCCACCGCGGCCGGCGTTGTCCCTGAGTTGCAGGAAACAGTAGATAATCGGTGTCCCCGTATTGAAATAACCGAGGATAGAATAAAGACGAAAGCGTGTCTTGATTCTGGTTCGGAAGTGACCGCACTTTCGACATCTTTTTACACGAAACTGGTGGAGAGTGGTAGCAAATTGGCGGAGATACCTGTAACAGGAATCTCGCTAATTTCAGTATTTGGGGCAGAAAGGAAAAAGATGGAAAATCATGTCTTGGCCATGCTCAGTGACGGAAGAAGTGGTTTTCAAGTCAGTGTTCTTTTCATCGGTGGTTTGTCGCTTGATTTCATAATTGGTAACGACGTTCTCTCGAGCAAGGCTGTTGTCATGGACTGCACCAATAAAACTGTGGTCAATTTATTCAAAGATCCGGTCGCATCGGGTGCAGATGGTAAAAAGGGTACTGTTAATGCTTTACTTACGTGATGTGATGAGTGGCCGCCGCGGAGTGGACGAGTGCATTGAGGCGCTATGCTCCGATGCTCAAGGCCGTTCCCAGTCGGGGACTCGAATCCTCCCTGGGGTATGCATTGTTGTGTTGTCTTTAGTATAACTTATTTTATAATTAGTTTGTAAATTTACGCACTGATGTTCCTGTAGTTAAGTTCCTAAGCATAACAAACATTTGAACATGTGATGAGTGCTATCGACAAAGGATGTCAAACAGATTCCGTGTTTCCAGATTACCGGAAGGTTATTGACACTGTACCTCACAACCGACTTCTAATCAAAGTGCGCGCTTAAGGAATATCGCTACATTTGTGCGATTGGATTCGAAATTTCCTGTCAGAAAAGTCACAGTATGTTGTAATTGACGGAAAGTCATCGAGTAGAAGACATATGTGGCGTTCCGCAGGGAAGTATTATGGGGCCCCTTACTGTTCCTTACTTTTATAAACGATTTAGGAGACAATTTGAGTAGCTACCTAAGACTGGTCGCTGTTGATGCTGTCATTTATAGCTTAGTAAAGTCACCAGAAGATCAAAAGCTACTGCAAAATGGTTTAGATATCAGCAACGTGCAAAAACTGTTAATTGACCCTTAATGATAACTGTGAAGTAATCCATATGACCACTAAAAGAGCCGGCCGCGGTGGCCGAGGGGACTGAGGCGCGCCAGGCACGGTCTGCACGGCCACTACGGTCGAGGGTTCGAATCTCCCCTCGGGCATGGATATTTGTGCCGCCATTAGTATTAGCTAGTTTGTAAGTAGTGTGTAAGTTTAGGGACTGATGACCCCGTAGTTAAGTCCCATAAGCTCTACAAACATTTGAAACACCACTAAAAGAAATCCGTTACACTTCATTTGCACGTTAAGTAAATGAAAGCTACAGGCAATAATTACGAACAAATTGGAACGAACACATAGGAAATATTGTAGGGAAAGCGAACTAAAGACTGCGTTTCGATGCAGAACCATTCAGTTCTTTAAAAGAAAAAACTGCCTGCACCACCCTTGTGCTTCCTGTTTTGGAGTATTGCTGCGCACTGTGCGATACCCATCTAGTGGGACTGACGGACGATTTAGAGACAGTTCAGAGAAGGGCAGCTCGTTTTGTAGTGTCGCGATGTAGGGGAAAGAGTTCAAATGTTCAAATGTGTGTACAGCTTATGGGACTTAACTACGGGGTCATCAGTCCCTAAACTTACAAACTACTTATGAACTAACCAATACTAAGGACGGCACAAATATCCATGCCCGAGGGGGATTCGAACCCCCGACCGTAGTGGCCGTGCAGACCGTGACTGGAGCGCCTCAATCCCCTCGGCCACCGAGGGGAAAGAGTCTTACGGAAATGATCCACGAGTTAAGATGGAAATCATGACAGGAAAGGCGTTATTTATTGCTCGAAATCCATTTGCGAAATTCCTTTCACCAACTTGCTCTACCGAATGAGATCATATTTTTTGTTAGCACCCGCTTACATAGGGAGACATGATCGTTAGAATAAAATAAGAAAACTCAAATCGAATTAAAAAAGATTTAGGTGTTCATTTTTACCGCGAGCTGTTAGAGAATGGAACTGTAGAGAAATATCATAAAAGCGGTTTTATGAACCATCTACCATGCACTTCAATGTGACGTTTAGAGTATTTATGTATATGTAGATATACGTATGTAATTCTTCATATACAAGGAGGGAGGAGATTTGGAGACAACGGGAGAAGGTAATGAGAGAGGGCGATGGGTGGGTGCATGTAAAAGGGGAGGAGGCAGATAGGACGAAGGGACAGACAGAGGAGGAGGAATGTAAATGGATAAAGGGGAGGAAGATGTAGACGCACAGAGGAGGAGGACACAGTTTGCGATAAGAGACGTAAAAAGGGTGTGGGAAGGAGGAAGAGACTGAAAAAAGGAGAGGGGAGGAGACAGGCAAAAGACCGGAGATGGAGCGGGCTAAAAAGAGGGAAGCAGTTTGGGTTATATCGATTTTCCATACATATGAGCAAATGCGAAGCATTGCCGGGTAGCCTACATTTATGATAATGTTATTTTTCCGCCGATATTACACGACAGCTATTCTTTTCACGCTGCATCATGACGACTGGGGTCATCAGTACTACCGTCTGTGACTGGGCACTAATTTACAAGCATTTTCTTGTAGTGTTCAAATTACTGTGTCTTTGGAAAAAAACTGGCCACACTACTTAACACCATGCTGGCAAATAGACACATCGAACTACACCTTAATGGCAAAAGAGCCGCAGCTACGAATGACGGCCTTCCCCAGGGATCAGTTCTCTCGCCTCTGCTCTTCATTTTATACATATCTGACATTCCAAACACCCATCCTATGTCGACGACTTATGTTTAATTGGCCAATCTGTCGACTTCGAGAAATATATGGATGAATATTTCCAAGTGTGGGGTCTAAACGCAACGCCATGAAGACAGAGATGGCCTTCTTTCACCTAAACAATAATCACGCACACTAGGCAAGCAGAATCACTTTCAGAAACCAAATTTTGTGATACAACCCTCAACCAAAACACCTGAGAGCAACGCTTGATTGTACTTTCACCTTCAGAGGCCACCTGGAGAAGAGAGCCTGCGAAATCAAAAATATAAATAACATAATCCAAAACTGACGGTAAATGGCTGGGGAACGAATGTGATAAACCTAAGGAAGCACATCAGCCCTTGCTCCTGTCTATCCGGTTGTACAATACTGCAGCCCTATGTGGTTAAATAGCGTCCATACAAGAGCAGGAGATAATAACATTATGAGGCTTATATGGGAAAACATCAAGTTAATACCAACCCTGTAGCTCCCTGTTCTGTCCAACATCCAACATTTACTAAGAAAGCTAGCACTGAAAAAAGAGTGGCAAAATTTCCTAGTCAACCGTCAACTTCCTATCCCTCAAGACTTCATCTCACGACTAAGGTCCCGTAAATCATCGTGGAAGGTGGGAGAGAGTTTAGTAAGAGACAATTTTAACATTGATGATGCTTGGCGCTGTGATTGGTCTGCCTCCAACCCAGAGACAAATAATCTAATCACAGATCCAACACAACGACCTGCCGGATTTGAGCTACCAAGGAGATAGTGGACATCACTCAACTGGTTTCGAACAGCGCACGAGAATTGTCACTGCTGGGCACATACATGAGGCGTGGTTGAAAGACCTGACTGCGATCGTGGACACAACAAACAGACACTACAGCACATCGCCACTGAATGCCCACAAAGAAAATTCAAAGGAACCTTTCAGGACCTTCATTCGCTTAAGGGAGAAGCTTTGCTGAAAGGACTGAACATACTTCCTTGAACAGTGCAGTGTTGCCAAATACACTCCTGGCCATTAAAATTGCTACACCACGAAGATGACGTGCTACGGACGAGAAATTTAACCGACAGGAAGAAGATTCTGTGATATGTAAATGATTAGTTTTTCAAATCATTCACACAAGGCTGGCGCCGGTGGCGACACATACGACGTGCTGACATGAGGAAAGTTTCCAACCGATTTCTCATAAACAAACAGCAGTTGACCGGCGTTGCTTGGTGAAACGTTGTTGTGATTACTGAAACGTTTAATATTGAATAGACTTTGAATCGAATGAAGGAATCACTGCAACTAGTCTACACACTGGGACAGGTAAGTCGTAAAATATGGTGATTAAGTGGCATCAATAATTCGATCAATGATTACTAAATTGTTAAGTAATTATGCAGAAAGAACTTGGAAAGGTAAGACGGACAGTAAACGTGCATCGTGAAAGCGAGTATGTGGTTACGATCATTACAACTCCGTAAATAAATTCTCAAGAAGATTAACACTCTTCGCGTCCCTTACTTTGTATAACGCCTGTTTTAATGGTGATGCCATCACGTTTCCGCCTTAGATAAAGGTCGGATTGTAGCAATCGCGATTGTGGTTTATCGTAACGCAACATTGCTGCTCGCATTGGTTGCGATCCAATCATTGATAGCAGAATATGGAATCGGTGGGTTCAGGAGGGCAATACGGAATGCCGTGCTGGATTACAACGGTCTCGTATCACTAGCAGTCGAGATGACAGGTATCTTATCCGCATGGCTGTAACGGATCGTGCAACTACGTCTCGATCCCTCAATTAACAGATGGGGACGTTTGCAAGACAACAACCATCTGCACGAAAATTTAGACGACGTTTTTGCAGCAGCATGGACTATCAGCTCGGAGACCATGGCTGCTGTTACCCATGACGCCGCATCACAGACAGGAGAGCCTGCGATGGTGCACGCAACGACAAACCTGGGTGCACGAAAACAATTTTTCGGATGAATCCAGGTTCTGTTTACAGCATCATGATGGTCGCATACGTGTTTGGCGACATCGCGGTGAACGCACATTGGAAGCGTGCATTCGTCATCGCCATACTGGCGTATCACCCGTCGTGATGGTATGGGGTGCCATTGGTTACACGTCTCGGTCATCTCTTGTTCTCATCGACGGCACTTTGAATACTGGCCGTTACATTTCAGATGTGTCACATTCTCCAGGCCTCTCACCAATTGAAAACTTCTTGTCAATGTTGACCGAGCAACTGTCTCGTTATAATATGCCAGTCACTGCTCTTGATGAACTGTGGTATCGTGTTGAAGCTGCATGGGCATCTGTACCTGTACACGCCATCGAAGCGCCCAGGCGTATCAAGGCCGTTATTACGGACAGAGGTGGTTGTTCGGGGTACTTATTTCTCAGAATCTATGCACCTAAACTGCATGAAAATGTTTGTTTTATCAGGATTTTATCTTTAACCTGTTTGTATTGTAATTGTACATACATAATTTATTTTATATTTGTACTAGATGTAATCTGATGCTTCATTACTGATGTAATCTGATGCTGTATTTAAAGTCATACGAAATAAATAAAATATAAAATTCGTATGCTGGCCTTGCGATTTAGCTCTGCAACAGAATGCTAGTAGCTGTCGATTCGCTACGAAGAGTTCAGTTGGAACAGCGACAAATTGGGAATAAATGCATTGATAAGATGGAGCACCTGCCGTAAGAATTATTAGGCAGGAAAGGCGCTGATTTCTCCTGCACGGCAAGAATTTAGCCGTCTACACCACGATGGTGACCAAAAAGGCCTCCAGTATTAAACACGCAAGAGACCCACGGCAGACACAGGTTTCAGAAGGCCGGGGCACGGGAGAAGTGTTTTCCTATGACACCAAGACGCTACAAGGTTATTGGTTTAGAAGTTCTAAAAGTTGGAGTTGGATTGAATAACTCTGTTCATTTCTAAAGATCTTTTCCTTTCTTTCAAGACTATACTTGTATTGTTAATGTAGAGCCACTTCGTGTTGTGACAAAAGTCTGAACCTTCCATTTTCATGTTTGTTGGTTGATCGTGACAAACTGTAAATGTATTCAGAATGAAACTTTCATTCTGCAGCGGAGCGTGCGCTGATATGAAACTTCCTGGCAGATTAAAATTTTCCCATGTTCGAGTCCCGGTTCCGGCACACATTTTTAATCTGCCAGGAAGTTTCATATCAGTGCACACTCCGCTACAGAGTAACAGTTTCATTCTGGAAACATCCCTTAGGCTGTGGCTAAGCCATGTCTCCACCATATCCTTTCTTCCAGGAGTGCTAGTCTTGCATCTTTCGCAGGAGAGCTTCTGTGAAGTTTGGAAAGTAGGAGTAAAGTTGTGGGGCGGCAGCGTGAGTCGTGTCGAGATAGCTCAGTCGGTAGAGCGCTTGCTCGCGAAAGGCAATGTTCCCAGGTTTGAGTCCCGGTTCCGGCACACAATTTTAATCTGCCAAGAAGTTTGTAAATTTATTGTTTATCGAAAGCTGATAAAATTTTGTTAGTGGGCAAAGCTCAGAACATTTAAGAACACTGCGAGATTCTGAAACCGACAAAATGTTGTCAAGACTGTTTTGACGAGAGAGTGCTTGTGCTTGTGCATGTGTGTGTGTTTGTGAGTGAGTGAGTGAGCGAGAGAGAGAGACTGCTGTACGTGTTTCGAAGAAAACCCTTAACTTCTAAGGAATTGGTTGCAACGTGCTTTTAGAACAAGAGTCTTCCATTTGATCTTCCGAGGAGAACACGATGCAACGCAGTAGAAATATGTTTGTACTTTAGTCGGCTAATGAGGAGAAGCGAATAGTTTAGCAATTTTCGGCTGCCGTTACTGCATCCCGCCGCACCATTAAAAGAGGCGTTATGCAAAGTAAGGGACGCGAAGAGTGTTAAACTTCTCGCGAATTTATTTACCGAGTTGTAATGATCGTAACCACATACTCGCTTTCACGATGTACGTTTACTGTCCGTCTCACCTTTCCAAGTTCTTTCTGCATAATTACTTAACAATTTAGTAAGCATTGGTCGAATTATTGACGCCACTTCCATATTTTACCTTTATGACTCACCTGTCCCAGTGTGTAGACTAGTTGCAGTGATTCTTTTATTCGATTCAAAGTCTATTTAATGTTAAACGTTTCAGTAATCACGAAACTTAACTCGCTACTGAAGGGACCGTGAATTCATATTGTAGGCTTATGGCCTTCAGTCATTAATTTACTCATGTGTGTGGTGTGGTACCCATGTTTTCAACATTTCGTCTCCACTAACACTATCAGTATTGTATGAAATCATGCGTTTCGGCGATATACTTTATCTCATTGTTTTAAACATAACTAAATTATATGAAAAGCTTCCCATATCCTTTGCTCGCCGGAGAACGGATTTATTGTATTCTAGAGGTATGCAAACAATGCGCACGACACGTCAACAGTTGAAAGAATGAATTTTCCTCAGCTGCAGCTAAATGTTAACATGATCGATTTCGATTCCTGCAGCTTAATCTTCTGTAGTATCTGGTGTTTCGTGCGGTACGTTTCTCTTTAAGACCATGTGTTGTTGCCCTCAATTGTCTTGCAATAAGGTGCATATCAAACGCCAGACTCATAGCACCGGTCATCGAGTCGCACCCTTATTAGGCAAAACTCAACATAATAATTTGACGCATATGCATCTGCTGCAGCTGAAGCCTTAAAACAGGCTCGTATTGGAGCCTGTAGTGTATTCATTCCTTCTGTCAATATTTCGTACGAGTAAGAATGTGATCCCACAGGTCTGTCCATGATGGACACTTTATACGAGGGTTGGAACTTAAATAGTGGCATCTATTTATTCACATCTGATACAAAGGCGTTACATGTTTGCACCTGTTACTGTTCTTCAAATATGTTCAATTGTTTGTAGAGCTTATGGGACTTAACTACAGGGTCATCAGTCCCTAAACTTACAAACTACTTATGAACTAGCTACAATTAAGTACGGCACAAATATCCATGCCCGAAGGGGGATTCAAACCCCCGACCGTAGTGGCCGTGCAGACCGTGACTGAAGAGCCTCAGTCCCCTCGGCCACCGCCGCCCGCTACTGTTCTTCAAAGTAGTCACCAGCGTTATTTTCTTTTATGGGACTTTACTACGGGGTCATCAGTCCCTAAACTTACAAACTACTTACGAACTAGCTAACATTAAGGACGGCACAAATATCCATGCCCGAGGGGGGATTCGAACCCCCGACCGTAATGGCCGTGCAGACCGTGACTGGAGCGCCTCAGTCCCCTCGGCCACCGCGGCCGGCACCAGCGTTATATTGATTCCATTGCCAGCAATATGGAAGACATAGTACATCGTTAGCAGAGCCTGTTCTGTTGATGGTGCGAATGAAGCAGTAACTGCCTGTCGAATCTCTGGAACAGTTCTGAAGTAAATGCGACGAAGTGGTTCCTTCATATTCGGAATCAAATAAGAGTTATAAGGACTTAAGTTTTGCGAAAGAAGCGGCAACAATTCCTGCAGGGACTGACGACGTCGTTGTTTGGTCCCTCATTTCCATCAACACACGCACACACACACACATACACACAGACAGGCACTTGGAAACACCCCCCCCTCTCTCTCTCTCTCTCTCTCTTTCACACACACACACACACACACACACAAACACTTCATGCACAACCCACCCATCATTCTAAACGACAAATCGCGTACGCATACGGTGAAAACCATGGCTGCTCTGTTCGGTCGATGGGACTGGGAAGTACTGTACCATCCATCATACTTCCCGGACTTCAGTCCTTATGTCTTTGATTTGATTCCGCAGATGAAGGAACTACTTCGAGGCATTCGCTTCAGGACTGTTCAAGAGATTCGACAGGCAATAGACCTCTCCATTCGCACAATCAACAGAACAGGCTCTGCTAACGGTACACAACGCCATCGCTGGCAATGTGTCCTGCACAACTCTTGTGACTACTTGGAAGACAGTAAGATGTCAAACATGAAAATCTTTTCTATTGGTTGTGAATAAATACTTGCCACTACTTAAGTTCCAACCTCGTACACTAAACGTTAAACCAGATAATTCAATAATTCTGGGCGATGCACGTTACGTCAGTTACATTACAAATATTATACGAGACTAAGTCAATAAAAAAGTCGCAAACATGAGTGTGTCATATACCAGTTGACCTTGCGCGCGCAGGTTTCGCCAGTAGATGGCAGCATAAGTATGCTTGTCGTACGACATCTCGCAGGCACTCAGTCTTTCCCCACAAGTTTCAATTTCGCAGAGTGGCGATAGGTCCGCCATGTTTGAGGCAAACTGAACTGGCGTCCGCCATGTTATTTGGGGTAACGGCTGACAGCTGATATGCCACACCCATTCCAGAATTTTACCTATTTACAGTTCCACGTTTTAAACAGAAATTGACTAATGAATACGGACGTGCATCAAGTTCCGTCAGAGTTTTTCGAAGCTGCGAATTGACGAGCCTGGAAGTAAATTTCCTAAAAATGCTGTAATGAAATATCATCAACTTGTCAGTATTACAGTTCCATTTCGAACTATAGCAGGTAGCTGAAGTTTGCAATAACAACGAAAGAGCCACTGCGAAATTATCTGTGTTGATTTTAAAACAAGTAAATGGTCCAAACGAGCTGCTAAACATACTGGATCTTCAACTGCTGTTAATCTGTTGTAACAACTGCTTTTATAATATCTGGTATACACTTATCTTGTGTTTACTAAATGTATTAAGTCTACAAACTTGTAAAATTGATGTTAAAGGGTTTGATTGTAAACTTTGGTGGACGAAATTTGAGTACAAAGACGAAGGTGACAACAAAACACTGCAGTTAAAAATGCGCCTATGTCATTTGCAGTAAAGCATTCCAAGTCGAAACAAGGTGACGTTAATTACTTTCCTTGTTGCCATGCTGAAGCAAGTAACATTTGGTACGTGAAATTTAAGTACAAATACTAAATACGAAAGTGACAACAGAATACTCCAATGGAATTGCGCCTGGTGAGCTGCCACAAAATTATTCCACTACGGAATAACGTATCATTAATTACCTTCGTCGTTGCCTCGCTGAAATAAGTACATAATTGTTGCAAAGAACACCGACATATACAAGTGAAAACATTCTGGCTGTCACTACTGCTTCCGCACTTTGCACTGGTTTCATGTAACCATGCTCGTTCAGGTATTATCAACAACAAATGAAATGATTTTTAAAGAAGGTGTAGACACTCAGAAGGGTTGTTTCATCAACCACAGGAGCAACAGAAGGAGAAATATCTCAAAAACACACCAACACTGTGTAGAAAAGTAAGCATTTTTATGGTGTGTACTACACGGGAATTTCCGGACAGGTGATCTGAAGCCTCACTCTTGGGGCATTTAAGTGCCATTAGTCAGGAATTTTGTTTGAATATAGACAGAGATCAAACAAGGCAAAACCTTGCACGAAGTACTTGTCGTTTTACCACTTCGATTTGTGCATTTAAATGCTGAACACACTTTAGGCACGTTTCAGCAGCAAAAATAGTACAGGCAATACACACTAAATACAATATATACTAAACACAACGCTTTAAGCTCATACAATAGGCAGACTACTCTCAAGGTTACTGACCACCAAAAATATGGCGGCTGAGTTTACGCAGGTTGCCGCAAAGAGCGCTGTAGTTCGTGGGTTAGCCACTCTATGAAATTTAAGCTCTTTGGTCACTCCAATCCAAGGACACCTATCTTTCATGAGTCTACACGAGAATAAGTGTGTGCAGTTGTGCGTATTTTGTGTGCCAAACGACTTCCACAGAAGAAGTACATCGTGAAATGCGTCCCGTCTGTTGTAACAAATGTATTAAACATAAGGAGAGGCTTTGAATTACAATTTATGTAGTGGCCGGGATTCGAACTCGGGACGTCCTACTTACTAGGTAGACACTTTAGACCACTCAGCTAACACAGCTTTGTAGCCAAAGGAACTACATGGACTGTCTTAAAGCGTCTCCCTCCACACCGCAAACTTTAATTCTGCCTCATGTTCCCTGTGAAATGCGTATTCAATTACCAGGGCTCTCCTACATTGGAATAGCACCCCATCAAAGAACGCGAATAGGAACTATCCCGCCTTGTTTCTCAGGCCGAGGTGATACAAATATCAACAAATAATACAATTCCTTGAGACATTGTCTCGTTATACCAAAGGTATTAAACATAAGGAGAGGCACTGAATTAAAATTTATGCTGCGGCCGAGATTCGAATCCGGAATTGTGTTATGTTATTGTAACAAATGTTTGTCACAGAACGCTGTGTTCAACTGGATCCAGAAGATTAACCGTGGAAAGAAAAGTATCAGCGATGGGGATCGTCATAAACGTCCTGCAGAATTTAAGGAACGCTTGGAACATCCATCGTACAGCCCTGACCTACCCCCAGCGATTCATCTGCTTGGGCGCCAAAAAATCATTTGGGTGGCCGTCATTTTGATACAGATGATGCCGTAATCTGTGAGCTTACCGTTGGCTAAGACTTCTTGCTGCTGGCTTTCAAGAACTTGCATATAGATGGGACAAGTGCCTGAATGTACAGGGTGAATGTATGGATAAGTGAAATAAATGTAAGAAAGTTACTTTATTTTTGCCTCAGTTCAGTTTTGCTAATTATTTTTTGACTCACCCTCATACATATTCAATGTATCCATTGTGGATTAAGAACTGCAACAAGTATTTCATTAGTCGATTTATTTTGCTATATACATGCAGTTGGTTGCTTCATTAGACGCCTCTTATTTTTTTAAAAACTAGATTACAAGCAACTGCAGGTTGATCTTCAGTTGGGATGTTACAGGAACATTACATATACAGCTACACGTTGTGGTGGTGGTCCTGGAAATGTAGCATTCGGAACAAAATGGTATTACATTTTTGTTTATGCTGTTTATACACATCAACGTTATTGTCACTGTATATTGTCAGTTAATTTGCACAGTTCGCAGTACGTAGCCACAGTTTGCTCCACGCTTGTTTACAGTAGGTAAATACTGTTGTGATTTGAATTATTATGGATAGACAGATACTGTACCTTTTTCTGGATGACATTACATGCACTCCATAACAAAAGAGTGATCTGTTGACGATACCAATGACGCAACGTTCTCTGGTACACGTTTCTGACAGAGGACGGCATGTAGATCTGCTTCAGATACTGGGCCAGGGCTTTCCAAACAGGTGTCGACCCTTACTGAAAGAGTGTTTCGAGGCGCTATGCTTATTCGAAGGGTGACGATATTAGATAAAAGTTTAGGAAGCTCTATGGTAGACATTTCCGTTGAAATGTTCAAATGTTTGTATAGATTACGGGACTTAACAACGGGGTCATCAGTCCTTAAGCTTACAAACTACTTACGAACTAGCTAATACTAAGGACGGCACAAATATCCATGTCCGAGGGGGGATTCGAACCCCCGTCCATAGTGGCCGGGCAGAACGTGATTGGCGCGCCGCAGACAGCTCGCCCACTGCGGCCGGCAGACATTTCCGTTCAAAAACTTAAATCACCTCACAAAGTTCTTCAAAATTTTTTATAAATCTATCGAACCAAACTGTGTGGTCATCAGTCCGTGGCTTAGAAACTACTTAAACTAAGATAAACTAACCTAAGGACAACGCACACACCCATGTCCCAGGGACGACTCGAACCTCCGATGTTTTAGACCGGTCGGCTACTCAACCGCGGCACAAAGTTCTTCACCCACAGGAACTCGCACTTATGAAAGTTACGCGATCGGTAGCGTGTATGGTATTTATCTGATATCCAATGAAGAGTTTGAAATGTACTTAATATGTGTCAAAATGCATATATGGTTTTTATGAGAAAACACAATTTAAAAATTACAAAATCCCTTTTTTTTTCAATAATGTGTATAAAACGCTCTTAACGCGAGTGCTCGCAGGTTAATGAATAAACGGAATCAACACATAACTTTCCTTCCAAAATGTCTATGATGTGTTCGCACCGAAACACCAAAGATTACAATAGTAAAATATATTCATCATCCTGATTAATAACTACATTCGTAAGGAACGTAGTAAAAGGGCATTTCTTGCCTATTCCAAAATTGTACACTTTATGAGAATTTTCCTTTTCTATCCGTAGTTCAGTTTGAACGTAATGCAAGGCCAGTATCCCGCCCATCTTAGCTTATGAAATGCGTAACAACACGTCATGTATTCTTGCTTGTTCCGTTTTTTATCGTTTATACACAGCGCTCTTCCAGATGCAAATATACTGAGAGCATGGCTGCATGTTCTCTCTCAGAATGCAAAGGAAACTTCGACAGCTGTATATGGTAGCGAACACCCAAAACTGTTTTTTTGGCCTGACGATTCAGTTAACAAATTAGTAAAGCCCTTGAATGATGGCATTATTTCTAGACTTCATGTTAGAATAAAAATGAATTTCCGGACTGGAGGGAAAATGTTTTCAGCTCGGCGACCAACCGAGGCACAGACAAGGTTGCGTCTTTAGGAAAGCATGGAGGACAAAGGAACAGTTTCCCAACTGGCATATACAAGGGGGATGTTCTAGACTTACGTAGTGGCAAGTTAAGTAATTCGTAAATATTTTTTGCGATTTACCGAAAACTTGAATTTTAAATATTCGGGTAAATTTTTGTCCTAAATGACAAAAATAATACTCTCCAAAATTGTCACAGACAATTAAAATGACTTTATCTGCCTTTTATAAAATTTGTAATATGATAGTTGTGTCTGTGATGTATTTTACATAATTTAAAATTTATTTTTTGTAATTTTTGACTTATCAACGTCAGAGGGGAAAAAATGGAAGCATAAAATACTAGTCAGTTATTTCCAACTTCACCTGCAGTCAGTTACGCTAGTTTGATTTAACGTAATGTATATATTGTCTTAAATTTGTTCATTTCACGTATTTTCATTTCTTGTATGCTAGATATATTTCTTATGTAACGTTATTTTCTATATTGAATCATTTAGTGTAACATATACTGTATGTGTAAACCCGCATGAATGCACGGACATTCTTAGGCTGTAAGTTGGCAATGCGCCAGAGAAAATGTTGAACCTGTTGTAAAGACTGTCCTTGGTACAGAAGTGGTAGTTGTGAGTGTCGCGCTGCTGAAGCAGTCGCGGAGCGGACTCGCCAAAGTAAACACATAAATGTTTTGTTGATGGTGCAGAGGCACGGTAGGCGCAGTGTGGTGCGAGTTTAATGCAGCTGCAATAAGCCTGAGAGGCGTACTGTTTAATGCATTGAAGGAAGTGCGAAATAAGTTTATTTATAAATGTTCAAATGTTTGTTAAGCTTATGGGACTTAACTACGGGATCATCAGTCCCTAAACTTACAAACTACTTATGAACTACTTACGAACTAGGACGGCACAAATATCCATGCCCGAGGGGGGATTCGAACCCCCGACCGTAGTGGCCGTGCAGACCGTGACTGGAGCGCCTCAGTCCCCTCGGCCACCGCGGCCGGCAGTTTATTTATATTCGAAAGTGATCAGAGTAATGTTTTCTCATGTGTGCAAGAAAAGTAATTGTTTGGTTATCAAGTCTATTGTCACCGAGAGTGATCATTGCTGTAATTACAGAGATTAGAAGGTGTCTTGAGGTGATATCAATGCATGGAGATTTCAGCCAGACGAGCTGAACAAAGAGTTGTCGACAAAAATATTTTTGAACCAGCAGTAAGAGTACCTATTGTAATTATATCTGTCTTGTATGGACTTCATGACGAAGACGTCGAAAACAGATGAGTACTTTTGTAACATTTTATTTTGTATGCATGTAATTGTAGTGTCAACCCAATCAGAATTTTGGTTCAATTATATATGACTTATTTTCAAACCAGTCTTAATTTTGTAAGTAGTTGTAGTCACCCCATTATCACCATTATTAGATTATGTTGATTATGCAAGCCTGTACATTGACTAACAAGTTCAATCATTTTTTTTTTCAAAGTAATTACGATCAGTTATAAAGAAATTGCTAGACGAGTTAAAGAATTGCTAAACGTGTTACATCTACAGACACTAGTCATTAATGTGTAGTGCTTTCTAAGTTTTGTAATCAAATGCCAAAGCTTTTAACTTGCAAGAGAGTTTGCACGTAAAGTAAGGTTGGTTTCATTTATATAGAAAGTAACCAGGCTAACAGCAGTCAAAGTATTATAGTTGATTAAGCAGACTTGACGACAGAAATTTTTATGAAATACGTTAAATGCCAAACTCTACTCAGCCAGTTACACGCGTACGCTACCCAGGCCCTGGAACCAATTAAAAAAATAAATAAATAAGTAAAAATTGTTCACGTAAAGTAAGGAACTTGAATGCTTTAAACAATATTATCAAAATTATTGGGAACATTGACTGTAGTATTTGTGAAGCTCATTGCACCACGGAGTTTCACAGTACTGAGCTATTATCAATGCAATCAGAGTCTATCAGCTATTACGATTTTGATTACAACACGAACACGCCATCACCACTACGTGAATTCTGACACAGTTATTAGTGAAGTTGTGCTGTTCGTGAATCGTAAGAGGTGCTAGTTGGAGGCTTAGTCAATGCTAAGTCAGATAGAGCCAAGCTCAATTAATTATCACAGTGACTGTTGCAAGTTAATTAATATCAATTTTTTATAATTTTTTTTTAATTTTACTTTCACTGCGAAAGTGTTATTGCGACCCATTAGTTGTGACTTGCTGCAACATTCAATAACGAAATTATTATTACTACAGCATATCATTACGCATTACGATTTTTTTTTTTTTTTTGACGACCTCCAACAGGCAATCTTCTTAAAACGCATTTGCACATTTTAATGACTGATATCCACGTGTCGCCATTAAGTTATTCCAGTCCCTAGTGCCGATGAAGTCGTTCCTTTTATTCCTACTATTTTCCTATCATTAAATGCGCAAATGCACTTACGACAAACCTGTTTTTAGACTGATTTTTCTTGCAAGGTGTGCGGTCAGTAGTAGGAAAGAAAATGGTAGCTCAGTGAAACATTACTGTGAGATTCGTCCTTTTTATGGTGCATAAAAAGGGCATTTCATGCAGATTCCAAAAATAGTACGACGGTGAGTCAGTAAGTCGTAGACACGCCAGTACTGCGCACTGTGTAGGGGTATTTCTCTATCACTGCGACACACCCATCTTGTGGGTTGCAGCAGTTAAAGGAACCAAATAAAGCTACAGCTCAGGAGCGTCACTTATAGGATGCAAACGCTGCCGCAAAAATTCCAAGCTCCAGGCTTTTAAAGCCTTCTCGATCGATGCGACGAGTGTTTAAATTTACAGGTGGAGTCAGCTAAAATGTAAAGCAATTTTCAAGCTTGTAAACGCGGAACTGGCGTGTCGACCTCAGTTTGCGACTTATTTACTGACTATCCCTCGTATATAACTTACGGATATTTTCATTTTCAATCTTACATCAATTAAGTTTGAACATAATCTTACACAAGTGCTTCGCTTACTGAGCGTTATAAGTGCGTCATAATACGTAATGTACATTCCATTTATACATACATATAGTGGGTGTTTAGAACAGCAGTGCCGCTTGTCGCGCCCTGCGCGCCATCGGTCATTCTCTGTCTAATCTGCTTCCATTCCTCGTTTTCCCACTTATTCTTGAATAATATTTGTCAACCTGTTGAATGTAGGCAGCTACAGGCTAAAGATAATTATTTATAGATTTTTCTGTGATTTTTTTGTGAATCTGGATGAATATTTGCCTTACGGCTTTATTTCGTATGTAAAATTCATCTATTATATTCTTCGAAAATCTCAGTTGATGTTTGTAACCACTGCACACCATAATATCTTTGTAACTGCGAGGTAGCATCTGCGCTACAGCAGCATCTTTGACCGCTGAGGCGGGCAGTGCACAGTAGGCTAGTTGAACAGTCGAGTGGAGGCTAGGCTATAGTCGTATGGTAGTCACCGTGTAGTACGGTTCGGTTGGTCGGCTACGATTCACGTGCCGAGTTTGATTGACTGGATTATGTACCTATGAATGTATCCCGCCAGAGTGCGATGAAACTTTATTTGATGTATTATATTGGAAGTGGAATTTTGTATGAAGAGGACAAGAATGGAATTGTACAAACCCATTGTAATCACTATTATTGACGACTCAACAAATGTGTGTTTCCTTAGCAAAATAAATAACTTAATGATTACTAATTTTCTTATTTCAGCTCAACCTAGTTCCTCATTTCCCTGAGTGTGGCATTTCTCTACTTTTGTTGCGTGGTCAGTGTCGAGTTTGAGACTTTCTTTATATGTAAATGTTCACGTGCCAGTAAAGTAATCAGTTCTTGCCATAAACAAAAAATAACTTTTTAGTTTCATTCATTGGCAAAAAACGATACTATTTGAAAAATATCTTTTCAATCCAATAATTAACAAAGAAGTAATAAGTGTAAACCTAGATGAAAAAGTTCACGGGTGTGCGGCCAGATCCCTGTGTCAAACTGGCACAATATTTCGGCAATCAGACCTGTTGGCATCATCAGGTGCCCTGATGAACTGACTGCCTAGGAGCGGTGGCGACGCTTTCACCTCCTCCCTCCCTCCGCTGCTTCATAAGCCGTCCGCGTCCAGCGGCGTCCGCTGGCCGTGTCTGCTCTGTAGCCCCGCCTCTGGTCGACGTCAGTTCGTTACGCGACATCTTATTTCTTTTCTTAACTATGCTGAGTGCAGGTTTCCGTGCTTCACTAAGTGTGTAGCCTCTATCGCGATTAATCTGCAGTTTCCTCACTCGGATCTCGATTAATTATACAGTCCCAGAAGCTGGACGTCTGGGACAGAACTCTCGTATTCTTGCAGCCCATGCCATGTAATCAGAAAGACAGTGTTCTGCGACTGCCGACTTGTTCGGCTGTTGTAATCTTGTATGTCGCTGATTCTCACGACAGTGATCTTCGACAGTACGCAACTTCTGACCAATGTAAGTCTCACCACATTGGCAAGGGATCTCATAAACTCCGGATTTACGTAGACCCAGGTCATCCTTCATACTTCCAAGCAAAGCCTTAGTTTTGGCTGGTGGGCGGAAAACCGTCTTCACTCGATGTTTTCGTAGAATCCGTCCTATCTTGCTGGATAGTGCGACACAGTAAGGGAGAAATGCAGTGGCAGTATTCTCCTGAGGTTCTTCAACTGTTTCCGGCTGTGGTGCAGTTGGTGTGTGTCGTAGGGCTCTCCGAATTTGCCACTCTGTGTAGCCGTTCTTACGGAATACAGTCTTTAAGTGGTCAAGTTCTTCATTGAGACTCTCACTGTCCGAGAGAGTATGCGCCCTGTGTACCAATGTTTTCAGCACACCGTTTCTTTGCGCCGGATGGTGGCAACTGTCTGCACGCAGGTATAAGTCAGTGTGCGTCTTCTTGCGGAAAACACTGTGCCCCAGTGTCCCATCGGGTCTTCTTCTAACCAGAACATCAAGAAAGGGAAGCTTCCCTTCGACTTCCACTACCATGGTGAACTTTATATTCTGCTATCTGTAATTGAGATTGTAGAGGATTGGTTTAATTTTTCTCTTCCATTAGGCCATACGACGAATGTATCGTCGAAATACCTGGAAAAAAAAAACCACGGTAACTGGAGATAGTGGACTCCCCATGGCCACTCCTTCTGTCTGCTCATAGTAAGAACCATCAAAAAGAAAGTAAGTTGGTGTCAGTACGTGCCTGAAAAGGTTGGTGATCTTTACATTAAAGTTCCGTCCAATAAGTTCTAGTGAATCTTGTAGAGGCACTCTGGTGAAAAGAGAAACGACATCAAAGCTCACCAGTAGGTCAGACGTCGAGAGCCTAAGGTTTCTGAGGCGTTCCACAAAATCCACCGAGTTTCCGATGTGATGTGGACATCTAAGCATCTCTTTAAGGTGTTTAGCTAACAGGTATGTTGGAGCGTCAATATTGCTGACAATGGGTCGTAGTGGCACATTTTCCTTGTGGACCTTTGGAAGTCCATAGAGTCGGCCGGGGTCGGGGTTACAGACAAGACGGTCAGAGGAGTCAGTCATCAGTCAGTTCATCAGAGCACCTGATGATGCCAACAGGTCTGGTTGCCGAAATATTGTGCCAGTTTGACACAGGCATCCGGCCGCACACCCGTGAACTTTTTCATCTAGAATTACGCCGGGACAAGCTAAAGAATCACAACTGTAAACCTCATTCATAAAGCAGCAATTTTTCAGACATGTCATTGTTCGTGATATAATATCTCCTGAAATGTTGGTCGTATAGTAACATAATTATGCCTGTAACCTTCACGGAAGTGCAAGCAATTTGTTGACAAAGTTTTGTCGCAATCGAATTTACTGTATGGCCGTGCATAAAATACGAAAAAAAAAAGACAAACAAACATCATTTTTTATATATTTGTCACAATTGTTATTTGCACCAGAATAAAATAAATTTCTCAATGACTTTCTCAGAAAGGCTTTTATTGGTGACACTGTGTGTAGATATTTTTATGCGCCGTGATGTGGAAGATTACGTTAAGAAAGCAGCCCGGTCAGGGGCGTCTGCTCTTATATTTTGCAACACACCACTGACAAGGAGACCACATGGAATTACCCTTAGAACAAAAATAAATAAATAAATACATAAAAATCAAAAAAGTGGTAGCGTTCGGGCCACAGAACTATAGAGCCCGTCGGTGGTTCGATTTTTTTTTTTTTTTTTTTTTTTTTTTTTTGAGTCTTTGATTTCAGTTGTATAATACATTTTGGGAGATCTGTAATTCCAGGTGTTGTGTTAGTTCTTTTATCTTCATGTGTATGTAACCGAGGTGAATACCTTGACGTCACCAAAAACTATGGTTCATGAGGTTAGCTGCTTGGAAACACATTAGTAGCTATGGAGATGACTTATGAAATACAATGTCGCAGCTCTTCAGAAACTGAACAATCAAAGACTACCGTCGTCAAGTAGTAGTGAAGCCAAACTGTAAAAAATGTAAATGATTTTTTTAATTGAAACCTTCATTATTAACAACCTTCTATAAAATATAGAAAATTACGAATAAACAAAAGTACTGACACATTTCGTAAACATTGCCACGTGATATTAAAATTGTGTAAGTGCTAAAAAAAGAAAACGAAAGTCACGGCAAGATTGGAACTACCGACCATAGACAATACCAACTGCAGGATCAGAAGTGACGTCTGTTCTTACGGAACAGATGCCACAGGTAAACATGTATATACCGACCATAGGGTTGTATGGCCTGACCGGTACCACCTGAGCTACACCGACAGATGTTGCAATTTATTTAATGATTGCTTAGTTACAAAACTGCAAAGTCGATTTTCTGGAGAATATTTTTAGAGTTGCGTCGAATGGCTTTGGCTGATTGTTATTTCAGTTCTGATCTTGAGGCACCATAAATATAAAGAGAATTCTAGAATCCGACACCCATGTGGTCTTCTTGGAGTGTACGAGAGAGAGCGAGAGTAACAGTTTATTTCTTTGCTCGTGTTCCTATCATTAGCTGTCCTTTTTAGCTAGCGGAGTTTACGTGTTTCAGTGCAACCGATAATTTTGAGACACTCGTTCTGGTATTTTCTTGGCTGTCCAGCTTTTATTGAGATTGGTGGTGAGGGGAGCTGCCTGTGATGTGAGGAGACGGACAGGCGCCGCTAGCTGGCGTACATGAAGATGGCGACGATGAGGCCGTAGAGGCCGAGCACCTCGGCGAAGATGAGGATGAGCACCATGCCGACGAAGAGGCGCGGCTGCTGCGCCGTGCCGCGCACGCCCGCGTCGCCCACCACGCCCACCGTGAAGCCGGCCGCCAGCCCGCTCAGCCCCACCGACAGCCCGGCGCCCAGGTGCATGAAGCCCCTGCAACAGAACAGCCAGTCAACGCACGAAAAACCACCATCATCATCATTACTGGCTGAATTTGCCTTTCAGCGATCAGTGCGGAGCATAGACCCCCTGATACAGGGTGATGAGTCCTCAGCGCAACCGCCTGGCGCAGATTGCTTGTGCCGGCCATCATGTCAGCCCGCCACAGCCGCAGGTCAAGGTAGTGGGGTGGTTTCATTTATTCATTTATTTTTTTCCTCCAATGTTACACCTTTACTCGTTTTTTAATGAAAGTACAGCTCCAGTTGCATTTATTTGTGCTTTGTAAACGAAGGCTTCCGCGGCCGTTGTCATTGTATATAAAACTCTTCTGGGTGTTGGACCGCATCGTCAAAATATCAAACACTTCACCGACGTTTCGGCCACTATTGCAAGTGGCCATCTTCTGGGTGTTACATTTACTGGTTTGATATTTGTGCTTTATTTAAGCCCACACTACCGGTTTCGGCCTCTATGTTAGGCCATTTTCAAGTGTGACAGACCTGCATATAATGTGTAACAATAAGTTTACAAAAATTACATGGTACAAGACAGAATGTTATATATGTAAAAATGTACTGTACAGAAGCAGAAGGAAACTTACGTTATGCCATAGAGAAAGCAACGTACTCCTGTAATACCCCCAACTGATTTTATACTCATAATCCTGTACTCGCCTGAGCAGAAATCCTGTTCCTCTTTCCACCGAACTTCACTAATCCTCACTATATCTAACTTCAACCTATCCATTTCCCTTTTCAAATTTTCTAGCTTCCCTGCCCAATTAAGGGATCTAACATTCCACGCTCCGATCCGTAGAATGCCAGTGTTGTCTTTCCTGATGATCACATCCTCATGAGTAGTCCCCGCCCGGAGATCCGAATGGGGGACTATTTTACCTCCGGAATATTTTACCCGAGAGGATGCCATCATCATATGTTCATACAGTAGAGCTGCATGCCCTCGGGAAAAGTAACGGCTGTAGTTTCCCCTTGCTTTCAGCCGTTCGCAGTAACTGTGTGGCAAAGCCACATTAGCTGATGTTACAAGGCCAGCTCAGTCAATCATCCAGACTGTTGCCCCTGTAACTACTGAAAAGGCTGCTGCCCCTCTTCAGGAACCACACGTTTGTCTGGCCTCTCCACAGATACCCCTCCGCTGTGGTTGCACCTACGGCACGGCAATCTGTATCGTTGAGGCACGTAAGCCACCCAACCTCGGCAATGTCTGTGGTTCATGGGGGTGGACAAAAATGATATCTGCATGATATCTGCATAAAAAGATGGATGATATAAAAGGTTATCTTACGCAGCATCATACAGGGATGATAACATGGACAGTAAAAACCTTCGGCAAAGAAGACAGGGAAGTGCACACAGTGAAAACGGTCACGCGAATGAGCACATCAATGTACTCGTGACAAAGTAAACATTAGCGCCACCAGATGGCGTGCTTACTATATTAATAAAAAGGAATTAATTATAAAGGCTCAAATGACAAAGCCATTTTTCTTACAGAGTGACATATGCAGCATTCACCCATGTCATGCCATAAAAAAGAAAGAATACAATACGATTGGCAATCAAACCTACAAATAGCGTATATATTACGGAATCAGCTTCATTGCAAAGGTTCGTAACATAGGATATAAATAAAATGCATGTGAAAGAAATAATGACATAAAATCGTATGATAGTATGCAAAATAAGCTCAGAGTTCCCAACTCACATGTCGTGCGTTGGTAATAAGTACGGAAAAAGGAACGATATAAATAAAATATCCAAATCGATATAAAGTACATCCACAATAGCTGTTTATATATACATGCCTGTTTTAACAAAAACTGAAAATACAGTGATATGTTGCGGGGAAAATCAAGGGCGGGGAGCATAATAGAAATGATGGGCAGTGCCCGAAACCGGTCATAAAGTTATAATAAACCTTTTGTGCAACCTATCACCACTATGAAAACGGCTAAACAAACTAAACAACAAGCAAGTAGGGTACGATCTCGCTGGCATAGAAAATCAGTGGAAAGTTACTCACATGAAACCAGTCGCAAGTAAAGAGGTCGCAGAGCTGCAATTATGAACGACTGCTGCGGCTGCGTTTTTCTTCTCTTACCCTGACTATGTTATAAACCACATCGTAAAATATGATACGTAAATATTTTAATGTCGTTTAGCGACCCACCTGGACACACCCCGTGACTCACTAGTGGGGAACAAGTTATCTACAGCAATCAGGATGGCGCTCTTAGACGTACGAAGCAGATGTCTCTCAAACAGTAATACATACTGGAAAGCTACTTTAACCCATAAGAATGTAGGCAGGACCTTATTTACGTCTGTACACTGTTAGCTATCCGAATCGCAACACGAAGCAGGACCAGAGATATGACACCAAATTTATTTTGGAGTAAACAGAATGAATAAGCTCACATGTTTGAAAATACAGCCCCATGCCAACTGAATAACATTATGATATTAGTAGTGAGTGTTGCCACCACTGTTCGTTTCAATCGCTGCTTCACGACTCGGGACTGAATCAAACTGACTGTTGATATGTTGTTGGGGTGCACGAATCCATGTGGCTTCGAAATATTCACCAAATTTCATTTCGTGTAGCAGTGGATAGTGAATACAGGGCCAGACGTTTTCGATCGGCGAGAGGTCAGATGCCCAGTGATGGGCGACGAAGATCTCTTGAGAACGGTGAGACTTGCGTGCTCACGCATTACCCTATACCAGTATGGTCTTCGCCAAACTCCAAGAACAAGATGCTCTACCAATTCAGAGATGAAACGCCAGCTGGTTAGTGTACCAGAAATGCATACTGTAGGGATTTAGGAGTTTAATGCCGTTCCAAACCATAATATCATATCCAGGACTAGGATGGCAATGCATGAGGCAAGAGGAACAGTCTCTCACCAGAGTGTTTCCAGACCTTGATACGACTCTACTACTGGTTTTAGCAGCCAATTCACAATTTATCTTTGCATTACCATTATCGTATGAACGGGAACTGAATGGACAGCAAATATTTCCTACATGATTCTATATCTGCAGGTACGAGAACAGTTACTGTTAAAGGGTCTACTCGCAAGCTAGGTGTTGTTACCAGACAGTGCAGCAACCAATCCTAACGATGATGTTCAGAAATCGGAAGATTTATGATATTTCAAACAATGGAAATTCCAGGCAGGATTCAAGAACATTTTCGTGAAGGGAAGGTTGCTTACTCACCACATAGATATCCGATGAGTCGCGGAAAGGTACAAATAACAGAAAACAACATCTCCCTTTAAGGCCTTTTTCGGTCAGAGACAAACACACACACACACATATAAATATACTCACAGACATAGACGCCGTCTTCGGCCGCTATGGCCAGCCTTAACGCCAAAATGTATCAAGTTGTTTTCTGTTGTTTGTGCATTTCCGCGACTCATCTGACGCGTCTGCGACGTATGATATTTGTAAAATATTTATGCCCTCGAGCGACAACCTAATTCCAGAATCAACTTTTCATTCAAAACAGTTTTAAGGCAGTATCCGAAGTTTCTTTTTTAGAAGAGGGCACATCCTTCTGTTTCGTCCGCGGGTTTCAAACCAGTATCTCAAGATCAAATGTGACATTCTTTTGACTTCAGTTGTAAAAAAATATAAACATTTCCTCTGAATTTCATACATTGTTCAAAATACGTTGCAATACTGTACATAAATTTACACTGGTTCGTAACTGTGATGAATAATTAAAGTCAAATCACTTGTTCGTAAAGTAAGGTGTGTAAATAATTATTTTTCGCCGCGCAGATTTAAAATGGAGTTTAAATTTCTTAGTGGCCAGAACGTTTTTGTCTCAACACAGGAAATTGGCACATTTGGTGCCGAAACATCGTGTTGTCCTATCTAGCAAACGAATAAAGATTTTACAATTCAAGAAAGTGTGTTTCTATGCTTAAAATTTAAGTAATTTTTGTCGTTATTTATACAGGGTGATTCAAAAAGAATACCACAACTTTAAAAATGTGTATTTAATGAAAGAAACATAATATAACCTTCTGTTATACATCATTACAAAGAGTATTTAAAAAGGATTTTTTTCACTCAAAAACAAGTTCAGAGATGTTCAATATGGCCCCCTCCAGACACTCGAGCAATATCAACCCGATACTCCAACTCGTTCCACACTCTCTGTAGCATATCAGGCGTAACAGTTTGGATAGCTGCTGTTATTTCTCGTTTCAAATCATCAATGGTGGCTGGGAGAGGTGGCCGAAACACCATATCCTTAACATACCCCCATAAGAAAACATCGCAGGGGGTAAGATAAGGGCTTCTTGGAGGCTAGTTATGAAGTGCTCTGTCACGGGCTGCCTGGCGGCCGATTCATCGCCTCGGGTAGTTGACGTTCAGGTAGTTACGGACAGATAAGTGCCAATGTGGTGGCGCTCCATCCTGCTGAAATATGAATTGTTGTGCTTCTTGTTCGAGCTGAGGGAACAGCCAATTCTCTAACATCTCCAGATACTGTAGTCCAGTTACAGTAGCACCTTCGAAGAAAAAGGGACCAAAAACTTTATTGGCTGAAATGGCACAGAAAACGTTCACCTTAGGCGAGTCACGTTTATACTGAGTTGTTTCCCGCGGATTCTTAGTGCCCCATATACAGACATTGTGACGGTTGACTTTCCCGTTAGTGTGGAAAGTTGTTTCATCACTAAACACAATCTTTGAAACGAAAGATTCATCTGTTTCCATTTGAGCAAGGATACAATCACAGAAATCGATTCTTTTAATCTTATCAGCTCCAGACAGTGCTTGAACCAGTTTCAGACCATAAGGTTTTATAACTAACCTTTTTCGTAGGACTATCCATACAGTTGATTGTGGAATTTGCAGCTCTCTGCTAGCTCTGCGAGTCGATTTTCCTGGGCTGCGAACAAATGCTTGCTGGATGCGCGCTACATTTTCATCACTCGTTCTCGGCCGTCCAGAACTTTTCCCTTTGCACAAACACCCATTCGCTGTAAACTGTTTATACCAACGTTTAATACACCACCTATCAGGAGGTTTAACACCATAGTTCGTTCGAAATGCACGCTGAACAACTGTCGTCGATTCACTTCTGCCGTACTCAATAACACAAAAAGCTTTCTGTTGAGCGGTCGCCATCTTAGCATCAACTGACGCTGACGCCTATTCAACAGCGCCTCAAGCGAACAACTGTACAACTAAATGAAACTTTATAGCTCCCTTAATTCGCCGACAGATAGTGCTTAGCTCTGCCTTTTGTCGTTGCAGAGTTTTAAATTCCTAAAGTTGTGGTATTCTTTTTGAATCACCCTGTATAATCGCGATTCGTAGTGCAAAAACGGCTAAGCACTGATTCCTGGAATTTTGTGCATATGTATGACAACTTTAAAACTCTGGCTCTCGGTAACGGATGAAGACGACAAAAATATTTAAAACGTAGGTTGAGAATATCATAGTAAAAAAAAAAAAAAAATTAACTCAATGATTACAACTTATAGAAGTGACCATTTGCTCAATTCGCAGTTTTTGTACCCACAAATTATGGTTCTGCGTGGTTTTCTCAAAAGTGGTCCATGAATAAATGGCGATCTTACAAGCCTTCCCCAGAGCACAACAACCCATTCGCTCAATTTTGCTGGACTGCAGGAAGTGTGTGATGTGTACATTTTGATCCATTCTTCTGATATGCGATCAGTAGCCGAAGGGCTATCCAAAACACGTTACCCTTTATGACTGTGATGGCCGCGCGGGAATGGCCATGTGGTCTAAGGTGCCTTGCTACAGATTGCGCGCCCGCTCCCCGTCGGATGTTCGAGTCCTCTCTTGGATATGGGCATGTGTTGTTCTTACCATAAGTTGCTTTAGTTCTTTTAGGACCGATGACTTTAGCTGTTTGGTTCCATAGATTTATGAACATTTGAACATTTCATATTTCTGATCAACAGAACCGGAGATATAGGCCACTGAAGAAAAACATTTTCTCAGTAAAATTAAGTTAGGTTATATTAATATTATGATTCTAATTCGCGACTGTGTGGATATGTTTCATGATATACTATTGGCAACATGCACTTCGCTTTGCGATTGCGTCCACAGTGCAGTCTACACCAACGATTTTCTGAGCTATTTCTGAAACTATGGAAACCAGATTGCAGTATTTATGCTTTTGTACACGTGTACATTGCTCTGTATGTACATAATTGCCGGCCGCGGTGGCCGAGGGGACTGAGGCGCTCCAGTGACGGTCTGCACGGTCACTACTGTCGGGGTTCGAATCGCCCCTCGGGCATGGATATCTGTGCCGTCCTAGTTCGTAATTAGTTCATAAGTACTTTGTAAGTTTAGGGACTGATGACCCCGTAGTTAATGTCCCATAAGCTATACAAACATCTGAACCTTTATTTTTTTTTATTTTTTTTTATTTTTTTTTATTTTTTTTTTTTTTACATAATTTTTCTCTGCTGTGCAGGCATCATCAAAGTCGCCAAAGCAACTTGTATACTTACAGTTTCATTGAACACAATGTGTACAAGTACGATATGTTTGTTGTTACTGTTGTGGTCTTCAGTCCTTAGAATGGTTTGATGCAGCTCTCCACGCCACCCTGTCCTGTGCAAATCTCTTCATCTGAGAATACGTTGGACAACCTACATCTTTTTGAATCTGCTTACTGTATTCGTCCCTCCATCTCCCTCTACGATTTTTACCCCACACACTTCCTTCTAATGCTAAGTTGACAATTGTTTGATGTCTCAGAATGTGTCACTCAAATCTACCCCTCTCTTAGTCAGGATATTACAGAAACTCCTTTTCTCCCTGATTCGGTTAAGCACCTCATTAGTTTCGTGATCTACCCATTCGTCTGTAGCACCACATTTCAAAAGCTTCTATCATCTTTTTGTCTGAACTCCTTATCGGCCACGTTTCACTCCAGACAATGCTATCCTCCACACAAATGGTTTCAGAAAGGACTTCCTAACATTTAAACCAATATTGGATGTCAACAAATTTCGATTCTTCAGAAACGCTTTTCTCCCCATATTCTGCATTTTATATCCTCTTTACTTCGGGCATCAGAAGTTATCTATCTACCCAAATAACAAAACTCATCTATTACTTTTATTGTCTCATTACCTAATCTAATTCCTCCAGCATCTCCTGATTTTCTGACATTCCATTCCATTGTCCTCGTTTTACTCTTGTTAATGTTCATCTTATATCTTCCTTTCAAGACACTCTCCATTTCACTCAATTACTCTTCATGATTCTCATCAGTCTCTGACAAAATTACTATCTAATCGTCAAACCGCAAAGTTTTTATTTCTTCTCCCTGAATTTTAATTCCCTCTCCAAATTTCACCTTGCATACCTTCACTGCTTGCTCAGTGTACAGATTGAACAACATTTGAGAAAGGCTACAATCCTGTCTTACTACCATCCAACCTCTGCGTCCCTTTTTACCCTTCGACTCTAATAACTGATGTCTGGTATTTGTGTAGGTTGAGTATAACTTTTCGCTCCCTATATTTTACCCCTGCTACCTTCAGAATTCGACATTGCCAAAAGCTTTCCTCAAATCTACAAACGCTGAAATCGTAGGTTTCCCTTTCCTTAGCCTCTCTTCTAAGATAAGTCGTTATATGAGTATTTCCTCCCGTGTTCCTACATTTCCAAACTGATCTTCCCCGAGGTTGGAATCCGCAAGTTTTTCCATTCGTCTGTAAGTAATTCGTGATAGTATTTTGCAACCATGACTTAATAAACAGATAGTTCTGTAATTTTCACATTTGTCTGCATTTGCTTTCTTTGGAATTGGAATTACGATATTCTTCTTGAATTCGGAGGGTATTTCCCCTGTCTTATACATCTTGCTTACCAGGTGGAACAATTTGTTTAACGATATCAGCAGTTCAGACGGAATATCATATAATCCAGGGGCCTTGTTTTGACTCAGATCCTTCATCTCGCAGTATCATATCACCTACCTCATTTTCGTCCACTTTACCTTCCATGTGTAGTATACTGCCTTCAAGTTTATTTCCTTTGTATAGGCCCTCTATATATTCCTTCCACAGTTCAGCTTTCCCCTCTTTGCTTAATACCGGTTTCCCGTCTGAATTCTTGATATTGATACAGCTGCTTTTCTTGTCTCTAAATATCTCTTTTAGTTTCCTGTAGGCGGTATCTATCTTTTCCCTAGCTATACATTCTTCTACGGTTCTGAATTTGTCCTCTAGCAACTCCTGCTTAGCCAGTCTGCACTTCCTGTCAATCTCATTTTTCAGACGCTTGTTCTCCCTTTTCTCTGCTTCACTTGCTGAATTTTTATATTTTCTCCTTTCATCAATTAATTTCAATTCATCCTGTGTTATCCAGGCATTTCTATTAGGCCTTTTCCTTCTGCCTATATGATCCTCTGCGGCCTTAACTACCCTATCTCTCAGAGCTACCCATTCTTCTTCTACTGTATTGCTTTACCCCGTTTCAGCCAATGTTTGCGTGTCCTCGGGAAAAGTAACGTCTGTTTCCCTTTGTTTTCAGCCGTTCGCAGTAACTGCGTGGCAAAGCCATGTTAGCTGATGTTAGAAGGCCAGCTCACTCAATCATCCAGACTGTTGCCCTGTAACTACTGAAAAGGCCGGTGCCCCTCTTGAGGAACCACACGTTTGTCTGGCCTCTCCACAGATATCCCTCCTCTGTGGTTGCACCTACGGTACGGCTATCTGCATCGATGAGGCATCCAAGCCACCCCACCTGGGCAATGTCTGTGGTTCATGGAGTTCATGTTTAAGTTAATTACGGTAACTATTGCCTTCACCAGGCTTTTGCGAGTGTGGTCAGAGTGGATAATATATGGGGCATGGTTCGTTCCACACTTGGCAGATGCAGCCCTCCTTGAGGTCATGACATGCTCTGTTCTGCCATATCTTCCCATGGAAACCATGGACAGTAAAACGCGTGTAGAGATGCCGGAGTTGGAAGTTCGGACCTTTCCATACATCTGATTTCATCGCTTCTGTTTCCATTAGTTCATCTGGTAACTCCCTTGCTTTGTTTTCTTTGTCCTCGATGCCGCAGCTGTAAGCTTTCATCTCTGGGAGATTTAAGTACTGCTTGATATCTTCTAGAAAGATACTGTGCTGGTACGTATATCTAGTAGTTTTTCGTAAATTTCGAAAATGACAGATCTCAATTAGGAATTTGGTTTTTCGTTCTACAATCTCTTGTTGGTTGTAAAGCTATGGGACCAAACTGCAGTGATCATCAATCTGCTTAAACTAACTTATACTTTGAACAACACACACACACACAAGCATGCCCGAGTTAGGACTCGAACCTCCGACGGGGAGCAGACGCGCACTCCGCAGTACCCTGTGGCCACACTTGCGTTTTTTGAAGCTGGACGCTCAGCGTCAAAAGTCGCCATAGTTATAGGCAGGCTAGAGAAGGCCGGCAGTGGCCACACACGGCGTCGTTTCCTGCCAACCTCCGACGGGAAGGCGCGTCCTCAAGGTCAGGCGCTTGTCTGATGGGACGAGGTCCATTCCCTGCGTCAAAAGACCCTTTCCACATTACGTTCCCACGTGAACTCAGTATTATCTGTGCAATCTGCCAACGCAGAGTAGTGTGCGTAGTCAAGTGTTATTACAGTTTTTTTTTCGATGAGTGAGATGGAAAAAATTCAACTTCATAGCGAACGTATTATCTTAGAAGTTCAAGCTCGACCTTTTTTATACGACATTCAAAATGTGGATTATAAAAACAGACAAAAAAAGAAGAGACGGTTGGCTAGCTGTGATATATAATGTTGTTGGTGAAGGTCGGGACGACATGGACAAAGAAACAAAAGAAACCTTAGGTAAGTGTAGTAAATACATTTAAGTAGGGTAGTATAAAAGATCAAAAATACAAGTAAATATTTAAATTTTATGAAAGACATCTGGTGAATTACTAAATTTAACAAGTGTAAGTACAACAACTTACAATATATTTATTATAGAATATTTGAGGTGTCTGTTATATCAGCAGTCTTTTTCACTCAGCAATGTTTGCGTGTCGGTTTTTGCCAGGATACAGAACCTGCGGAAGAATAGAAATATTCGGGCAAATTGATTTCTTGTGTGTGTTCCTTTCACGGTCCCACTTATCCCCTGGGCCGGAATGCTGGCCAAAGGACACTATAACATGTCTTCAAATTTGTACCCATCGTTTTTTCTCACATAGTTGTGCAGTACACAAGTGGCTTTAACAATAATGTCAACCAAATCGACACTGACGTCAATCGGACGGTGGAATATACGCCATTTATTGGCTAAAATACCAAACGCACATTCCACGTACCGCCTGGCACTCGATAAGTAACAATGCAACAGATTGTTTACTAAATACATTTCTTTCTCAATGCTGTGATGTCACCTAGGAAGACCTGAAATGCTACTGAGCCATACATGGCCACATTCACGTTTTTTGTCGGTAGGACGCCTGAAAGAAGCTGGATCCGAGGTCGAATGTGGCCACCACCAGGCGACTTTTGAAGCCGCTTCTTTAGTCTCTGAGCGTCCAGGTTCAAAAAACGCTCTTGTGGCCGTAGCCTGAGGCTACTCCCGTGCGACTAGTGTGAATAGCTTGACCATTTTTAATTATCATCTATATCTATAAATGTGAATGTCTGTTCGGTGTACGTTTATCACGTCTGAACCACAAGACATAAAGAGCTAAAAATTTGTACAGTTACTAATGTCTACCCAGGGAAGGCTTTAGGCGCGGTTTTATGGCGATGGGATGGTTATTTATCTATATATATTAATGTGAATGTCTGTTCGGTATACGCTTGTCACATCCAAACGACAAGACGCAGAGACTTACATATTTGTACAGTTACTAATTTATACCTAACGAATGTTTTAGGCACGGTTTTATAGCGATCTGATAGATATTTAGTAATTTGAAGAATATAACGCGAAATGCGGAACAATAATTACTCTTTGAAAATTATATTTACTCTTTGAAAATGTTTTTATTGGTTGCATTGTTGCTTGAGGGTTGATAATGATAAAAGGGTGGAGTATACTGGGATGGAAAGTTATCGGTGTATATAATATTCTACGTGTCTGTTAATATTTCGCTCTGCAGCGAAAACTACAGAACGCAAACGAATCGTCTGTGTGTAATTGTTGTCCGAAGTCTCCCATTGTACACCATAGCAGTTCCACGCCGATAGCTATAAGGGGGTGGAAGACATGGTGGTTCAAAGTCGTCAAACTATAAAAAAAATTCGGACGAAGGCCAGCGATGACGTTTGCGCCTCTATAGTAAGGAGGTTACATACAGCGACCACATCTTTGGTTGCGTGCTACAATGTCTTCAGCTCTTTCTCTGTAAGGATAAGCATACGAATAAGGAAATATAAGAATAAATAAATAAAACAGTAAAAAATAAATTTCTTTTAATACGTCCCTTTAAAAAATCGATTTGACGTTTCGCGCATTACATCAAGTGATCGATCTGTGATATTATTACAATTATTGTTGGTGAATTCCGTGATTGGATTCCAGGAAACTAGTGCATTTTTACGTGTGATTTTTTATTTCTTATATATTCTCTGATAAATGTAACATGTTTTTAGAAAAAAAGGAGATGGACAAAAAGAGGAAAAGGTTGGAATAAACGCCGGGCAACGCCGGGTTTTCAGCTAGTAACTAATAATCTATAAAAGTAAATGCATGAAAAACTGCGCCGTGAGCTATATGGCTAACTTACCTGTAGAGGGGGTAGTCCTTGGGCGTCTTGATCTGTCCGGCGATCAGGATGGATATGACGAGCCCGTAGATGGCAATGATGCCCGCCATGACGACCGGGATGATGGACTTCATGATCAGCTCGGGTCGCATCACCGCCATCGACGCGATGCCCGTGCCGGATTTGGCGGTGCCGTACGCAGCGCCTAGCGCTGCAACCGACAGGCGAATTACGGTCAAGTGAACTACAGCACTTTGCTAAGAGAACACTTTAACTTGCGAATTTTAGGGGCACAGTGGGATTTTTTTTAATTTATTTATTTTAATTTTTATGGGACTTAACAGAGGGTTTATCAGTCCCTAAAATTACAAGCTACTTATGAACTAAATTATACTAAAGACAACACAAACATCCATGCCCAACGGGGGATTGGAACCCCTCCTGACAGGGACGGACTCGCTCATCATAGCATAGCGCCTCCGCCACGGCACTGTCTTGAACCATGGTTGTGTACAGGTACTATTTCGCTGTAGTGGGCGGCAGTGACTGCGTTTTACACCATACATTACTGCATATGAAATGTAGCTAATATATCGAAATTGTTTTTAACACTTCAACGAGAGCCACACTTCTATCCATTCTCGAGAAAATAATGTCAGAGTGTTTGAGGGAACGCGGTCGCGGTCTGCAGCTACGCGCAGCTGTTCCCACCTGCAGCGGGGCCAGCCTGCGTCCCCTGGGAGCCGACATCCTGTCCGGAGTGGGCACCACACTGCGCTCGCCCAGTACTGGCTTCCTGGTAGCACAGAGTAACATATACAGAGGAGCAGTCCCCTCTAAATCACTGTCCTACGCTCCCCTCGTATTTCCGAAGGTGCTAGCAGGTGTCAGGCGGATCGCTGGCTTAGGTTGCTTCTCACACGTCAGAGGGTAGCGTGGAGGGGAAGGTGAGGGGAGAGCTCGTGCCGCCTGCCATGAGGCCACGGCTGTGTCCAGCTTGTTGGCGTTTGAGGGGAGGTGGTGGTGGGGGCAACCGCTACCAGCCGCCTGCTCTGGCCAGTTTAAAGAGCTGCTTCTGACTGCAGCGCCATCATGGGTCATCTTACAGAACTGCTGGAAAACCTCCCCCCGCATCCCTGAGCATAGGACTGGGCCCTTACAGAGGTTTCCCGTCTGTGCTGGTAGTATTGTGCACACCTGCGGCAGTGGTTCACTTTCGTCCTTGTAAAATAAAGTTTCGGGACACCTTACTCAATTCAGGACAACCCAGTGCTGTACGACACCAGCCATCCAGACTACATGAGGAATAAACTGAAGGACGAAATATGGAAGAAGATTGCATAGTAATTACATTACAACAATTGTAAGTACTTCTTGATTCATTTATTTGTTCAGTTTACATCCATCTTCACAGCAAACATTTATATTAAGGATATGATGTATTCAGTTGAGTACTGAGTACTTCTTATTGCTGCGTACTGCCACTGAACAGAACCTTACAGCGAATTAAAATAATCGTAAAATCTTTCTTGAGTAAGAAAAGCTTCATTTGTGCTTCTGCACCTGATAGGAGCAGGCGACAGCAGCTGGTTAGTACTCAGTGGTTCAAAGTCTTCCTCCTCTCCCCCAAGATCAGTTGCCATGATGTTCTCAGTCCCCAAATAATTCTGTCAATAGACTGCAGTTTACACTCAAAAGGCTGTTTAAATACACGAAATATGGAGATCAATGTATCAAATGCACACTCTACTGTTTGACGAGTACGAGAAAGCCTGTAGTTAAAAACTTTATTTGTGTCATTAGCAGTAACCCTACATTTAGTGTACGGTGTTTCAATAATAGAAATGCTTCATCACCTACGAAAACGTATGGGGTTTTATTCTGTTTTCCAGGAAGGGATTTATCTGCAGGGATGTTTAAAGTTCCACCAGTCAATTTTCTTCCTAATACTGAATTTGAGAAAATATTTGCATCACTAAATCTGCCCATTGAACCCGCGTCTATAGATGTAAATCTATAATGAGCATCGACATTTGCCAACAATACCACAGAACAGTGTTTATAGTTAAAAAATGAGGTACCAGATAAGAGAGGTTTTCGCAAGGTAATATGTTTACCGTCAATAGCCACAAGACAATTGTAAGATTGCCATGTCCTTTCAAAGTCAGAAGCAATATTTTCCCACATAGCAGTTGTTTGTTCAGGTAGGTATATGGGTTGTAGGTTCTTCCGTATTGCTCCAGAAGCGTCATAAACTATCTTCGATACAGTCCTTTGACCCATGCGGTAGCTTAGAGCGATGGTTTTAAACATGTCACCCGTCGTTAAATACTTAAAACGAAAAATAGAGACAACTGTCTGAGTTTATTCAATAAGCTGAGTGGAGAACACTATTAAAATTTTTCACATTTATGATTCGTGTGCAAATTCAGAAGGTAAAAAAAAACTGTTCAAAATTAATAACTATACAGATTTATCACGTTAACTTACACCAAACTCTATGAGAAACTCTATTCAGAAATTTCTTCCTGCAGGGGAAATGGCGAAAGAAAATTGGAAGAAACTTAGAGACTGTCACAGAGATGCCCTCCGCAGACAGAAGAAGACAACGATCTCAATCCGTCCGTGGACATATCAGAATCAGATGGCATTTTTAATTCCACACATGACAGAAATACGGTAACCAATATGACTGAAGAGGAAAAAAAGTGCAACGAGCATTGGAAATGAAGACGGAGGAGATGATCTTGCCTGTACACAGACGAACGAATCAGAAGACGATCTGGGGTCACCGTTTTCAGTGAAGAAAAGGAAGAAAAATGCAGATGTCAAGCAAATCATTATTGAAACCATTAATAGCTATGAGGAAAGAGCAAAGAAAAGAGACACTTTATGCGAAAGATCACTACACCAAGAAAATGACGCCTTATACCAGTTTTTATACCAGTTTTTCATGTCGATGTACCTGTCGACAAAAGAGATGCCGAAAGCCAACCAGGCATCTGTATAGAAAAAAGTGTTTCAGATAGTGTCTGAAACGGAAGAAAGGATTTTAAGTACACTAGTGATTCAACGTGAATCATGCAACACTAAAAACACTTCATCTGCCACTTCATTATCGTACGCTCCTGAGATGGAGTTTGAACCTTTGGAGCATAATTCATGATAAGCAATGTTATAATGTGTACTATTTGTGTTTCATATGGAATTTATTTCTATAAAGTTCAATAAATATTGAGCGAAAAAAAAAAGTTACTTCAATTACATACCTCAAACAAACAGCTAATTTTTCTTTTGTAGGTTTGGGCTCCCACCTGTAACTTGCTTTTCCTCTTATGTCTTCTTCTATCAATGTGTGTACCTCTTCGAACTGCCGTCTATTTAGTCAGAAGCTTTACTTGAACACTTGATCAGAAACATCTGTAGACAATACGTATTCGCCATGTGTTTTTCGCTTTTGCATGTACTTGCTCCTCCATAGAGTTATTTCTGTGTTTTCTTGTGCACTGTACAACAAAACTACATTCCTGAATTCTGAATCATAGTCGGAATGCAAGTCTAACTGCATAGACAAACTCGCAGTGGACATAGTTGCGTGCTCCGTGCTCGGCCAGCGGTGAGCCAGTACTGAGCTCTCCTCTGACTCTCCTCTGCCTCTCCTCTGCCTGCGCTGCGTCAAGTGTGCGCTGACCTGCAGAGGCCCTGCGCCTCGCCTCTGCCTCTCCTCTGCCTGTGCTGCGTCAAGTGTGCGCTGACCTGCAGAGGCCCTGCGCCTCGCCTCTGCCTCTCCTCTGCCTGTGCTGCGTCAAGTGTGCGCTGACCTGCAGAGGCCCTGCGCCTCGCCTCTGCCTCTCCTCTGCCTGTGCTGCGTCAAGTGTGCGCTGACCTGCAGAGGCCCTGCGCCTCGCCTCTGCCTCTCCTCTGCCTGTGCTGCGTCAAGTGTGCGCCGGGCCTAACAGTGGACCGTACAGTATGTTGCTGCAACTGCTCGGCAGTCGGCGTCCGTGACGTCACCGCGACTGCCGAGTCTCGACCGCTCTGGAAGCAGTCTGGCGGTCGGCCACGACTGCCGGCTCCACGACCGCTGCACCTTTTGTATCACCATATGCATATATATTTCACTAGCTGAACCCCCGCTGCTTCGCATGCGTAGGCTGGTCGGACTCCACCAGTTGTTTCTTTTTCAATCTGATGAAGAATCCATATCTTAAATTTCGTAGTTATAGCTTGAAATTTCAGTTAACAGCACCATATTTTTGAAAATGACTTTTGCATCTCGTATTTCACCCCCTTATTGGTCGAATTTCCAAAAATACCGAAACCATTATTTTTTAACGTCTAACAAACTATACAAATATCAATTTTTGCACCTCTAGCTTCAAAATTGTATCAATAGCAACGTGTTTTCAAAAAGAATTTTTGATCCTCTATTTAACCCTCTTACTTGTTGACTTTCCAAAAATACTAAAAATCATGGATTTTTAATCCTGACCAAGATTCCATATCCGAAGTTTCGTAGTTGTAGCTTACAATTTGAGTTAACAGCAACATATTTTTGAAAATCAATTTTTTTGCGTCACCTACTTTACCCCCTTATTTGTCGAATTTCAAAAAATGCAGAAACACGTATCTTTTAAATTCGAAACCTGAATTTAAATCCGAAATTTTGTAGTTCTAGCTTCAAAATTGCCTAAATAACTACTTATTTTCAAAACACGTTTCATCTCCTATTTCACCCCCTTACGGACGGAATATCGAAAAATCGCTTCTTAAATGACGGCTACAGAGTAAGATCAACACCCAGCACAAATTTCAAGTTTCTATCTTCAGTGGTTTGGACTGGGCGATGATGAGTCAGTCAGTCAATCAGTCAGTCAATCGGGACACTTCCTTTCATATATAGAGATTAATTTGGCGGCAAACGGAAAGTGTGGAAGAAGATAAAAAGAAGGAATCGTACAATATGGAAGCTAGATTATTTCCTTTATTTATGCCTTAGTTCTTCTCCCGGTTGTAGATTCAAAGTAAGAATTTCTGTAGCTGATGAGCAGGAGCCTGAACATGATATAGAGATAGATATTCATGAGAAGTATTGCAGTGTCCGTTAGGAAACTGCCACGTTACCTTATTGATGAACCAACATTTCACATTTAAACCTAAGTTTAAAGACTTAAATCTTCTGAATCGCCTCTCGTCTTACAAGCTGGCATCAGGAGCCTTTTAGAGTTCTTCTTATCCAACTTCACAATAATTAGATGTTTCATGGGTTGGAGACAAAGGCATGTTATGCTGTTACTACTCTTGAAAATAATTATTTATAATATTCTAAACACAATGTAAAAATCACAACAAACTGTACAAACACTGACAAGGAAAGTACATGGGCTCGAACAAACATATCTGTATGAACGTTTGGTTACAGGATCTCTACATACAGCTCAATGTGCTGATGGGTGTCGTTTTTCTGAAAAAAGCTCTGCAACCATGCTCTTGATAGCACTGTCGATGTAATTGTGGACACCATACGTAATGCAGATAGCTTAACTATAACTTATGTAATAATCATTGTACATGTTCTCTAGCGAATTGTCACCAAAATCCATGATGATAGTTGCAACTTTATCCTCCTTCTTCCCAAAAGACTGTTGGTATTCACTGCCACTGCTTCCACCGCCTCTTCCCACACTTACCGTAGCACTACTGCTTGTAATGAGTTTTTCGTCATGATCATCCCCATTATCATTATTATGAGTTTGCAATAACAGTATCTGACTTATGCTCATATTTCCGTACCATAACAGATGCAAATGATTCATCTTCTACACTAATACCATCTTCGCGAAGAAGGGTTCTTCGTAACTTCATCTCAACTAATCGCAATACATTAGCACGATTGATTAGCAATCGCCGCACTATCTAACAGTTCACTACACAAATAACATCACAAAACGCAACCTCGGAGGCACACTGCACCGTCCCTACTGGCGAACCGATAGGTCAAAGTGCAACGCGGCATGGCTCACGCAGAGGCTTCTAACGGCCGAATGCAGAGTTTTGCAGATGTGGGAGTATCACTAGTGCAATAAGGGATCTTTACGTTATCTCTCATACGATTTTGGTGTATATGTGTTTGTTCGAGCCCAAGCACTTTCCTTGTGAGTCAATTCCATATAAATCTTTTATCTTCGCAGACGGCCTGGTGGCTGAGCAGCCTGCAGCACTCCAGTCATGTTCTGCACGGCCACAATGGTTGGGGGTTCGAATCCCCTCTCGGGCATGGATATTTGAGCCACATTTAGTCTTAGCTAGTTCATAAGTAGTTTGTAAGTTTAGGGACTGATGACCCTGTAGTTAAGTCCCATAATCTCTACAAACATTAGACCATTTGTTATCTTTGTAGTCATTTATCTTATTTGGTATAAATGCAAAATTATCTGTACTAATCCGATGTTATGAATATGTATATTTTTATACAGCAACTTAACGTAACGCCAGTGCTAGTTCTTCATCATCTTGGATTAGAGTTTGCACTGCATTGATAGCTTACATACTATATTTTCTTTCTCCACGCTTAAAATAAAATTGAACTGAAATAGATTAATCCTCTGTACGTCTCTTCATCATTTCACAAATGACCTGTTATTACGTTAGCATAAATAACTTTTCCGTGTTTGGAAAATGCTGTATGTGTAAGATATCGTAAACAGTACCATTATTTCCTCTTTCTCTCTTTCCTCATCCACCAGAAAACCTAGAATGGTATTGGTAAATGCGTGTTATTTTAAAAAAAAACAGGGCACTGAGTGGTGTGACTACTGCGGTGGCCAGTCACAACGAAATAGGCGGGCAGCGATGCTCAGCAGCTACGACTGACAGCTACTGCGGCTGCTATGGCGGGCAGTCACAGCCAAACAGATACCTTAAGGTACTGCTAGAGGACGAGCCTGAACTACAGTGTTTACTGCACTGCCAGACGGTGAAAGTATTCCCCAGCACCCGTTGACAAAAGCACCGTTTCCCCCGCATCCTCTTATGTCACTGCAGGATAGGGCAGGTCGGAGCTACTATGAGGTGGACCTCGTATTTATATGTACTATAAAATACCAGTATATTCATTCATAAGAGCACTAAAATCTGGTAAGTATGTTCTAAAACTTGAAAATATGTTTAAAAATAAAACATTATTTCAACTTTTTTACATCTTGATAAACTCATTAACAAAATTAATTATGAGTACTTTCTTTATCTCTGTCTATTCATATCTCTCAATCAACAACTCCTGAAAATAAAATTAAGTGAGTAGTCCTGTCACATTAACTAACTACAGTTTCCCCTCTTGTCCTTTGGAATAGTCGCCATCTGTAATCATGCATTGCTCAGCTCTGCGACACATGACTTAGAATCTTTGCATCGATTGAAGTCTGGAGGACTGACATTAGGCGAGTATTATTGATTTTCAAATTTCACGACAATGCTCGCCCACACCCAGCCAAAAACGTCCAGGAACACTTTCAATTACTTATTGAACAAGAACCAAAATTGGACATATCATATCATAAATATGACACTTTGAAGAGAAACCCGGAAAGTTGTTTTTTTTTTTTTTTTTTTTTTTTTCATGTACACCACCACAGTGTAGATTGGCGATAGCGCTAGTAGCAAACATGGCGAGTTTGGGTGCAGAACTAGCTTTCTGTGTATTGTCGTGTGGATCGCTATGCAGTGATTCGCTTGCTTTCTCCTTCTGTCTGCAGGCACTTAAGCCAGAATTTGAGTTGAATATTATGCTCCACACTCCTAAACAATTATCACTTCCGTCTTATTCATTACTATAATCTTGGTTCAATTATCACTGGGGAACAAGTTTCTGGATGGAATTCATATTGTACATAACAGTAGTAAAAGAAAATTAGACTGTGTAAATATAGATCTCGAGACAGCAGTGGGTGTAGTCACGGTTAAGTTGCTGTTAAATTTAATACAATTAATTGGGGGCAGTGGATGGGAGGCAGCTGGTGGGGGCAGTTTGAGGTGGTGCCAGTTTGTTGGGAGTGGACAGATCCGGACATGTGGGGGGTTGGCACCACACTGGCGGTGGAGGTAGGGGCGGGTGTCGGTCTAGTATGTGTGGAGGGGTGTGGGGAGTAATGGTACACTCCAGCCAAAAAAATGGGTTATTGCTAATAGCATTCAAAGAAATACAAATTTCGAATTTCCTGGGGGACGCCATCTTGGATGACGTCATTGGAGTGGGGGGTCGGTCAGGAGTGGTATGGTGTCGAAGACAAACAAAAGACGGGCGATTCTCACTGTGCCAATATCGCCATTACCCGACTACTCATAACATTATTCCCTAACATCGCAACATACTTTGGAAATCGAAAAAGAAGGCTTTCCGGAATATATTATTCACCACTGCTACAATTTATAGCTGGACAATAACTTCCCAAACTACGCCCGAATTTTGAAGACCTTGCTCCACTCTAAACACATATAATCGTTTCGCAGTGTGACTGTGCAACCCAGCCGTGTAGCAGCGCTGCAGTTGCGAAGCTGAGAACTGAGACAGGGCTAGAAGCGTGTCTGGAGCGCCTGCTTGGAGCCGGCGAGGTTGCTTAGTGCCTAGAGTCAGAGGGCTAGCTGTCCTCTGTATCAAACTACCGGAAGAAAAGTAATAACTGGACAAGGAGACCGCTGGCCCGAAGCAGGAAATCCGGTTCGAATTCTGTTCCAGAACACATTTTCAACTTCTCCATTGAATTCACGAGGGTTGGAACTATTTATTCACAACTGATACAAAAGCGTTACATGTTTGCATCTGTTTCTGTCATTCAAAGTAGTCACCAGCGTTCTGTAAAACCTGTTGACAGCGATGTGGAAGGCGTCGTATATACTGTAGTTAGCAGATCCTGTACTGTTGGTGGTGCGAATGAAGCGATCTACTGCCTGTCAGATCTCTGTAACAGTTCTAAAGCCAATGCCACGAAGTGGTTCTTTCATCTTCGGAATTAAATCAAAGCCACAAGGACTTAAGTCTGGGGAGTATGTTGGATTGCACAGTACTTTTCAGTCCCATCGACCGAACAGAGAAGCCAAACAGAGTACCCGCGTATTGTCGTGCACAATGATCGTTGGGTTGCTGCTTCTTTCGCAAAAGCTAGTTGCAGGTGATTCTGCAAAAGCGAACAGTAATACTATGCACTGACGGTCTGCCATGGAGAAACGTAGTGCTTTAGGATGACACCATCACAGTCGCGCACGAGAACCACCAGTACTTTCACTATACTGAGGCTCTGACGCACTTTAGACTTTCACGGTGACCCCTAATGGCGGTATTCGTTGGATTGGCGTTTCAGTTTTGCTTAGAACAATATGGCCCATCTTCTGACCAGTGTCGTAACGCATCTATTTCTGCGTTTCCGTCAATAGTGATGAAATTTTTCGCATGTCCAGGCCTTCCTTCATGCGGCGAAGCACAGTCGTAAGGGCCAATCCGGTTTCGTGGGCGAGCTCACGAATCGTCTGGCGTCGATTGTTGTCCACTAACGCGGCAACAATATGCACTTCTTTTTCAGAGACGCTAGGACGACCTGCCCGATGCATGTCCGCCACAGTTTACCGACCTCCGTTGAACGCTTTTACTCAGCGGCTGCAGTTCCATACGACAATGCCGATTCCCCGCACGCTTCTTGACTGTACGACCTCTGGCACACTCAATCTCGCTCCAACTCTGTTGTCCCTGTTTCGAAGACGTAGTGACACCGTTGAGTTACACCGCTCGCTCACTAGTGACCGTGTTTTCCTCAATTGTGCAGACGCTGGTAAAGTGGAACGGATGAATCCAATTGCTCGGAGGTAAGGTAGGTATCAGGGACAATAGTAGATTCCAATGCATAGTGTCACCACAGCAGTGGTTAAGTCCCAAGCCTCGTATTCCAGAACCCTGTAAAAGACACGATATTTGAATGTTTTCTAGTCGAAAATACTGATTTCTATAAGAAAAGATTTCGTTCCGAACACTAACCTATGAAAATATTATTTGCCATCCGTAAGGCGCGGTGGAGTAGCCGAGCTTTGTACGGTGCCTAGCTGCGCAGCGCGCGTTTGCTTGCTGTCGGAGGTTCGAGTCCTCCCTCAGCCATGGATGTGTGTGTCCTCCATCGCTTAGTTTAAGATGGTGTAAGTAGTTTGCAAGCCTACGCACTGATAACCAGATTACTTAACCCTTTAAGCATACTGTAGCTGATCAGCTACATACCTTATTTTTTATATTCTCTTTCAAACTGATCAACATTTTACCAAAAATTCATTTGTAGCTGATTGTATACATAGTCCAAATATTCTAGTAGCTCGTCCTAGAAATTATAGATTTCAGAGTGCTACTGAATCATTTCTATCGTTACATTGAGTTACTCCTAACATGTGCGTTTGTTTACATTAATGTTCCTCCTTTGCGATATAAAAGTAGTCAATCACATACTACTGTTGAATTATGAGTTACTTTCTGGAAAGATAAGAGACATTATAGTGACATTTACTACATCAGCTACATCATGGGAGCACTATATAGCTGACTAGCCTGGAGGTTTTGTAGCTGGTAGTGCATAATAATTTTAAGGAATTTTTTAAGAATATTTTTCTCGGTATATATGTACTATACATTAATCGTGGTCGTTTTTATAGCTTCAAATAAAATGTCATGCTTTAAAGGGTTAAATTACATATGTTTACAAATATTTGAAGATTTTCTTAGACGTAAATCTACAGATTTACGAAACCAGAATGGCTTTTAAAACAATTTGAAAACACTAAAATGTTCACACACTTAGCCTTGTGTCATATTTCCATCTGTTATTAGAGTATGATTTCAATTAATCGAATTCAAAGGAATCAACTTATGACTAACAGCAGTTGTTGTTGTTGTTGTTGTTGTTGTGGTGGTCTACAGTCCGCAGACTGGTTTGATGCAGCTCTCCACGCTACCCTGTCCTGTGCAAGTCTCTTTAACTGAGAATACGTTTGGCAACCTACATCCTTTTGAATCTGTTACTGCATTCGTCCCTCGGTCTCCCTGTACGATGTTTACCCCACGCACTTCCTTCTAATGTTATGTTGACAATTTCTCGATGTCTCAGAATGTGTCCAACCACTCTATCCCTTCTCTTAGTCAGGATATGCCAGAAACTCCTTTTCTCCCCGATTCGGTTAAGCACCTCCTCATTAGTTACGTGATCTGCCCATCCAATTTTCATCATTAGTCTGTAGCACCACATTTCATAAGCTTCTATCATCTTTTTATCTGAACCCCTTATCGTCCACGTTTCACTCGCATACATTGCTACACTCCAGACAAATGCTTTCAGAAAGGATTTCCTAACATTTAAATTAATATTGGATGTTAACAAGTTTCGCTTCTTTAGAAACGCTTTTCTTTCCATACTCATTCTGCATTTTATAGCTTCTTCATTTCGGCCATCAAAAATTATCTTTCTACCCAAATAACAAAATTCATCTACTAGTTTTATTATCTCATTACCTAATCTAATTCCTTCAGCATTGCCTGATGTTCTGACATTGCATTCCATTACCTCCGATTTGATTTTGTTAATGTTCATCTTATATCTTCCTTTCAAGACACTGTCCATTCCATTCAATTTCTCTTCCAGATCTTTTGCGGTCTCTGACAGAATTATCATATCATCGGCAAACCACAATGTTTTTATTTCTTCTCCCTGCACTTTAATGTCCTCTCCAAATTTCTCCTTCCATTCCTTCACTGCCTGCTCAATGTACAGATTGAACAACATTGGGGAAAGGCTACAACCCTGTCTTACTCCCTTCCCAACCTCTGCGTCCCTTTCTTGCCCTTCGATTCTAATAACCGCTGTCTGGTTTTTGTATAGGTAGAATATAACTCTTCGCTCCCTATATTTTACCACTGATACCTTCAGAATTTGGAAGAGTGTATTCCAGTCGACATTGTCAAAAGCTTTCTCCAAATCGACAAACGCTAAAAACGTACGTTTCCCTTTCCTTAGCCTATCTTATAAGATAAGCCGTAATGTGAGTATTGCTTCCTGCGTTCATACATTTCTCCTAAATCCAAACTGATCATCCCCGAGGTCGGATTCCACAAGTTTTTCCATTCGTCTGTAAATAATTCGTGTTAGTATTATGCAACCATGACTTATTAAACTGATAGTTCTGTAATTTTCACACTTGTCTGCACTTGCTTTCTTTGGAATTGGAATTACGATATTCTTCTTGAAGTAGGAGGGTATTTCCCATGTCTCATACAACTTGCAAACCAGGTGATACAATTTTTCATGCCTGGCTCTCCTGTCGATATCAGCAGTTCACACGGAATATCACCTACTGCCGCGGTGGAGTAGCCGAGCAGTCTAAAGCACCTCGCCGTGGAGGTTCGAGTCCTCCCTGGGGCATGGGTGTGTGTGTTTGTCCGTACGTTAGTTTACCTAGGTTTAAGTAATTTGTAAGCTACGGACTGATGACCGCGCAGTTTGGTCCGATAGATTTACAGACATTTGAATATATTATCAGCTACTCCAGGTGCCTTGTTTAGACCCAAGTGCTTCAGCGCTCTGTCAAATTCTTCTCGCAGTATCATACCTCCTATCTCATCTTCCTCCACTTCGCCTTCCATTTCTAGAATATTGCCTTCAAGTTTATTTCCTTTGTATAGGCCCTCTATATATTCCTTCCACAGTTCAGCTTTCCGCTCTTTGCTTAGTATTGGTTTCCCGTCTGAGTTCGTGATATTCATACAGCTGCTTTTCTTGTCTCCAAATATCTCTTTTATTTTCATGTAGGCGGTATCTATCTTCCCCCTAGTTCTGCATTTGTCCTCTAGCCACTCCTGCTTAGCCAGTCTGCACTTCCTAACAATTTCATTTTTCAGACGTTTGTACTCCCTTTTTCCTGTTTCACTTGCTGAATTTTTCTATTTTCTCCTTTCATTAAGTTCAGTATATTCTGTGTTATCGAGGGATTTCTATTAGGTCTTGTCCTTCTGCTTATATGGTCCTCTGCTGCCTTCACTACCGTGTCTCTTAGAGCTACCCATTCTTCCTCTACTGTATTACTTTCCCTCGTTTCAGCCAATCCTTGCCTAATGCTCCCTCTGAAACTCTCAATCACCTGTGGTTCCTTCAATTTGTCCAGGTTCCATCTCCTAAGCTTTCTACCTTTCTGCAGTCTCTTAAGTTTTAATCTGCAGTTCATAACCAATAAGTTATGGTCAGAGTCTGTATCTGTCCTTGGATACGTCTTACAGTTTAGAACCTGGTTTCTAAAACTATTCCTTACGATTATGTCAATCTGGCACCTTCCAGTCTCTCCTTCCACGTATACAGCCTTCTTTCATGATGATTAAACCAAGTGTTGGTGATCATTAAATTGTGCTCTGTGCAAAATTCTACCAAGCGATCTCCTTTTTCATTCCTTTTTTCCAGTCCATATTCACCTACTACATTTCCTCCTCTTTCCTCCTACCGAGTTCCAGCAACAGAAAATTCTAGAAGGCGATATCCTGTTTCATTCTTTTTTCCCAATCCATATTCACCTACTACATTTCCTTCTTTTTCCTTTCCTACTACCGAGTTCCAGTCCCCCATCACAATCAAGTTTTCGACTCCCTTAACTTTCTGAACGTTTTTTCTCCTTATACATTTTTTTCGATATCCTCATCATCGGCCGTGCTAGTTGGCATATAAACTTGCACTACTGTGGTCAATGTTGGCTTTGTGTCTATATTTACTACGATAAAGCATTCACTATGCTATTCATAGTAACTTACCCGCATTCCTATTTTTTTATTCATTACCAGACCTACTCCTGCGTTACCACCAACTTATTTTGTATTTATAACCCTGTACTCACCTCACCAGAAATCCTGTTCAACCTGCAATCGAACTTCACTAATCCCTACCATATCTAACTTAAACCTATCCATTTCTCATTTCAAATTTTGTAGCTTACCTACGCGATTAAGGGTTAGAACATTCCATGCTCCGCCCTGTAGAATGCTTGTTTTGTTTTTCTTGATGACGACATCCTCCTGAGTAGTCTCTGCCTGGAGATCCAAATGGGGGACTATTTTACCTCCGGAATATTTTACCCAAGAAGATGCCATCATTATATGGTCATACAGCAGAGCTGCATTTCTTTGGGAGAAGTAACGACTGTAGTTTCCTCTTGCTTTCAGCCATTCGCAGTAACTGTATAGCAATGTCATGTTAACTGATGTTAGAAGGCCAGCTCAGTCAATAATCCAGACTGTTGTCCCTGTAACTACTGAAAAGGCTGCTGCCCCTCTTCAGGAACCACACGTTTGTCTGGCCTCTACACAGATACCCCTCCACTGTGGTTGCACCTATGGTACGGCTATTTGCATCGTTGAGGCACACAAGCCACCCCACCTCAGCAATGTCTGTGGTTCATGGGGGTGGGACTAACAGGCAACTATTTAAAAGTGTCTGACCTGGACACTATAAAATTTGTAAATAGACTAACAGCAGACTATTTCCAAATTTTATACTGTCCTGGACAGACACTTTTAATTTTTTAAAATATGACCGACAGGCCAGTTGGTTTCGTCTGTAACATATCACAAAGTGCATCGTGTTTTATAATTCAATGGCCGCACTGACTTTGAAAGATTTAAACGCTATTTATGTTAACCTGTAGAAATACGTATTTCGCTGCAGTCTGTCGGTCATCGGTCACTAATTATAGTTAAGTTCTTCACATTTTGGCTAACTGTTGTGGATAACATACTGTACAACAGCGATCAAAAACAGCGTATAAAAGACAATTTTTCTCCGTTCTTTCATTTCTTCAAATCAATCAAGCTTATACTTTTATTCCAACAATCATTACTGAAAATGTAAACATAAAAATAAATTAGTTACATAGTGGAACACGTCCACATAACATGATCCATTTAATTGACTCCCCATGAACAAATGTTGACAAGCTTCAGACATTTTTTTTAGGGTAGCAAGACACTCACTCGCAATATGCGAGGTACCAGACATTATATATTGATTTAGTTCTATCTGTATGTAAAATTCTGAGTCTCTATGTCGTACATGAGGCACCAAATATCTATTAGTGTGTACTGTGATGTGCTCCCACTGGCTCTGACTTCCACAGAATGAATGAAACTGTATGTAAGAGAGTTTAGGAAGTGCTAGGCGCGCCTCGTCTGTTTTGTGTCGTCATTTCTTTCAAACTCTGGGCATTGAATGTCTCTGGGCGAGAAGTAGGTTTGCCAACTGCTGAGGAGAACCCAGTCTTAGCAAAGATTCCTAATGTAGCTTGCTCTTAACCTCCTTGGCTGGGAGTTGGAAGGTTACCTGCCTGATAAACGGTGATGCTCTCTGGGCTCCCCTCCACTACCCCTCCTCGGCAACGGTTAGGTGGTGGTGAAGAGAGCTAATCATTTACTTCTTGGTTCCTGGTAGGGTAAGTACCTCTGGGTTTGTTTCTGCTGTGGTCTCGTGGCCTGACTTAGTTCAGGCTCCATAGCCGTACTTATGCCTTTTTGCAAGTTTAATTCTGGGATTAGCAGCTTCACTATGGGTAGCAGTGAGATTTTGCTTAATTTCCTACAGGATTGCTAATTTGATGTCGATTTTTGCTGGAATCTGATTCCGAGGTTCTGATGGTGTTTCGTTGGCATAGTTCTTGCACTTTATAACTTTTAAATCACTTCTTCGCCTATTTAATGTCTATCGCATTCTTATCGTAGTTGAATTCTAATATTTTTGGGGATTCGCGGTGCCTATACTGTTCGTACCTTGTCGACAGAACACGTGGACGATATCATACTAAGCTTTCAGCTTTTCCATCATTCAGTGCACATGAGTGGTTAATAATTGTATAGCTAATTTGCTAATGTGTCTCCTAATGAGTTTAGCGTGATAATTTTCCCTGACTGTGTACTTGTCGGCCCACGTGTGCGCCGATTAGCGTGTTCCCTGTCATGGTTATTACTATTAAATAGGTCTTTTCCTCCGTGTAGAAAGAACCGTTGCACGACGTATATTGTGTTTTTAATTTTCATAAAATAAAATAATTTCAATTAACTGAAATTTGTGACCGAACTCTGTATTGTGTTGTAGCAATCTGTAACCTTGCTTATCTAACAGATATCATCCCTCTGATCAGAAAGAATGGTTACACGATATATTTCGCGATCTTATTCTCTTCGATATTGATTTTGTTAACTTTATGCATATTTTGTGTTCTGACTTAGTAGAGTGCTGTATTGACCCAACAACTTTAACCTTCTGTAGTTATCTTCTCCCTGTGCTAATCGAACGCCAGAGCTACCGTTTTTAAGATATTATTTAATGAAATCTTGATTTAATGTATAGTTAGAAGTTCTAGGGAAACTTTAACTTCCTTCTGTACACCGCACTTTGTGGTCTTAAATCAAGTGCGTTTGTTTCTGATAGTTTATCATGAGCCTAAGCCACTAGCTTGACACGTTATGGAAGCGAAGTACTATTTCATTGTGCGCGAGTGAACCTTCGACCTGCATTCTCCACATTGCTTGGCTGTCGTCTTGGTGTATTGGTGTCAGGTACTTGGTAAGTACATGCATGGCTTGGCGTATGAATCTGTGTATGAATGTGCTGCAATTCCTCCGTTCCCCCCTGTGAAACGTGATCATAATTAACCCGTACTCAACTTTGCAGGTGGGCAATTTTAGGGCCATGTAATTGTGGATATTTTGAACATTTTGTAAGGTGTGTTTTTTCTTGTATTTAAAAAAATTGTCTTCCCCACTTGTTGTTCTTGTTTTGAACAATAAATGAAATTGTTAAACTATAATCCTTTTTTTGCTAATTTAAATTCTGTCTGTATCATTTTTTTTTTTTTTTTTTTTTTTTTATTAATGTGGGGTAATTTGTTCATGTATCTTGTGTCTCTGCTCCCTTCTGGAGTAGATAATAGTTGCGTTTCCGTTGCCAACATTTATTTTTGATTTATATCCATGATTGCGGATCATTATTTAATTGGGTTCAGTTTCTTCGAAGGATTACAGTAAAGGTAGAACTGTTGCATAACTTATAGAATCAGAGTTTTGCTTAAGGGAACTGTATACTTCTACCGCTGTGTGAATATCGCCGTAATTAGATTTTTGTGAGCAAGCAGTAAATTGTTAACTTCACAAACACGGCTAGTTAACAGTCAAGAGAACAGCGGGCGAGTTTCAATATGCACTAATCTCTCATATATGTATTTATATGCATTATCAAACAAGTATGTAAAATTATTATGGGGATGTTCGTAGGTCTGTGCAACAAAAATCCCCCATCATAATTATATAAGCAACACAAACGAAGAATTCATCGCCGCCTTGTCAAGCAAATAAAAAATATTAGCTGAAGCCATAAGCTGTCCGACTTGTCTCGCACGCAAGCATCGCGACTATCCTCAAGGAGAAAAGGAGGAGCTCCTCGCCCACTCTGAGGTCGCCCTGCCAGTCCTCAGCCAGGTGTTTGTCCGGTCAAATCTGATCGCGTGTATTTATCAAAGCGAGGAGCTGGCGACGTTGTAAATAGAGCAGTCCGCGGGAATATAGAGAGAAACGTATCGCAACAGACATCCCACCACAAGCTGGTTGCACACACACCGAATTTGGGCGGCCGATAAAATATCGGCTGGTATTTTATTGGTGGAGCGCTGCTTGCACGCAAGTCGGAATTTTACCAGTCAACGAGCTGTCGCTCGGCTGTCGTGGTCGAGCGAAGTTGATTTCAAACATAAATTAATGAATCCCATACTATTTTGCATAATGTTATCTGACAAATATTGCTGACACGATACAAAAACACCAATAAATTACTGTATAACAGAGTATTTGTGTGCCTCTTACGAAATGAATCTTTTTTTCTTTGCTCTCCATTTCGACATAAACCTCATCCATTTCGCAGGAAACTTGTCACTATGCATCCTATCTTTTAAAGTGACCAAACATTTTCATTTTGTTCCACAAAACTGATTGTGCTTCCTCTACAGAAATAGGTATATAAGCATTTATCTTTTAACCCTTAAATGCATTTCTTTTTACTTAAAAGTTTTCGTGTTCTATAAGTTGTAGAAACGAAGGGAGAAAGAAAATTCATATGTTGCTAGTTTTTAGCTTGATATACAATTTTTTTCAAAGTTCGGTAGTATAGACAAATTTTTGTTCTTATTATAGTTTTCCATACCTGTCTTAGTTTGAGTGATTTTTTTTCTCAATCCAAAACTGGATGTATAGTTGGAAAACAAAACGTCAAAATCTGCAAAATTATTACACCTCCGTTTTCTCCAAACACAAGAAAAGATGAAACTTCCTGGCAGATTAAAATTGCGTACTGGAGCCAGGTTCGAGTCCCGGTTCCGGCACGCAATTTCAATCTGCCAGGAAGTTTCATATCAGCGAACAATATTCATTCTTACAAGAAAATATGTTAACAGAAGCTCACACTGCAGCCAACCTTGAAACAGGAAGCACCATAGACACTATCTACAAACTCTGTTCAAAACGTGTTAGTAGACAAAATTCCCATTAGATGCGGATATAACAATATTGCAATCATTGTTGCAGATCAACACCATGCATTTAAGAATTAATCTGTTCTATGCTTCAAAACAGGCAAATGGCCATGTCTGTGCGGATATAGTAACAAGTTATATCCCTTGCGGAAATACAGATAAAGCTGCAAGAAAATTGAATAATCGACACCTTTAGTAATCGATAAGTTGATGTTCTGGGTTGTACGGGATCGTGTCTTGATAGCCGATAGCTCAGAGGGCTAACCGTCCTCCTAATAAATCAAACAAAATGAAGATCTCAGGAACATCATGGATTAAAGACACGATCTACCTGAGGAACAATTAAGAAAAAACCGGGTTCGTGTCCCAGTCTGGCATAAAATTTCAACTTTGACATTGACTTTAATTCAATGCCCTGAAACAGACGAGAAACTGATATATTTGTAATGTATTGTATACTAAGGCGTCCAACTTCTTCGGATCACAATGCGGGACGTTTCGAGGATGTGGTTTGAGGACTTTGAGCGCGTGTCTCAGTGTTACTGGTGGACTAACGTTGTTGGAGGCCCGGGGCGGCAAAACAAAATGACGTCCGCCCGTCCTCTTGGAAACAATGTATTTAAAAAAAAAAAAAAATAAAACAGAGAATACCCCATTGGGGGTTTTGCACCGCACTTTTGAAGGTGTTGTATACTTCTGTAAATAAGGAAACTCCTTTTACAAGTCCTTGTGACAGTACCAATTTTGAAATCAATGTCCCGAGTGCGGCCTATATTATGTCTCGCAGGACCCACATTTGTACTGCTTCGGATGTTTAAATTTTCTATTAAATTCTTGTTTTGCTGTATGCCTTCATTAATGAGTGAGAATTTTGTGTCTCTGTTTGTGACACGAGCACTAGAAACGTAAGACACAATAATAGGCAAATCGACGGTAATTTTCATTGTCTTTCTGTTTATTTTCAGACGAAAACGTGAACATAATGTTTTTTTTTTTTCCAGTCAGACAGTCGTAGCACATGCAAAACATCGCGGAAATTTTACTCTGACAACAGTCAACTGAAAGCCCATTAAATTGGTCCAACAGTACCATACTACGAGTACTTTAACGGTATTGAAGGAAGAGAAGTCAATAGCTGACGTGTAAATTAGTCCACCGAACCGAAATCGGGGAAGCATGCAAACACAAATCAACGATGTCGAGTCTCCGCGAGGACTAACTTACAACCTAAACAATCGCCGGTTGAACTTCTGCATCACCCGGAAGTTTTCGTCTGGAATCTATTAAGATATCTGCCAAATTCCGAGATCTAAGAGTGGTGCCCTGGGCTAACAGCAAGTGATGTTTCATTCAGATGTGTATTTATTTCTGTTTTATGTACACTAGACAACGACAGTTACTGCATATAATCACACTCTTAGAGCCGATTCATGATATGAACGTACGCTTACGATACGTGGGAATAATCTGCAGTCGGTGGAATATGAAAATTACCAAAATGCGGGACAAGTGGGACAAATTAGGCCTTTTGGCGGGACACTTTTATTGAGTCTCCCAACGGAGGACTTTGCGGTAGAATCCGGGACGGTCCCGCAGAATCCGGGAGGGTTGGCCGCCTTACTGTATACGGAACTTACTGCCTAATCAATATTTTATACTTTAGTCCTATAGCGCAAAGTCGCTTAATGGCGAGAACGCACAGGCAGAACTGTGTAGGGAGAACGGCCGGTAAACAGTCGGTGCTGGTGCAAGGTCCCAGTTGACGACGTACGCCACTGTACAACCGGAGCCGGAACCTGCAGTGGCTATATGCAACACCACCTAGAGTCAAGGCCTTACAAGGCCTCGCTGGATGCCCGCTACGAGGCAGTGGGCGTGCCCCAGCTGCCGGTCATTCAGCTGTCGGCCGCGGCCTGGTCAGTGTGACGTAGCAGGGCCTGTTGTAAGGACTTGTCTCTAGGTGGTGTTGCTATATGGTGCCCTACAGTGTCGGCTGACTGGCTTTTTTCCGGTGCCGGTCTGTGAAAGTGGCCAGTATGCTATACAGCTCCAATGCCATTCAATGGTCCACTACTGGAATGTGGTGATATTTAACCGGCCGTCTATAAATCGGCGTGTGTGCATCCAGCCTCACTGATCACACTACTGGGACGAAAACCCCCACTGATTAGGCAGATATTATTCCCATAATCGTCAGCTGCCTCTCTTATTTTCCTCACGTCAGTTTCCTAGTTTACGTCCTTTATAAGCGGGACATAATTTCGGCAGCTGACAGTAAGCTTGTTACAAAAAAAATGTTCAAATGTTTGTAAAGTCTATGGGACATAACTACGGGGTTATCAGTCCCTAAACTTACAAACTACTTATGAACTACTTACGAACTAGGACGGCACAAATATCCATGCCCGAGGGGGGGATTCGAACCCCCGACCGTAGTGGCCGTGCAGACCGTGACTGAAAGCTTGTTACATGGTAGTGGTATCGCCACGCAGGAATGTTTGTCGTGTTACTACATATTTTTCTTAAATTTATTACGGGTGTTCTTAAATCGATTTCTTTTTCTTTTACGGCCAGCCATTGACAGCCCAAAACATGATACAGTGGTCAGCTGTACCGTTGCGCTGGTGACAGACGGTCGGCTACACCGTGGGAAAGAGGCCGCTCTCTGCACGGGGCACGCAGAGCGGGATTTAACTTCCTTTCGGTATAGCGGGAACCGACACAGTATACATGCAACGTTTAGCTATTTACTGTTTAATAATTCCAGCATTACTGTAGATCAGTATTTTCGAACATGCGAACCCTTCCAAGTAAATGTACATCTACATACATACTCTGCAAATCAAATTTAAGTACCTGGCGGAGGGTTCATTAACCACTTTCATGACCTTTCTCTACCGTTCCATTCTCTAATAGCGCGCGGGAAGAAAGAACACCTAAAACCTTCTGTTTTATTTCATTGGATGGTCACGTCTCCCTATGTATATGGGGGCTAATAAACTAGTTTCAAATTCAGAAGTAAGAGTCGGTGATTGAAATTTTGCAAATAGATCACGACGCAACGAATAACGTTCTTTTAATGATTTCCACCTCAAATCGTGCAACATTTCCGTGACGCTTTCCCCCTGTAGCGGGATAAAACGAGCTGCCCTTCTCTGATCCTTTTCAATGTCCTCTCTCAGTCCCACCTGGTAAGAGTCCCACACTGGACAACAGTACTCCAGGAGAGTGCGAGGGTGAAGGTCGGGGTGAGAGTTTAAAATAGAGAAAGTTTAATTTTTAAAACTCACAACCACCAGCTGCAAACCAAATTCCTAAACATGCAAAAACACTGGAACTGTGATTGCGACTGACTCGTTTTCTAGGGGATGATATCACACGTTCGCAGCTTTCCTTCCCTGCATATGATTAACAAAACAAATTCATAATAAAATCAAGTTCATGAGAGAAAAGGGTGTACTAACTACTATTTTTGAAAACACGTGAAAGTTCACTTTATGTTGTTTATTTCACAATATTTGAACCCTGTGGCTGATACGTCTGTACGTCGACACATTTACCAAATAAAGTTATAGCTCGTGAGCCCCCAGACAAAATGAATATTTGTTGCGAATTGTTTTCACACCACGTGGCTGTCTCAAACACCGTTTATGTTCATGCCTATGCGACGACACGTGTTACCTCAACAAATCACAGTCACTTTAATTCAATGCGATGCACACCTTGTTCCACCGGCTAAATTCACAAACACACAGTAGCACTCGATTTAACTTGGTACAGTCTACGACGAGCAACCACACGTGGCGATTGCCACAGACAAATCTCAAGTCACCACCTCGAGGTCCACATGCCGACTGCCGCAGAGCGACGCCGCCCGGCCAGCTCACCACGTGCTCACTTCCTGCCCTCGCGCACGCGCCTCCAAAAGCTCAACTGCCGGGGTTTCTTCCCCTACATCATCAACTTCCGCATGTGAGCTGTTCTAATCGATTTGCCAACGTACAGTGCTTAGCCAATACATTTCTAAAACTTTACTTAAAATCAAAATAATTACACTATACATTAAACAAATATTTTCTTACGTTTTTATATTACTATAAACATCCTTTGTACTGTTTATCATAATCGTGGAATTTCTTATACCACAGATAACTGATTTAACTGAATACTTCAAGATAAAATACAAAAGATTAATTGAAAATAAAATGAGAAATAGTTAATATATTATTTTTATAAACAAACATTGCCATGCTAGTTGTGTAACTGTCTTGTCTTCGTTGGTAATTTGTTACTTTTCATTCTCAATTAAACATATTACGTTAGATGTGACTATATCAGCTAATGTACTGTTTATTTATCAACAGGCTATTTTGTAATGAGGGCCTTAATGGTTTCTAACTGCATCGTATTACTTCAAATGCCAGTAGTATTACAATATTTTTGCATTGCACTGTGCCTGGCACTCGCCATTGTCCCTCTCTCCCCTCACCGGAAACGAACTGGAAAATCCTAAGTTAGAACAAGCCACCAACGTCGGCCTGCTCGCTGGCCTCCCGTCAGCTACAAGCACACAGCAAATCTCAACGTGGAGAATTTCTACCTATGGCCTAACTATAAATGTTGTCACCCAACTGTGTACATACATTGCTACCATAATTAATAAGATTAAAATTGTGTAACATTTAGTGCATTGGCATGGTCAATGTTTACAGTGAACTTCATACTGTTTAATTATCAAAAGCTATTAATTACCAGTATTTCTATTGGGCGGTAATCTCACAAGAGGACGCACAAGTGTGATGTACGCAGTCTCTTTGGTGGAGTTGTTGCATCTTCTAAGCGTTTTGGCAATGGAACGTAACCTTTGGTTCGCCTTCCCCACAATATTTTCTGTGTTCTCGCCTGTCTACGTTGTTCGTAACTGTAAGTTCAAATGTTCAAATGTTTGTATAGCTTATGGGACTTAACTACGGGGTCGTCAGTCCCTAAACTTACAAACCACTTATGAACTAGCTAATCCTAAGGACGGCACAAATATCCATGCCCGAGGGGGATTCGAACCCCCGACCGTAGTGGCCGTGCAGACCGTGACTGGAGTGCCTCAGTCCCCTCGGCCACCGCGGCCGGCTTACTGTAAATCCTAGGTACTTGGTAGAATTTACGACTTTAAGGTTTCACTGATTTATCGTGTAATTGAACTTCAGTGGATTTCTTTTAGTGGTTATATTACTTCACACTTTTAATTATTCAGAGTTAATTGCCAATTTTTGCACCATGTAGAATTTTTGTCTAAATCGCTTTGCAGTTGCTTTTAATCCTGTGCTGACTTCACTAACTGATAAACGACGGCATCATCCGCGAACAGTCGTAGAGAGCTACTCAGATTGTCTCCTAAATCGTTTATAAAGACTAGGAAGAGTAGGGGACCTATAACGCTTCCCTGAGGAACGCCAGATATCACTACTGTTTTACTCGATGACTTACCTTCAATGTGTTCTGGCGACCCCCACCCCCCCTCCTCATGTTATCCCTTTCCCTACAGCTTTCCTTTAAATTTTTAGACGAAGTTTAACTTTATTGTACGGAATGGAACAAATTTTCCTATTTTTACACGATTTTCGATAGAAAAGTATATACGTTAACTGTATGTGTTATCTGTTCTTTCTTATATCGGAAATAACAGACCCCTGGTATATACAAAACCGATAACGGGCAATGATCCTTTCTTCAGTGCGGAGGTACTTCTAGACCCTTACTCTTACTATAATCAGTTTGAACAAAACCACGAGTTTGAGTAATAATGGACAGGGGGAAAGTTGAGAATCTCTGTCTGACGGAAGGCGAGCTAGAGTAACCCGCGCAGTTGTAATGACCGCTGTTTCCAGTGGTGTAGGGGTGAGCGCAACAGCGTAGCAAGCAGCATATACGGGTTCTAATCCCAGTTTGGTACACATTTTCAACTTTACCCATTCGCAGTTAATTTGGTGAATCAGAAAAATATATTTTCCTTAAACCGTGTTTCGCGTTTCAGACTATACTCAGAAGTGAATGATGCCCATTAAGAAAGGTCCCACTGTATATACAATCTGTAAAGAAGTAGATCTTTTTTTTCGAATTTTTCAGAATTAGTATATCACGTTCTTTTACGTATCGATTGGTCCCTGAAAACAGTATTTAGACTTTGCGCTTATTCATCATTAACATACAGTATTGCCAAAAATTTTATAATCTATTCAATTTATAACGAATGTTACACAAGGAATCGCGTAAATTTTTAACATTAAATCAATCTCACGTAGGCATACGTTTTTGCATTATTGGTGTTTCTATGGTGCAAGTATTTTCTTCAGTGACGGCGACCCACAGGTTGAAAAACAATCCTGTGGAGCAGTCATGGTTGCAGAAGTCATAAGCAATTTTACACTAATTTAAAAAGCAACTTTATCGTAACTGAAACTTTCGATCAATACAGAAGATGTCCTTATTGGCCACATAGATTCAGCCAATGACGTGTTGGCTTCTTAAATTCAGGCCCCAAGACGTTATGGTGAGCTAGGTAGCAGTTGCTGGTGAGCCTCTGTGAATGTGTTACGTATCTCAGTCATGTTGCTCGGGAGTGTGTAATGAAATAATAAGCGGCAAATTTTCTTTCTGGTGATAAATAGTGTTGTTAGGCACATCCGACAACCAAGCCCTGGCTGCTGCCTCTGCTGCGTGTTCTCCTCAAAGCCGCCATCCGGGTAAGGCTGTTTTGCTTCGCCCGTGGGAACGCCTGTGAAACCGGTAGTCTAGTCCACAAGTAATGCACGGCGGTAGTCCAAGGACTAGCTGTGCTCGTGGAACAGGACGCGGTTTCTTTTCAACCAGTAGTCTGAGAATTTAGATGAACTGTAGCTGCTCTCTCTTCTCTTAACAGTCCGAATCCATAAAATATCGAAGAATTAATTTCCAAAGAAGTACCGGCTAACACTTTTCCCTACAATATCACTTACCTGTCATAGTCGATGTGACTTCGTTTCTTACAGCAGATGTTTCGTTGCCTAGTAAAAAATTAATTTAAAGTAAGGGACAGTAAGGTAAACCATGGACAATGAATGTCAGGATAGCCGGTTGAAACACATAGGCCGCGCGGGATTGGGCGTGCGCTCTAAGGTGTCAAAGATGAAACAAAATGGCTGTTTACATTATAAGAAAGTCAGTTAAAATGTTCAAATATTTGTAAACATATTGGACCAAACTGTCACGGTCATCAGTTCCTAGGCTTAAACTAAAACATATATGGACAATACACACAGCCGGCCGCGGTGGCCGAGCGGTCTGCGACGCGCCAGTCACGTTCTGCACGGCCACTTCGGTCGGGGGTTCGAATCCCCCTCGGGCATGGATATTTTTGCTGTCCTTAGTGTTAGCTAGTTCATAAGTAGTTTGTAAGTTTAGGGACTGATGACCCCGTAGCGAAGTCTCTTAATCTCTACAAACATTTGAACAATACACACATTCCAACGCCCAAGGAAGGACTCGAACCGTCGGTGGGACGGCCGCCCAGTCCATACCATGACGCCTTAACGCCTTAGACCACGCTGCCATTCCCACGCAACTAAGAAATTCACGTTATGTCTTAATCTGTCCATATAGAAATCATTTGCTATGCGTTAGTTCCGCTAAATTCAGAAATGGTAAAACCGATTTCAGTAATACTTTTGTGGCTTAATTCAGGGGTGGTTTAAAAAAAAATGAAACCCCAGGAACAGTTCAAAGTCGAAACTGGTAATTTTGTTTGGGCATCGACACTTAAGATTCGTATTCCATTCTCCGCCACATCGTTCATTCGATAATTTGAAAAAAAATCTGTGTACCTCGATGTTCCGGTCTACTACGAAGTCGCAATCGATATATATCGGTATAGAAGCAGACGAACACCAATGTTTTGTTATGAAATATTCGTTTTACGAGTGCAGTGCGCTTGCCCGCAAAAGGCAAAGTCCCAGGTTCGAGTCCCGGTTCCGGCACACAATTTTAATCTGCCAGGAAGTTTCATATCAGCGCACAGTCCGCTGCAGAGTGAAAGTTTCATTCTGAAAACATCCCTTAGGCTGTGGCTAAGCCATGTCTCCACCATATCCTTTCTTCCAGGAGTGCTAGTCTTGCATGGTTCGCAGGAGAACTTCTGTGAAGTTTGGAAAGTAGGAGGCGAGGTACTGGCGGAAGTAAAGTTGTGAGGCGGCATCGTGAGTCGTGTCGGGATAGCACAGTCGTTAGTGCGCTTGCCCGCGAAAGGCAAAGGTTCCACGTTCGAGTCCCGGTTCCGGCACACAATTTTAATCTGCCAGGAAGTTTCACTTTCACTGATTGTTTCTGAATCGGAGATTCGGGCGCTACCTTCTTCAGGCTACGCTACAGATCACTTTTCAAAGTGAAATTTAGGATATCTCCACCACACTTTGAGACTACTTTTTAACAGACTATCAGTAGTTTGAAAATCAACAACGGGCCAGCGCAGCCTTGTGGTATTGTTTACACAAGGAGGTTCCCCCCCCCCCCCCCCCTCCTAGTACATGAGGGCACGTAGCGCCCGAATCTAATGCTCAGAACCGCGCAGTAAAAGTAATTGCACTCGTACAACGAATATTTAATAACAAAACATTTGTGTTGTCACGCAATTGGCTATTGCCAAAATCTAACATTCTGAGTCGTCGTGTCACCTCAATACCTCGACAGTGCGCCGTTCAAGACATATAAATCGGTACTTCGAAACACACGGATTCTTCCAAATTGCCCTTCATTCGATTGCGATAGAATTTTGCAGACTTGGCCTTCAAAAGAAGAGGAACAACACTATCTACATAATAACTTACACCGTGGCAGGAGGAGAATGGCAGAGAGCAGGGAAGGAGGTAATGACAGAGGTGACTGAATTAGTTGATAGTGGCGCAAGGAGAAGGAGGTGAAGGTGAAAGAGAGGAATGTGAAGGAGTTGTTGATGAAGGAGGAGGTGTAAGGCAAGGATAGATAGTGCAGCAGGAGGAGAAGAGAGAAAGGGCTGGGGGGAGTTTATGGACTCATTGAATATTGGTGTACATAAATATGCGAGCTATTTCGTGATTTCACCTACCAAATACAGAGTTTAGCCTAAGGAGAATACGGAGGAAGGTAAAAAATTCGCATAAAGATTGGGGGAGGGTGATGGGTAGAAGGAGTAAGGGAAGTAGTGTAGGAAGGATGTCCAATGTCCATACATATTTTGGTATGGCGAAGAATTGCAGGGTTTGCTAGTATTTAAATAAAGATGAGAGCAGCGGAAATAAATATAGAAAATACCACACAGTGAAAGAATACATTTGATAGATTTTTATACCTTAAAAATTAGAAATAATGAAAACCCTCAGCGTGAACGAGACTGGAATATCGGCGTGTCCGCACATGAGTTCAGCGCTGCATTGACTCGTCTGACAAAGTGTTATTTCGACATTCTTTTTCACTAATGGGTCAGCTCTGTCACAGAACAGAGTTGGAAATACCTGTTCAGAGTCACGCTGCACGTTGTATGGCGCTGCCAGAGCTTCTTCTTTTTTTTAAGTCACATTTCTATTGAACCTGTTGTCAGGACAAGGTTTTGCTAGATGCACTTTGGTCTTGAACTGGGATGACAAGTCGCAGGCCGACTTCAAAGTGCAGCATTTCTTTCTTCTTACTGTATAAGCAGAAGCCCGTGCCAGCGCAGGCTGTATGTGATTCCAACTCCGGATGACGACCTTAGTGACAGCCATCGAAACGTTGGCTGCTTTATTCACTGTGGCGCAGCTGCTAACCCAACGTGTACTGAAGTATTCCAAGGCTCCTACGTTAAACAAACAAAACATTTTTGTAGGTTTATTATTTACTCTAATCCTCCACTCCTTTGTGCTTTAATAAATGTTGCCACCATACGTCTTGATAGTATCAATCAGCTAGTGACTGGTAACTTACGACTCATGCAGCCTATGCACATTCTTTTATCATGGAGACTTGTGATGACACAACTACATCACTGAAGAAGCTCTTCACCGTAAATATTTGATGTCTTATGAATAAAACAACTATTTCTACAATTTACAGTGTTATTTATAACGAAATTTCATATCACTCAATGTATAGGAGCAGAATTCAGGAACCTTCACAGATTACCAGTTCTATTTCTAGGCATGTGGCATTAACTTAAGTGACAATAACTGAAGTGACATAACAGGAGTGACATTTGTATAGAAAGGACAAGAACGTAAGAAAAAAATCACTAAAAAACTACAAAAATCATTATGTTAATAGATTGTAGTAAATATGTAACTGGAACGTCTTTCAAGAGTCGCCAGACGAATTTTCTTTATTGGCCCGGCGTCGCAATTTCAGTGTTTCTGAGTGTAGCTAGAGTCAAGCTAAACAGATATCGCTTATCACATCTTTCCTTCAGCACCAAGACTCGCTTGAAAACGAATTAAAAATATTGAAACCTTTCGACCACTTCAGGACACTGAAATAAATTTAACGGTGAAATTGAAAATTTGTGCTGCATCGTGATTCGAACCCGGATTTCCCTCTTGATGACCAGCGGTCGTCTTAACCAATTTCTTTCTTATGCTCCTGTAACCTATACAAAAAACAAAATTGCATCTTCTGATTGAATAGCGTAAACAGTTTTAATTGGCGTCACAGCTTTTTTCCACACGCGTGAATCTGTTTGAAAAGAACTGGAAATTTCTTCTGCCTATGAAATGACTCGAACACTTGTGTTTTTGAAATAAGTTGTAGCGCTGCCTGTAAACTAATTTTTATATAAACTGTACTGATTATAAATGAACTAAACGTTTTCTTCTTCCAAATAAAATATGTTTGTGGCAAGAATACAGAAATTCAAATGTCGATGAGTGCATCTTCTAAGAGTGTGCGAAGGAAGTTAATTGGTTAGTATATAGAAAAAGGAGTCGTCTTTTTTTCCTCTTCCTATTTGCAGAATTTCTGATATTCGCTGAGTCGTTCCTGGGTTCTTTAAAGTAATATCGTCTTATCTAAGAAATTTGCAAATAATTCTTTATATTTCTTCTTGCGTCGGAACTCGTGTAGCTGTTCTGACAAATATACTAAAAAGTCGTGTTAGCTTTTGTCAGGTGACTATTATTTTGTTTGTAATGGGAACTAATTAGTATCCGTTTGAGCTGACTCCACTTACTAATGGATAAAACTAAATCGTATGTATTTGCCAAGACAAAAACAATGTTCAAATGTTTGTAATTCTATCGGACCAAACTGCGTGGTCATCAGTCCGTAGCTTACAAACTATTTAAACCTAGGTAAACTAACCTACGGACAAACACACACACCCATGCCCCAGGGAGGACTCGAACCTCCACGGCGAGCAACAGCGCGCTCCGCAGCGAGACGCTTTAGGCCGCTCGGCCACTCCACCGCGGCTTGCCAAGACAGCATACAATATGCTGCAAACGACACAATGTAGCTATAAAATATTTCTTTATTATTATACATTTCACACGTAAACTCTTATTTGTAGAGTAAAACACTTTATAATTATTGATGGACGTGTGTCATTGTTTTGTTTGATTAAAGTTAGTTTATTATATTGCAGTCTGGATCTCAGAAATTACCTGTATCGAAGTGTTTCGCCTTTGTGTGCATATTGGCTGTGTTACTTTAGTTGCTTCAGTTAGCTCTTCAACCAAAAGTTCGGCAGCGTTCCGATGTACTAGCTGAAAATTTGACGTCGCTTGGTTACTTAATTGTTCCAGTCTTAAAAGGAGAACACTTGTGTATCGCGTTTTAGAATTTTCTTATATTTATAGTAAGTGAAGTTCAGATCACAAATAGCCGAGGCGGAATGGTCATGTGCAGTGGGACGCCTTTTACGGTGCGCGCCGCCTTTCCACGTCGGAAGTTCGAGTCCTCCCTCGGGCATGGGTGTATGTGTTGTTCTTAGGATAAGGTAGTATAAGTACTTTATAAGTTTAGGGACCGATAACCACTGCAGTTAAGTCCCATAACTTTACAAAAATTTGCATATTCAGAACACAAATAACAATTAGCCAAAGCCATTCGACACAACTCTAAAAAATACTTTGCAAGTAAAAGTAAGTACCGCTAACTAAACAGTAGCGTCATCTGTCGATGTAGCTCAGGCGGTAGCATTCTAGCCTTGCAACCATAGAGTGGTTGGTTCGAATCCTGTAGTGATAGATTTAATTTTTATTGTAGTTGAGTTCAAATACTTACACAATTTTTATATCTAATGGTGATTTTTACGTAAAATGTACGTATTTTGTTTCTTCGTTATTTTCTACATTTTACAAAGGTTGTTAATGAAGTCAATATCCATGACTACAGAAGGTATCGAATTCATTGCAACGAATGCAACGGTCGTTCGCATGGATACCACAATACGGAAAAGTTGAACAATGGTAGGAATTAGCTCATTGACCACCTGGTACCGTGGGAACCCCATGTCCATCAGAAATACAGGAAGACCAACGTTTGACCATACAACCTTCGAATCCGTTGCTGGCGATTGGGATTCCACAGAGGAAACACAATGCGGAAGCGGCCATCGGCGTATCAGCATTTTGACGGAAAGATTCCATTTGGAAGGGATATCCCTTCCTATATAACTAACCTCAAGAAAAAATATCCTAACATGCCTTAATTTATAATGAATCTTACCAATATGTACAGGAGGTATTAAAATCGCTGGTCTGAGAAAGCCAAAAAGGAGTGCTCTAAGTGATCGAGGGGCGTGTAGACTTATCACTTGGTTCATGAAAACTTCCATTCTGTGGCAAGCGACCATACGTTGGCATGCATGAAAAATTTTTTGAAAAGTCTTGGTCGCAATTAGCTTTATTTCATATGACGCGTTTCGAGAACATCAACATCAGATAAAAAAAATTTAAAAAAAACCGATGGGAATTACAACCATCTTAGTATAGATGCTTGATTACAACTTAAAACATCATGATGATGAAATTAAAAAAAAAAAAAAAAAACGATGGGAAATACAACCATCTTAGTATAGATGCTTGATTACAACTTAAAACATCATGATGATGTTTAAGTTGTAATCAAGCATCTATACTAAGATGGTTGTATTTCCCATCTTTTTTTAAATTTTTTATCTGATGATGATGTTCTCGAAACGCGTCATATGAAATAAAGCTAATTGCGACTTGTCAGAACAGTGCGACAAATGTATAACGCGGAAGCCTTGATCGGCATCTTAGGAAGACCCAAATCTCCCAACAGACGGGGACGCGACTTAACTTCATAACGCACTCGATGTATGGCGTGTCAGACAAACTTTGCAAGATGTGGGACATCATGGCAGGAAGGGGAAAAAGGGAAAATAAGTTTTACTCAACACATGGGTTTCCAGGACACGAATCTTGTGAAGGATGGGTAGACAGCGGCGTTCGTGTTGCTTGATTGCTCCCGGAATCTTACCCGTGACGAATTTCCAATTGATTGCAGCCATCTTCAGTGGACGCTTACCAATTATTATGCTTGAGGATCGGTGGCGGGGTACCGTTGAAGCCCATGGAATCTCAGCCGCCTCAAATCCTCCCACTTTCAGTAAGCGACATTGCCGTTCATTAACACGGGTACCCTTAAGATGACAGAACGCATCCAACGCTTCTTTAAACACAAGTATGTCATCAGGAGTTGCGAAGGAGCCTAATAACATCGTCCGCATACGCGCGGACTGTACATATTTCTCCCAGCAGCGACCAGACGAGACGCTATAGATTGCAATATCGGTTGAACAAAAGGCACGAATAGCGACATGGGTAAGGGACTCCCTTGCAAAACGTCCTGACAGACCTCTATGTGGGGAGTAAGACGGCCATTCACGTCAATAGACGCCTGAATACCAGTAATTAAAGAGGTAAATATCCGACGTACATCATGATTAAGCCCAACAGCAATTAGAAACGCACGTTTGACGCTGTCGAACGCCTCATTAAAATCAATAAAGGAAGGCGCCTGTCACAGGGACGGTAGAAGCAATCGAAATAAGATCGCGACATTCAACAACGGCTTTCAAAATAGTACGACCAGGAATACAACTTTGATGGCTCGCAATGTTGTCAGGCAACAAGGCTGATAGTCGAGTATTTACCGCTCGCGCCACTACTTTATAATCATAGTGAAGGATTGTTATAGGGCAGACCTGATCTACACGCAAACCTCCCGCTTTTTTTTGTGTGTGTGTGCCGGGGGGGGGGGGAGTTAACACAATCTTATCGACTTTAAAGGAGGGCGGATTTGGCACCCATTCACTATATAAGTTACTGTATCCCCTATCAGAGGCCAGAAGCATACATGATATTCGTTCGGGATACCATCGACGTCAGGCGACTTGTGGGAAGGTGAGAGAGCTACAATGTCAAGTATATCATCACGATGAAATACTGGGAGAAACTCCTCCTAAAAAGCAGGCGAATAGACGTTATTAAGGAGAGAAGTGAAAGCAGCAAACTCTAGACCGTCGGAATCCAATGCAGTGTAAAGCTCGGAAGAATACTGAAAAATTTCATGCATAATATCACATTGAGAGGACGTCTCGTTCCCGTGAAGAGAATAAATTATAGATCGCTTCTGAAACCGAATAAGGTGGTGTAAGAAAGCGAACTCATCCTGCAGGACTGAGCGAGGCTACACGCGCAACAGAACGGCATCCGTCGATTTAATTGCAGAAGTTTGGCCTTTACACGGTTCGAAGGCTTAGGCTTCAGTAACCCTCAAGAGTACTGTCCGAGTATTATCAATAGATCACGAAGGACAGCATAATAAAATGTCCTAGTCCGCCGTATTTCAGCCAACTTTTCAGCACTAAAACGCTAGAGCGCAGATCGAAATCGTGGTTTACCCCACCATTCTAGAAGGGTGGGATATTGAGCTTGGGAATGAATCACCTTCGTCGACACGTCAGCAATAAGTTCTTCCAGAGAGGGATCATTGAGATGTAAAACAATGAGCTTCCATATGGGACGTGAAAGATGTACGCGTTGGGGCAAGTGGTTAAAAGTCATTGAGACTGCACATTGATCTGTGAAGCTGTCAATTGACAGAAGCTGATCACATATTGGAGCAGACGGATATAAACGGTCCAACTGGCTACAGGAAGTAGCTGTAAAGTATTAAAACGCACCAATGTTGGATATCTGGAAATACGTGCATCTCGCAGATGAAACGACGTCACCATATCATTTGTTCCACGACAGTAATTATGAGTCTGATATATAGGACGTAAGACGCAGTTAAAATCGCCCCCAGAAAGATATTCCGCGGATTCCGTCGAAGTGAATAAATAGCTTCTTCCTTACAAAACCGCGCGCGGTTCCAGAAGGAGCATAAAGAAAAATTAAGGTAAGATCATAACAGCTACATCCTGTACCCCGACGATCATCTAGGGTTTCGAAGACCGACTGCGGAATTCCGTCTCGATAAATCAAGGTCATACCAGTAGATCTTTCATTTCAGGGACAACATTAAGAAACATAGAATATCTAGGGAGACTAAATACATCAAACACATAATATCAGCCTGAGAATCATAAATAAATTGACGAAATGCAGCAAGTAGTAATGGGGAAGTTATCCTATTAACATTTAGGATAAAAAACGTATACGTCTGGATCCGCTAATCCGTGTGAGGCAAATTGAACGTCACAGGAGGGAATGTGTACGTCACGTCCTCATCTCCCCCACGCTACTGGACGGTACAGAAGAAGGCGGAATTTGTGAATCCACCCCCCCCCCCCCCCCACTACAAATTACATAATATTTACTTTTTTCTTTCGGCGCGACGCCACACACGCAGTTTGAATATGTTGTTTCACACCACCGCTTTTACTTCTTTATTCGCGATAGTGGGGGGCTCGTCTAACTCCGCTTGCCGGCCGCAGGGGCCGAGCGGTCTGCGACGCGCCAGTCACAGTCTGCACGGTCGCTACGGCCGAGGATTCGAATCCCCCCTCGGGAATGGATGTTTGTGTCGTCTTTAGTATAAGGTAGTTAATAAGTAAAGTTTAGGGACTAATGACCCCACAGTCAAGTCCCTTAAGTTTAACAAACATTTTGATTTTTCTAACTCCGCTTCAAGTGGCAGGCCTTCTCCACCCTCCCTCAGCTGAAGTCAGAGAGCACAAAGCGGAACAACGTTCACCGTCATCATTTACAGAAGAGACGTGTAAAGAATCACCAGTGGCTATCTGCAACACCTGACCAGTAATCAAAGTACCGGTAATATCCTGTTCCTCCCCCACATCAGTTGTGGAAGGGGGGGGGGTAATACAGTAGATCACTGTCAGGACCGGCCAGCAGTTGATGCATCCTAGAAAACATCTAACCCACAGTAACAGTCGTATCAACGGCGGAAGTGGACAACGCGGACTCTCTCATATCAACATCAACAGAAGCAGCGGTGGAATCCCTCGTAATAGTAGAATCACAATGTACATCATTCGACAATCCATTACTGCAAGAAGATCCACCATCCATAACCGTCATCTCTTTTAGACGAAACTGAGAAGGGGCGTATTAAAAATCCACACTGTCCTGAGTACACCGACGTTTAACTTGTGATACCTGATCAGGCGCCACCACGGGCCGAGAGACCACAACTGAACACACCGATAATGACGGGAACTCCTGAATTCTGCTATTATCGATGGATGACGTTTTTGGTAAGCCGACTTTAAGACCGTAACACGACCCGGACAATTTGATCTGAGATGACCACTTCCATTACAATAAAAAAATGTTCCCTCTTGCCCTTCATATGTAACGTGTATCCGGTGACCACAAACTGTCAAATGTGGCGGAATACTGTTTTTAACCCACATAAGCAGAGTTCGGATACCATTATAATGTTGGAATCGATGTTTTGGTGACCAGCGTACCCACCGGATACTTCGTATGACTCCAAACGGAAGCAGCGCTGATTTAAGAAACGAATCGTATACCTCAGGAGGGAAATTATACACCCTAAGCGGTATATCTTCCAGCGCTGCATTTTCAAGGATAATTTGAGAAGTGGAACCGTCACGATGTGTAAACATCACACTAGAACCAATCCAAGAGAGGTGGCGGTCTACTTGAAAAGGATCATAGAATTTCAACATAAAAGCAGTATCAAAGCAGTATCTAACTGATCTGGTGTAACATGAGGCACGTCAGGCAACCAATTTCCAGAGAGCTGGGTTGAACACGACGCATGTTCTTCTCAAAACTGAAAAGAACCGTACCCTGACGTGGAAAAGAGTTGGAAGACACGACTGACATCATAGCGCGGGCAGATGACATCGCTGTCAAGAGAAAATCAATAACTAAGAGCCGAACGCGGTAGCCGAGCGCTCGGCGGCGAGACAGTCACTGTCTGCACGGCCACTGCGGTCGGAGGTTCGAATCCCCATCGGGCCGTCCTTAGTATTAGCTAGTCCGTAGTTAAGTCCCATAAGATCCACAAACATTTGAATATTTGAACAATTAAACTACTACACACGGCCGATGTGGCACCGATCGAAGCGCACAACACACGGAGGGAAGTTCGACACACGCGGAAGTGGTGGCAGCCAGCTCACTCGACGCGCAAAGCGGAACTTACACTGCATACCAACTGAGCTATCCCGGCACGCTTCACGGCCTCTCCTCACAACTTTACTTCTGCCACTATCTCGCCTCCTAATTTCCGGCACACAATTTTAATCTGCCAGGAAGTTTCATATCAGCGCACACTCCACTGCAGAGTGAGTTTTTACTCGGGAAACATATGACAAGTATTAGGTGCCAGGGAGCAGGCAGGAAGCAGGCGGCCTTTTTCGGTTTTCGGATTCCTGGACCATGGTAACAACCACCGTTTAAGCGACGACGTTGGCCAATGGACAGGGCTGTTCTCGGCATATGCAGAGATGGCAGTCAATGTGGAGATTGAAACTAAGTTGTAATATTTCCGTACTTCCTAATACAAAATTCAATAATAATTCACCCTATTGCTCTATAGCAAATCCAAACAGACTAACGAAGTCAGAAGAATTAGGCGCATCTCATGCACCAACAACATTTTTATTATCTTGAAAACTACAATAGTTAATGTTCACAGTATGTGAATATAGCAAAATTAAAATAACAAACTTTTGATCTGATGGACAGAGTAAGTTGTAATTTGCGGCTGTTTGCTGATGATGCTGTGGTGTATGGGAGGGTGTCGTCTGTAACTGACTGTAATAGCATAGAGGATGACTTAGACAAAATTTCTATTTGTTGCGAAGAATGGCAGCTAGCTCTCAATGTAGAAAAACGTAAGGTGATGCGCATGAGTAGAAAAAGCAGTCCCATAATATTCAAATACAGAATTAGTAGTGAGTTTCTTGATGCTGTCGCGTCGTTCAAAGATCTAGGCGTAACATTGCAGAGCGATATGAAATGGAACGAGCATGTAACGACAGTTGTGAGTAAAGCGGACAGTCGATTTCGGTTTATTGGGAGAATTTTGGGAAGATGTACTTCACATGTAAAGGAGACCGAATATAAAACGCTTGTACGACCACGTCTTGAGTATTGCTCAAGTGTTTGGGGCCCGCAGCAGATCAGTTTAAAGGAAGACATAGAGGCGGTTCAGAGGCGAGCAGCTAGATTTGTTACCGGTAGGTTCGACCAATGCGCGAGTGTCACGGAAATGCTCCGGCAACTCAATTGGGGATCGCTGGAAGAAAGACGACGTTCCTTTCGTGAATTTCCGTTAAGTAAATTTAGAGGGCCGGAATTTGAGCTGAGTGTAGTACGATCTTGCTGCCGCCTACTTACATTTCGCGTAAAGATCACAAAGACAAGATAAGAGAAATGAGGGCTCGTACGGAGGCATATAGGCATTCTTTTCTTTCCTCGTTCAATTTGGGAGTGGAATAGGAAAGGAAATGCCTCCGCCACGCACCTTACGGTGAATTGCGGAGTATGTATGTAGATGTAGATGTAGATGAAGGTGTCATCCGATTTCAACAAACCAGAAGATAGCTTATTACCTCAAGGGGAGTCGTACTGCTCTATCCCGAATTGGGTATATAAATGACCCCTTTTTTCAGAAACTGTTAAATGAGGTGTTTTTATCACATGGTCTACAGTAACTTTAAAATAACGGCTAGAAAAAAAGTCATTTTTTTCCTTAACATACAAATTTTTTGTGTAAATTTTCACAATTTAAATTTTTTGAATTTTTACTATTGCTGTAATTACTATTAAAGTAGAGCTACAACATCATTGTACTATGTATGTTATGTGGTAAGTCATACATTAATGTAGATTCAGGAGTTTCTGAGAAAAAGGGGCATTTATAATGAAAAATGTCATTTTGAGAAAATTCAGTTTAAATAAAAATTTGTAGTATACGTCTAACTGATACATAAAAAATATGATAGACTCCTCGTGGATGGTAGTCCTCATCTCCTCCTTCATCTTCATTACCCAGTGCTGTCCTACTCCTCTTGGATCTGGCTTTTATTTTATATATTGTTCGTTCCAATCTCTGCCTTCATGATTCGCAGTTGGTCTATCACACTTTTATGAAATCCAAGATATTTCAAAAGCTGTATTTTTCCCTAATAGCCATCAAAGTAAAAACAGTATAAAAAACACCAAGTCATGATGAAAACTGAAGAAACTGAAACACGGCTAGTGGATAACTGTTGTTGTTAAATAGAAACAAAAATGTACAGTTCAAAGAGTTTACTGCGAAGAACCGTTAATGTAGCTAACGTACGAAGCGGATAGTTTTCTACAAAATAAAAGAAACCACAGCGTTCTAGACTATATAGTTCCAGAGAAAAATGCCAATATGCAAAATGATGGAAAAAACAATTCTCAGAAACGTCAGTGCACGTTTATTTCAAATATTTATTTAAAATAATAAATAACCGAATATTTCAATGAAACCAACACTAAATTAAGCATAAACATCCATATTTTCATAATTTTCATAAAAGTAAAAATGTTAGATTTTGTCATTTTGGGCTTTACGACTCGCCTTACGCTATCTTCTCGAAAGCATCACATTTTTATCCTTTCATTTAAGGCTATTTTAACTTGTTATAATAATTTATTATGAAATAGTCTGATCATCGTATCCTCTACAGTAACTCAGCACCTGCAAGCAGCCCGCGATCATATATCTCTTTAGTGAATAATTGTTTATTTCGCCTGTGAATTAACGTAAATGTTGTGTAGTATACGTGGTCAAGCTCACGAAGACTGGCTTGTTTATTTATTTCAAATCTCAAATGTTTGTGAAGCTTATAGGACTTAACTACGGGGTCATCAGTCCCTAAACTTACAAACTACTTATGAACCAGCTTATACTAAAGACGGCAAAAACATCCGCAGCGGCCGTACAGACCGTGACTGACACGCCGCAGACCGATCGACTACTGCGGCCGGCGGGACATAACTGCGGGTCATCAGGCGCTAAACTTACAAAGTACTCATGAATTACCGTATACTAAAGACAGTACAAACATCCATGTCCGAGGGTGGATTCTAACCTCCAACGAGGAACGGCTTTGCGCATCGCAGCATAGCACCACAATGCGCTCGGCCGCTTAGCGCGGCTATTTGTTTATTTCATACGTTACTTGTAATGCTAATAAATAGTCACGAGGTGACAATGTTTATAACTTTTTCATTTAATTTGAAACTGTTCAGTTAGTGCAGAAGTAGTCAAAGTGAAGCCATAAAAATATTTTCTGTTCAGAACTCTGCCAATGAGAAAGTGGCAGGGGCAGGAAGACTGCAGAGGTCAAATGAAATTCTTGGAGGGTGCGGATGGAGAGCTCCTTGAGAATTGCAGAAGAACAGTCTGTCTCGTAAGTGGGAAGACTTACTTTGTTTGCATGGCAAATGGCCGCTTTGTCGGAACTTCAACGCGTTTCGGGAGTCAAACTTTGCAAAGGCTAATGTGTGATGGTTTAAGAACGTTAAGTTTTTCCGATTCCACTTCGGACATGTAATTGAACAGTTTATGCGATTGTAAACGAGAATTTATGCGTGTTGATATGTTATTTGTCAGACTAAGACATGAAAGATTCCGCTTGTGTGATCGCGAATTGCAATCTGAGCATCGTCGTGATAACTTGGTTGGGGATTTTGCTACCAGTCTCATAACGCAGTTAAAGCATGTGTTGAAGTAATTTTTTAAGGTTTATTTCTAATTTCATACTTTTATTTGTGTAGGACCTCTTTTATCAGATAAATCTTGTGTCTGAATAAACATTATTTACTATGGTGTGCTGATGGAAGGGCAGTGTTATGATATTACGAAGTGCTGTCCAAAAGCGCAACACACATGGACGTACTAAATGTGAAACTCCTAACTTTAAGTTACCTCTTGAAGACGAAATTATATTGTAATTAATCATTGTAACATACCACAATTAGTGCTTACTTTTTCTCGTTTTATGCCCTGCCACAGATACGAATGTAATTTCCACTGAATGTATATATACCGTCTGATGATGAGCTGCTAGGCAGCTTGAAACCGGTCAGGGTACAATAAATCTCCATTGAGAAGAAAAAAGGCAACTAATTGCAGTAATTTCTGAAATATATTATTCAACTTCTTTTGCAAATGTTAGAATAAAAGTTCTTTTATCATTATGTGCATTTTACATATCGTATCATTATTATTTCGAAACTGTTAGCCAATCCTCGGAGAGTTTCACTGCAGAATCACAGGTACAACTTATCACGTGCACGTTTTTAGTTGCTGGGCATGAAATTAGACATGTTCGGCTCGGCCCTTACTCTACACTGAACCATATTTCATTTACTGGGCCGTGCATACACAGAGAGGTATATATTGTGTTTGACTGATACAACTTGGTGTGGCAAAACAAGAAGGCACGTAAAGTCTCAGTAACTTAGACAAAGTAGTGACTCACCGGAAAATACGATGGCTGATGATGCCCCCATGACGCCAAAGAATGGTCCGTAGATGGGGTTCTCCTCTGGCAACCCTGACGTCATCCTGGTTAGCTTTTCAGACTGTACAAGAGCGCCCACTGCAGACGTCTAGGCGGTACCGTCACGGGGTGTTGTCTACTGACGCACAGAATTTTTCAGCTGTGCCTAATTCCTAGCTGGAAGCTCGTTGGTCGCTGCAACTCTCGCACTGAGCTGCGAGCGAATGGAGGCGGAGTTTCGGCAGGCGGTACCGCGCGTCGAGTTCAGAGATAAAAGTATTATCAGCGATATCCTTTGTCCTCCTCTAGCGTGTCTGCTGCCTGCTGAATTGACCGCTGTGGGCCAAACTACAACAGCTCCATCAGAGGGAACTTTCGCTGCTTTATCAGTCTCACTTCTTCTCCTGCGATTTACTGATACACAGGCGAACCTGGCCACGATTCGCTGTGATATCTTATAAATTACATTGAAAAGAAAGAAAGGAGGAATTTCACGACTGTAATAATCTAAATTTTATAATGCTTTGTGAATTGGGACTGCATACACACCCGGCAGTCCTTGTTGTCCCTATTACGCCGGCCGCGGTGGCCGAGGGGACTGAGGCGCTCCAATCACGATCTGCACGGCCACTACGGTCGGGGGTTCGAATCCCCCCTCGGGCATGGATATTTGTGCCGTCCTTAGTATCAGTTAGTTCATAAGTAGTTTGTAAGTTTAGAGACTGATGACCCCGTAGTTAAGTCCCATAAGCTGTACAAACATTTGTCCCTATTTCTGTCCCCCTCCTACCCCCACTCATCCCCCTGCCCCCTTCACCTTCTCCCTACTTCCCCCTCTTCACCTCTTTCTGTGCAACTTCAACTCATGCCCATTACCTCAGCACACTATTCGTATTCATCTCTTTCTCCTCCTACTTTATGTCAGTATCCTCCCCGTGCTGTATCAGCTTCCCCAACTAACTTGTTTAATGTTACGTTCAAAATTTTGTATCTACGAAAGTTAAATGAAAAAATGCTTTGAAATTTTGATACAGTGTTCCATTGTTGTAAGCGCTACTTTCTCTGTACCTAATTTTTAAATATAAGTAAAATATAAATTTATGTAAATACACTCCTGGCCATTAAAATTGCTACACCACAAAGATGACGTGCTACAGATTCGAAATTTAAGCGATAGGAAGAAGATGCTTTCATATGCAAATGATTAGCTTTTCAGAGCATTCACGGTTAGTGCCAGTGGCGACACAACGTGCTGACATGAGAAGTTTCCAACTGATTTCTTATACATAAAAAGCAGTTGATCGGCGTTGCCTGGTGAAACGTTGTTGTGATGCTTTGTGCAAGGACGAGAAATGCGTCCGACTCTGATAAAGGTCGGATTGTAGCCTGTCGCGATTGCGGTTTATCGCATCGCGACATTGCTGCTCGCGTTGGTCGCGATCCAATGATGTTAGGAGACTATGGAATCGGTGGGTTCAGGAGGGTAATACGGAACGCCGTGCTGGATCCCAACGGCATCGTATCACCAGCAGTCGAGATGACAGGCATCTTATTCGCATGGCTGTAACGGATCGTGCAGCCATGTCTCGATCCCTAAGTCAACAGATGGGGACGTTTGCAAGACAACAACCTGTACGGGCCTTTCTGGATACGGAAAATGTTCGACTGCTGCCCTGGCCAGCACATTTTCCAGATCTCTCACAAATTGGAAACGTCTGGTCAATGGTGGCCGAGCAATTGGCTTGTCAGCCACTACTGTTGATGAACTGTGGCATCGTGTTGAAGGTGCACGGGCATCTGCAACTGTACACGCCATCCAAGCTCTGTTTGACTCAATGCCCAGGCGTATCAAAGCCGTTATTACGACCAGAGGTGATTGTTCTGGGTACTGATTCCACAGGATCTATGCACCCAAATTGAGTGAAAATGTAATCTCATGTTACTTCTAGAATAATTTATTTGTTCAAGAAATACCCGTTTATCGCATTTCTTCTTGGTTTAGCAATTGTAATGTCCAGTAGTTTATTATAATGTGGATACGGTTTTTTAAAAGTCTCAAAAATTACATATATAGGCCTACATTTTATGTATCCTGTTGTCGTAGTATTCAGTCTAATTTTGATGCAGCTCCCCACCCTTCTCTATCCTTAGCCTCTTCATCTCCTCATAAGAACGGCAACCCACCTCCATTTGAATCTGTTTACCGTATTCGTCTCTTGATCTCCGTATGTGATTTTTAGCCCCATACATTTCCATCTAAGGCCAAATGCACGTTCCTTGATGTCTAAGAATGTGACATACCAATCGATTCGTTCTTTCAGTCAAGGTATTCTTTTTGTCCCCAATTAAGATCAGTACCTCCTCATCAGCTACGTGATCAACCCACCTAATCTTTAGCATTCTTCCACAGTGCTACATTTGAAAAGCCTCTATCCTCTTCCTGTCTGAACTATCGTCCATGTTTCATTCCCGTATAAGCCAGCACTCCACACAAATGTTTTCAGAAAAGACTTCCCTACACTTAAATTAATATTCGGTGTTGAATTTCCCTTTTCCAGAAACTCTTTTCTTCTTATTTCCATTTTGCATTTTATACCCTTCGTACTGCGACCAAAACTAATCTACTACTTTTATCGTTACCCATTCAGCATCGTCCGATTTTCTCAGACTGCATTCCATTACCCTTGTTTTGTTCTTCTTGATGTTCATCCTTTCAAGACACTGTCCATTTCGTTCAGCTGCTCTTCCTGGTCATTTGAATAACATTGCAGATAAGCTACAACCCCCCCCCCCCCTTTGCTCTCTTCCTAACCAGTTCATCCCTTTCGTGCCCTGTGACTCTAATAACTGCTGTCTGGTTTTGTACAAGTTGTAAACTACCTTCCCTTTCCCTATATTTTATCTCTGTTATCTTCATAATTTGAAAGAGTGTATTCCAGTCAACATTGTCAAGAGCTTTCTCCAAATCCACAAGAATCTAGAAATATATGTTTGACTTTCTATCTTCTAAGATAAGTCGTAGCCGTCTGCGAGATAATGTATGGTTCCAAGACGTCACCGACGTCAATGTAAACATCGTCCTTATTAGTACACATTAATTTGAAATTTAGACTTTACTGTTAAGATTTACATCGCATTTACTTCACATTTTACGTATGTGTTACCTGTTAAAGGAGTATTGCATCTGGATGCAATACTGTGCTCGTCTCTGCAAAGAATTTCAAATTCTTTGGAAAACCCCTGCATTATTTCAGAATTCTGAACAAGTGTGTATACTAGAATACGCACATAAATTCCTCCCTCTTGTATTAGACTGCAAGTTTGTGTCAAAACTTCAAAGCAAACAGTCGAAAACGTTTGGAGCTTAACGGTTTTGGATAAACAAAGATTTAAATTTTTATAATATTTCCCAGTTATTGCATCAATATTTTACATGTACCAGTGACGTTCAAGTGGATACTAAAAAGCATGTGCAAAATTGAAATACGATATTGTGTCAAAATTTCAAAGAAATCTATAAAAAATTTGATATATTTGAGATTTTAAACAAACGAACACATATGCGAGTGTTTTTATACGCCAATTTTTTGCAATATATGTCGGCTATGCATGACATAAAATTCCATAACGGCGAACCTTGAGAGCAAAATTGTAATCCCACAGGAAAGAGAACAGTTGGTTTTTTCAGAATTTTACCATTTTTTCTTGTTCCAACATCAGCCGCATCGATTGAGAAGGTCTCAAATGATCAGTCACGCTCGCGGCAACTGATTTTTCATACTATATTTTTTTCTTGTTGTCCTGTTATCGTGTAATTAGTTGCATGTCTATAAGCTCGTTTTAACCGAGGTTACGGTGTGAGATGGTACCCAGATAGTTGGTACTATTCATATAGTACTCAGTAATCCTATTTCATAATGTGTCACACTGCGGATGCTTTTCGCCTATGTGGCTGCAAGCCAAATACGCAAATAATATTTCAAAGCTTGTTACAGTAATTTCTCAGGGCGTGGAGTAATTAAGCGATAATAGATCGTAGAGCTGTCCAGTGCAGTTTCGCTATCCCTCGTGACTGCAGCTACGCTTAACATCGCTTTGCATCTAAACGGCTCAATCTGACACAGCCACTGAATAACGAGGTGATCGTGTTGACACCGTTCAACCAGCTGGCAGCCGACGCACGACTGCAAAAGTCGTCTCGACCTCTCTGATGGGGGCAACGTTCCAATCGTCCACATTTCGCGATGTTGCGAGCCACACCGTAATCTTCCCAAAACGAATACGTTCCTTTCTACATCTAGATGGATACTCTGTACATCACATTGAAGTAAATGGCAGAGGGATCACCGAACCACTTACATGATATTTCTCTAGAGTTTCATTATCTAATGGCTCGCGGGGAAGATGAACACACAAATTTCTGTTTTCTATCTTATTTCGCTTATTTTATGATTGTGATAATGTATCCCTACGTAGGTGGTTGTTAACGATATACATTTGCATTCTGAAGAGACAGTTGGTGAAAGAAATTTCACAAACAGATCTCGCCGTAACAAATAATGTCTTTCTTTTAATTATGTCCATCCCAACTCGTGCATCATTTCCGTGACACTCTCTCCCCTATATCGCGATAATACAAAGCGTTCTCTGAATTTTCTCTAAATCGTCCGTCAGTCCCACCTGGTTGGATCCCACAAAGCGCAGCAATACTCGAAAATAGGAAGCACAAGTGTAGTGTAGGCAGTTTCTTCAGTAGAACTGTTGCATCTTCTAAGTGTTCTGCCAATGAAACGTAGTCTTTGGTTCGCCTTCCGTACAATATTTTCTGCGTGTTCTTTTCAATTTAAGTTGTCCGTAATTGTTACTCCTAGGTATTTAGTAGAATCTGACGGCCTGTATGTTTGATTTATTTACGAGCTTTTCATTGTATGAATGTGAAAATTCAGGAAGCATGAATTTATGAATGGTCTGATAAAGTCACTGCACTAGCCTTCTGATAACGTTAGACTCTTAGTGGCTTTAGGTGGCCTAAGGTGTAGCTCCTATCACCATCACCACTACCGCCAGCACCATTCCACGCCTCCCCGTCCCCCTCCTGCCGTGGCAGAATCTGTTACCCCAACTGCCTGCGTCTAATGTAACCCCATCTGTAAGTCTGCGCGTGTTTTCTGCATATAAGCGTATTATGTCACTCATGTGGTGTAAGATGTTCTCCTGAAATTGGGATTGAATAACATCAAAGTTTCTATTAGAAGTGATGTAAATTTTCATGTCGAAAAATGAAATCGAAATGAGTTAGTTGTTTTCGAACGTGAATGCTTCCTACGGCGTAACGACTGAGGCCACAGGATTGATAAGGAGCGCTCTGCAAGTCAATACAATCCTGGAGCAGTAGTCTCGAAGGAATACAACAGCATTAGTAACGTTGTTCATAAGCCACTGTTACAAGGTCAGTCGACATGTTTTCCTATTATAAATTATAGGACAACAAAAACGTGATTCGTATACGTTGCCAAGGGCGGTACAAGAAATTAAGCTGCGCGGGAGTAGATCTGGAGCGCCACGTTACGGATCGCGCGTCGGAGGTTCGAATCCTCCCTCGGGCATGGATGTTTTTGTTGTCCTTAGGTTAGTTTAACAAGGTTTAAGTAGTTTGTAAAACTAGGGACTGATGACCAACGTAGTTTGGTCCCATGGGATTACAATGAACAAGAACTTTATCCTGGCCATGACAATGATATTTTGTTTACGCTGGCTGCAAGAGAAAGCAAATTTTCATGTCATAGACTGCTTTGTGTGTCGATTATTAAGGGCAAATTACTTTCTAAATGATGGACAAGGGTAAATATTTGTAAAAAAAATAAAAGATGAAAATAAAAATAAAAATAAAAATAATACATTCGTTTCTTGTTTGGGGCTTCGCGTGCATGTTGCCTGTAATTTCCGTTATGCATTTTGCCTCATTCAGAAAATTCCTTTTACCTTTACTTCAGACGCGCGGTAATAGCCGTGCGCTCTAAGGTGTCTTGCTGTGGAGTTCGCGGCTGTTCCCCGAGAGAGGTTTGAGTCCTCAATCAGGCTACGGTGTGTGTTGCCCTTAGCATAAGTTGCATTCTAGTTTTTAAATCTAGTGACTGATAACCACTGCAGTTTGCTCCCATAGCTTTAGTGTAGAAACATTTGAACTTTTAGTTCATCTGATGAATGAATTCAAATAGAACATTTTTCGTTACCAGATTTAGTAAATTTAATAACACTACAATCAGATGCCACTTTGTCTTATGGTAATTGGTTTTCTTATGATTTCCGGTGCATCTTATTTTATAAGGAAATTAGGTTCATACCACCCATTGCTTTTTTAGTACTTGTAACTTGCAAACTACGCGACCATGTTAACCTTTTACACGCGCGCGTCACATAAATATAACTTCAATGACAGTTTCAAAATAAGTTCATTAAAGAAAATATAATATTAATTTTGTCGTAATTGATTCCTGATTTGGTCCATCACTGTGATCTGTCTGCACATGACTGAACCTAGGCTTTAACGAAATTACGGAAGTATTTTGTGAAGCATATGGTGGATTGAAGTTACCGTAGGAACGATCGTGGGATTTCCCGGAAATACAGTGTGTGCACAAAGTCCCGAACACATTTAATTATTTATTGCAGAAGAACCCAACATTGTACAGGTATCATAAATATGTCATTTTGAAGAGAAATCCTGTATACCGCCGATAGTCAGCTCTAGTCGCAAACATGGCGAGTTCCGGTGCGGAGTGTGCGGTTTCATGAAGTGACCTCCCCCATTAGCAGATCTCACTCCGCGTGACTCTTTTCTGTGTGGACACCTTAAATATCTGGTTTATGTACCGACTCTACCATGTGCTGTAGGAGAGCTCCGGGAGAGAAATCGGAAAGTGACCAGTCACAGTCGACGATACCATGCTGGGATGGGTATGGCAAGAATTCGATTACCGTAGGCCTATTGACGTCTGCCAGGTCACCCATAAGAGAAAAAAAAACAAAGTTTCTCTTCAAACTGCAATACGTATGACAACTGTACAATGTTTGCTTCTTGTGCAATAAATAATTGAAAGTGTTCCCTGGCTAGCCGCAGTGGCCGAGCGGTCTGCGGCGTGCCAGTCACGGTGTGCACGGTCGCTGCGGTCGGCGGTTCAAATCCCCCCTCGGGCATCGATGTTTGTGCCGTCTTTAGTATAAGCTAGTTAATAAGAAGTTTGTAAGCTTAGGGACGATGACCCCGTAGTTAAGTCCCATAAGCTCTAGAAATATTTGAACACTTTGAAAGTGTTCCCCGAAATTATGTACACCGTCTACACTAGCGAAGGTTCGTAAACATAAGCGACATATCCGATGAAGTGATGGGTGCCTAGATTTAAAAACTATTGAAACTAATTCTTCGTTTGTGTGGCCATGATGTCCGTAGCTCTTACTGAGGACGACAACTCACGTCCGAAGGAGTACTTGAACCTCCGAGGCGGGTGGCCGTGCGGTCCCTAACCAGACAACCCGGACCGAATGGGTAACAACGGAAATTGTAAATAAGAAGCACCACATGAAAATATCAGGCTCCACCCTCCATAATCCTCTGAAGTCACTTCATGGGAAAGAGATATGCCCAGATATATCAGATATGTGAGGTGGTCGCATAAAAAACAAGCTGTCCTTCTCTGAACTCTCGCTATTTGCTTAGTCAGGAAGATACCACAATGCTCAGAAATACTCCAAATTAGGGCGAACAAGTGTGGTGTAGGCAGCTTCTTTTGTTTTGCCGATGAAAGGTAGCGTTTGGTTCGCCATTCCTACAATGGTTTCTATGTTTACATTCCAATTAAAGTAGTTCTTAATTGTAATTGTTTGTAAACGTATTGGTGATTATCAGTTCGTAAGGTTACAAACTGCTTAACTAACGTACACTAAGTCCAACACACACAACCATGCCTAAGGGAGGACTCGAATCTTCGGCGGGAACGGCCGCCCAGACCGTAGCATGATGCTTTAGGCCGCGGTAGAGTGGCGGAGCATAATGGAAAACAGAAAAATGGTCGCACTAACTCCGAAATGAAGGATATAGTAACAGGCATAGCTGGTGTAGAGAAGTAGCTAAGAGAGGTGAAAACAAACAAGTCGCTAGGTCCAGATGGGTTACGAATCCGGTTTTACCAAGAATATTCAGCGACATTGGCCCCTTACTTAGCTTGTATTTATCGCGAATCTTTGATCCAGCGCAAAGTTCCAAGCGATTGCAAAAAGGCACAAGTAACTCCCGTGTATAAGTAAGGGAAAATAACGGACCCACTAAATTACAGACATATATCATTGACATCGGTGAGTTGTAAAATTCTTGAACATATTCTAATATAGTGAAATCCCTTGAGACAGAAAAGCTTCTGTCCATGCAGCAGCACGGCATCAGGAAGCATGGATCGTGCGAAACCCAGCTTGCCCTTTTCTCTCATGACATCTTGCTTTCTATGGATGAAGGACAACAGGCAGACTGCATATTTCTCAGTTTTAGAAAGGCGTTTGACACGAACCGCACTATAGACTGCTAACGAAGGTAGGAACTTATGGAATAGGTAACCAACTGTGTGAGTGGATCGAAAACTACTTAAGTAATAGAATCCAGTATCTTGTTCTCGGTGGCGGGTGTTCATCAGAAACTAGGGTATCGTCATGTGGGTCCCAACGAATATATAAATAATATGAAGGACAGAGTGAGTTGCAATCTGCGGCTGTTTTAGTGATGATGTTGTCCTGTACAAGAGGGTATCCACATTGAATGACTGTAGCAGGATTCAGAATGAGTTGGGCCAAATTTCTAGGTAGTTCGAGAAATGGCATCTAGCGCTAAGTGTAGTAAAACGTAAGATGATTCAGATGACTAAGAGAATTTATCACGTAATGTTCGATTACAGCATTACTGGTGTGGTGTTTGACAAAGTCGCGTTCATTAAATAAGTAGGTGTAACGCCGCACGGCAATACGAAATGGAACGATGATATAAAGGCAGTCGTGGGAAAGGCGAATAGTCGACTCTGGTTTCTTGGGAGGATTTTGGGAAGGTGTGATTCATCTGTAAAGGAGACCGCATATAAAACGCTTGTACGACCTCGTCTTGAGTATTGCTCAAGTGTTTGGGATCCCCACCAGATCGGTTTAAAGGAAAATACACAAGCAGTTCAGAGCTGGGGGGGGGGGGGGGCTAGGTTTGTAACTGGTAGATACGATCAATGCGCGAGTGTTACTGAAATCCTTCGGGAGCTCAAATGGAAGTCGTTGGAGGGAAGGCGATGTTATTTTCGAAAAACTATTCAGCGGAACGGAATTTGAGGCGGACGGCAGAACGATTCTACTGTCGCCAACCTGCATTTCGCGTAAAGACCACAAAAATAAGATCACAGAGATCAGGGCTCATTAGAATGTATAGAAGGATTCATTTTTCCTTCGCTCTATATGGGAGTAGACCAGACAAGCAAGTAACCTGTAGTGGTTCTGAGTACCATCCGCCATGCAGCTTTGATTGAACTGCGGAGTAAGTATGTGGATCAAGATATTTGAGAGCTTTACTATCTTTTGCTTCGGTCGAAAGGGAAAGAACACTTGACTTTGTTTTGATTTGATTTTTTCAGGGAAGCCAAAACAGTCTTGGTCTAACCCGCCACTGCCCGCACCGAAACTAAGTTTATTGTGCGGTATCGCTCCCTGTATGTCTAGTAAAGCCAACCAATGCCCTTGAACAGTGCAAGGAGTCCATTTACCAGTTCTTTATTAGACACAATTTCTTCTGGTCTGGTTGTCCCAAATATTCTGTGCCTTTTACTGTCCAATGCAATGCATTCGAAGATCAGATGTGATGCAGTTTCATCACCGTCATCACAGAGCCTACATTTAGGGTCCTCTTCTGTTATTCCCATTGTATGTAGGTGTTTTTTGAAATTCCCATGGCCTGTCAGCAATCCAACCATGAGTCTATTCTCTCTCCTGTTCAGACCCAGGATTGCAGAGCTTCTTTTAAAACAAGGCTTTGGCATCATTACCTTGCCATGTTTTTGTTGATGGACTTTGGTCCAATATTCTAGGTGCTGTCTTCTAAGCCAGTTACGTAGCTCCAATTTGATCATTGCCTTGGTGATTGTCAGGACAGGTTCCGGTCCAATAAATGGAGTCTCTGCCCCCATCCTGGCTAATCTGTCGGCATGTTCGTTGCCACTGATCCCCGAGTGGCCAGGGACCCACAATAGGTTTACTCTATTGCTTTCCCCTAGCTCCACCAGAACCCTGTGACATTCTGCAACAATTTTAGACCTTGTTGCAGGAGCTGCCAGTGATCACAGGGCTGCCTGGCTGTCTGAATAGATATAGATGCTACAATCTTTGTAGCACCTACGCAAATTCTCCTCCACACACGCCCTGATGGCAGTGATTTCCGCGTGGAATACTGAGGCCAGTTTCCCTAGAGAGATGACGTCCTCCAATCTTGGCTGCACCCCATATACCCCGGCCCCAACACCTTGGTCTGATTTTGACCCGTCAGTGAACCAGACAATATCCCCCGTACGGTGTCGAACTATTTTCTCCCACTGCTCCAAAGAACACTTTGTCTGATGCATTTGCGTCTGAGTGACAAACTTCGTTTACTCACCATCACTCTGACCTGACCTCTCCGTGCTAAAAATGTTCAAATGTTTGTTAAGCTTATGGGACTTAACTGCGGGGTCATCAGTCCAAAAAAAGTACTTATGAACTGACTTATAGTAAAGACAATACAAACATCCATGCCCGAGGGAGGATTCGAACACCCGACGGGGAACGGCCTCGCACATCGGAGCAAAGCGCCTCAATGCGCTCGGTCACTCCGCCGCGGCTTCTCCGTGGCGCGCGAATGTTGCGTGATGACGCCCACTGAGCAGACATTGGTCACGGAATACCTCCGTCATATTAACATATCGGACCTCCTTTCCTCGGCCACGTGCTGCACCTCTTCGTAAAACTCACGAACTCAATAAGTCGTTGAGAGTTTAATGCAGGAATGTTGAGCCACGCGGTCTCAAAATCCGTTCGCAAATACTAAAGAGTTGCGCTGTGTATTTCTTGTACAGACAGATCTCTCGATCAAGCCACACAAATTTCAATGCAATTCATGTCGGCCGATCTGGGTGGCTAAATAATTATCTCGAATGGACCAAAATATTCTCCAATATTCTAGAGAGGCGATAGCAGAATTTCAGGTCCATGTCATTGACGTTGGTTTAAAACAGGATTTTGGAACATGTACTTGTCTGCTAACTTTGTGAACTACCTCAAAGAAAACGTCCTATTAAAGCCACAGCCAACAAGGATTAGGAAAGTATTGTTTTCATGAAGTACAGCTAGCTGTTTACTAGCATAAAGTGATGAGTACAACCGACAAGGGACGTCACATTGATTCCATATTGCTAGTTTTTCGGAAATATTTTGACACTTTACTTCACAAGAGTCTTCTCACATAAAGTGATGAGTACTGCCGACGAGGGATGTTATATTGATTCCATATTGCTAGTTTTTCGGAAGTATTTTGACACTTTATCTCACAAGAGTTTTCTAATCAAATTGCCTGGTTATGGACTGTCGTGTCAGTTATGCGACTGGTTTCGTCATTTCCTTTCAGAAATGACACAGTACATAGTAACTGAGTTAAAGACACCGAGTAAAATAAACTGATATTTAGCCTTCGTCAGCCCCTAATGTTCCTTATCTTAATAAACGATTCAGGAAACAATCTCAGCAATTTTTAGAGTGTTTCCGGATGACCTGACACTTGTCGGTTAGAAAGGGCACCATAAGATCAAAGGAAACTGCAAGTTAAGATATATGCATAGTGGAATAATTTGAAATTGAACCTAGATAATGGAAAGTGTGAAGTCATCAATATGAAATGTAAAAGAAATACGTTGAACATTTATACGATAAATCTGACGGCCATAAATTAAGGTGAACACCTAGCAATTATAATTAATGTTCGCGGAATGGCCACATGCTCTAAAGCGTCATATTCAAATAATTGTGAAGCTTATGGGACTTAACTGCGGGGTCATCAGTCCCTAAACTTACAAACCACTTATGAATTAATTTGTGCTAAAGACAACACAAACGTCCATGCCCGATGGAGGATTCGAACCAACGACTGGGAACGGCCTAGCGCATCGGAGCATTGCGCCATTGCGGCGTTATTAATGCTCCAGTCCTGTCTAGATGAAAAACAGATCACGTTATCTCAACAGCGCTATGAAATTATATTCTAGAAACTCCAAATAACTTTATTCAAATCTCTGATTGTTACTTAAGGACTTTCTTCTTTCGTTGTAGAAATAGGTAATACAGAAGAAATTGCTTCTGAATTACAGAAAACTTAGTTTAACGGTCAACGATAACTTCCAATGCAGAAACAATGAAATTAAGATACTTTACTCAGAAGCATTACTATTTCTGTCTCATTTCATCGGGACGATATTAAAGTTGATGCTTATAACTTAACTCAGACTTGATTGTGATGCTTTGTGTTTACTGTTCAAAACGTACCAGTTTTTGCAGCAACAAAGTTTAATCCATGATAAACTACAGATTCCACATAGTATAGTGCCAAGAGGCCTTTTTCTCATAAACATTAGTTCAATTCAGTTCCTTATGAGAAGGGATTGATATGTAATTTGGTTCCATTGTTTAATTTGTTATCATTACATGAAAACAAATTTGTTTTAGATTGAGTTCTTCATTTGGCAACTTACATACGAGAATAAGTTTTTAAATTGAAATATGTTCTGTTTATTGCCCGATTTACAAAAGTATCATCGTTATCATTTAAGACTGGTTTCCCCTTTCAGCGTACAGTCTTTAGCATAGTATCCCTTATAAAACTCCTCAGTACCAACTTTGATGCCTCGTCAAGCCTGTTGCTACCGAATCCAACTAATTTCTCCTTATTCTGCCTCGATTCCTGCTTCCCTCTACTGCTGAACCCATCAGTCTCTTAGGTAACAATGCTTCTCTCCTGCGAGCAACATGAACCCACCATCTAAGCCTGTTTGCTCTAACTGCTTCGTCTGTCGTATTAATTCATAGAGTTTTGTTGATTTCCTCGTTATGGAGATCCTCCTGCCTTTCTTTCCATCTTTCATTTCTGTAACTACAATCTGATCAACAAGACAACCTTTACTACCCAGCGTTCACTCTCATACTACAAAGCTGGTCGAAGAATCTGACGGTGCACGGCCAACTTAGTCGTGCTGCAAACTTCCTTCTTGGAGAAGATCGTAGCTAAACGCTCGCTGCTTTAGCTTAATTGATTCCATTTATTTCACTGTTACCAAAGTGTAAGAAAATACATCCCAAGTAGTTGATATTGCCCACCTCTTCTAACTTTGTTCCTCTTATTTCGAACTCACAATGTTTAAATATCTTTCCCAAATACTTTACATTCGTTTTGGAGATGCTAATCTTCATAAAATAACCCTTACATCTCTGATCAATCTCTGAGGTATTTGTTTGCAACCTTTCAATCGAATCTGCCAACACAAGCAAGTCGTCCGCATAACATATCCTACCAGACTATCGTTTTCATTCGATCCATAAGTAAAATGAACAGCATTCGTGATACGCTACAGCCTTGCATGATCCCTGAAACTACTCTGAACCACGAACTCAAGTTCCGGTCAAACTGCTGTATAACTACGTAAAGACCTATAATTACCTCCTATTCCATAATCTCGTAGAACTGGCAATAACGTCCCCCTACGAATATGGTCATAAGACTAAATCTATAAAACATGGATATCAATCCATTTCAACTCATACCATATTTCCATTATCTACAATAAGCTAAATATCGGGTCCTGGCATCCTTTAAGAGGTCTAAGCCCAGAATGATTTTCATCAAAATTGTCTTCAACTAAGACTCCTCGTACTCTCCCTTCAACACTACCGCAGAAGACTTTGCCCACAACGCTGTAGTTGTAACAATCTTTCCTGTCTCTATGCTTGAAACATAGTGTGATTTATTTTTTCCATCAGAAAGAGGAACCTTTTCCGACTCCCACGCCACTAAAATTGTCCGTTGTAACCATCTGAGACCTGATATTCCACTTTACTTGATGAGTTCCAATTTAATTTCATTTTTATTCCTGACGCTTTATCGCACTGCACTATATTGACCATCATCTCCACTTCCTCATATCTGATCCCATTTTCATCATCATCTCTATTCCATTGTACCTCAAAATCTGACTCATCACTGAACGTTTCGCCTACATTGAGCAACTCTTCAGAATATTCCATCTCTTCGTCCAAGGCATCCAATGGATTCACTAAAGGCTTTCCTGCTTTCTTGACCTGTCGAAGAAACTTGTGAAGTCCTTCTTTCCTCCCTTTCGAAGCCTGTTAATTACGCTCCACACAGGTTTCCCGCGGCTTGAACTAAAGTTTCTATTTCCAAGGTCTTCCCATGATTTCTGCTTGGATGCTACAACTCTCTGTTTGGTTTTGTTTCTTTCTTCGACATAACATTTTCTGTCAGTATGGAGCCGTTTTTAATATGCCTTCTTTCTCCTTTTACAGTCTGACTTGAATGTCTCATTCCACCAAGCTGTTTACTTCTGCCTTTAAACGCTATTGTTCTCTAGTCACTTCTTGTACTTTGTCCCTGTACCTTGTCCATTCCTTTTCCAATTACTATAAATGATTACATTCAACTCTTTGGTACCTTGCTGAGATCATTGACATATACTTGTGCCTGATGTCCTTTTCCTAAAGCTTTTCCACTGGTATACTTCTATTTAGGAATCTGATTTACTGAACTTTTGACTTCACAATACCAATTTCCCTACAGATTAAGCAATGATCAGCGTCATAAAACAGTCCTCTGAAAACATGTGTGTCACTGACTGCCTTCTTGAACTCGTCTGTTGTTATCTAGTCAATGACAGATCTGGTTCCCATGCCTTTCGAAGTATATCGGTTTAAGTTCTTCTACTAAATAAAAGAGTTTGTGATCACGAAATTCACAGAAGTCCAATAACTTTTTTTCTGTCCCTGCTGGCATCTATGTCCGTTCCAAACTTACCGATAACCTTTACATACCATTCGATTTCCTATTCTGGCAATGAAATCGTTCATGAGCAAACCATGTCCTTGTCTTTTAAAAACTACATCACTGGTATGTAAAATATTCCCATCTCATCTTGTTATGTCCCTTCACATTCGCGAATAAATTGTCACATTTTCTTTCTGGGGCTTGCCAAATCTGTCCACATCAGGTCGTTCATTTACATATATTATTGTAACTGTGCTGGGTTCAGTTGCTTTCCTGATGTTAAGCCCTACACTCCATTGTCTTGTTCTTGCCATGACTGGAGGTCCTTGTGTTCTAACACTTCGTCCTGTTTCTCCCCCTTACCCGAACGTCAATAGCACTTAAGAGGTCTATCTCCATCTTACGTGAGGGCCCTGCTAGCTCTAACGTCTTCCTAGTGCAGACCCTATTAATATTAATAGCTCCCTATCTCCACATCGTTTGCCAAGACGTACCTGAGGAATCCCTGACTATAAGTTAGCTGTGGGCTCCGTCACCTCCAAAGATCCGAGTCATTTTGGATTGTTGTCAGTATCAGATTGAATTAGCTGGGAGGCAGTTACTAAACTTACTTACCCAGGATCCCATTGAGGTTTACTCCTAACGGAAGAAGGACTAAGCGATGTATTTCTTAGTTTCTACCGTCTGAGGAGAAACGTGTCCATGACTCAGAATATGTACGAGATGCCCAACCTTATTCCAAAGTAATTGGTATTCCAACTGTCAGGACCACTTACTTGGCGACTCGTACGTTTCCCATGGTTCATGAACTCGCAAATTACTACAGGAAGCCACACAATGAACCACAAAAGCGGATTAAAAAGTAAAATCACACTTCATGTAAGTATTTCCAATAACTAACACGAAATTGTCATGTTGCCTAAACTTTTTCGTCTTTCTTTTTCTTCATGAAGCATAACGATTAAGTGGTTGTTACTTCGCAGAAGTTAAAGATTAAGGGTTGTTATATCGCGTAACAGGTTCTATGTCCATAAAAATACATTTAATATTGTTTTCCATCATTGTGCAATATGGTAAAATGTCAGTGACTCATCGTATGGTACTGTGACCGACAACAGTCTCCAAATTTGTTTCGTAATCTGTGTTGCAAATGGAAGTGGACAAACAAATGGAAACTCTAAACACACAAAACATTGCCTAACGCGCAGGAGGAAACCACTGGCATTCACGAGAGCTTTATGTTGTCCAGGAATGGACGATTAGAGGACCTTTGCGATCTTACCGTTGTTTCTCCCAAATAGTGACAAGTTCAGGCGTCGGTGATGGTTGTGGGTAGCAATCATGCACACCTGTGTACAAAGTGGATCACAAATGTTCAGCCATCATGATTGTGGTTGTCATGGGAGGTGCGGCAATTAATCTTAGTGTGTCCAGAACGTTTCGTTCTGTGTTAACAGGAGCCTTATCCTCCTGGAACACATCAACACCATTCGGTAACAAACTTTGCACCATGAGGTGGACGTGATCTGCCAAAATCATCGCGTAGTCCTTGACAGCAAAGCAATATCGGAAAGTAATCTTGGGAGCCATTGAATACTACAACATTTGCTGCCCAAATCTTGTTGAACTCGAAGACGAAATTTGCCTTGGACTTCTTGCAGACTGTCAAAAAATTGCTTTATCGTCCTTAGCAATGGACGAGTGAGTTCGCTGATTCAGCTGACCAACGGTAACTTCAGCGACTTTCTCCCCTAGAAACGATAACGTTCTTACAGCGTACTAGAGATCCGATAGTCACATGTTTAGTTTGAGCTGTATTCATTAAGAAATCGGTGTTGAATTTTGGAATTGTGTTCTAGGTTTTAAGATTTTCCATTTCCAGTAATTCGTCAAGCATACGACTGTTTTGATGCGGACGTACTTGGCGATTCGACGTTGTCGAATTTCGTGTTTCTCTTTGAAAGAACCATACCAGGTTGTTGAGGCTTGGAATTTGGAAGTCTCTGACTGCATGAGGGCGGAGCAGCCCCTGGCCAATTACGGAGAGCTCGTAAGTTCACTAGATTACCACTGCTTGTGGTCTCTGTAACACGACAAAGCACCCACAAATCCGTAATTGCATATTTCTTATAAATCAATCTTCGACACCAGCGTCCTCTATAGTTTGAAAGAAGGCTGTCTGCCGTCTACCCTAGGTTTTTAACTTTGTAATTAATCTAAGTTCACTAGACGGGCTTTTTTGCTAAACGAGAACCCCTTCGTTCAGAGGCATGAGGAATAGCATTTCATTTCATGTTTTTGAATGTTAGATTCTGTAACATTGCTGGGATTTTATTATGCTAACAATTTATCATGAATGTGGCAAGCTGAACATTTTCTCCGTGACGCCACTGTCCATGTAAGAATGTGTACTTGCTTTATGTGTATGTATGAGAATTTTCTAGCATGGGAGTCTGCGTGTATGTATGAGAATTTTCGTCGTCGGCTGCTGACTGCTCGCTACTAGTGTTTCTCTGGCTTTGTATCGATAGGCAGTCCTTAGCAACCTCTGCTTTTGATGCTACCAAAGAGGTTTCTCCACCCGCCCGCTAGCGAGCCTCTATAGGACGCGCGAGTTTAAACTCTTTCCACCACCTCGTTTTCCTGGGTTTAACCGATTTCCGGTGGATTTCCGCTGGGTGGCCGACTTAGACCAACACAACCTAGAGAGAAGGCCCTGGCGCTCTCGTGTGATGTCAGGCAGAGTAGGTTGAGCGCTTATCTAACTGGGTAGCCGCTGGGGCACGGTCCAGTATGTCGAAGCAGCGAGCCAGTCAGCTATGCGCGCGCAACCTACTCTGCCTGACGTCACAGGAGAGCACCGCGGTCTTCTCTCTAGGTGGTGGTGCTTAGACACTCTGTGACTGCGCTTCGACCTGGTAAGACGTTCTGATTTTCTTTCCTCCCTGGAGATGGTAGCAATTCATTGTCTACTGTTAGATTTGAAAACTTAGGTACATTTTAAGCAATAAGTTTCTCCGATCATTTACGAAAGTGTATTCAATTTCATTTCGGTGATTTTGCATGGGTAAACGCGGTGAATATGTAACTAAGTCGGTTGGATAACGGCTGAGAATCGATAACCTTTGTGAGACTAGCTGGCGGTGTACGAACTCGGTTTAATTTCATTCTAGCTTTGTGGGATCCAACTAGGCCTAACATGCTGGAATAGTTTTATTCTGTGTAGTGCATGTGAAATATTCCTTTCTGTTTTCGCCTTCCGCGAGTGATATGTACTCCACGTGGTGTGTTCTTAGAACAAAGCCTTCAGCTACCCCTGTGTCTGTTTTTATGCCCTTCAGGCAAGAAATTATGCATGTATCTTTCTGATTTCCGTTAGTACCTCGCGATCTCCTCTCCGTCTATTTTAAATTGTTGTTTCGTTTCCAAACTTGTACTTTGCATTCAGACTCCCCCAGTAAATTCTCTTATAGCCTTGTACAAGCCCTTTTATTAGCTTTCTTATGAAATACTATGTATTTCTAGGGGCTGCATGACGTATTTCTTAGTTGATCGACTTATAATTTATTCCATTTTTCTGATTTTTTAAGACTGGACTTCGTCCATCCGTGTGAAACCATCCCAATCGCGTTTAACTGTATTTCTTTAGCTTCCTTATCCTAAGCATATCTAAGGGTTGTATGGTATTTTTCGGAAATTGAAATTTTGTATTTTTCACTGGTCTTCGGAACCACGTGGCTCCGAACTCCGACTTCAAGGTTTATACCTGGTCACTTGAGTTCTCGCTATTGCTACCACATCAGTGCCTTCTATTGTTTATTCTTGCTTCGTAATCTGTGATTCCGTTGGTTTTTGTTGAAATGAATGCTATCTTTAAGCACTTCGCCTTCAGTGTGGTGCGAATATGTAATGTAGCAGACATGTGCTGTGTGTCTCAATAATTCTGCATGCTCACGGTTTGATTTGAATGGAAATTAAACTCGCTGTTATCGCGTACCATCTCAAGTCAAGAAGGACAGACCAGAGCGACTTACGAAGTTTATTTTTTCTTGTGTTGAGTGGTACACCCTGGATCCTGAATTTCGCCAATGATAGCGGCACCTGCTTCTTCTTCGTATCAGCACGCTGAGTTGGGTGAGTTTCGCTTTGCCTCAAGCGGGTGAGTGGTTTAATGTTTGTTGATTGTAAATCCCTCCCACGACGATGGTCAGTTCAGATTACTTTAAGTTAGTAGTTCAATGAGATGCATTTTTATTGTTTAACACAATTGGTTCCCCCATTTTCTCATGTTTGAACTGAATAAATAATTGTCAGAGAAATGTTGTTCTAATAAGAATATTAGTTAACTAATACCCTCCCGTTTATTTAATATTGTTTCTCACCGGTGCTGAGAACAAATTCAGATGCATATTATCATATTTTTAATTCCGTTGCTCCATATATGTTCTCACAGCCACCGTCATGAAACAGTTTAGTTCAGGGTGGCTTGTATATTAATGATTGTGTGTAATTCTTGTGATCTACGATGTATGTTGGCCACCGTATCTTTGTTTCCCTGTTGCTAAAGTAAAGTTTGAGTCATTTCTCAATTCTGGGCCAGGGAACAAGATTCTGTTGCAGGAAATAGTCAGTAGTTCACACGAATCCTTTATGTGGTTTTACGGCCAGATTTATATGTTTAAAGTAAGCTTTTGAACTGGCTCCTTTCAGCTAGAGTTAATTTTACAATTAACGGTGGTCTTTCAAGCTTTCAGCTTGCAAGTGCGATTTCTCTGTACACTTCGGGTAGAGTTCATGGAGTCTTACTGCTTTCACTCACAATAAAAAGTAAAACTGTTCATTGTCTCAAACTGAATACAAACATAACTAGGTAAAAAGAAAATACCACACTGATAGCTTTTGTAAATTATCTGATGGTTTTTACATTTTTAACGTTAAAAGCCCTTCGTTTCCAATTTAGTTTCAGATCGTACAGAACAAAATGTCTTTGAGCACCATCATTTCTTTTTCCTGGAGATTGAAAAACTCTTCTTCTGTTTCGGCGATTTCGCCTACCGTTCCATAAATAAAATCCATATCGCATGATTCTGTTGCAGTCGATACTTCTCTATGCATAAAACAGGTGGTAACACAGAAAGGTGACGATTTCCTTCGCCATTTCTTGAGCAGTAATTTTTGGAGCGTTCTGTTTATTACAGGCTTTTTATCTCCAAAGTCCAGCCCACTAGCATACTGCACTAGTCATATATTCTTTCGTTACTTTGAAATAATTTTGAATCATCTTGAGCCATTTTCCTTTATATGGCTTCGCTTTAGAAAACTGACTGTGGCGGTCCTGATACAGAATGCGTTTCACGACTAATCGCTTTAATGGCTGCTAACGGAGTGACTACTTTGTATCAGCTGTCTCCTAACTGACTCTTTGGCCTGCGTGTGTGGTCGGGAGAGCACTAGAATTAAACCAGTTCTGTCCATTATTGAGTGCCGGCGTGGACAAACTGATTTAGACTTAAGAGGTGGGTTGATTATCATTGAGGTGGATTCCTCAAGTGTTAATTAAAGGTAATTCCGACAAAGTGTGAGTCGTTCTGTCAGCCCTGCCGCGAATACGTTTATCGACAGCTGAAGAATTAAATTCCCCGATTGCAGGAGAGTCCCACACGTATCAGAAGTGAAGAGTTAATCACTGTGAGAAGTGGTGTCATTATAATATACGCTCTGGTCCGAATCAGGCGCGGGTCCCCTTGTTTGACTAAATGGTCAGATATGCGTGATTTGCGACAACATTATCACAAAATCTCAAGGTATTCAGTAACGTGAACGAAGTTTCTTTTCGCAATAACGTGATATTTTCGCACGTTGCTAATGGTACTTTTTATTTATTTATTTTTTGTTTTGTTTCGGATGTTTTTATGATAAATATCACCCCGACGATTGCGCTGCATTTCGTGTAGTTAAAAAAATAACAACTAGCTTTTATGCTTACTGTTTTCAAGAACAGATTATGTAAAATTAATACTACTAATTTCCAATGTTGGAAGTTCCGTTGTGGTTATCAGTGAAACAAATTCAAAAATAAATAAATGAATAAATACATACAAATTACAATATGTTCGGCAACTAGTTGGATTTCAACCTGCGATCGCAAAATTTTGTTGCTAATCGACAGCGCTGCAAACGTTTTAAGCTTGATAACACTGCATCCACGTCTTGATAAGCTTTGTTACTTTTTTTCTCCTGAAAGTAGTGAGAGCTGACAAACAAGTCAATTTCCGCTTCCCTTCCATTTTCATCCAAATGTTCCCTTGCGAAATTTCGATGGTTTCATAGATTGTATTGGGGAAAGGCCGGGTCCACACATTGGAACCAATATTGGTTCCAACAGTGTTCGTTCAATGCATGGAGGTGTCCAATGTATGGATCGGTGAAATAGTATTGGAACCAACGTTGGCTTCAAAGTTGGTACGGCTCCGTTGCTTGTCGGTATTTAGACCAAACATCAAAATATGTTGGGCCGATATGGGTACGTCGTCTACACATTGGTGCCAACGTTTCATTGTATTCATCTTGAGGTTTGAACCACACCCAACAAACATAACTACATGTGGTATTAAAACGAATTAAAACATCCCACTGATGATGCTGCAACGCCAGCGAAACATGTATGGGAGAAATCAAAAAAACATTTCTGTTTGCTCAAGGCGGACCTTACATATAAAGCAAATTTGTTTCATTCTATCTTTGTCGTCTGCTCATCTCGAAACTGTTTCTTTCTCCGTCGCCATTTTTTTAGTTTCAAAATGTTTTAAAGTGTACTATCGTGTCCTGTCAAATTTACATATTCCATTGCAATCGTGCAGCAAGAAGTCGAAGCGACAATACCAAATGAACTTTAGCAGTATAGCATCCCTCCAAAACGTATCTTTCTTTTTTTTTTCATTTTAAGTAGTCGTTTAAAGTAGCAGGTCTAAGTTTTAATAATGTGTAGGGAATACTTTTAATATATTTTAAAACTACCTGATTTCATAATTAATGTTCGGTACGACATGATACAGCACACCACATCATTTTTTACAATGTTTTTTTCTTTGATTTGGAATGTCAAAAACGTAATCATTCACACTCAGAACCGTTATTGCTTGGGCTGCAATTTGTCCGTCAGATATGTTTAAGTATTCAACTGAATGTTGGCTCCAATGTGTGAACGTCGTCGAAAAGGAAGCAGCCTCTCAGAAGACTCTGCATGTACAGTGGGGCGTCTCCTGGGCAACGGGAAATACCGGCATCTACTTCCACATACTGAGCTAACGCTTAAACCGACATTGTATTCAGAATCTGAGATAATAAAACGGCCCTTTTCAGGACCATGTCTGACAGCCATATCTCTCAACATTCAGGGCTTATCAACTGAAAAAGAACACCTTGAGAGATGTCAGCCCCTCTCTCATTAGATTTTTAATTCTATATTTTGTAATTTCTTATTATTGAGCTATAGATGGCATGGCAAACCATGACAAACCTGTTTCACCTGGTGTGTAAGATGTATGAGACAGGCGAAGTACCCTAAGACTTTAAGAAAGCAGGTGCAGACAGGTGTGAAAACTACAGAACCATCAGTTTAATAAGTCATGGTTGCAAAATATTAACAAGAATTGTATACAGAAGGATGGAAAAGCTGGTAGAAGCCGACCTCGGGGAAGATCAGTTTGGGTTCAGGAGAAATGTAGGAACACGGGAGGCAATACTCACTTTACGGCTTATCCTAGAAGATAGATTAAGAAAAGGCAAACCTACATTTCTAGCTTTTGTAGATTTGAAGAAGGCTTTTGATAGTGTTGATTGGAATAAACTCTTTCAAGTTCTCAAGCAAGCATGAGTAAAATATAGGGAGCGTAAGGTTATTTACAACTTGTACAAAAACCAGACAGTGGTTGTCAGAGTTGAAGGGCATGAAAGGGATGCAGTGGTTGGAAAGGGAGTAAGACAGGGTTATAGTCTTTCTCCATTGTTATTCAGTTTGTACATTGAGAAAGCAATAAAGGAAAGCAAGGAGAAATTTGGAGAAGGAATTAAAGTTCAGGGTGAAGAATTAAAAACATTGCGTTTTGCCGACGACATAGTAATTCTGTCAGATACAGCAAAGGACCTGGAAGAGCAATTGAACGGAATGGACAGTGTGATGAAAGGTGCATATAAGATAAACATTAACAAGAGTAAAACTAGGGTAATGGAGTGCAGTCTAAGAAAATCAGGTGATGCTGAAGGAATTAGATTGGGAAACGAAGCAATAAAGGAGGTAGATGAGTTTTGTTACTTGGGCAGTAAAATAACAAATGATCGTCGCAGTACAGAGGATATAAAATGCAGAATGGCAATGGGTAGAAAAGCGTTCTTGAAAAAGAAAACTTTGTTCACATCGAATATTGATTTAAGCCTAAGGAAGTCCTTTCTGAAGGCATTTGTATGGAGTGTTGCCTTGTATGGGAGTGAGACATGGACGATAAACATTGCGGACAGGAAGAGGTTAGAGGCTTTTGAAATATGGTGCTACAGAAGAATGCTGAAGATTAGGTGGGTGGATCGCGTAACTAATGAGGAGGTACTGAAAAGAATTAGGGAGAAAAGAAATTTCTGGCATACCTTGACTAAAAGAAGGGATAGATTGGTAGGACACATTCTTAGATATCAAGGAATTGCGAATTTAGCATTGGAGGGAAGTGTGTGGGGTAAAAACAGCAGAGGAAGACCAAGAGATGGATACAGTAAGCAGATTCAGACAGATGTAGATTGCCGTTCTTATGTGGAGATGAAGAGGCTTGCTCAGGTAGGGTATTGTGGAGAGCTGCATCAAACCAGTCTCCACCACAACAACAACAACATGGCTCTTAAGATGAAACGTGTCTGAATATCAGATGTAGCAGCGATGGGGGCCAGCGGACGTCACCCGTCGGCAGGTTAGGATGCTTACGTGTCGTAGCTTATCTGCAAAGTCAAACCGGCGTCCTAAGCGTGCGGGCTACATTGTCTGTGCGAAGATAGCGGGAGTACGGTTCCCCAGACCGAGGGCAACTGTCTGGCGCCAGCATTGTGTGCGTGTCTGGGAGTACCTGGGATCAAAGAATCGACAGAATTCCATCGTTTATTGCACCATCTCATACGAGATGGTATCTGCCTTCGTGTTTTAAACTAAGACTCCGTGTAGTTTTTTGACGGCAGCCACCCGCCGACCGCTGAGGGATAGATAGCATCGGTGATTTTTGTATCCCATCCTCGTCGCCACTTTTGTGTCCCATCCTCGTCGCCACTTTTGTGTCCCAGCCTCGTCGCCACTTTTGTGTCTCGTTTCCGCCGGTTGTCGTAGGTGTCGGTGGCCGAGTAGAAAGAGACCGACAAAGAAACAATGGATGTACGCTTGTGCAGGGACGGAGGTGACCAGCCAGTGGGACAGCAGAAACTAGAACACTAGGCTAAATTAGAACAAGATATATATTTCGTGGAGTCTTGATAATACTTAACTTTTACATAGTTATTGACTGCAGAATACTGATACATAGATTAGATAGAGGCCTGCCTACTGATGATTCCTAGTACCTATCCGATAGCCAAGTCTTAACTGGTGCCTATCTGATTCCCAAGTGTTAACTGGTTCCTATCTCAGTCCCAAGTGAAACGATGTCGTTCAGTGGTGGCCACGAGCGAAGTTGTAGCAGAGGGCGCTCGTGGCTGACGTCGTAAGAACGCCGTGATGTGCGTGCATGGCGGCGCGCGGCGAAAGTAGGTGGCGCGCACTTCAGACTTGTGCGACACCACAGTGATATCTCACCTTCCTTGACAAGCACGAAAATTACTCCAACTGTGATCTTGTACGCCAGTTCAGGCGGGAACACAGCCCGAGGGTGGAAAAATACCACTAGCTGTGTGGGGAGAATGTTCAAGAACGCGCGGATGTCTCTTATTGGCTTTCGTGAATCTTGATTGTAAAAAGATGTTGGCTCGCTTCTTAGCTTCGCCGGGAGAGGGGACTTATCTCTTAGCATCGGCTGGAGAAGGATCATATTACGTTTTCAACTTGGACTTATAAATTTGTACAGCTCTGAAAGTTGAGCATGTTGTGTCAGATCTGGTTGACCTTTAATAAGGCCAGCCTGCCTTATCTGGTGCTTCGCTTGCCCAGAAGACGATTTGCTCGTGATTCTGGAGTCACCTTTGCCTCAAATAAATACTAGTGTAGCAATACACATAGTTTGGAGTGGCATAGACTAGAGGTCTGCAAATCGCCGGTTTCGCTCGCTCGTACTCGGTCGAGTGCGCAACGCTCGGCGGTGGCGCGCCGAGTGTGTTACGCTCGCAGCGAGCGTGTTGACACTCGAACGAGGCTGCGTGAGGCGGTGCGGGCACAGGCCGCACAGCGTAGTTCTGCCGCTGTACTCACAAGGAAACCTGCCCAAGTGTCACTCTCCGATTTTTATGAAATTTGCATATGTTATAATACATGAAAAACTATGGGACACGTATTATTTTTTAGCGGCGAAGAAACATATTTAAGGGGTGAAACGGTCCCTCCAAAATTGTCGCTAAAATAGAAACATGGCGATAACTTAGAGACTAGAGAAGCGATTTTAATGATGTTTGGTATGAAAGTATCTTTTGATAAAAGACAAATTCCGTAGATTCAACTTCAGTAAAATCAAAATAATTTTTTGAGCTGTCCCCCTAATTCTCACTCCCCCTGCAAAGTACCTAGGCCGATCTTTTATCAAGACAAGGAAGAAAACGAGGATCCTATATATTGCACAAAAGCTTGCATACGTTCTTTATTATGTAGATAAGAAACACGACAGTGGCAGTGGGAGATATATGAATGTTGCAACTGGAAAAATTCCCGTTAAGGACTCACTCGGAAAAGGTAGAGGCGCAGCAACCACGCACAGTGCAAAAATGCTACGGGAATATATATTAACGAGGTGCAACGGAGAGAGAGAGAGAGAGAGAGAGAGAGAGAGAGAGAGAGAGAGAGAGAGATGCACAAAACTAACCTAAAGGGTTTACATCAATATCGTGTATTTAATATCAATATAAAAGACGGAAAAAATATTCGAGGTCTTGAGAGTGATAAGAGGAATGGATATAAAATACACTCACTTCCTCGTTAAGACGGCAAGTAACACCTACCACTAAACAGGCACTAACAGTCCGCAAAATGGGAACAAGAAAGAAAGAAAGATCCTGGAAAACTCATTTAGTAAATGATCTTAGCACAGAAACTTTGTTAATCACACATAATAACATGTATGGTAAAGTATAAAATGCGAAACTGAATGGCTAGTTCAACTGGATCGAGAGAACAGCTTTCGAAGCACCCGGGAAAGGAAAAAATTCCAAATTTCTCAGTCAGGATGTATTTTCAAGCATCTAGTTTGCTCCCGACACTCGCCTTGACTCGAATGTCGCTGCGGTGGGCGACCGAGTGGCGAGCGGGCAGTGTGGACGGTCAGGCCGGTCGAGCGTGCCCCGCTCGAACGAGCGTTGAGGAAGTCGAGCGCAGCCACCCGCATTGCCACAAGCTGCAGTACCGACATCTGTCGGACTGTCATAGAACGACGTGTATGATGCGAATCGAGCGAGCAACCGAGCGAGGTGCAGATCTCTAGCATAGACTGCGTAATCACCGAGATCGTTGGGCACTGTGAGCTATCGAGTTTGCAGCGGCTGGTACTGTAGGAGTAATAGCTTCTGTGTTGCGAAGCAAATCGTTTTTTCGCGGCCGCGAATATTTTCAGCAGCCATCCATCAGACGCCACCTCAGCTGTACTTCGAGAACACGCCTCTGCTCCACGTTTGTTAACGTACCACCAGCATTTGTCCGTGTCTGAGAGGAACTGTGACGTGTTCACGAACTTGTGGAGAACAGTAATGCTTATGGAGTGGACCGAAATATTCAGCCCTCACTTTCTGTATAATCATCGTGTCAGGAGATTTGTTACAGTCACTGAGGAGTGGAGAAGTTTCAAATGTTTGTATAGCTTATGGGACGTAACTACGGGGTCACCAGTCCCTAAACTTACAAACTACTTATGAACTAACTAAGACTAAGGACGGCACAAATATCCATGCCCGAGAGGGGATTCGAACCCCCGACCGTAGTGGCCGTGCAGACCGTGACTGAAGCGCTTCAGTCCCCTCGGCCACCGCGGCCGGCGAGTGGAGAAGGACTTGCCAGTCACTGATATTTGAAAATTTGGTAGCACACAATCATTTAACACTGAAGTAGAATTTTGTCCATTATCCAAATATTTGCCGTTCAGGATCTTGCCAAGTTGATATGTTAATCTGACTAATTGTGTTTGAAGCAAATGATATATTAAATTGATTATCAAAGAATTGTGTTCCGAGAAGATCATTCATAACATTAGATACTCGTCATTCACTTTTTAGGTGGGTTTTTGAAGTTATCCAGATAGCGTTATTTGAGATGAATTTTTGGACATAAATCGAGAATCAAGAGTAAATCAAGAATCACTTTACAGACGGATCAGCTGTCCCGGTCAACTGACTGCATTCCTTTCCCCATAATATCCTTACATTTGGGAACCCTATCAGGATCCCATCCCCAGTAAACCTTACTTTTGGTGAAACCTACCAGGATCCTCTGCTCCCACACCGAACAAAGCCTTACAATCTTATATCCAACACATGTAAACTTCATTCGTGCGACGTCCTGTGCCTTCAGGAGACACGCAGAGGGCCATCACAACGCCGACCACGTATTCCTGGGATGATCCTGGTGAAGTAATGCCCTCACGACCAATATGAGAGTGCTTTATTTATTCGTCCTGGAATAAAAGTGTTCAACATGTGATTTAATACCGTTAGCAACACGGAAATCATATCTGTGACTATCGGAAGCATCACAGTATCATCAATATATAAACCACCAGGAGAGAGGTTTGCTTTCAGTCAAAATGTCTGCCACCCAGAACTAATAATGGGAGACTTTAACTGTCACAGTATAGTGTGGGACTACCAAGACACAAATGAGAACGAAAAATTAATGCAAAGTTGGGCAGAAGAACACGACCCGAATCTCATCCACGATCTGAAACAGCCTGTGTCACTCACAGCGCAAGATGGAAGAGAGGGTATAACCCAGATTTCTTATTTGTTTCAAAACCTTGTCTGGGCCATGCAATAAATTCATTCTCAATTATATCCCAAAGATCCAACACAGACCAATCATGCTAAAGTTTTAAGTACCCTTTAAGAGTCGTTTTAACTTTAAAAGGGCTAAATGGAAAAAAATAGCTGACATGTTCGATAAGGAAATCGCATATTTACATCTAAACACTGAAAACGACTGAAAGTTCGTCCAAGCTGTTAAAATATCAGCGAGGCTCAGCATACCCAGAGGATGCAGAACACTGTACATACCCGGAGATTCCAACAAATGGAAACAACTATATACTGAATACATTGAGTAGTACATCCAGGAGCCTTTCAGTGAAGAAACTATAAAACTTGTGAACCAACTGATTGAAACTATAAACAAAGACCGACAAAGGTCCTGGAACATATGTTGGAAAGTCTTGATATGCAATATAGTATCAGAAGAGCTTGGAACCTAGCGACCCAGCAGTCCCTAAGGATCAGGTTTCCATGACCGCCAATCAGATCGCAAACAGTTACTTCTTAATGGTAAACCAACTAGAAACAACAAATTTGCCATCTCGTATAAGAGGCCACAAGTGGCTGAAATACCACCAGTGCCACATTTCACTTCAATAGAATTGGAAGCAGCTATCAGTTCCTTGAAATCCAGAAGGGCCCCAGGTGCTGATGATGTCGTTAATGAATTTCTACAGAACGTAGTGGCCAAAACAAAGTAATAGCTCATACAAATCTATAACATCTGCTGGGCTAACAAGATGGTCCCAAAGCTATGGTTGAAGGCCAAGGTAGTAGCAGTCCTAAAGCCGGAGATGATGCCGAGAACTGCGGTCCAATATCGCTGCTAAGTTGCCCTTTCTAACTAGACGAACGTCGTATCAACTAGAAAACCAAAGCATTCCACAAAAGGCGAGATTTAGACCCGAAAAGTCTTGTCAGATACTCCACGTAACACAATATAGAGAGGAAAGGTTTTAGAAGGGCGAAAAAATAGACGGGGAAACCAGCATCTTACTGAAGTTGTGACATCACTGATCTCCAACAGAAGAAACTATGTGGAACTTGAAGAGCAAAGAAGCTGCTGAGGAACCAGTAGAACGGGCTCCCACAAGGTTGTGTTTCGTCCCCTCTACTTTTCAACCTGTATGCAAACGACCAAACATTCGGACCAAATACAAGAAGTTATGCCGATGATGTAGCCATTGCCTACTAATAGAGATCAATCAGGTCACATAGAAACCCAACAGATGCCCTAGAAGCTCTTACTGAATATTAGAACGGGAACCAGTTTCGACCATATCCAGCAAAGACGCAGACTTGTTTATTTCACCTGAACAATAAGGAAGCAAAAAATGTGTTACAATTAGAATGGAACTCAGTTACACATTTTCCAACCCAAGTTTATCTCTGAGTCACATTAGATCGATCACTGTCCTAGAAGGAACATGTAGAGAAAACTAGAGCGAAAATCAACACAGAGAACGTTATAATCAGCAAACTTACAACTCACACTGAGGAGTAAACCCTGAAAGTATACGTTCATCACCCCCTGGCGTTGTGTTTTGCTCCAGCTGAATATGCATGGCCCGTATGGAGAAGATCGACACCACCTCACAAGCTAGATGCAGCACTGAATTATCATGTCAATTAATTACGGTATTTCTGAAACCTACAAACCGCGATCTCCTTTATAGGTGTTCTGGAATAGTTCCCCCACGGATCAGACGACAAACGTTGGCCATGGCTGAAAGAAGCAGACAGTACGAGGATAGAAGAAATCCTCTGTTCGGACATCACCCAGTGGTGGCAAGATTAAAATCAAGGAATGACTTCATTAAATTTGAACATCCACTAAATGAAAGTCAATCTTCAACCAGGAAATCGACGTGGAAACAGAAATTGGAAAAAATGCAGCTTGCAATGTTAGCACGTTAAAGAAAAACTTCCGAGTGGATCAAAACTGGAATTGGGAGTTTCGAAGAGCCTAAACAGACTTAGGTGTCGAATGGGAAGATCGAAGGATAACCTATTGAAGTGGGGATAAGCAGAAGAAGAGCCTTGCCAATGTGGAGAAAAACAAACAATGATACACCTGCTGAACTGTCCATCCTTGCCGGTTCCATGCACTTTCCAAGACCTGTCGTTGGCCAACGACGCTGCAATGAAGTATACCGAACACTGGAGAGAGGTATGAGTCTGATATGGACAAAAATTACTTGTGTTGTGTGAAAATCATGAATATATATGTATAAGTACTACTTAGTTTTTATTTGTAACCTACTATATATAGCTTATTAATTAATTACAGATGTAGATCAGATACGGTTACATAAATAAATAGAATGATTCCAGTCCATGGTGTACAGGAATCAGTGAAAATAAATATTCCTTCTGTAAAAAAACCGTGTTGATTGCAAATTGTTTTATTCTTTATTTAATGATGCGTTTCGCTCTTTAGCAGGGCATCATCAGATTATCTGCGTGACAGAATTTACACAAAATTATAAGGCGTAATTACAAAACGGGGATAATGGAACATGGGCTTATTTTGTGTTTAGAAGACAGTATAAATGGTAAACAAAGCTTACAATGCACTCTCAGTGGTGTGACACCGTAAATTGTTTTGAGGTGTTTCTATGTTTTTGAATTTTGGATTTCCTTGTAGCTCTACAAATGATCGGATAACAACGAATTACAGTTGGAACATATTCGGTAAAGATGTGAGAAGCAAAAACCAATTTTTAAAGTAATCTTAAAAATCGGTTTTATGCTTCTCACATCTTATGCCATTACGCAACACAGTTACTCCAAGATCATTCAGTTCAATGGGACTTCGCTTATATTAGAGCCATCTTCAGATTTTTAGTGATAGCTATTTCCGAATTAGAAGGCTCAGGTACACCTATCTCCGACAAATTGCTTTGCTGGAGGAAGTGAAAATTAATTAAGCACTAAGTTAATGGGAGAAAAAGTTCCAGAAGTACACAGGCTTGAAGGACCTTTGCGTGGCAGCATTCATACTAAGGGAAAATCCACTTCCACAGATTGCAGTTTTCCTGTCCAAAATATGCCGAAAATGTTGTACACCTCTGTCATATCTGTTTATGTCGTAACGTACATTCTCGACTTCTAAATTAATATGAACCGACGTGCGTCAATACTTTTCTCTAGAAAATCTACAAAAGATTTGAGTCATTTACTGTGAAGCCAACTATGTCTGAATGTTTGAAACCACAGGTTTATTCAACGTTTGTTAAATTATACATAATTTGTATAATACATAATTTGTATAATAATCAGGAAAGTCAATACTGGCATTCTACGGGTCGGAGCGTGGAATGTTAGATCCCTTAATCGAGTAGGAAAATTAGAAAATTTAAAAAGGGAAATGGATAGGTTGAAGTTAGATATAGTGGGGATTAGTGAAGTTCGGTGGCAGGATGAACAGGATTTCTGGTCAGGTGAGTACAGGATTATAAATACAAAATCAATTGGGGGTATCACAGGAGTAGGTCTGATAATGAATAAGAAAATAGGAATGCGGGTAAACTACTATGAGCAGCACAGTGATCGCATTATCATTGTCAAGATGGATACGAAGCCAACACCGACAACAGTAGTGCAGGTTTATATGCCAACTAGCTCTGCCGATGATGAGGAAATCGAAGAAATATATGAGGAGCTAAAGGAAATTATTCAGACAGTTAAGGGAGAGGAAAACTTAATTGTTATGGGAGACTGGAATTCGGTAGTAGGACAAGGAAGGGAAGGGACGATAGTAGGTGAATATGGTCTGGGAAAAAGGAATGAAAGAGGAAGCCGCCTGGTAGAATTTTGCACAGAACATAATTTAGTTATAACAAACACCTGGTTCAAGAATCACAAAAGAAGGTTGTATACGTGGAAGAGACCAGGAGACACCGGGAGATACCAGATAGATTTTATAATGGTAAGGCATAGATTTCGGAACCAGGTTTTACAGTGTAAGACGTACCCAGGAGCAGATATAGACTCTGACCATAACTTGTTGGTTATGAACTGTAGGCTGAAACTAAAGAAATTACATAAAGGTAGGAAAATAAGGAGATGGAACCTGGATAAATTGAAGGAACCTGAGATTCTTAAGAATTTCAGAGGGAGCTTTAGGCAACAATTGACAGAAAGGGGGGAAAATAAAACAGTTGAGGAGGAATGGGTAAAATTGAGAGATGAAATAGTGAAGGTAGCAGAGGACAAAATAGGTAGGAAGGCAAGACCTACAAAAAATCCTTGGATATCACAAGAGATACTAAATTTAATCGATGAAAGGAGAAAATATAAAAATGCAGTAAATGAAACAGGCAAATTGGAGTACAGACGACTAAGAAATGAGATTGACAGGAAGTGCAAAATGGCTAAGCAGGAGTGGCTAGAAGGCAAATGCAAGGAAGTAGAAGAATGTATAAATAGGGGAAAAATAGATACTGCCTATAGGAAAATAAAAGAAACATTTGGAGATAAGAAAAACAGCTCTATGAATATCAAGGACACTGATGGAAAACCGGTTCTCAGCAAAGAAGGGAAAGCTGAAAGGTGGAAAGAGTATATAGAGGGGCTCTACAAAGGAAATGAACTTCGAGACAATATTGTAGGAAAGGAAGAGGATGTAGATGAAGATGAAATGGGAGATACTGTATTGAGAGAAGAATTTGACAGAGCCCTGAAAGACCTAAGTCGAAACAAGGCCCCTGGAATAGATGATATTCCATCAGAGTTACTGAAGTCTCTGGGAGAACCAGCCATGACAAACCTGTTTCACCTGGTGTGTAAGATGTATGAGACAAGCGAAGTACCCTCAGACTTTAAGAAAAATCTTATAATCCCCATTCCAAAGAAAGCAGGTACAGACAGGTGTGAAAACTACAGAACCATCAGTTTAATAAGTCATGGTTGCAAAATATTAACACGAATTATATACAGAAGGATGGAAAAGCTGGTAGAAGCCGACCTCGGGGAAGATCAGTTTGGGTTCAGGAGAAATGTAGGAACACGGGAGGCAATACTCACTTTACGACTTATCCTAGAAGATAGATTAAGAAAAGGCAAACATACATTTCTAGCTTTTGTAGATTTGGAGAAGGCTTTTGACAATGTTGATTGGAATAAACTCTTCCAAGTTCTGAAGCAAGCAGGAGTAAAATATAGGGAGCGTAAGGTTATTTACAACTTGTACAAAAACCAGACAGCGGTTGTCAGAGTTGAAGGGCATGAAAGGGATGCAGAGGTTGGAAAGGGAGTGAGACAGGATTGTAGTCTTTCTCCATTGTTATTCAATTTGTATATTGAGCAAGCTATAAAGGAAAGCAAGGAGAAATTTGGAGAAGGAATTAAAGTTCAGGGTGAAGCATTAAAAAACATTGCGTTTTGCCGACGACATAGTAATTCTGTCAGATACAGCAAAAGACCTGGAAGAGCAATTGAACGGAATGGACAGTGTGCTGAAAGGTGCATATAAAATGAACATTAACAAGAGCAAAACTAGGGTAATGGAGTGCAGTGTAAGAAAATCAGGTGATGCTGAAGGAATTAGATTGGGAAACGAAGCATTAAAGGAGGTAGATGAGTTTTGTTACTTGGGCAGTAAAATAACAAATGATGGTCGCAGTACAGAGGATATAAAATGCAGAATGGCTATGGGTAGAAAAGCGTTCTTGAAAAAGAGAAATTTGTTAACATCGAATATTGATTTAAACCTAAGGAAGTCCTTTCTGAAGGCATTTGTGTGGAGTGTTGCCTTGTATGGGAGTGAAACATGGACGATAAACAGTGCGGACAGGAAGAGGATTGAGGCCTTTGAAATATGGTGCTACAGAAGAATGCTGAAGATTAGGTGGGTGGATCGCGTAACTAATGAGGAGGTACTGAACAGAATTGGGGAGAAAAGAAATTTCTGGCATACCTTGACTAAAAGAAGGGCTAGATTGGTAGGACACATTCTTAGACATCAAGGAATTGTGAATTTAGCGTTGGAGGGAAGTGTGTGGGGAAAAAATCGCAGGGGAAGACCAAGAGATGGATACAGTAAGCAGATTCAGACAGATGTAAGTTGCCGTTCTTATGCGGAGATGAAGAGGCTTGCGCAGGATAGGGTATTGTGGAGAGCTGCATCAAACCAGTCTCCGGACTGAAGACCACAACAACAACAACAATTTGTATTTCAACATATGGATTGAGATCTGCAATATATCTATTTATCTTCGGAATGTTATAAAGGTTTGCTGTCAGTTACAACATTAATATTTTTTGTTGCTCAGCTAGGTATATTTTCATGTTATTAATTGTAAAGTAGTGAATACCAGGTCATAAGTATACACTACGTATTTCACATTTTGGGAGCCTATTTTAGATTTTATTTGACCCAATGAGGTAATGAAAGAACCTATTTTTGGTGCCTAAAATGCTCGTTTTACGGCCTAAAAATCCGCGGACTATTTATGAATATTGTAAATGTTAGTTTTACGGACGAAATGTCTTATTATGATTCAGTTTGAAGAGTGTTCAGAAGTTACTACACGGTGAGCATTCACGCAGTGGCGACTTCACCGAAAGAACAGACACCGTCTCTATAATAGTATGTATGCCTCAAAGAGGCAAATGACATTTTAAGTGCGAATGCACATTTCTATCACTTGCAGGGGTACAGATAAAGCTTTAAGCAAATGGAATAATGGACGGAGGGAACTACTTTAATACTGTGCGATAAGATGAGAATTTGAGCAGGTCGAATAGGGTTTACCAGTTAGGCTTCTGGTTTAAGGTGACAGGTAGTCCGGAGTTCGAAATTCGGGTTCGTGTACCGGTCCGGCGCAATTTTCAACTTTGAATTCCATTCAACGTCCTGAAACAGCCGATATGTTGAAGTATTTCTAATTCAGTAAATTTTCACCTGCAAGGAAACGATATGAGGAGTGTAGTATTTATCATCTCGGAAGGAAAACATGAATGTTCGAACACAGATATGTAAATAACATCATATGTACAATAGTACTGCAAATATCATTCAAAGAAACGGAGTATATTCCATGCATCAAACAACCACCTATGTTTCTGAACACGAAATATTGAAAAATAAAAAGGATATCTCAATTTACGACGATTGTAACTTAAATAATGGCAACTGTTTATTCACAACCAATAAAAAAGCGTTACATGTTTGCACCTGTTACTGACCTTCAAAGTAGTCACCAGCGTCGTGTAGAACCCGTTACCAGCGAAATGGAAGGCCTAGTATACCGTTAGTAGAGCCTGTTCTGTTGATGGTGCGAATGGAACGGTCTACTGCTTGTCGAATCTCTTAAATAATTCTGAAGCGAATGCCACGAAGTGGTTCCTTCATCTTCTGAATCAAATCAAAGTCCTAAGGATTTATGTCTGTGGCGTACGGTAGATGGTACAATAATCCCCATTCTCATCGACCTAACATAGCAGCAAGAGTTTGTGCCATACGCGACCGCGCATTGACGAGCAAAATGCTGGGTGGGTTGCACAGAAAGTGTTGCCGCTTCTTTCGCAAAGCTGGTCGCAGGCGATGATCCGAAAACGAACAGTAGCACTGTGCATTGAAGGCCTGCCGTGGAGGAACGTAATGCGTTAGGATAACACCATCACATGTAGATGGATGAAAATACCAGCAGCTGTATTTAAAATATTTATTAAATTCTGTGCGACCGGTTTCGGTGTTACATTACACCATCTTCAGGCTCCCGTTGTTCGATTATTATTAAAAGCACATTTGGATTGGGTAGCTATTCAAACCAGTAGCCGTAAATTTCTTGCTTTGTTCATGCCACACACACTGTAATCAGATCTGAATATCCTTAAAGAGCAGAAACTTCAATTTTAAATAGTAATTGGGATACTGAAGATGGCCAAAAGAAAGAAATATTATTAGGCTCATAAATTACTGATGAGGAATCTTGTAGGCTGAGAAGTTATAAGGAAATAGAAGAATGCTCATACACAGATTGTGACGTAAGAAAACTAAGTCTTAAACTTTGTGGACACACTACTGGTTAAAGTATGACACCCACAAGATTGACAAAACCAATAGTAGAATTCTACGAAAAAAGAAGCAAGAAAACACTGAGCCAATTACATGGATCGCTGCGTTTTAGGAGGATCTATAACTAGCCAGTATAACTCAGTCAGACGTTACAGTCAAAAGATATTTGATTAGAAAGTTAGTCAGGGGGAAATTAGAACACGGTCTGGAACACCGTGGTCTGATTAAAGAAAGACACTTTATTCTAAAATGATGAAACAAATATTCACATAATAAAAGGCCAACCTTCAAAAGCGACATTGATTAATTCTACTTCACGTTGTCGTATTGGACCAAATGATTGGATTTGATTTTTCCAGGGAAGCCAAAACAGTCTTGGTCCAACCCACCACTGCCCGCACCGAAACTAAGTTTATTGTGCGGTATCTCTCCCTGTATATCTAGTAAAGCCAACCAATGCCCTTGAACAGTGCAAGGAGTCCCTTTACCAGTTCTTTATTAGACACAGTTTCTTCGGGTCTAGTTGTCCCAAATGTTCTGTGCCTTTTACTATCCAATGCAATGCATTTGAAGATTAGATGTGATGCAGTTTCATCACCGTCATCACAGATCCTTCCGGAACGACCTTTTGGTTAATTACCATCCAATCCTCTGTTGAGACTCTTGGGTTCTGGACCCTTATTTTCTCGAACGGAGTCTTTGAAGGGACATCCTTCAGGATTTTTGGTACCCATATTGATACCTTTGCGGTCTTCAGTTCAGTTGCTGTCTTGACCAGCAGCTTCGCATCCTCCCATGGGGATATCATGGGGACCTTGTCCTTAAGCCATTCTGCTCAGTGTTCCCCTCGCAGACAAAAATGAGGGCACTGCGATCTAGATAGACCCTCCTGAATTTGGGTCCTGGACCAGCGTCGCCCTTCCCCCAATCTCCTCAAAGAGGGCCATTTGCACGAGCTGCTCCTGCTGCGAGGTGATGCTCACCAGTGGGTATCCTTCTTGGACAACCGCCATTCTAAAGACCGAGACTGCAGTACTATAGGTCTGTTTCCCTGTTTCTTGCCTCAGCCTTTGAGGATCACGCTTGTCCAGAGACCCTCTTGCCACCTGTCTTTGACGTCGAGGGGATCTGTGTATCCTCTTCGACCTGAGGCAGTTTCTTTTTGGAGGTCTTGGGCTTTTGATTCCCTCCACTTATGCTTAGGAAGCCATTCTTTTTCTTCCTTTTGCTTCTGTTCCTTGAGAAGTTTCCTTCTCTGAGTCCCAGACAAGGCCTTAATCCTAATCTGGTCCAACTTCTCTGTTACAGTTCCCACTTCTTGCTCAGGTATAGACCCTGATTCAGAAGTAGGAGTGCACTGCATCGGTCCTGATCCCGATGTCTGAGTATCTGAGGTCTCAGATTGCCCCTCAGATTCTTTTAAAATACTTTCTTTCTCTGTGTTCATCTTAGTCCCACGAGATTTAGGGATTTATATGGTCCACACCACGATAACCCCACGCGGTGCAAGGCTACTTACTCAGGGAGGTCGCCCGGTATCCCTGAGGCTCCGTTCGAGACACATCCACCCATGTGCCACGCACTCCTCGGCACGGATCGCATCACACTTTGAATTGGGAAAGGAGTGGGAGAGGATTAGGAAGACGGGACACGCTTTGTCTGATCCATCAGCTGAGGCCTTTCCGGCAGTAGGTTCTCTACCTTTGGTATAGCCCTCAGCTTCACACGTATACGCAAGCCTGTCCACCCGCACGGGCAGTGCTTCGTCAAGATGGTGTCCCCCAGAGAGGATTGGACCAATACGTGAATAGTAATAATAATAATAGTGCCCACAGATGGTTCCTGGCAGGATTACTTGCCCGCGAAAGAGAAAGGTCCGAGATTACAATCCCGGTTCCGGCACACAATTTTAACTTACCAGGTAGATTTAACACAATGCTGTTCAAACCAATATCTGAGGAGGGACTTAAAGTTTTTGCAAATTCTTCACAAAATTCAGAAGTCCTTCTGCTGATTAAGTAAGAAAAAGTGGTGAGCGAGAAATAAAGGTATGGGACCTTTATACTCCGATATTGAACACGGAATTATCGTACTCGTTCCCAGAAATCTGTCCCACAAAGAAACGGATTTCAGACCACCCCGCGAACTTCAGACATTGCTGGAGTACAACCACAGCGGAAGAGTATCTTTCGGAGAAGCCAGACAAACGTGTGGTTCCTGAAGAGAGACAGCGGCCTTTTCAGTAGTTACAAGACAAAAAGTCAATATGATTGACTGAGCTGGCGTTGTAGCATCAGCTAATGTGGCTTTCTCATACAGTTGATGCCAACGACTGAAAGAAAGGGGAAACTACAGTCGTTATATTTTCCGATGACGTGTAGCTCTACTGTATGAGGACATTATCTTGAGTAAAACATTCTGGAGGTACAACAGTCCCCTATTCGAGTCTCTGTGCGGCGACTACTCCGGAGGGTGCTGTCATCAAGAAAAACAAAACGGACATACTACGAATCGGAGCTTGGAATATTAGTTCTCTTAATTGAGGTGGAGAGTTACAAAACTTCAAAATAGAAACAGATAGGTTGAAGTTAAATATGATGAGAATTAGCGACGTTCGCAAGTTGAGCGGGATTTGTGATCAGGTGACTGTAGGGTTATAAATACAAAATCAATTGTGGGCAACGCAGGTGTAATAATGAATAATAAAACAGGAATGCAGGTAAGTTATTATGAAAAGCATAGTAAAAGTATTATCGACGCAGAGATAGACACAAAGCCACCAACCACAGCCGTACAACTTTATATGCCAACTATGAGGAGGTCGAAGAAATGTATGGGGAGTTAGGGAAAGTAGTCAGTTAAGGGAGAGGAAAATTTAATTGGGATACTGAAATTCGGTAGTAGGAAGATGAAGGGAAATAGTAGGTAAATATCGACTGGGAAAAAGGAATAAAAGAGAAAGCCAGCTAGTAACATTTTGCACAGAGCACAATGTAATCATCACAAACACTTTGTTTAAGCACCATGGAAGAAAGCTGTATACATGGGAGAGAACAGAAGACACCGAAAGTTTCCAAATTGACTTTATTTAATGGTAAGGCATAGATTTTGAAACCAGGTTTTAAACTATAAAACATATCGCTCTTTTACTTACAATTTTGGTCTTAATGTTCAAATGTGAAAGACGACCGTCTGTCGTCTTCCATATGTATTTTATAAAATTGTAATTTATTTGATGTCGCTATATTAGCATTTTGTTAAATTAGAACCCCACTCTTTTCAAGGCATGAGGAATAGCATTTTTATTTCATGTTTTAAAATATTAATTTCTGAAATGTTAGTGAATATTGCTAGGATTTTGTTATTTTAATAATTATTGTCCCTGTGAGAATGTGTACTTGTTTTACTTTTCAGTGAATGTGGGTAGTGATAGCTCGCTTTGTATGGTCCTCTCTGGCTCAGAGTCGATAGTTAGTCGTTACCAACCCCTGCTGCTGATGCGACCAAAGAGGTTTCTACACCCCTTGGTTACAAGCCAGTCGACAAGCCTTCTCCAGGGTGAGTCTTGAGATCTCCCCTCCCCACCACCGCTGTTTTCTTGGATTTCCCAGTTTCCGGTAGCTTTCCCGCGGCTCCTGGCCGCTCGGTGGTCACTTTTTGCTGGAATCGTGGTGAGGTAAGGTTGGTTCTTCTCTGGTGTCTGCGGAGATGGTAGCGATTCATTGTCTAATTTAGACTCTTGAACTTAGATTAATTTTTTGGAATATTCCTTCCGATCGTGCGTGGAAATGTGTTCTAGTTTTTCAATCCATTGATTTCCAACAGATAAACACGGTGTTTGTGTTACTAGTTGCAGTTTGATAACGGCCTGGTATATTCAGACCTTTTGTGATTATGTGGCGGTATACGAACTCTGTGTAAATTCTTTCCAGTTTTGTGGGGCCCGATTTCTAACAGACGATATGTTCATTTATGTACAGTGCATGTAAAATTTTTCTTATCGTTTTCCTTACATGAGTGATATGTGTTCCACGTGGTTGGTTCTCAGAACAAAGCCTTCAGCTTCCACTATTGTTTGTTCCATGCCCATCAAGCATCGGTGTATCCTTCTGATTTCCACTAAAATTTCGCGATCGTCTCTCCCCGCCTATTTGTAAAGTTGCTGTTTCGTCTCCGAACTTGTCGTATGCACTCACTCTTTAATTCTCTCCCAGCCTTGTACAACCTCCTTCATTAGTTTGCTTATGAAATTCTAGACATTTCTATGGGTTGCATGCCGGAGTATTTATTTTTATTCTTCCGACTTTGTAATTATTTCACTTTTCCGGGTTTTGAGACTGGATTTCACCCATCTCTGTAATCGCTCCCAATCGCATGTTGCTGCATTTCAGTAGCTTCCTAATGAAATTCTACGCAGTTCTAAGGGCTGCATGCCGTAGTTAATTTTCTTTATTTTTCGGAAATTGAATTTATACATTTTTATCGGTTTTCGGAACCGCGTGGTCCGAACTTCGACTTAAGGGGTTTGCAGCTAGTCACCTGAATTCACGCCACTTATCATAAAACCAGTGCCTAGGTAGTTTACTCTCAAATTGCAACTTAAGAGTCCGCGGTCACCTTCAGTGGAGTGCGATCATGTAACGTATCCGTGCCGTTCGCTTGTGTGCCTGCGGTCTAATCTATATGCACCTTAACCTTGCTTTACTCAAGCATCATCTCAAATCAGGCACGACAGACCAGAGCCAACGTCGCAGTTTTATTGCATATTGTGTTGTGTGGTATCTCCGGGTTTCCTCAATTTCGCCTACGATATCGGCGCCTGCTTCTGCCTCGTTTCAGCAAACTGATCTTGGTGAGTTTCGCTGTTGCATTGCGCTGTGTGTGCGAGTGAGTGTTGTTTGTAAATCCTCCCCCCAGTAGCGTTAAGTTCACTGTAATTTATGTTAATTTTTAATGCTGGGCATAGTCAGTATTATTCCTGTAAATGGGATGCTTTTTCACTGTATTAACAAATATGGCTCCCCATTTTGCTTCCGTTCGACCTGAATAAACAAGTTAATTTTAGTATAATTTTGACTTGCCTATAAATTGTAGTTTTCGAGCACCTTCCCCCTTTTATTTAATATCATCTTTCACCAGTGCTGAGAAAATGCTCAGATGCATTTTTTATGTAAAGTTCCGTTGCGCCATAAATGCTTTCTTAGCCACCTTTATGAAATAACTGTAATTGTGGTGGTTTGTTTATTAATTTCGTGTGAGCCGCTACGTATGTTGGCCACTGTCTCTTTAACTTCCTGTTATTAGAATAATTTGAACCAAGTCAGTTCTCAATTTGGGCCAGGGAACAAGGTTTAGTAACAGGGAGTAGCCGGTAGCTCACACGGATCTTTTACTAATTTTATTGCTAAAATTAAGCTTTTTTATAACAGTAAATTCTTATCTGTGTACCAGAATTAAGCATTTATTTCGTACACTGACCTACTTTTAAATGTTTGTAAAGCTTATGGGGCTTAACAGCGGGGTCATCAGTCCCTAAACTTACAAACTACTTATGAACTAACTTATACTAAAGACAACACAAACATCCATACCCGAGGGGGGATTCGAAACCCCCATGGGGAACGGCCTCGCGCATCTGAGCATAGTGCCTCAAATTATCGGTATAACAGTTGTAAATTGTCGGGAAAGTACCAGAACTCCAAGCGTTAATAGAAAGCACCGAAACACACATCATTATAGGCAGCGAATGTTGGCTCAAGCAGGAAATAAGTTCAGAAGAAGTATTTGCAAAAGCTCTAACGGTGTTCAGAAAGGATGGATTAAACAAAATAGGTGGGGGCGTGTTTGTCGCCGTCAAAAGTATTATTTCATGTAGCGAAGTTGAAGTTGATAGTTCCTGCGAGCTATTATGGGTAGAGGTTGTACCCGAAAATCGTAAGAAGTTAATAATTGGTTCCTTTTACCGGCCTCCCGACTCTGACGATAGAATAGCAGAAAGGTCTAATTACAAAAACGTACCCAACTCACACAATAATAGTAGTTGGCGAGTTTAATTTACCCTCGATCTGTTGGCGAAATTATACTTACAAATCAGGAGGTAGGCATAAAACATCGTCCGAAATTGTAATCAACGCATTCCCTGAGAATTACTTCGAACAATTACTTCATGAGCCAACTAGAATTGTAAATGAATGTGAAAACACGCTTGATCTCTTACCAACAAATAATCCTGAGTTTATAATGAGCATCAAAACGGATACAGGTATTAGTGAACACAGAGCTGTCGTAGCGAAATTGAATATCGAAAGTCCCAAAGTTACCAAAAATAAACGAAAAGTATATTTCTTCAGGAAAGCAGATAGAAACAAAATACATAGCTTCTTGAAAGACAGTTTCCACTCGTTTGTAACACTAAACGTAGGTGTAGACCAGATGTGGCTCAAATTCAAAGAAGTGGTATCGACAGCAATTGACAGTTTTATACCAAATAAATTAATAAAAGAAGGAGGCGATCCCCCTTGGAACACAAAACAGGTCAGGACACTGTTGCAAAAGCAAAGGAAAAGGCATACTAAATTTAAACGAACACAAAATCCCCAGGATTGGCGATCGTACTCGGAAGCTCGAAATTTAGCGAGGATTTCAATGCGAGATGCCTACAATACTTATCACAACAAAACACTTTCTCGAAATTTGACTGAAAACCCAAAGAGATTTTGGTCATATGTTAATTATAATAGGGGCAAATCACAAACAATACCTTCACTACGTGATAGTAATGGCGATCCTGCCGACGACAGCGCTACTAAAGCAGAGTTACTAAACATAGCTTTTAGTAACTCTTTCACCAAAGAAGACGAAACCAATATTCCAGATTTCGATTTACGAACAGATGCCGTAATGAGTAACGTAGAAGTAGATATCATCGGAGTAGTGCAGTAACTAAAATCACTTAACAAGAACAAGTCTTCTGGTTCGGATTCTATACCCATTACATTTCTGATTATGCTGAAGGGATAGGCCCTTACTTAACAGCCTTATACAACCGCTCTCTCAAAGAAGGATCTGTACCAAAAGATTGGAAAGTTGCACAGGTCACACTTATATTCAAGACAGGCAGTAGGAGTAACCCACTAAACTACAGGCCTATTTCATTGATGTCAGTTTGCAGCAGGGTTTTGGAACATATCCTGTATTCAAATATTATGAATTATCTCGAACAGAACGATCTATTGACCCAAGGTCAACACGGATTTAGAAAATATCGTTCATGCGAAACACAACAAGCTCTTTATTCACACGAAGTGATGGGTGCTATCGATAAGGGTTCGCAAATCTATTCCGTATTTCTTGATTTCCAGAAAGTTTTTGACACCGTACCTCACAAACGGCTTTTAATCAAATTGCGTGGTTAAGGTATATCGCCCCAAAGTTGCGATTGGATAGGAGATTTCTTGTCAGAAAGGACACAGTTCGTAGTAATTGATGGTAAGGCATCGACTGAAACAGAGGTGATATCGGGCGTTCCACAGGGTAGTATTATTGGTCCTCTACTGTTCCTTATTTACATAATCGATTTAGGGAAAAATCTAAGTAGCTCTCTTAGTTTGCTTGCAAATGACGCCGTCATTTACCGTATAGTAAAATCATCTCAAGATCAAAACCAACTGCAGAACGATCTGAATATGATATCAGTATGGTGTAAAAATTGGCAATTGACTCTAAATAATGAGAAGTGTGAAGTTGTCCACATGAGTACTAAAAGAAATCCGTTAAACTCCACAAAATACCAAGGAATTACTATTACTTCAGACTTAAATTGGAAAGAAAACGTAGATAATATCGTGGGAAAGGCGAACTAGAGACTGCGTTTTATTGGCAGAACCCTTAAAACATGCAACATAACTACAAAAGAAACTACATACACTACGCTTGTCCGTCCATTTTTGGAGTATTGCAGCCCAGTGTGGGATCCTTATCAGGTGGGTTTGACGGAGGGCATCGAAAGAGTCCAAAGAAGGGCAGCTCGTTTCGTATTGTCACGATACAGGGGAGACAGCATTACGGAAATGATCTGGGATGGGAATCATTACAACAACAGCGCTTATCGCTGCGGCGTGGGCTACCTGCGAAACTCCAATCGCTAACAGTCTCCTCCGAATGCGAAAATATATTGTTGACTCCCACTTACATAGGTAGAAATGATCATCAGAATAAAATACGAGAAATCAGAACTGGAACGGAGAGATTCAGGTGTTCTTTCTTCCCGCGCGCTATTCGAGAATGTAAAGGGAGATTAATAGTATAATGTTGGTTCGATGAACCCTCTGCTAGGTACTTAAATGTGATTTGCAGAGTGTCCCATGTAGATGTAGATGTAGATGAGCTCGGCCGCTCCGCCGCGGCGGTAGATAAAGCCTCTGACCATAACTTACTGGTTACGAACTGTAGATTAAAACTGTCTAAAAATGTTGAAAAGTGAGAAGATGGAACCTTAACAAATTGAAGGAACCTGATGTTGTTAAGATTTGCTGATGGAGCAATAGGCAACGATTGACCGAAATGGAAAGAAGTAACAAGGTAGCTTTGATTGAATAGTGAAGGTCGCATTGAATAATATAGGTAGAATGACAAGGCGTAATAGAAATCTCTGGACAACACAGGAGATACTGAAATTAATTTATGAAAGGAGGAAATATAAAATTGCAGCAAGTGAAGGAGGCAAAATGGAGTAAATACAGCTGAAAAATGTGGTTGATATGAAGTGCAGACTTGTTGAGCAGGAGTGACGAAAGGAAAAATGCAAAACCGTAGAAGCATGTGTAATGAGGGGAAACATAGGCGCGGCCTACAGGAAAATAAATGAGACGTTTGGCGATAAGGAAATCAGCTGCATGAATATCAATAATAGTAATGGAGTAAGTAAACACATGGAAATCTAGTACTGTAACTCGGGTTTAATTCCCACTACTTCCTTAATTCTTTCATTTTATCTTTTTAGTTTTAATAGTAAACTTCTAATTTTTAAACCGAAATAAATTAAGCAGTTCAATTATGTACATAAAATATATTTTTCTATTTGTTTTACTGGTAAATGGAATTTTCTCTGTCTCCGCCTCTCTCTCTCTCTCTCTCTCTCTCTCTCTCTCTCTCTCTCTCTCTATCTATCTATCTATCTATCTATCCACCTATCTAACTCTCTTACGCTCCTGACGAATATTTCTGACGTACTTTGGTGTCCTTGGCTAAAAAGAAGTAAGTGCTTGATTTTGTTCGTACTCATCCGAAATGGACGATTCAGTAAGTATCTTGAAATTTGGGGGGATTGCTATAATTTTTTGAATTACTGTACTCGTCCAAAACGTTTTACAAACAGGAAAATACCATATTAAAATACATTGATTTTGAATAACCCGAATATTTTAATGTTTGAAATATAAATTTTTGGAGTAAATTTTAGTTCTAAAATTTAAATGAAAAATAAGGTATTGGGAACACAACGAGACGTAAAATTGGTATTTCGCAATCTACGCCATTTGAGACTCAAACAATCTTTCGCGGTCGTTTTCTCTCGCCATATTTAGTAAAATGAAGATGAAAACTTAGTTGTTTCGACATTTCACTTCCAAAGGAAAAATTGAAAGAGCATTTACAAATCAAGGAAACATGTGTCAAACCGAACCAGCCAAGCCATTGTGCACAGTACTGTTCAAAGAAAGTGGACTATGCACGTCGTAGACATTTAGCATATTGATAAGCAAAACAATTGCTGTCTTATTAGTGCTTTACAAGATATTATAGTTTCGTTAGCGAAACTACAACACAAAATAACTAATACATAATTTAGATCTACATCAATGGTGTTGAACCATGTACAACTGCTGATCAGTTGTCACGAAGAGTATAATATTCTTGTACAGAATATAACAAGAAAAATCATTTTCATTGATCTTCTGTTGTATATAAGGGGGAAAACTACATTAGGAGGTCCAAAATATCCCATTCTTTTACTCCATGGGTCGGTAGCTTAACTATCCAAGAGTACGCGGTCAAAGTTTCAAAGCGAAATTCGCATCCGTTTAGATATTACGAACTGCTGAGAGTGGCAGGAACGAACAGCCCTTGGAATGGGCCATGAATCGCACCGTACTCCATTGCGCCCCGATGAACAGAAGGAAAATTTCCCATTCTACGAAGATTCATCAGGGATGAATTATTGGAGAGATGTTTAGGTGGCCACGCACAAAATGCGAATGAAAGTTTCAATTCCACTATTTGGTGTTTATCTCGTAAACGCAGTCCGGGCTGAAAGTTGTAGAATTGACATCTCCTTTGGCAGCGTGTGTATTCAGTGAAGGTAATTTATCCGTTTTGATAGTTGTTGCACACTCCTTACAAAAATCAGTTGCCAACATATAAACACGAATTATCTGACACCTAAAATAAAGCTGCACTACCGGACATGTAATATATCACATTTTCGCCTTCAGTTTGAAATTCTATTAACACTATTAGTAAAACACTTTTAAGAAATAGTACATTGATTTAAACATAACTTTGGCTGTCCTTTTACGTAATTTTCCATTTTTAATACTTTCGTAAATAATAGCTGCAAACACTAAAAATGCATTACACTTAGTTCCGGAAATTGCTGAACCTATATAGATACTAATTTGTATAAAAACAACAGTACTACATGTTATAACTATTGCACAACATGATTTCATATATACCTTTTGTTTAAATAAATTAGGGCAGACCATGTTTTATATATCACTGGATCCTAAATTAAATACTGATAATTTTTCATGCATTAAAATTAATAATCCGTTTGGTACTAAGAAACTATGTTCGAAATTAACAAAACTAAGACAACCATATACAAATCCGTATTAATAAAAAAATTTAGACCGCAAACTAAAATACATTAAAATTCCATGTGACAATAATAGTACGCCTACGTAATATTGGCAAAACAAATTTGTGTGCACTTCGAAAACACAAATAATGTAAATAATTTGAGCACTGTAAACACTAGTCGAAGGATGACTTTAAATTTGTGTATCACATTAAACACAAATTTCATGAAACATGTACATACATTGAGATAAATAATTAAAGCTTAAATGTAATGTTTTAATGTCTGTATTTTGGCATATTTAATGTAAAAGAATATTGTTTAATTGTGAATTAAAAAACTTTTTCATCAATCTTATTACGCGGTTACGTAGCAAGATGTTTGAGAGAAACCATGTTTAGTTAGTCTTCTAGCAGTCACAAACCTGTAAGCAGCTCTGTTGGCTTGCGCTGCATTTTTTTATTGTGCAACAATGTGATTGATTTAAACTTTATTTAAATGGAAATAAAATTGTTTCCATATCAACTGACATGTTTATGATTTACGAAAAGATCCTGTAACATCAAATCTTTTAGTGAATGCCGAAGACAGCTCACAACGCAATGGTCTTCAGCCAGCATATAAGTTCAACTTCACCTTCGTTATAGAGACTGTGAACTAATAAAACTTTCCGTGATGTAGGAAAATATTAGGGCTCAGTTTGAGTCATTCCCAAAAGGGGTGACGGTTGTTAGAATAGTCATGAACGAGACAGGAATTGTAGTAGGCACGCAAACCTTCAATTATGCCAAAAATGTTCAAATGTTTGTAAAGCTTATGGGACTTAACTGCGGGGTCGTCAGTTCCTAAACTTACAAACTACTTATGAACTAACTTATACTAAAGACGGAACAAACATTCATGCCCGAGGGGGGATTCGAACCCCCGACGGGTAATGGCCTCGTGCATCGTGGCATAGCGCCCCAATGCGCTCGGCCGCTCCGCCGCGGCTCAATTATGCCGAACAAATGGATAACCGATGCGTGAGTCGGTAGAATCGACGTAGTTTACGTCAACGAAGGAAGGTCGACAAGATCGGAAAGCACTGCTGTAAGAGCAAAACGAAGCCCATGAGGAAGACGAGGGATTGCTATACGTTGCTGGAATCGCAGATTAATCGCTAAGTTTGGTACATTATTTTTAACGTTCAAACGCGTTTATCTCGAAATGACGTTTCACGCATTTGCGTGCTGTCTAACCCGAAAAGAATACGACAGATCATTAAGGCAATTGACAGTATGATTCTTTATACAAGTACGAATTGTATAAATCAACTTGTGAGGTGATATCATGATTTTAAGGATCTTGTTCCTTGCATAATTAAAGACAAACATTCGTGAATGTCGAAGTAAATTGTTGCAACGCCTGCAACATCTGTACTAATCATAATTGTCACTTGCATTGAGGTTCATATTCTTAGAAACTAGGTTATCGTGTAAACCGAAAACCTGTGTAATTTCAGATGAAACTCGGAATGGCTACACTGCACGAAACTGGAGACTTATGCTCACAATCTTCGGCGGGCATCACAGCGAAACGTTGTTGTATGTGGCTGAAATTATTGACATAAATTCACACAAACAGTGAAAAATATGAACGACATGTTGTCAGAATGTGAGTAAATCCTCATTACTTCTTCCTACCCAAAATAAATCCCCTGAAACAGTGACAAACAACCTCCTAATGTAGTTTCCCCCCTTAAATCACCTTACTTATGGGAAAATATTCGTGAATATATAGATCTCATGATGGTTTCACTGGTTTCCAAAGAAATTCTAGTCATATGTGAAGTACACTAGCGGCAAAACACAAACAATACCTTCACTAAGATATAGCAATGGTAATACTAACGATGACAGTACTGCTAAGCTGAATTGCTAATCACAGCTTTCCGAAATTCTTTCACCAAAGAAGAAAAAGTGAACACTCCAGAATTCGAACCAAGAACATCTGTCAGCATGCCTAATTTAAAAGTAGATGTTTGTGGAGTAGTAAAACAACTTAATTCACTAAATAAAAACAAATCTTCCGGGCCAGATTGTATACCAACTAGATTCCTCTCAGAGTATTCTGATGCAATAGCTCCATACGTAGCTATCATATACAACCGATCACTCAGCGAAAGATCCGTATCCAAAGACTGGAAAGTTGCCCAGGTCACTCCAATATTCAAGAAAGGCAACAGCAGTGTTCCTCAAAATTACCGACCCATCTCATTAAGGTCGATTTGCAGTAGGATTTTGGAACATTTACTTTGTTTGAACATAATGAACTACCTCGAAGGGGACGACCTATCAACCAATAGTCACCACGGATTCAGAAAGTATCGCTCTTGCAAAACACAGCTTTCACTTTATTCACATTAAGTGATAAGTGCCATCGAAAAGGGATCTCAAATCGATTCCATATTTCTGTATTTCCGGAAGGCTTTTGTGTCTCACAAGCGGCTTCTAATGAAATTGCGTACTTATGAAATATCGCCACAATTGTGCGATTGGATTCACGATCTCCTATCAGAAAGGACACAGTTCGTTGTAACTGACGGTAAGTCATCGAGTAAAATAGACGCGATATCTCGCGTTCCACAGGGCAGCGTTATAGGTCCCCCACTTTTCCTTGTGTTTGTAAACGATTTAGGAGACAATCTGAATAGCTCCCTTAGACTGTTCGCGGAAGACGCTGTCGTTTAGCGGTTAGTGAAGTCAGCAGAGGATCAAAAGCAATTGCAAAGCGATTTAGATAAAATTTTTACATGGTGCGAAAATTGGCAGTTAATACTAAATAATGATAAGTGTAAAGTAATACAAATGACCACTAAAGGAAATCCTCTCAACTTCAGTTACACAATAAATGAGTCAAACCTTAAGGTCGTAAATTCTACCAAATACCTAGGAGTTACAATTACGAACAACTTAGACTAGAGAGAACACATGGAAAATATTGTGGGGAAGGCGAACCGAAGGATACGCTTCATTGACAGAACGATTGAAAGATGCACCAGCTCCGCCAAAGAGACTGCCTACATCACATTTGTGCGTCCTCTCCCGGAGTACTGTGGCCCCTCACCAGGTGGGACTGACGGAAGACATTGAGAAGGTTCATAGAAAGGCAGGTCGTTTTGTTTTATCAGGTTACAGGGGGGAAGCGTCACGGAAATGTTGCACGACTTGAGGTGGAAATCCTTAAAAGAACGACGTTATACCTGCGGCGAGCACTGTTTGCGAAATTTCGATCACCGACTTTTACTTCTGAATTTAAAAATAGTTTCTAGCACCCACCTACATGGGGAGACAAGACCATCCCAATAGAATAAGAAAAATCAGATCGAAAACGTAACGATTTATTTCTTCTTTCTTCCCGCGCGCTATTGGAAGAGTAGAGAAAGGTTAAGAAAGTGGTTAATGAACCCTCTGCCAGGCATTTAAATGTGATTTGCAATCTATGTAGATGTAGATAAGTAGTAATTTATCATCATCATTATTATTATAATGTGTGTATGAATATTTCGTTTTATCTCGACTATTCATCTGTTTTGATACCAGCGATCGATCAGTGGGTCCAGTGGATCACCAACAGTAGCTTTGTCGGATAACTTCGTACAACTCTTTCCGTGTGTCCACATTTCCGCAGCTGCTTCACTGGGTCATACAAAGCACAGTTCAGATTCGCTGAGCGTCTCTCGCCATCGCGCTCTCTTACGCCCCTTTGCAGGCAATCTTATCTGCTCACGCCCACGCAACGCATCACGTTACGGCGCCGTTCCACCGACCAGTGTTGTAGTGTTACATGCGCCTCCACATACAAAACAATATTTATTTTCCCACATTTAAACTAATTATGCTTATATTTGTATATTTTTTCTTGTGATTTCGTATCATTTTCAATGTTCCACTAAATTCTTAAAGACGCAATATATTCTTTGAGAAACTTAAGTCAAAGACTAACTCTGAACAAAGAGCAATTAGAATAATACATAGATTTAACTATTGTTTCATTTTAAAAGAAAGGAGTAGTGACGCCATTTCTCTCTTGTGCATTATGCTCTCGTCTAGTAAACTTCTCTTCCATATTGCGCTTGTATGACCTGATGAATTGTGAAAATGTCTGTACGATATATCTCAATGAGAAAGTTGTAAGTGAAACGATGTACTGAATTTATGACCTGATCTCGACTGTATGAATTTAATCAGATTTCACAAAGGTAACTGAACTTTGAATGTGACGTATATGTAGACTTGCTTCATTTATTTCAATAATAATTGTTTCGTGAGTTTACCGAAATTTGTCCGAGTACTTATTTGTAGTGAGATTGGAACCTTATTTTTTCCTTTCACATTTTTCATTTAACTGTGATGCAACTTATTTTTCAGGACAAAAGAATAATGAATTACACTGATTTACGAATCTAATTGTTGGAGATGTGTAGGCCTCCAATAGGACCCATTTTTATCACGTTCGTTTATTAAACAATTATTCTAACTGCGACCCTGAGATTACGAGCGACTTACCATTTTCGATTAGTAACAGGTCAACTTGCCGCAAACTTAGTTACAAAATCAGCAATAGTGATAATGTCTCCAACAGTTAGGTTCACGTTGCTTATCAGTATCAGCCACGTTAGAAAAGGATTTTAACTACTTTCTTGGTGCGTAGCTCATTAATTTCTCTAAAAGTACAGCATAGTAGATTCATTTCAATAGATAGATGGTTTTGCTACGTAACCAGTATTGAAATATTTCTCCCAACCACTCTTTATAGTTATTCTATTTCGTGCTCACATTAACTTGCAAAAATTTATACTGACTTAATAATTTAAATTAAAATAAGAAAAAAAAGGGAGAAATGTTTCAGTGTCCACTCAAAACGCCTCCACAGTGGCTGTCTGTAAGGCAGTATTAGTTTACCTTAGTGGAGTCTACACCTTGTTAAGCTATTGAACGCAGTAACTTTAACCTGTGCTGCGTGGAACTCTCCATCAACCAGTACCTAATCTTCATGCGATCTGAGCTGCCATAGGATTTGGGGCAAGAGTGATGGAAACTATTTTTTTTTTTCTTTCAAATACTAGTCAGGTTGTAAAATGTGACACATACATGACAAGGTGTTAACTACATGTGTGGACAGTGAATATCACTGAAATGTCGTAAAACACTAATTTATTACGGTAGTATATAGGGCAATGTAGTCTTCACCGTGCAAAAGAATGACAACACAGTGTACATACAGTTGACATGTCATACCTGGGCCTACAGACCCTCAGAGTAGTCCCTTACTACTGAAACCACACGCTGTCAACGATGTGGGAGGCGCTGAATACCATCTGTCTCAATATTTGTCGCACCTTGTCTGAATCCGGTCGCCAGTTCGCGCGCAGCATTAGCAACGTACTCTCTCGTGAAGCAAACTGCCTACCACGCAGTGGAAAGAGTTCAGAGTCACAGGCCTTGGTTTGTCATGTCAACAGCATGTGTACTGTTCTGTCATTCTTTAACGCCGTGAAGGCTATGTTGCTCTGTATACTACCGTAATAAATTAGTGTGTTATGATATTTCAGGTAGTAGGTGAATATGGACTAGGGAAAAGGACTGAAGGAGGAGATCGTCTAGTAGTATTTTGTGCAGAGCACAATCTATTCATCACAAACATTTGGTTTAATCGCCATGAAAGAAGGATGTATACATGGAAGAGACCAGAAACACCAGAAGCTGTCAGACTGACTTTATAATGGTAAGACATGCGTTTAAAAACCGGATTTTAAACTGTAAGACTCGGACCATAACTTGTTGGTCATGAACTGTAGATTAAAACTAAAGAAGCTGAAGAAAAAAAACGTTGAAAATTAAGGAGAGGGAATCTCGACAAACTGAATGAACCTGAGGTGGTTGACAGTTTTAGAGGGAGCATTAGGCAAGAATTGTCTGAACAGGGGAAAGTTATGCAGTAGACGAAGACTGGGTAGCTGGTTATAGATAGAGCAAGGACGCAGAACATTATTTAGACAGAAGGACAAGGCCTAATATAAATCCCTGGATAACACAGGAGATACTGAATTTAATTGTTGAAAGGATAAAATATAAAATGCAGTGAAGCAGGCAGACGGAAGTACAGGTGATTGAAAACTGAGGTTGACAGGAATTGCAGACTGAGTAATCGGGAGTTGGTACAGGACAAATGCAAGACCTCAGACGAATGTATAACTAGGAAAAATGAAAGAAGGAAAGGTGGAAGGAATATGTAGAGGCCCTGTACGAAGGAAATAAAGTTGATGGCGTATTTTAGAAATGGTAGACGAAGTACAGGTAAATGAGATAGTAGGTACGATACTGCGAGAAGAATCTGACAGAGCACTGAAAGATTTGAATCGAAACAAGGTCCCTGAAGTAGATGATATTTCATCTGAAATGCTGATATCGTTAGTCTATCTTGGAGAAATTGTTCCACCTGGTATGCAAGATGCATGGGACAGGGGAAATGTAGGAACACGGGAGGCAATACTCACATTACGACTTATCTTAGAATATAGGTTAAGGAAGGGCAAACCTACGTTTTTCGCATTTGTTGATCTGGAGAAAGCTTTTGACAATGATGACCGGAATACAGTCTTTCAAATTCTGAAGGTAGCAGGGGTAAAATACAGGGAGCAAAGCGTTATATTGAAATCGTGAAAAAAAAAACTCAGCAGTTATTACAGTTGAAGGACATAAAAAGTACAGTGGTTGGGAAGAGTGTAAGACAAGATTTTAGCCATTCCGCAATGTTGTTCAATCTGTAAATTGAGCAAGTTGTGAAGGAATGCGAGGAGAAATGTGGAGAGGGAACTAAAGTTCAGGGATAAGAAATAAAAGCTTTACGGTTTGCCGATGACATAGTAATTCTGTGAGAGACATCAAAGAACCTTGAAGAGCAATTTACCGGAATGGATTGTGTTTTGTTTTGAAAGGAGGGTGTAAGATAAACATTAACTACTGCAAATCAAGAGTAATGGAACGTTTTGTCAGAAAATCAAGCGATGTTGTAGGAATGAGATTAGGTAATTAGGTTATGAAAGTAGGTCATGAGTTTTGTTATTTGGATAGCAATATTACTTCTGATGCCCGAAGTAAAGAAGAATGGCTACAGGAAAAAATGCGTTTCCGAAGAAGCGAAATTTCTTGACAACCAATATTAGTTTAAATTTTCCGAAGTCCTTTCTGAAAGCATTTGTCTAGAGTGTACCATTGTATGGGAGTGAAACGTGGACGATAATTAGTTCTCACAAAAAGATGATAGGAGCTTTTGAAATGTGGTGATACAGACGAATGATGAAGATCAGAGGGGTAGATCACAAAACTAATGAAGAGGTTAGTAGAATGTCATGCTGACCACAGCTGCTTAATTTATTAGCTCAAAGCTACCGGTTTCAGATAATACGCCATTATCAAGCGCCAGTCGAGCACAGTCAGTTCATTAACATGACATGTTACATACAACATTGAAAAACTTCAACATAAAACTTGGGCTCATGCAGCACTTACTGTATATGTTTGTCGTTGTAACGAACAGTTACTGAAAAAACAAGTGAAGCATGATGTCAAATATTTATTTTAAAGTTTTTCAATATTATAACATGTCATGTTAATGGACTGACTGTGCTCTGCTGGCGCTTGTTATGGCGTATTAACCGAAACCGGTAACTTTTAACTAATAAATTAAGCAGCTGTGGTCAACATGACATTCTACAAATACAGGGTGTCTCACGAAAGACGCCTGCCAGGCGTCTGCAGATCGCACGGTACGGCTCCTGGCCGCCGCCACCGCATCCGCCGGCCACGGCAGCGCCCGATCCTCGTTCTCTATTGTGCCGTGGGCGCATACACTAAGTCTAAGAAACATTGCCATCCGAGTAACGTAAGCTTACCTTTATTTACAGTAGATGTTCAAAATGGTGACCCTGACATCTCTTGAACACATTCGCGAACACTCGACGAATTTCGGGTGCCGATATCTGGAAAACGACTAGTCGAATCTTTTTTCACGAAACAATAAATTCTGACAGGTATGTGAAGAATATCCTGCATCCATTTTTTCAAGAACTTTCACCCTACAAAAAGCTGTACGGTTATTTCATGTGGGACAATGCAAGACAACACTTTGCCAATGTTGTATGGCAGCAAGTGTTTTTGATGATAGGATAGTTGACTGGCCTCCTCGTTCATCACATCGAAATCCCTGTGACTTTTATCTTTGGGGAATGTTAAAAGACAGGGTGTATGCAAGCAATCCCCATACACTCGAAGAGTTGGAAGACAGGATTCCACTAGTCATTTCCCAGATTTCGGCAGCCGAGATCTGCGGACGCCTGGCAGGCGTCTTTCGTGTGACACCCTGTATTTAAAAGCTGTTAACCACCACGTTTTCACTTTACTAATGAGGAGGTGCTCAACAGAGTTGTTGCGAAAAGGAGTTTCTGGTGGGACACATTCTGAGGCATCACGAAATCGTCAACTTAGCATTAGAAGCAATTGTGTGGGGTAAAAATCGTAGAGGGAGACCGATGGACGAATACAGCAAGCAGATACAAAAGGATGTAGGTTGCCGTTCGTATTCTCAGATGAAGAGGCTTCCACAGAGGGGTGAACGTGGAGAGCTGCATCAAACCGGTCTGTGGAGTGGAGACCACAACAACAAAATGGACGACGAAGTATGCATCTTCTTGTTCTATATGTGTAAAGTGGAGTGTCCTTGTGTTTGTGGGTCCGTGTGTATGTATTGCATACAATTGTACATTTTTGTTCCAGTTTTAATGAAAGTTTGCACAACTGATCTTCCAACCAAGAGTAAGGCTAGGCGCAAATTGAGACGCGTGTAGCACTCGCGCAGTGACGCGACGCAGCACGCGTTTTTGTGCCTAACGTATTCTAATGGGACCGCGCAAATTGGCACGCAGTACGATACTTACGCAACCCAAGCTGCGTGGCGTTATGGCTCAGGCACAGTTTCCTGCGCCAGGGTGACGCTCGCAGGGAATAAAGCCGTCTGCCATCTGATCCCTTCGACACCCTGCATACGGAACTTTCTCATAAAGTAGTCTTTCGATTTTCGTTATTTTTGTTATTGGTAATGTTTGTCAGTTATTTATATGAGTATAGATTTATTACATTCTTTGCTGAAGGTCTATTGTCAAATGTATATTAACTAAAATTACGTTAAGTTCAAATCAAATGTTCATATGTCTGTAGAGCTTACGAGACTTAACCCTTTCATGGATAAAATTCATTTTTTACAGATTTTCAAAATATTAAGGGCATAATGGTTTCTTTTCAATAGGATTATTATACTTGCAGAGCCAAAATATTTTTTAAGTTCTCCATTTTTTCACAATAGGAAGTGGGACACATATGTCCCACGAAACAACGCGGGATATCTTTTCTGATGACTGACTGATTTTGTAATTTTCTTTTTTTAGACATAAACGGGCTTTTGCAGGGAATACAATAATTACAAATTATACATGCATGTAAGCCTTTATTTGTTTACTGCCAGTGTAAAAAATATTCATTACATTTCATTTTTGATGAAAGATTATCAAAATTTACAGAACATGCCATGAAACTTGGAGAAACTTGATGTGGCACAAAGTGATACACCACGAGCAGTGCAGACAACTTTCGTTCTCTTCTCTTTAGAATTTGTGCTGCAGAATCTGCATTGTTTCCTAGTCTGACTGTCTTTCGATACATGTTTTCCTACGTCCATGATCCGGACTTCATCTAGCATACTAAACAGTCCTCTCTTTGCTGGAAAGAAAGTGGGACTGCACCCCTCTTTTTCGTGGAAGAATACCCATTACATTAATCAGTTGTCTTGCTCATCTGAGGTGAAACGTTAATTGATCTGTCTTCTGCCGTTGTATCTGATACAATATGTAAGAGGTGATAATAGCCAGATCAACAAAAAAAAAAAAAAAAAAAAAAAAAAAAAAAATAAATAAAATAAAAAAAAAAGTGGTCGATGTCGCCATTTTATAGATAGTCTGCCTTTCATATACCTTTCACGTAGTTGATCAGATCGGTCAATTCTGACCATTATGATGTCCCACTGATTTTATTACGAATATAAAATGATGCAGTCGCTGAGACGCACATTCGACAGCGTATTTGTACTAAAAATATTATTACTTTAATAATAAGATAAATTACTAACTTCAGACATTTCTGGAAAGTGAGAAATGATGAAAACTATCGTATAACACAAGTAATGCAGCGGTCATATGTACGCACCAATCAACAAAAGAAGTTACAACTTTCTCTATTGCCTGTGCAGTGCAGTCCCAAGTTTTTCTCCGGTTTAGTACATCAGTCTCTTGATATCAGCACTTTGCAGAGCTGGGTCACATTTGTCCCGACACTGTAGATGACGCTCAAAGTTAATGGGACATATATGTCCCATCAACCAGGAAAGGGTTAACTGCGGGGTCATTAGTCCCTAAACTTACAAACTACTTATGAACTAGCTTATACTAACGACGGCACAAGCAGCCATGACCAAAGGGGGATTCGAACCTCCGACCGCAGCGGCCGTGCAGACCGTGATTGTCACGCCGCAAACCGCTCGGCCACCGCGGCCGGCCTGACGTTAAGTCTTCTTCTCACAGGCCATACCTGGTTACCTATCATATTGCTGAAAGGCATTATTCTCAGTTATAGTACACTAACCATCGTGTTGTGTAGTTGATCAATTGCGTACTTTTCATAATGACAGAAGAAAATTTAATAGAGGCACTGAGATGGCATAGGAAACTGTATGATACAAAAAATGGTGACTAAAGATAAAATACAAGTACCGGATGTGGGGTGATATTGGATATGATTTGAGTTTCAAATTGTCCACACCATTTCCTTTGCATCGCAATATGTTTGGAGATTTCAAGTTTTTATTCAGTAAGAGAAAAGAAACGCTTCTTCCTCAGCGTTAGTATCGGAATCTGATGCGGAACTCTACTGTAACAATAATAACTCCTTTATCAGCTAATCTTACACTGTCTGTCTTTATTGCGAGCCGTGGGTGAGTCGCCAGCGACTTTAATTAGCGCGCCACTGCGCCTGACTAGTAGTCTTGTGTAGTTCGCGAACGAACTAGTTGGGAAGAGCGCTCCCACAGGCGAACTACGCGAACTAGTTCGCTGATCCCTCGCCTATTAGTTCGTCCGCTCCTTTTCCGAAGACTAACGGGTAATAGCGAGAGGGGGCGAAAGCGCTCAGAATCCTGTGATTCCCTTCTGCCAGTTGCCGTCATTTCGAGCTGAGATGCAGCTCAGCTGTAGTTTTAGTAGCGGTAGCAAAAGCCAAAACGAGCGGACGAACTGAAAAGAGCGATCTACTTCGCGGGTGAGCTGCGAACTAAAACGAGAGCTACCGGTCGCAAACTAAAATATGCGCGATAGGTCGCGAACTAAAATATGCGTGATAGGTCGCGAACTAAGCGCGATAGGGCGCGAACTAAAATATGTGCGATAGGTCGCGAGCAGAATTAAAAATCACGTGTTTGCCTTCTGCTGATGAGAGCCATTTCGAGGTTAGCGTCTGCCTGCTAGATTACATCAGTGCTACAAAATTTCTGCTTTGAAATTTTCTGCACTCTGCAATATCTGACTAATAAATTCCATAATGCCAAGCTATAGAGATAACTCTAAATTTAAATGCGAGAAATTATCCACAAACTGTTTCTTTTGGGTGTTTGGGTGATATTGTTAGCGGCTGAAGCAGCAAGCGCATGAAGCAGCTACGTGGGGGAACTTCTCCTTCCACCTGCATGCGCAGACCACGATGCTCAGCCGTCACTGGGAGCGGACGAACTAAAAGAGTGAACTAGTTCGAGGCAGAGCCGTGAACTAAAGAGAGCGCTCCCGATCGCAAACTATTATGTGCAAGTCAACTGACTATACTGTGATTAAAATTACTTGCTAGTTGACAGTTCACGGGCTGGAGCTCCCTTCCTCCAATCAGAGCGCTCAACGTCACGCCCAGACTGCCTCTTGTTGCCAAGCTGCCGCAACAGGTAGACAGCTTGCGTCCATTGTTTGGCTAGTGCTGTGTCGAAGAGTGCGTCATAGGTTAGGAACCGTTTTCGTTGCTGTCGTAGTGCGTGTGTATGTGTTGTTATTTGGTGTCGTCGTAATGTCTGGACTGGAGGGCTGTTATGATGCAACGCGAGTAATAGATGAAGCATGGAAAAATGAAGATCTTCTGCAAGACAGTGTGACGGAACTCATCATTACTTTCAGCGGTTCATCCACCTCGGAAACTTCTAGTAATTCAAAAATGAGTGGTATCTATCCTCTTTCCGATGATTCAACAGTTTGTAGTTAGCAATCGGTGAAGGTATGTACATACAGAAAATTTCCTAAATTTTAAACGATGAGCTTCGTTTTGCAATGTATGTGTGGTGACTGTGTCACCTATAAGCTGTGACGCGTCAACTCATTAGGGCAGTTTCACGTAACTAATTAAGAGGAGAAATTATAGTTTGTTTTCAGGATTGACTTCTCTTTCGAATTTGCTCGTAGATGTTAGTTTTAATCGTCGAGTACGGGCATGTTGACAGCATTCTACATTCAGATGCTGACAAAGCTTCATGAACCAGCTACACAGCTTTAGTATGTTCACTATTTCACTTAATCTCCAAGTATAAAGACTGTCAGATTCAGTTTTTCAAGGGGACTTTTAACTCTGGACAGTTTTAATAAAACTATGGAACAGTGGTCGTATTAACAATTTACAGTGGTGAACGGCGTATTGACTGTGGCACATTTTTCTTTATTAATTTGGAAACATGGAAGTCCCTGCAGTATATATATATAAATATTCAGTGAATGCTAAATATGAATCAGCGTTATCAGATTTCGAAAAAAATCTAAAAATAAATGTTTTACGTTTGTTACCTATCTGTATCGTTGCAGCCCAACTATAATTACTTCACTGGTTTTAATAACAGTTTTGCCAATTGTGTTGGCTGATATTGCAGCACTAAACTGCCTGTCGCCAATAATCTCATCCCATTAAAGAATTTTGTTTGCCTCTCGTATATCACATCAACATTTTAGTCAGTAAATAACACAAAATAACTCTGTTCTTTTATATCCATTCACAGACTTGATTTGATTTGATTTTTCCAGGGAAGCCAAAACAGTCTTGGTCTAACCCGCCACTGCCCGCACCGAAACTGAGACTGAGCTTATTGTGCGGTATTGCTCTCTGTTTATCTAGTAAAGCCAACCAATGCCCTTGAGCAGAGCAAGGAGTCCCTTTACCAGTTCTTTATTGGACAGAATTTCTTCGGGTCTAGTTGTCCCAAATGTTCTGTGCCTTTTACTCTCCAATGCAATGCATTCGAAGATTAGATGTGATGCAGTTTCATCACCGTCATCACAGATCCTACATTTAGGGTCCTCTTCTGTTATTACCATTGTATGTAGGTGTTTTTTGAAATTCCCATGGCCTGTCAGCAATCCAACCATGAGTCTAATCTCTCTCCTGTTCAGGCCCAGGATTGCAGAGCTTCTTTTAAAACATGGCTTTGTCATCATTACCTTGCCATGTTTTTGTTGGTAGACCTTGGTCCAATATTGTACGTGCTGTCTTCTGAGCCAGTTACGTAGCTCCAATTTGATCATTGGCTTGGTAATTGTCAGGACAGGTTCCGGTCCAATAAATGGAGTCTCTGCCCCCATCCTGGCTAATCTGTCCGCATGTTCGTTGCCATTGATCCCCGAGTGGCCAGGGACCCACAATAGGTTTACTCTATTGCTCTCCCCTAGCTCCACCAGAACCCTGTGACATTCTGCAACAATTTTAGACCTTGTTGCAGGAGCTGCCAGTGACCTCAGGGCTGCCTGGCTGTCTAAATAGATATAGATGCTACGATCTTCGTAGCACCTACGCAAATTCTCCTCCACACACGCCCTGATGGCAGTGCTTTCGGCGTGGAATACTGAGGCCAGTTTTCCTAGAGAGATGACGCGCTCCAGTCTTGGCTGCACCCCATATAACCCGGCTCCAACACCTTGGTCGGATTTTGACCCGTCAGTGAACCAGATATTCACAGACTTATTTTTTCATCCATTCTCAGATGTATTCCGTCTTTTTTCGTTACAGCGAAAATAATTGTGGCACACGCTTTCTTTTTGGTGTTCGACATCATAGCCTTGTAAAATCGCACTGTCAACAGTAAATGTTAACAGTGCTATTGATGTGGACAGTGTTAACAATATTTAACTGTGAAGGTCATCTCAGTACGTTTAAAGCTTGACTAATTACTACTGTCAACGACTACCGGTACTGAACGTGTGCAAATCGCCAACAGTACTGGGCGCGCCGGCCGCGGTGGCCGCGGGGACTGAGGCGCTTCAGTCACGGTCTGCACGGCCACTACGGTCGAGGGTTCGAATCCCCCCTCGGGCATGGATATTTGTGCCGTCCTAGTTCGTAAGTAGTTCATAAGTAGTTTGTAAGTTTATGGACTGATGACCCCATAGTTAAGTCCCAAGGACAAAAAAAAAAAAAAATAGTACTGGGCGCAGTGCCGCCTGTACGGGGCGTCAGCTCTCAGCCTGCGGCTGTCGTGGCAACACTGGAGCCGCAGCTGACAAACGTCCACTTGCAAGTAATTTTAATCGGACTATAGCGCTCTCGCACGCGTCAAAATTTGCGCTGGTCCGGCGAAGCGCTTGTGGAAGGCTCGCGACTCTACGCGAGTGCCATACGCGTCTCAATTTGCGCCTAGCCTAACGTTGCTGTGGGTATAAGGACCACGTATAACAGTCAATGTCGAGGCCAACGTGAGAGACAGACCACGATGCGCACATCAGCTCACGTGGTCAAGAGAGGCCTGAGCCCTCGCGATCGCTAGCTGATTGGTTGGCTGGCCGCTATTAATAGGCCCACACACGTTCAATACTATTGGCAGTATATTGACAATTCTCCAATAATTGACCGTCTGCGCGTGGGTATTTACGTATTGTCGACACAGTAAATACTGATAGACCACTATTGATGGACCCAAATACATTTTCCGGTTTGACATATTTGTTGTTCAGATGTTAACAGTGTTTCGCGAAACAGTCTCAAGGCGCTATTGGCAGTCGCATAAGTAGTACTTTATTTAGTGTTTACATTTGACATTTCTAACACAATACGCTTTGAATCAGTATCCGGCAGGAAACATGAGTAGGTAATTAACTGCACAGTTCATCCAATGTTATAGGAGCAAGATCATTTGATTACGTCAGTCTTAATGGTTTTAAGCAATTACTTGAAATGTATCACCTGCTTGAGCCGGAAGCAAAATAGCGGCCGTTAAAAAGAAAATTGGTTATGAAATTGCTTCAAAGGTTTCATTGAGAATCTTACTACTCGTGTTAGCGGACATAACTGCACTGAACTTTAAACATTCAAACGACCTTCATGCGGCCAAAAATCGTAAAGTTGCATCGGATGGCATTGCGGGTCTCATAAATGTTTCTCGTTTTTAGACTTTGTCCTGTGTCATCGCAAGTAATTTGTCGTCTGATTCTGGCCTCATTCGAAAATAATTTAAGAAATGTTTTGGGGCAATGGTTCGGATTTCTATCAGGAAGTGCACATACGAAAAGTCATTCCTTTTCTTTAACCACTCACGAACCCATCCTCCCCTTTCGCAGTCCTCGGTTGTCTGTTTTTGCTAGTCAACGCTGTATGATTAAAGCGCACAATTTCTCATGGACTGACATATTGTCTTCACAAAATCGTATTGACGACTGAAAATAATGACAATATTACTGATGGGGTGAGTACTAGTGAAATATTTGAAGGTTTGACAATATGTTACTGTCAGTAAGTATCTAACATATAAGGACCCCTTTGGACAGTGCGCTGTGCCCCAGGGGTCAGGCAGTTAGCTAGCGATCGCGATGACGCTGGTTTCTACCACATGACATGACGTGCGTGTCGAGGCCTGTCTTTCTCGTTGGCCTCGGTTACGGAGACATGACGTCATAAACAATGAAATCCTCTAGAAAGTGCTACACCACGCGACAGTGTTGCAGATCAAGATAACTGCACGGTTTTCAACCAAATTAAGTGCACATGTTTCTTACCGTAAGGTAACAATTCCTGTATGTGTAAGAACAAACAGTGGCTTTTACCTCTGATCCTATAGTTAAAAACACAGTATGCATAGGCTGTAGTTTGCGAAACAAATAAGAAATATTACCTAAAACAAATGGTTCATTAATAAAAAGGGTTTTCTTCTAACGTGTACAACTGATGTACGCAAAGTCAGAAATTTAGTAGAATAAGGTTAATTCAATCAAATGTTTGTATAGCTTATGGGACTTAACTACGGGGTCATCAGTGCCTAAACTTACAAACTACTTATTAACTAGCTAACACTAAGGACGGCACAAATATCCATGCCCGAAGGGGGATTCGAACCCCCGAACATAGTGGCCGTGCAGACCGTGACTGAAGCGCCTCAGTCCCCTCGGCCACCGCGGCCGGCTTTATTCAATCAAATTGGTTCCTTATTGACAGTGTTCAGATGAATTATTAAACCATAAATATAATAAAATGTTAAGGTGAAGCATTGAATTAAAATAATAAAATGGTTAAACAGTTGCATTGTCTGCGATAAAAAAATTGGTAGCACTTTCGCGGAACTAAGTAATCATAACCATAGAAATTCTGTATATTTCGCGGGCATTCAACATGAAATTGTCAATCGTTTAAAAGAGTTTATGTTTCCTCAATACCGTTTCTGCATTCGTTAGTTGTTGCTTAAGAACATAAACACATATTAATCGGACTGGCGTACACTTGTTCTCGCCAAATTTAGAGTCCCGAGCAGCGACCGTTCGCTGTGTAAATATTAACACACCGCCCGATCGAATCACTCATATATGCAGGAGGGTCCTTTTCCTGGGAAGACAGTTCAGGAGATACATGATAAACTGCGCAATCAAGCTAGTTTTAACTTGCAACGTCTTGACCACTAAATTTATTCGCAAAAAATTCGTTTGCACTTTTCTAATCTTCTCTCTACGACCCTAAAACATTACAGTAGTGTAAGGAGGAAGGAAGGAAGCTTAGCGTTTTACGTCCCATCGACAGCGTGGTCATTTGAGACGGAGCTTACGCTCGGATTTTTGGGGAAGGATGGGGGAGTAAATCGGCCGTGCCCTTTGAAAGTAACCATCCCGGCATTTGCCTGGAGTGATTTAGGGAAATCACGGAAAACCTAAATCTGGATGGCCGGAGGTGGATGTGAACCACCATCCTCCCGAATGGGAGTCCAGTGTGTTACCACTGCACCACCTCGCTCGCTCACAGTAGTGTAAGACACATTGTTCAGGAGATAAGGCTTCATACATATTTACTTACAGAGTTTAATAAAATCTGTAGTTTTATTCCATTATGAAATTTTGCACACTTGATCTTGAAACAAGAGTAAGATTACTGTCTACATAAAGTTGCCTATGGAGCATTGGCGAGGTTACTTGTTAACTTCGACACCAGTCTATTGTTTTTCATTCCAGTCATGAAAGTCTTTTTCACACTTGACCATCAAAACAAGAGGAACATCCTCTTATATTTCTCATTAGCAAAAGGCGTTTACTTTAAAAACATTACAGAGAAATACAATTCAGCTGCTGCTCAAAATGGGCACTGCAAGCAACGTATCCTCTTATATGTTCTGTACGCTGCACGTCAGAGGGTATATTGCAACGAACTTGGACCGACGTCTTTTCAATCACCGTGAAAGTTGACTGATATTGTCGTTTTTTAAGTACATACATGAGCCAAGTTCGCAAAAAGTTTTTACAGTTTATTTTATAACAAAGTGTCGAGGCGATGAGCATGCGGCGACTGCATCATCTTTGAGACGAATTCGGTCTGATAATGATCTCAAAGTAGATCGAAACCGGTTACTTTGTTATAAAATAAATTGTAAAACCTATTTGCGAACTTGACAGATATTTCAAATGTTCAAATGTTTGTATAGTCTATGGGACTTAACTACGGGGTCATCAGTCCCCAAACTTACAAACTACTTATGAACTACTTACGAACTAGGACGGCACAAATATCCATGCCCGAGGGGGGATTCGAACCCCCGACCGTAGTGGCAGTGCAGACCGTGACTGGAGCGCCTCAGTCTCCTCGGCCACCGCGGCCGGCACTGATATTTCAATTCTTGCTGTTTGCAGAATGTTTTACAAACAGAATCTCTGTATAATTTCCAGACCACCGTATGATACGTAGTAAACGGTATCTTGCAATGTGTTTCATAGATACAGAGAGGCGAAGGGAGAGGAACGAAAGATCGATGTACTAAAGAGAGTACGCATTCAGTAAATACCCAGGCAACGCCTTGGTTTCAGCTAGTTACCTATAAATGTAGACGCAGAAAACTTGGATATATTCGTAGGATGCCAACATAAAAAGAAGTTATTAAATATAAAGGTGTAGCATTGAATTAAAATTTGTAATGCGGCCGGGACTCCATCCGTACTAGGCAGACGTCTTACCACTAGACCACCGCACCACTAGTGATTAACGCGCCTATGAATATTGTAAGCATGACTTCTCTCCACGTCACAAACTCTAATTCAGCTTCTGTGTTCCTTGAAATATTGCCACAGCTGCCAAGACTCTCCATGCAGCGGAATAGCACCTCGGCAATGGATATATTGGAACATTTCTGCCTTTAACTTTAGGCTAAGGTGATATAAATATCAGGGTTTGTGTATTTCTATTTACATTATATAAATTATCACTTTAGCTTAAGGTTACAGGAAAGTTCCAATATGTACATTTACGAGGTGCTATTCCGCCGCATAGAGAGTTTTGGCAGTAGTGGCAATATTTCATGGAACATAGAAGCTTAATTAAGATTTGTGACGTGAAGCCGTACTTAAAAATTTCCGACGAGCATTAGTCACTGGTGGTGCGGTGATCTAGTGGTAAGACGTCTTCCTAGTAAGCGTGGAGGTACGGGTTCGATTCGCGGCCGCATCAAAAATTCTATTTCGATGCTTCACCTTTATCTTTAATGTCTGACATGTCCGAGACAAAAAAACAGTCCCAGGGTTTATAAATTTCCAAATAAAATTATGTATTCGTCTTCTACATCTACATAGATACTCTGCAAATCACATTCAAGTGCCTGGCAGAGGGTTCACTAACCACTTCCATAACTTTTCTCTACCGTTCCATTCTCTAATAGTGCGCGGGAAGAAAGAACACCTAAATCGTTCGGTTTTCGATCTGATTTCTCTTACTTTATTGGGATGGTCATGTCTCCATAAGTAGGTGGGTGCTATCAAAATATTTTCACATTCAGAACTAAAAGTCGGTGATTGAAACTTCGCAAACAGATCACGCCGCAATGAATAACGTCTTTCTTTTAATGATTTCCACCACAATTCGTGCAACATTTCCGTGACGCTCCCCCCCCCCCGTAACGTGATAGAACAAAACGAGCTGCCCTTCTCTGAACCTTCTCAATGTCTTCCGTCAGTCCCACCTGGTGAGGGTCCCACAAGGGGCAACAGTACTCCAGGAGAGGACGCACGACTGTGATGTTGCCAGTCTCTTTGGTGGAGCTGGTGAATATTCTTACATAATATTTATGTATCAGTGTACCCAACTTCCACCTGAGTAAAGTGATGCGCATACGTGCAGAAAACTCGCACGCTCATACACTTGGGGTGACAACTAGTCTTTTGTAGTTCGCGAACGACCTAGTTCGGAAGAGCGCTCCCACAGGTGAACTACGCCAACTAGTACGCAGATCCGTCGCCTCTTAGTTCGTCCGTTCCTTTTCCGAAGACTGACGGGGATCAGCGAGAGGACGCGAGAGCGCTTATAATCGCGTGATTCCCTTCTGCCAGTTACCGTCATTTCGAGCTGAGATGCAGCTCAGCTGTAGTTTCATAGTTCACTGCCACAAGAAATCCATTTTAAAAATAAAGTGCTACAAGTATTTATTTTTATTTATTTATTTATTTGTTTATTTAGCCTGATCAGATTAATGCCATCAGGCCCTCTCTTACATCGGACCAGGGTTTTACACATGCAGTATTTCTTTACATGTGAGTTACCTATAACATAACAATGATTTTTACAAATAAACAATTAATAACATAATTTATACAAGTTGATTACATGTAAAAGGATTTAAATAAAAGGTATTGACTTAATTCTAATAGGATTGATACTAATAGTACCACTGAGACACCTTCTGCTGCTGTTGGTGTAATAATAGAAGTAACAACATTGATATTAGCAGATATAAGATGTACTTTTAAAAATATATCGACTGGTTAAAATATGGCAAATTCTGACAGAAGGAAGTTAAGAAAGCTGTACCTGGCGAGAACAATGGCAGTGGGAGGAGGAATGGATGTGACGTACCTGGACCATAGGGTATTGAAGACTGACGTAATTATTGCTTTAGTAGATAATCCATTAACAGTCGTTTGAAGCTGGCAGTGTTATTCAGTTCTCTGATATACTGAGGTAGATTGTTCCAGAGCCTGGTTCCTGCTACTGAAAAGGATTTTGAGAAACCGGCTGAGTGATGGATAGGGACAGAAAGGGTTTTGCTCTGACAGGAACGAGTAGTTCTGTTATGTTGATCAGATAAGAGTGTTAAGGTCGAGGAAAGATATGAGGGACAGTGTACGTTGATAAGAGAATAGAGGGAACAGAGTGTATGAAAATTTCTGCGCTTTTCAGCACGGAGCCAGGATAGTTGCTTATAAGATGGTGAAATGTGATCAAAGAGACAGATATTACATATATATCGAACGCAGGCATTCATGATTAGTTCCAGACGTCGTGAGCTTTCCCAAGAAAGACCTTGCAAGATAACATCACTGTAATCAATAATTGGAATTACAAGTGTTTGTATAAGTTTCTTTTTACGATCGAGGGGAAAAACTTCTTATATCTCTGTAGGGCATGAAGAGATGCTGATGCCTTCCTACACATGGCGGCTGTGTGCTCAGCCCAGTACTCTGTATGCAAAGTAGTTGAATAGCATTGTATCACCCATTCGTGTAAATAACAGGTATATTTGCTCAAGTATTTGATATCTAATTTCCCAAAAATACGGGTAATATCACACGCTTTGGCAACACTGATTCATTATATAAAAAAGCTGTCGTAAGAAAAGAACGAGCTCTTTTAGTAGCGGTAGCAAAAGTCAAAAAGAGCGGACGAACTAAAAAGAGCGGACGAACTAAAAACAGCGGACGCACTAAAAAGAGCGACCTACTGCGCGGCCGATCTGCGAACTAACAGGAGAGCTACCGGTCGCGAACTAAAATATGCGCGATCGGTCGCGAACTAAAATATACGTGATCGATCGCGAACTATTATGCCAAACGTAACTCGCATCTTAGTTTCCGAAGACCGACGAGCAAACAGCAAGAGGGCGCGTAGTAGAATTAAAAATCACGTGTTTGCCTTCTGTTGATGAGAGTCATTTCGAGGTGAGCGTTTGCCTGCTAGATTACATAGTTCAGTGCTACAAAATTTCTGTTTTGAAGTATTCTACACTCTGCAATATCTGACTAATAAATTCTATAATGTCAAGATATAGAGATAATTCTATACTTAAACGCGAGAAATTATCCACCTGCATGCGCAGACGACGCCGCTCAGCCGTCACTGCGAGCGGACGAACTAAAAGAACGAACTAGTTCGCGGCTCTGCCGCGAACTAAAGTGAGCGCTCCCAATCGCGGACTATTATGCGCAAATCTAGTGACAACAGACGCATACAGTTGGGGTAAGAGACTCCATTTCGTGAGAAGAGGGAGCAGGGTGGACAATGGTAGCGGCGTGAAGACGTTCACGTTAGGTCACCACTGGCCACCAATATGCTAACATAATATAGAGCGCAGAACGTGTAATGAATTTAACAGACCAAATAATGTACGCTTTCTGAGTACGGACATCCTCACATTTGTACAATGAAAAACTCTCAAAGGAACGTATTCCGTTTGGAAGGATTATGGTGTGACTGGCAACGCTGCGAAATGTAGACGACTGCAACGTTGCTTCCGTCAGAGAGCGTGAGAGGAATGATGCAGGCGTATCTCGGCTGCCGGTGGCAACACGTTCACCTCATTATTCAGTAGGTGTGGCAAATTGAGCCGTTTAGATGTAAAGCTATGTTAAGCGCAGCAGCGAAACTGCGCTGGGCGTCTGTGTTAACTATTATTGCTCAGTAGCATCTACGCACTGTAACGGAACCATAACACGCTTCAAAATATTATTTGAGTATGCATTTCTTGCTTTCAGATATAGAGGTGAAAACCATTCGAAGTGTGACCCATTATGATATAGTATTACTAAACACTATTAAAATACAGCCAGTGTTCAGCATATAATTTACCTGTAAGAGTGCAATAAGGCAACGTATACAGAAATAAACATCACTAGCCGCATTTATGACAACGGCTCAAACGACGTGGCAGAGCCGGCCGCGGTGGCCGAGGGGACTGAGGCACGTCAGTCACGGTCTGCACGGCCTCTACGGTCGGGGGGTCGAATCCCCCCTCGGGCATGGATATTTGTGCCGTCCTTAGTGTCAGCTAGTTTATAAGTAGTTTGTAAGTTTAGGGACTGATGACCCTGTAGTTAAGTCCCATAAGCTATACAAACAGTTGAACAGTTGACATGGCAGATTATTATTATTATTTGTTATTTTAGTTTTAGTTTTTTGTATGTGTGTGATAGCGATTGTCAGGATTGTCAGGAGGGATTCGAACCCCCGACGGAGAACGGCCTCGCGCATCGTAGAATAGCGCATCGTAGAATAGCGCCTCAGTGCGCTAGGCCGCTCCGCCGCGGCTAACCTAAGACGACGATGTCGAAAAAAATAGCAGGATCAAAAGATGCAACTCAAATTTGTCACGTGATAGGAGGCTGAGAAATGCATATGTGTACCAACGTCAGTACTGGCATTTAAACGTATTTGGTAATCGAGAATACTGAAATGGAACTGTTCTTAACCAAAGGTATAAAATGTTTCAAATGTTTGTACAGCTTATGGGACTTAACTACGGGGTCATCAGTCCCTAAACTTAGAAACTACTTATGAACTAACTACTACTAAGGACGGCACAAATATCCATGTCCGAGGGGGGATTCGAACCCCCGACCGCAGTGGCCGTGCAAACCGTCGTGACTGGAGCGCCTCAGTCCCCTCGGCCACCGCGGCCGGCCCAAAGGTATATGTTATGAATGAAACACACAAGATAACTGTGATATATTCTGCAAATTTGTTGGTTTACAAATCGGTTTCCGATTGTTACGCCATCATCAAGTATACAATACAAGTTTAAGTTTCAATGATCTTAAGTTGCTAGATATATAACATTCAAGGAAGACTAGTACTTTGGTTTAAAACAAATCTGGGGGAAATTATTCAAATTGAAGTCATGGTGTAAATTCCTGACGTTGATAAAATACGTGACTAGGTAATAAATTACATTAGCCTAAGAAATATAAATTGACACAATAGGAACTGGCTGAAAAAACTAACAAATATTATCTTTAACAGTTCGACAGAAGTGGTGAGTAAGGAAAATGTGTCTAGTAATTCAGTACCAAGTTTGGCGAAATGTACATATGTTTATTGAGTTCCATTATTTCAAAGAAGTGAATTTTTGTTCCTCTTTTTATATAATGTAGGACTACATGTGTTACATTATAACTGTGGCCTTGTTTTAGCAGGTGGTCTGCAAATGTTGAATTTCCTTGCCTAAGTTTCCAACTTCTGTGGTGTTCCTTAAAAATATTTCACAGTTATCCTGTGTGTTTCATTCATAATGTATAAAATATTTTGTCAAGAACTGATGGAACAGTCAGTGAGATCAAAGGTATATGTACCGAATACCGCAGACGGATGTCTTACGGATCGTGACATTTATGGAAATCACTACAGGTGCAGGGTTAACATTGCGGTAGCGTGGTACGGTTTGTTTGAGATGCAGAAAGCAGCGATTTTACAGTGTCCAGCAGGGAAACTACCGGACATATAATACGTTCCTGGTGGGATTGATCGATCCTGCGCGCCCTTCCCTATGGCGAGTCCAGCCACGGTCGACTGTGTGCTGCCGTATGGTGTGTTTAGGAAACCATTTTCCCTCTCTTAATACACGTGAGTCGTACAGGGTGACAGTTGTGCATCTTCATGTTTTCGCAGCGCAATGACTGTTCAAAGAAGTTGCGGGTGCGCAGACGCATAAAGTTTACTACTTCTTAACAAACACGATGTTAAAGTAATTTTTCGACCCCCACCAAAGTCAGCAGCACTTTTGGGTTCTAACAAGGATGACTTGGAGCTCCGGAAGGCCGGGGTTTACAAGATCCCATGTGAATGTGGCCTTTCGTACATACGACAGACGACACGTACAGTGCAGGAAAGATGCACGGAACACCAGAAATATACCCGTCTTGTACAACCAAATAAATCGGCAGTGGCAGAGCACTTTATTGATACTGGGCACTCCATGACGTACGAAAACGTCAAAATTTTAGCTTCCACTTCATCTTTCTGGGACTCAGTAGTGAAAGAAGCAATAGAAATTCGCTTGGGGACGAATTTGATTAACAGGGACAGTGGCTTCAGTTTAGATAAACCATGGAATCCGGAACTTTCTTTAATAAATTTACAAAGACGCCGCCACAGCACAGATCATAATACATCGATTTCTCCGCAGTAATCGACCATTCAGCCACAGACATAATTTACACGTAAGTGTACTTCCTTGCCACCGAGTAACGTCTTTGGCGCCTTGTTGTATCTGTGGCCGCATGCGCAGTAGCGCGGCCCGCGCGTTTATAAGCACGAAGCGTGCGCTGGAGCGTCAGTCTTCGACTCGTCTCTGAAGATGGGTGAACGTTTCTCAGCCAAAATATAAGAAGAAGTAAACTTTATGCGGCTGCACGCCCGAAACGTCTTTGAACAGGGTGACAGTTATTCACCTGTATAAAATAACTGTGAGAGACATCATATAAATATACCAATGTGCTGCTATTTTATTATTATGTTGTGATGGATTCATTTCGGCTAAATAGCCACATCAGACAATCTGCGAAATATACAAAAAACTTTTACATAATATTCACAGTTTTGTCTTTATGTACTTCTTATAATGGACCTGTTTTTTCGATATAAAACTTTTTTACTTACTTCCATATCACATCTTTGGCAACGTCACGCTGTCATATAACAATGAGGTGTGCTTTGGTGTCACACATATCTTATGTAATACTAGCTTATATGCCCGTGCTTTGCAACGGTTGTTAAAGAGGGACCTGTGTATATCATGGTTTATTAGGGTTCCAGACCTAGGTCAGCAAAAACAGAATCCTTGTTGGATCGCTCTGTCAATAAACTCAGTTCTCCTAGCCGAGATGTCAAATTTAAGTAGAAGTCGTTGTCGAAAACGATGAAAGTTCATAAAGTTTTTCATAAAAAAAGTGAAATTAATTTTAGTCCATACTCCGGAACGATGCAAATTCATTGTTAGTTTGTGTTCATATTTTGTAAGAAGTGCTTAGAAGCTGGTGGCGTTCCGATCATATAAGAGTATAACTGTGGTGGTGGCACTTTTAAAGGTGGTAATTTGACTTTACCACTCATACAGCACATACCTAGTGTTTCACTTTTAAATTGTTTTGCAAAGCAGTACTTGCGTGTTTTGATCATTTTTCCGATGACGATGTTTGGATGTTCACTGTATTTTTTCGCGGCATCATAATGCAGCCCCTCAAGGTGTAAATTGTAGTTCCTGCGTATATCATAACGTATATTGGCCATTCTGTCTCTATTTTGTACATTTGACGTTGGTCATCAAATTCACGGTTTCTTAGTGAAGGCACACTGAGTCTCGTTGCTTCGGAATCCTTTGCTCTTTCTTGTTCACTTCTGCCGTCTCTAATTCGTTACATCCTTTCGCGCAATTTTGTAAGTGTCCCTTCTCTTTCCTCTTCCGTTTCGTTTCGTCGTGCTAGTTTTCTTCGTTTCGAATTCACCTAAGTTTGTGTGAACACAGTCTTACGCTTTGGCATTTTGATGAAGTTATGCGATGAGCAATACTAAATCATCCACATCAACTAACAGAAGTATGACTGTGACTGTAGTGTAGCGCTCTATTATTCATTTGTTAGCCTATCTGCATTTTCATCTTTGTCTCTGTTGATCGTCGGTAAAGTATTGAGGAAAACGCGCCGAGAAGTTAAAGACTTATATATTTGATATTATGCGTCGTTATTCTCAATTTTGTTACACATTGCAACAGCAGCGCCGAAAGCGGCTGGCAAATTACATTTCTGAAAACGATATTGGATAAGTGCGAATATTGATTTGTGACAGTTTTCACAAATATCTTCTTGAATAGGAATTTGGAATGAATTGTAAGACTGTGTGAATCATGAGACTCTATACAAAAGACTTTCGCGTGAAAGTGCTGGTCATAATAAGATGTATCTGATGTATCTGATTCGGTAAAATTGTACTTTCTATCCTGGCGGCCTCGTCATTTTACGTTGGCAACATCAATAACACGATATAAAATCGTTGCAAAGATGACCGAACCACATAGAGTGTAGATAAATACTGCTGTTCCTGCTGTATGCTTGATTTACCACAAAATATTTGCGTGTCACGCGATTGGCTTATGACGATGTCACATGATTCTCGTTATTCAACATCTGTTGCCAACATTATCACAGGAGGCCGCCGGTATATGAGTAGGACTACGTTGCATAGTTTTTCTTGACCCAGCTGTCAAACGATAACACCTTTCACAGCAGAGAGTGTCGCGGCTATATGTATCAGAGATCACTGATTAGCACAGATCAGTGAGCTTACTGGCACAGGCATATCAATATCTATGGCCTAAGAGACATTCATTAATGTCTGTGTTTCCACCACGCTTCCACGACAGTCATCAATGTTCTACGAGTATTTTTATCTTTGAGTCTATCTGGATTTTTATCTTTGTTTTGTGTCTCTGTTCATAGTCGGTTGACGGAAACACGTGATCTATTTAAAAAATTGCGTATTTGATACTCCTCGTCGTTATTAAAGTCTGAAAGGACGGCATTGTCTGACGATTGAAAGAATAAAAAGATTTTGACTCGTACCGTAAAGTTCGTAAGTCACAGAGTATATAGCTTTACCTAAGAGTATTCATTGCTTATTTTGCGAATTTTTGCTCGTCACACTCACCCACTGCCACGCACCGCGACCAAACTCCCTTACTAACATCCTTAGACGAAGGGCTATCTGCCACCACAACCACGAGTGGGTGGCAATATGTGGTCATGGAGAAAAGTCTGTCAGCACGTACACACACAAGCCTTTTATATATATAGATAAATATCGTAAAATAAATTTGTCAATAGATTTGACAGTTTGCTGTTTTGATAGTTGGTGAAAGACGTTATATGGTTACATTAGTCACGGTATTTGTTATTTTCGACTGTATGGTCTTTGTGGGTAATGTGCCTGTGATCTCTGGGCCGTTAAGTTTATTCGATATCTGTGGTATGCGTAATGTTTTGACCAGGGAGGTTAAAATAAAGGGAGACGGCGTTTTCTATGTCGAGCAAATACATCAGTTGAAGTCTGTCCGCCATCTTGGTGAGTTGTAGATTGCTATTTCTCTGTTAAATCTATGTGTTAAGTAGACCTCCTACTGTTAATGCACAGAACTGACAGTCAGTGCAAAGCATGTACTTTCAAACAGTAAACTTTCTTGCATAAAAAGTAATAAATACTCGTCATAATATATTTGAAAACAAAATGTTTAATGCTAATTTGATCTCTTTTAACACGTTGTACATCGCGGCAAAACCGCCGGACGTTCTAGTCCTGCTTTAAGTGACTTAATATAACAGCTATACAATACGAACATTACTCCAAGAATTAGCAATATGGCGAAGGCAGAATTCGCTTTTTCAGTGTAAGGGCGTCTCCCTGTATTCTCACCTCTTTGGTTTTGACAGTCGTCCGGAGATTCCATATGGCTATAATTGCTGTGGTATGTTCCATTACCACAAAAAATGTATTAATGATTTTTGTGGTCGGTATGTTTGTAAGGTATGTTTGAGGTCTGTTGGTGGTTATATTTATCCGTTATCTTTGGTCAAGAAATAAATCCAGTTATCGATAAAAAATTTTATGTTTAAAATGAGTGTTCATTAAAAATATAATGAGGGTGTTCTGTTACGTGTATACATGGTGTTTCACTAAGTGTGTTTGCCACTGTAACTTATAAAATAATAGGTGACGGGAAATTTTAATGCGGTACGTTAACACAAGAAATGTTACAATTTCTGCGGGGCTATGAACATAGTTTATTGTATCATTTTCCAAAGAGTTACACCATAAAGATATAATTTTTATGGAACAATAGTTTTTTTCTATCGTGCATTGGATTCGTTTAAACCAGCTGCGTCCAAATCAATTTAAACTACATTCCTATCGCTGTTAGTTTGGGAGCTGCAACCCTTCAAAGTTTAGGGGGCGGAGGCTACGACAGCGTAGCTGACTGGCTGGTGGTCATGAGACAGTGGGCCGTGCCCCAGGGGATAGCCACTCGGCCAGTCAGATACGCTATCGCAGCCTCCGCCCCCAGAACTTTGAAGGGTTGTAGCTCCCAAACTAACAGTGATAGGAATGTAGTTTAAATTGATTGGGACACAGCTGGTTTAAACGAATCCAATGCACGATAGAAAAAACTATTGTTCCATTTAAAAAATTATATCTTTGTGGTGTAACTCTTTGGAAAATGATACAATAAACTATGTTCATAGCTCTGCAGAAAGTGTAACATTTCTTGTGTTGACCTACCGCATTAAAATTTCCCGTCACCTATTATTTTATAAGTTACAGAGGCAAACACACTTAGTGAAACACCCTGTATATTATTATATTTCTATCTCTTCAAGAATGTTCATTACTAGACCTTTAGGAATTATGTGTAAAATTTATAAATATACACACAATATCCTGATGACATTTTAACTGAACACTCTGATTTTTCGACTCTGCGGGCCCACTGGATAGAAAATTATTACATTAAATAAAATCGTCTAACTTCTGAACGGTTCGTGTCAGGACGTTAAAACTGCGCGATAGGCCGCGAGGCAGGATGGGATTTTGTATATGCGCATACTCCCATTTGCACTTGAAATTGTCACGGTACAACGTATCCGAGTGTATAGCGTTTGTGAAGCTCTACTATGCGAGCAGTAACACTAACTGCGGCCTGAAAGAAGATTACGAGCGAGTTCACGCTGAAGAGAACCGGTCCAACTGAGCTAAGAATGATGAATTTGATTCGCAGCTTTGAAAGAACGGGCAGGGTTCGTGATGGCAGTAACAGCAATGTCGGTCTTCCAAAAAGGGTGAAAAAGAATGAAAACTTCCATAAAAGAAAATCGATCAGATGACGCTGTCATTCGTCGGTAAGTAAAGTCACCAGAAGATCAAAAACAATTGCAAAATGATTTAGATAAGATATTTAGATGGTACAAAAATTGGCAATTGTACCATCCGTATGAGCTCTGAAAGAAATCCGTTAAACTTCATTTACACTATAACTCAGTCAAATCCACAGGCCGTCAATTCAACTACATACCTAGGAATAACAGTTACAACAACTTAAATTTCAAAGCTCACATAGAAAGTATTGGTGGGAAGGCGAACCAAAAGCTACGTTTCTTTGGCTGCACACTAAGAAGATGAAACAGTTTCAATAAAGAAACTGCCGATACTACACTTCTGCGTCCTAATTTGGAGTACTGCTGCACACTATGGGATGCCCACTATGTGGAACTGACGGATGATATATAAAGATTTCAGAGAAGAGCAGTTCGTTTTTTATCGCGTAATAGGGGAGACAATGTCATGAGATGGGGTGCAAACTTTTAAAAGACAGGCCTCATTCGTTGCGGTGATATCTATTTGTGAAATTTCTTTCACCAACTATCCCTTCCAAAGGTGAACATAATTTGTTAGCATCCACCTACATAGGGAAACATGATCATTATAATAAAATAAGAGAAATCAGATCGCAAACGGAAACATTTAGTGCGTTATTAGAGAGTGTAACTGTACAGAAATATCAAAAAAGCGGTTCGATGAACTCTCTGCCATTCATTTCATTGTGACTTGACAGAGTATTGTAGATCAGACGAGCTGCACAATAGGTAAGAATCCACCGGAAAACACTGCGAGAAATTCTTGTTGAAGATCTGTTTCACTTCCCATACAGAATTCAAACCCGTCTTGCGATTAATCCCGAGGGACATAGAATACAATTGTCAACAGAATTGACGGAAAGGACTACGATGTTGATATTGTTTGGTTTAGCGAAGAAGTCCACTGTTATTTGGATCGGTTCGTCAGTCAGCAAATTTGGACTATTTGGGGGCTGGATAACCCGTATTTCGTATCGGGTAGAGTTTTCACCTCTCAGCGGGTGACTTTTGCTGTGTAATGACCAGTCATTTAATGGTTGGTGCGACATTTTCTTGTAGTCACCGCGAAAACCGAACGGTACGTGAAGGTGTAGGAAAAATGTTTCAAATGTTTGTATAGCTTATGGGACTTAACTACGGGGTCATCAGTCCCTAAACTTACAAACTACTTATGAACTTGCTAATCCTAAGGACGGCACAAATATCCATGCCCGATGGGGGATTCGAATCCCCGACCGTAGTGGCCGTGCAGACCGTGACTGGATCGCCTCAGTCCCCTCGGCCACCGCGGCCGGCGAAGGTGTTGGAAGATGATTTCATCTCCATTATACAAAGTGACCTTGATTTCAACGAAATGTGTTTCATGCAATTCGGTGCACAACTCCATAGAAGCAGGAGAGTGTTTGATGTACTCTATGGACTGCATTCTGACTCTGGGATATTAAGAGACCATCAAAATTGGCCTCGATTGCCCACCATACTCTCCGTATCTGAACACAAGGGGGCTATGATAAAGACCTAAAAAATTTGCTGATCTTGAAGTAGTCATTTAGGAGGTAACCAACAGCATTGACGTTCCGACATTTCAGCGGCTCATGCAGATTTCGTTATTCGTCATCGCCAAGGAAGGCACGCATATATAACATGTCATAACCTAATTCAGAATGTCGCTAGTGACGTTTACATGTTGAAAACAAGTGTGTCCACGCCGTAGTTAGTAACAAAGTTTCGTTTTGTTTCGTGTAGTTCAATAATTGACACTGTATATTTTTCAGAACTGGATCTTGGTGCTTTTGTAGTAGTGTAATTAGGCTAGGACATCTCGGTACGTCGACTGAGAATGCAGAACCTTCCAGTACAATAGTTGCGAATAGTTAAATTTTCTCTCAAACATTGCTAGAAAGCTGCGAAATACTAATAGCCTGTAACTTCGGATTCGTCACTCTCCAGAGCTTGTAAGTGATCAGGGAGGTACGTAACGACTGCACAGTGCCCACAACACACGTGACTAAGGGCTTGGAACCGCCAACTGGTGGTAGGAGAGCTGGCAAACATACAAGCAGGGAATACTGGATTTTCAGTTTCCATTGTGGGTCACCGATATTTCTGGAACAGGAGTGAGAGATGCCGAAAGTGAAATTGTCTTCCCATAGATTTCTTACGTCTGTAGAAAGATGGCATTGCATTCGTATCCTGATATGAACTATTCAACTCGAAATATCTTCAAAAATTGTGGCACAAATTTGTAGAATTGTGAAATTAATTTGTTTCCCTCTCAGATATATTTACCACGATTTTTATGTATATGTTTCCATACTTAAATAAGTGTAAGTGTGTTTCATTCTCAAAAAGGGTTGATATCTGTACGCAGTATATAGCACGTGGAGTTCTTGTTGCACGAGGGTTGGGGCAAAAGTCATGGCAACTATCTTTTTCTTCCTTGCAGTTACTAGTCCGGTTAGAAAATGTGACATATACAAACGAAAGAACAAGGTGTTAAGTACATGTGTGGACAATGAATAGCACTGAAGTATCGTAAAACACTAATTTACTACGGTACTGGAGAGATCAATATTGTTTTTAGATGGAAAAGAAAGACAAAACAGCACATACAGTTGACATGACAAACCTGGCCCTCAAAGCAGTCCCCTGCTACTGTCACCACACGCTGACAACGATGTGGGAGGCGCTGAACACCATCTGCCTCAGCATTTGCCGCACCAGGTCTGAATAGGGTCACCTGTTCGCGCGTAGCATTAGCGATGTCCTCTCGTGTTGCAAACCGCCTACCTCGTAGTGGTTCCTCAATCTCTGGAATCAGATCAATGTTACAGGCCCAGGTTTTTCATACCAACTGTATGTGTACTGTATTGTTATTCTTTTGCACCGTGAAGCGAATGTTGCTCTGTAATACTACCGTAAAAATCAGTGTTTTACAATATTGCAGTGATATTCATTGTTCACACATGTAGTCAGTACCTTGTTCTTCCGTATGCATATCTTCCGTGTGCATTTTCAAACCAGACTGGTAGCTTCAAGAAAAAAACAATAGTTGTTTTGACTCTTGCCCAACCCTAGTATATTTGGCAATATTGGCAGTCTGACTTCCTCCCACAACATTTACGAATTATGGAAACACAGTTGTTGAATTTCCTTGACATGCCTCCGCACTAGCATTATATTTTCCACTGGTTTTGCAATTCACACTGTAAATCCAATTCCTGTTTTTTTTTTTTTTTTTTTTTTTTTTTTTTTTTTTTTTTTTTTTTTGCCAGTGCTTAAAATATTATGTACCACGCTATAAAACTGAAATTTTATAAACAATTTACGTTATTATTGTTTCCTCTGCAGTGGTGGTCATCCAGAGTTGAAATTATTTACGTCTTCCACTGCACAATTCTCGCCACAATATTCTTGTACAGCAATCAAGCATAAAATGATCGATTTCTTACCACCTTAACAATTCCCAACAATGAAACTTCCTGGCAGATTAAAATTGTGTGCCGGAACAGGAATTCGAAGCTGGAACCTTTGCCTTCCTCTGACAAGCGCTCTACCGACTGAGCTATCCGAGCATGCTTCACGGTCCGTCCCCACAACTTTACTTCTCCCAGTACTTCGCCTTCTACTTTCCAAATTTCACACTTCGCCTGTGAACTATGCAGGAATAGCACTACTGGAAGAAAGGATATGGTGCAGATATAACTTAGCTGCTGAGTGAAAGTTCAATCTGGAAACATCCCTTAGGCTGTGGTTAAGCCATATCTCCGCCATATCCATTCTTCCAGGAGTGCTAGTCCCGCAAGGTTCACAGAAGAACTTCTGTGAAGTTTAGAAAGTAGGAGGCGAGGTACTGGCAGAAGTAAAGTTGTGGGGATAGCGTGCTCGGATAGCTCAGTCGGTAGAGCGCTTGTCAGAGGACGGCAAAAGTCCCAAATTCGGATTTTAATCTGCCAGGAAGTTTCGTATCAGCGCACATTCCGCTGAAGAGTGAAAGTTTCATTCTAAATTCCCAACAAACGTTTACAAACCACTTCTGGCAAAATTAAACCCATCAAAAACATAAAATGTACAAAATTGTAAGTCTTGCAACGAATTCCTTCCACCATAAAAAGTCGTGAGATCTTAGGGAAACCAAGTCGGTTATTTTAGTTAGTGTTCATGGAACCTCCTATTCAACACCTAGTCATAATTTTTTTCTGATTAGTTATCCACCAACATCTGTAGTGACTATATCAAAAATATACATATTTATTTCTATAATAAATATAATGGCTTTGCAATCGCACCATAATATTATAAAATCAGAATACATACAATGATTGGGCAATTACACATCGACATATAAAAATAATATATATTCCACTGTGTGTCCAAACGCAATTACGTAGAAATGAAATACCTCAATTTGCGTAAAGTATTTTAAATATTAGTTTACGTTGCTATGCGATTGCCAAGTCATTATATTTACTATAGAAATAAAGATGTATAATTTTGATATAGTCACAACAGATGTTGATAGATATCTAATTAGCTAAAAAATTATGACAAGGTGTTGAATAGGTGGTTCCATGAACACTAACTAAAATAAACGACTTGGTTTCCCATGACATCTCACGACTTTTTATGATGGAAGGATTCGTCGTGAGACTTGCATTTTTGTACATTTTATGTTTTTGATGAGATATCATTTCTTTTTGTAGGTAGTCCTTTTCTGTAAATCGTTTTGTACATCAGCCGGGGATTTTCTTAAAATCCATTCCATGTCTGTTTGGTTAAGTTTGGTTTGATGTAACAGTATTTGGAAAGTCCAGAAAGTCGATTACATTGTTATTGTTCAATCCTTTCACATGCGTTGTACTGTCGCCTTTGGTGGATCAATAGACAAACATCAACAAGTAAGTGTCGTACTTAGAATCAGTTTGTGAACTTCATAATACACGGAAGTTGCGAATTAGTGAATTAGTATTACACAAATATCATAAATTTTGTCTAGTACACGATAGAATTTTACTTACGGCAGTGGTGGCATAGTGTGCAGAAGTTGGCAGCGACTGACGAATAACACGGATACCAGTCACGTATATTTAGGGGCATATCTTTTGTCTTGACCATTAAGAAAATAATTAATTTTGTTCCTGCGTTGTAATGGGTATGTTTTTGATCGTATCCCTCATAAAGCGAACATTTCGTTGCCAACATCTGCACACTACGCCACCGCCGTAAGTAAAATTTAGCCTTCACGACAAAACTCTATTTGTGGCGAAATTTCATCAATTTATCCCTATTTCTTACGATTGCTTTATCTGTACACATATAATTTTTGATACATTGATTAAAGTAGCAGGAAGACCAATAATACTCTATTCGGTAGTGCCAGTCTAGTAATGTGTGTCTGTGGTTCTGCCGAGGAATGTTTGTTTCCGTAAACACTGATGTTCCCGGACATTTCACCCAAAACACTGATATTTCCGGACATTTCACCCAAAACACTGATATTTCCGGACATTTCACCCAAAACAGTGATATTCCCGGACATTTTCCTTTCGATGCTCATCGTACATCGATTTCTTTCAATTGGACATTGATGTTACCATCGATGTTTTTCTAATATCGATCATCCCTAGGGCAGTTGTTGGTAGCACTTCAATTTTTGATGTTCACTTTTTATTAGAGTTGGAGTACTTAAATACTGATGCGAGCTACAGCTTTGAAAACATTATTCCGTTTTACCACTTTCAATGGCTATGTACACTTATGATTATTGTATTGTGCACATCTACACCAAACCATATTTCGAATTATATAAATTTCATTGGACTCCTGATAAAATTATCGTAGAAACTCGGTACTTCAATTTTCGAGTTCGCGTACAATGGCATCCCCACATCTCTGCCGTGTTGTGGTTTGAAACCAACATCTAACTGTTTTGCTCCTGGTCTAACGTTTTTGCCCCACATCATGTGACGGATGTTTCGACATTACAAGCAACAATTTTCTCATTTATAGTTGAAATCAAGATAGAATGTAGGTGTCATTGGTACTATTTCCATTTGCAGCAATTTAGCAATTTAAGCTATATTTTCTCAGTTACTCTTCATTCTCTAATCATGTACCTGATGTCATTTATGATGACTCTTCAGTTACTAGAAAGGTTACGGCTACATTAAAATTAAAAGAAAAAAAAATTTAAAAAAATACACTTTAGACACAATGCAAAACTGAAATACTTTTACAAAGAGACCCATAATGATTCTACAGATTTTGAGAAAGGCCTACCATAAAGTGGTTAGAAATAAATTATAGAGAATAAGGCAGACATTTGTTACCCTTCACAGTTAACGAAATTGGTGTAAACAAAGTAATACTACATATTGCAGTTAAAAGTACAGAACCGATTAAATTAAATAAGGGAATGAGACTAACATGTGCCCTGTCCCCATGCTGAGGCATATTTACGTTGAAGATGCTATTTCCAGATGAAAATTTAGTGGAGTACAACTATAAATAGTTCATTTTAACAAATATGACCTCTTTATGCTGACGTTCTTGTAGTAATTTATTTAACAGATGATGGCTTACAAAAATGAATTTATGAAAGAAAGAAGATATTTGCAGAAAACAATATGAAAATATTATTCTTTGCGATATTAGTTAATGGAAAAACAAATCGGCAGATAAGGATTTTAACTGTCTACCCTGCAAGAAATCGTATAAACACAACAAGATATAAAAATTAAGTTAAAAAGTATCGCAATTATCTGTATAGCAATTCTAGAACTTCAGTATCTTAAACTCAGAGAGAAAATAATACCGAAATTTGATGTTAATAGGAATTTCAGAATTAATAGTTGTGATAAGCAACATTTATTTACAAATATTGCATATCGATCTCGGTCACTAACTGACAATTTACAGTGAAGTATTCAACCCACATACACCACACAGTAAATATTACAGTCAACCGCACAAATTATTAATCACAAGTAAATTACACATGTATCTGACTAGTAATTTATGTATGTTAACTATAATATTTTTGTGACGTTCATGAGCCCTGAGAACTTGAAGTAGTTTGTTAATATTGTAACTTTATATATACCCTACCTTCACACACTTTTACTGTTTTTGTAATATTCATGATGGATATCTGACTTACTTAATTAATGTTTTTCAACGGCACAGAAGATGGTCAATTGAACAAAATCTATATACAATATTTATGAATAAATATTTCTATCACAATAATGCTGAAATTCCTATTACCATTAGTACTTGTGTGTTGCTCGTGGTATATATGACTCTTAATGGAGTCATCATACAATTATAATCTTCTAATACCGTAACGTTATCAATCCTACCATATGGAATTGTGAGTATTGCGTAACATATAACAAAAACAAATGCAACAAACAGAAATAATATTTCTTATAAATATGGAGGAATGTAAATTAGTAGATACATTATGAAGTGAAAGTATTCGATGTAAGTTAAAAATTTAGCGTTAAACAAGAAATTAAGTGAAAACAAATAGAAACGAACTCAGCAACTCCAAAGGATGGGGCTAGAGAAACTATAACGTTGAATAAAGATGTTTAAACCTTGCAAAAAGTGTTCCTAGTAGACCGGGAGAAGAGCAGAAACTAACATACAGTGGAACATCAGCAAGAAGAGTTAGAGTTATCTTTTCTCACGTGCTTGTGTAATCACAGTAACACAGCTATGAAATAAACATGATATTAAGCCAAAAATAATAATGATAAGAAGAGACCAATCTTTTTGTTGTGCTTCCTATTGTAACAATTTACTAAGTTTGTATGAGGCAGATTTACATTTTGTTTCATTCGTGCCAAAACGTTATTACAGTATGACACACTAAGTGAAGTGTGTGGTGTTGGTTGTTATATTGTAAAATACATCATGTGCTTTACATAATTTGTATTAATTTAGTTTAAATTCTGTTAATCGTAACAACTAGTTTGCTAAAGGTTTTTTAGATTCCGAGATAAAAGCTATGTGCTAACGTGATCAGTTAAAATATGATCATGTGAAAGGAATAGGCAGTATAACTTCTGGACGTCGTTAGCGGATAGTCATACTTGGACAAACTTTCAGGGTTCCCCAAGAACATTATTTAAGCCGGTATGTTACGACGTTCGACGATTTTCCATGAAAAGAAATGACAGAAGCGGCCATACTCCTAATTTACTCTTTCGGTAGGTAAATATCAGGGTGTATTTAGTATATTTTGGTAAAAGTTAAGTATTTACGAAAATGGGAAAAATAGTCTTCTAGATAAGTATTAAGGTCCATGAATTTAAAATATAATCTATTTGTAAGGTTCGTTTTTCAAATATTTGGGGCCCCTCGTGCAAAAGGGAATAAAAACATATTTTGTGGTTTACTGTGGTATCTTTTAATCACTGTATTTCGGTAGCGCATAAAAATATTTTAAAATAATCGTCGAGAATATTGTCTTGAGAAAATAACGCAAAAATTTCGAAGAGAAATTATAGAAGTGTTTATATCAAGAATTCGTAGTTTGCAACTAAAAATGATGTATTTTGGTAGTTTACTCTGAATCTGCTGTAGGTCGTAGATATCCGACTCTACACTCAACTTAGTACGGAAATCAACTCACTTTCGTAGATTGTCTGGCTTGCTGGAGTGTGTAATTTTGACTCTCTTCTGCAATAACTACAGTACACTCATTCTTGCGATAACCATACAAATGATCCGTAGGTCAAGCTCTACTCGTGCACGATAGAACATAAGTCGGCCAGACCACGAATATAGCGTTGCGTACTAAATGGGTCAGTATAAACTCTTTTATATTACGGATATATATACGCGAAAGAATGAGCTAAAGAACAACGAATAAAAATGCAGCTAACTGGCACGAGGTAGATGATGCATTAGGAATGGTTATCGACTGAAATCTTTTGTCTTCGTGGGTCTACAGAATTAGCGAGATTGACCTCCAAAACCGCTAAGGCTGATGAAGGCGATCGTGTGGTTACCAACCAACCTTGATTTGTACAAGGTTGCAAAACTAATGAACCGAAAACGACGTTCCTGTTTAGTTTCATAATGCTTCTCCATAACTGTATACACGTACTGGACGCGTTACAAAAATGCGGTAAAATAAATTACAATCTCAAAGGCACGAAACACGTGTAGGTCTCAAACGGCGTTTCCTTTTCTTTCCAGTTTGATTACTCTGGTTATTCCTGCACCGTGTGTGTCGCGCAATACTTTTTTAAGCGTATGCCGGAGCGTGGTTGCACCCACGAAGTTTTCTTACTGCATGTTAGGTACATGTCGGCAAGGCTGCAGGAACCAGTTGCGGGCTGACCTCAGCACTATATTTCGTGTTACTGGTGGCTGCAAAAGTTCAGCAGTACCGGATGCCCTTTAGATGTTTAGGAATAAACGTTGGTAGCAGGTTGAATTGAGACAACACTGCGTGAGATCACTTTCTTCTCCTATTCTGTTTCTAAAAGTGATTAGGAGTGACATGAAAACCTTATCTGAAAGGTAACGCAGCTAATCACCTGATGGCGGTAATTTTGGAAGCTAAAACGCCACTTTTTGAAACAAAGCTAACAAAAGTGTGGGGTCGTACGAGAGAGAAGGGGTAGATTTTGTATATGGACGATAGTCTTCCTCGAAACGGTTGATGGTTCCTGGTCAGTCATCCACCATAGGAACTGATTTTAGACTTATGTGAAGCAATACTAGCTAGGAACAACTACCAGGACTTTGAGGAATTTTCCATTTTTGTTTGTTACTAGACTTCAGGTCGAACTGTTTTGCAAAGTTCGGAGATACTGAAAGGTATCTGTTTTAATTCGGCCGAATAAAAATTGTCGCATAAAAGGTACCTGTTATGAGTTAAAATTGCATGTTTGCTTTGAATAAAAATTGATCTAAAATGGGTATCTTTTACACTGTGACCTGACAACTCTTCTGAAGTGTAAAAAAAAAAAACTGCACTTAATTAGTCGAATATGACTAATTCCGCTTTTATGCACAGAAGCAGCATAACGCGAGAGTGACTTCTCTGTTTTTGTCGAATTTATGGCCCTGTTCTTGTACTCACCTCCAAAGGTGGATAACGCATTCAATTCTCTCGCATGAATTGCAGCAAGACAGGAACAACAGCAACAAAGGCAGCGGCAGATGGCAAAATCATAAATAAATAGTTAATTTCTGTATGGAAAGTGCAGTGTGGCCCAAAGTAAAGTATGTTGACTCAAAATTTGATTAAGATGCAAAGGAAAGGGGAAACGAACTACGTGAATTAAATGATGTAGACTGATGCATCTTTACTTTTAAG